>OU342740.1:436206139-437406139 GCA_910589775.1 Avena eriantha | reverse complement strand
TGATGATGCTAATACACCGATGTTTGTTGGAGATCTTTTGGATGACATGGGAAAGTAGGATGAGCAAAAAATTAGGAAATACTATTTTCTTGCTGATGCCGATGCTATTCTATGTATCCAAAGACCTAGAGGGGTATTTAACGATATATGGTCATGGAGTGAGGAGAAATCAGGTATTTATTCAATCAGATCATGTTATAGGATGCTTTTGAGGATTTCAAATCAAGATTCAGAGGCTCCTGGTTGTTCGACTACTAACTGTAGTATATTATGGAGAAAACTTTGGAAACTCCAAGTGATCCCAAAAGTCAAGATTTTTTGGTGGCGTGTCCTAAAGGATCTTCTTCCATGTTATAGTGAACTCACAAGGCGCCACGTGATGACCTCGTCTACATATAAGCTTTGTGGAGGTGCGGATGAGTCGTTATTCCATGCTATGGTGGGATGTGTTCATGCCAAGGGGTTCTGGAGGGCTCTTCATGAACAAAGGGGAGTTTCTCTCCCGCGGCTGCATCCGAGGAGTTGGGCTTCAGATTATACTATGGATGAGGCCATCTCGAATAATGACAAGGCATTGTGTATAACTCTGATGTGGTGCATTTGGTCTAGCAGAAACAAATTTGTGCATGGATAGGAGTAGTTTCAGCCGATCAGGTCCTTGCAGCTGGTTGATAAATTAGTTTCTTCTCTTGATTTGCCTCCAAAGACCGCTATGCTGAAGCCTTGTATACCTTGCTGGAGTCCGCCACCGTCTGACTGGTTTACAGTTAACACTGATGGCTCTCTGGATTTTTCAGCTAGGGTGGCTGGAGGGGGTTATGTTATACATGATAGTACGGGTGCCATGATAGAAGGAGGATGTTCTCGCAACAAATCGGTTGATGACCCTTTTATCAGTGAGCTATTGGCCTGCAGATTAGGCTTAGAGGCTGCTAAAAGACTACAGCTGCCTCAGGTCATCTTGCAGACGGATTGTGTAAATCTGGTATCAATGTGGCAAGATGTGAGACAGGCTCGGATGGATGGTGTTCACATTCTACAAGAATTAAAGGCTATTAGCCAAACTTTTCATGCTTTCAAGCTTCTATATTTGAATCGAGCAGCAAATTCGGCGGCTCATATGCGTGCAAAATAAGCTCTTAGCATAGATTATGATATTTGCTTTGATGTAATTCCTGGCTTCCTACTTCAAACTATCCAAGCAGATTGTAATCCTGATTTGTCAGTTTGAATAAAGTGGTTTACATGTAAAAAAAAAGTTAGGCATGCTACCAATATATGTTGACGTGCCATAGTCTTTTGGTATTATACAAAATGCACTTGTGAAGACCTTATAAGTGTATCATGTCTCTGCTTATATTCTAGGATGTACATCAATTTGTGCTCCAATTAATATGCTTGCGCAAATAAAGTCTTGCTTACATTTTGTGAGTGCATTCTCTGCAATAGCTTGAAGTAGCCTTGGCATTGGGGGTATGTCGAGTTCAACAAAAATTTCAAGATATTGAACAACTTGACCCATTGTGGCTCGATCAAACTCATCATCTTGAATACACCAACATGCAACTTTGAAAGCTCTTTCCACCTGCTCCAAGTGGACATCACCAAGTAGATTGTTGTCCACCAAATTCCCCACACCCCTCCAGTAGTTTATTTGCCACTTTCACAGGGAAATAGTCATAATTATCACCAGTTGTACATTGTCTACCGGAGTTCCTCTTTCCTGATAAAATTTCCAACAAAACCATGCCATAGCTCATCAACTTTTGGTGTAATAACAGTTCCACTGAGCCATTCAGGTGCAAGGTATCATATTGTTCCTCTCATTGAAGTGAGAACTTGACTAAAATCCCTTCCAAGAAGGTTCACCAGTCCAAAATCTGTGAATTTTGGAACAAATGATGCATCGAGGAGTATGTTCTCTGGATTAATATCACAATGTATGATGCAATCCCGGCAATTATCATGCAAATAGACCGGTCTTCTAGCTACTCCGAGAGCAATTTGATACCTGATGCTCCATTTCAAACCCGTAGCGCTGCTTTGAAATAAATGGGCTTCAAGGGAACGATTTTGCATGTATTCGTAGACAATCAACCTCCTATCGCCCTCGGTACAGAAACCAACTAGTTTAACTAAATTGATATGCTTAATGGTTCTAATTGATCTCACTTGAGCTCTGAATTGCTTCTCGCCTTGATGAGAACCATCAAGCCTTTTAACTGCTATTGCAGAAGAATCATTCAGGAACCCCTTGAATATAGAACCAAAACCACATGTCCCTAGCTTCTCAGAGAAGTTATTTGTCACACGTTGCAAATCAGGGTACCTAAACATTATAATGCCACACCATCTTGCAGATTTTTCATCCTGTAAGCACATAACTGCCTACTCATCAGTAGCAAGAGGAGTGAAACAATACCAAACAAAGCAACACTTACACCGATGGCGATACCAATGATTATTGGTCGTCTGTTGCTTTCCAACCTTTGCACCTCTTTGTCGGCAAGGCGAAGGTAAAGTGTAGCTTGGTTATTATTACCAATATCACCACATTGTTGCTGTTTCACATTGGTTAATTTTTTTTCTTTTTTTTCGCAATGGGGAGTTAAACCCCGGCCTATGCATCATGGTGATGCACACCACCTTTTATTACAGAGTTCAAAGATTCAGTACGTTACAATCAAGGATCAGAGAGGGTCGAAACATGAATCAACCATCTAAAAAATAGAATCATAAAAAGTCTAAACATCTTGGAGCCTACTAGTGCGACGCCACCCAAAAGCCAGGTAGTAAAAGTCCTGCGCAACCTGTAGCAAACGGTTGCACCCAGGCACCATACTCTCGCGCTGATCCTTCCGAAGCAAATTAGACCATAGTTGGAACCAGTGGATAGTCAAGCTAATAACCTGCAAAAAATTTGTTGAAGCTTCCCTATTAAAAATCATATCATTACGACTGTTCCAAATAGCCCAACATAAAACCGATACCCTAATGCGTATGCAAGTTTTATCACCTTTATCCATTCCATTTAACCAATTTCCAAACATATTAGAAATACTAGTTGGAGGTGGAATATTATAGGTAAAAAATATCATCCACCACAACAAACGAGCAAAAGGGCAAGAGAGAAACAAATGTTCAATAGTTTCATTGCTATCAAAAAAACAACACTTTTGACATCCAGTCCACTTTCTCTTTGCCAAATTATCTTTAGTAGTAAAACTTTATTACTGAGAAAGCACATAATTTTTTTATTTTAAGCGGTATTTTCAATTTCCAAAGGTATTTACGAAAAATCTTGTATCATCATTCATTAAGTCCAGAGACAAAGACTTTACAGTAAATAAACTAGAAGTGGTTAGTCGCCAAACAAATTTATCAGCTGTGTCCGTGAGCTGAACCATCATCAACCGCCTGCATAAGTATAACCAATGTGTCCAATTTGTGCCATTTAACACCCTTCTAAATCCAATGTTAAGTGGTGTTTGCGCCTTATAGTGAACAATGTTATATAATGATGGATATTGACTTGCAAGAGATGTATCTCCCAACCATACATCCTCCTAAAAATGTACTCTTGTTCCTGTCCAACAACAAAAGAACCTCTACTGAAAAACTCATCCTTAGTATTCATCAAGCCTTTCCAAAATAGAGAATCAGTAGGTTTAACAGTAACTTGAGCTAGTGTTTTATCCTTCAGGTATTTGTTTTGAATCAATTCTTGCACACACCTTCTTCAGTAAGAAGTTTAAAAAACCATTTGCAAAGTAAACACTTATTTTTAATCTCTAGTACCTCTATACCTAAGGCCCCTTGATCTTTGGGTCTACACATCATACTCCACTTAGCTAAACGATATATTTTTTTTTTCATCTCTATCCCGGTAGAAATCAAGACGCTTTCTTACCCCTTTCGGAACCTCTAGAAAGGATAGCATAAACATGGGCATGCTTGATAGTACCGAGTTGATCAAAACAAGGCGATCACCATACGAAAGAAATTTGCCTTGCCAGTATCCTAGCTTAGACATAAAACGTGTTTCTGCCGGGTTCCACTCAGAATTTTTAAGCTTCCTATAATGTATAGGTATACCAAGATATCGGAAAGGAAGTGAACCAGATTCACAACTAAAAATTTGTTTATATTGTCGTTCCATTTCCTTTGCCGCACCAAAACAAAAATTTCACTCTTATAAAAATTGATCTTCAATCCGGAAAGTTGTCCGAAAATACATAGAATGAGCTTCATATTAACCGCTTTTTGTAAGTCATGTTTCATAAATAATATTGTGTCATCCGCATACTGTAAAATAGAGACCCCTCCCTCGACCAAATGAGACGAAACATCCCTTGTTGCTATATGAATATGCAGAGCAATTGCAGTTGCCCAGACAAACTTGTGCACACCCACCTTTACTCGTAGCATCTCCTATCTTGTGGCCATTGTCGGGCAAACTGACACATTTCATAGGGTAGAACCAGTCTTGCAACTCGTAAGTGTACGTGCCGGGAGCAGGGTCTGAACTGGTGTTCTACAACTCGTGCAACTCGTAAGTGCACGTGCCGGGACCAGGGCCAGATGGGTGTCCGTGGGTAATCGAAGCTTTGCCACAGGA
Organism: Avena eriantha; assembly: GCA_910589775.1. Lineage (NCBI taxonomy): Eukaryota > Viridiplantae > Streptophyta > Magnoliopsida > Poales > Poaceae > Avena > Avena eriantha. Next base: position 437,401,521 of record OU342740.1, on the reverse strand, counting down.
TCTGAGAAGAGTTTGTGGTGCTCTACAGGACGAGGTTTACCGGTTTTCACTTTTCAGAGCCTCTGGTACTGTTTGCTGTGGTGTTGTTAGTCTTGGTGGACTTGGTGGTTTGGTCTGTGATGACTAGGTTCCCATCGTCGGAGATTGCCAGCTCCGGCGAAGTGGGGCCGATGACGGGCTTGTCTCCGTTGGTGACCCATGCCGGAGTGAACTTTGGGACTCTGTTGAACCATACGCCTAGGTACCCGTTGGAAGCACCGTGCGAGGAGGACTTACTGAACGGCTGGAAGAAGCCAAGCGTGAACTTGCCGTTGCTGGAGATGAGCTTGTTGTTGCCGGAGAGCCCTTGTCCAGCTGAGATGGTGTCGGTCGCCGCGCAACACGCCGGAATGTGCAGGGAGAAGAGGAGGCTGAAGATGCCGACGTTCGTGCTCCAGTCCGTGCCCCTCATAAAAAAAATCAACAAGTTTTTTAATCAAATCAACAAGTTTATTTATTAAATTAAATAAGTAATTTAAACAAGTTCAACATAGCAAATAAATAATTGAACGTTCAAGTTTATTACAAGTTCATAAAATTAAAAATAATTTAAAAAGTTCAATATAGCAAATAAAGACAAACAAATAAATAAACTAGCTGGCTCTTTTGAGTCTCCACAAATGCTCTACCAGACTATATGAGTATTTGTGTCTCAAACTTCTTGCCGTCTAGCGAGAAAAGAAGCAAACACAGGACACTTGGTGGTCAATATCTGCAAGAGGACCTTGGCGATAATACGGTTCAGTGTCAAACACTAGAGTCTCCCGCTCGCTCTTAATGATCATGTTGTGCAAGATCACACATGCAGTCATGACTTCTCACATCTGATCTTTTGACCAGGTAAGAGCACGGTAGTCGATTTTGCTAGGTACTACTGTTTGTTTTGCTACATTGGTGTTGTCGAAATTCTATGATGCTACAAGCGACCGGTGTATTTTTTGCTACAAATGAGTTGATCTTTCGCGCATTTATTTTGGTTATCGTTCATCCGGGCTGCTTTCGTTAATGGAGAGTCGCGTTTGTGTTGGTCGCGTGTTTTTCTCGTCACCCGTCGACCGGGTGCAAGTCAAGTGTACGGGCACATCAGCGCGACCGTGGAAGCGGGGTGGGAGCAGCGAAGGCTGGGGACTTCCAAACATCTTGGACTTTGGCTACGAGAAGATAGGTTTCCCGCCGCACAGAACTTTTCCTCAAAGAGCTCTCGTGTGAGCAAGTGCGCGCGTGAGTAGGGTCTCTAGGGCGACGGGAGCTCACTCGTGCGTCCTCCAGACTTCCGCGGGAGTTCTCCTACCCCAGGAAGCTTCTTCCGGTTCTCATCCGGAAAGCCTCTCCCGGGAGGAGGTCTTACCACATGGCCGACCCTTGGTACAAGGAGCTGGAATGTGTATAAAAGAAGAAGAAAAAGAAGGCTAGGCACGAATACCCTGCAGGCAAAGAGCACCCATTATGTTGAATGTCTAGTAAAGGGTTCGGCACAAGTTTGTCGATGCCTAAAGTAGAATTATTATGCCACGAGACAAACAAGTTTGTCCTCCCTTTCACGGGGTTATTTACAATGGAAATACGCCACACATGATTGATAAAGGAAAAGAACAGGCGTCAAGCTCTGCCTCAGGGGCCATCGAGGCTCATGAAATGAAGCTCTACGCGGCATTGGCAACCACTTAAAACCTTGACGGACAGCTCGCTGTAGCCGTTGAAGGTGAAGAAGACCAGACCTCCAAGGTCCATGCGATTGGAGGCCGTGAATCGCCTCCATCCCCGCCCGAGAAACAACCGTTCGTCTGTGCCAAGGACGACCTCCACTGAACATCGCTCATGGCAGCAGCCCTCCTCCCACATCTCCACACGGCCGGGAAAGCGGCCCCAAAGACTTCGGCGACCACAACGGGGAGCTCCAGAATGCTGTCATGGTCCTGAACCAGCATCACGAAGACCTCTAATACAACCAAGTGGGGCCACACCTCCAGGGAAGAACCCTCAGGAGGGTCATTCTCCCCTGATGCACCTATCCTCGGTTTGACTAGCTGTCGAGCCAACTTGGGGAATCGGGGAGAGCGGGCGGCATCTTAAAGGGATGCGGCGGTGGACCCCGAAAGGTCCCGACATAGTGTGGCGACTCACCGAAAGGGAAGACGACAGAGCCCTGTGCGCAGCTTCGCAATGGAGGAAAGAAGCGGGCAAGGGAATCTGACGCGATGTAGCCTCGGAGGGCGTACTTTAAATGGGCACTCCCCATGAAAGCAGCTCCCTAGGTTGAGGTGGGACCCACTAGGCTTCGTTCGAGGTACCCAACATGATCTCCGCTCTGATTGGCATGTTGTCCCCATCCGTGGGGCGCGGGGGGGTCGTGGGCCCACCATGGGTAAGGACGTGACCCCAGCCAAGCGCTCCTAGCCGAGGCACGCCTAGGGGCTACTTTCATCTCCGTGGGACCAGGGGTACCCCGGATCCTGTGGGCGGGCCGCGACCCCTAGGACCGAAGATCCCTCACGCTGGGGGGGGGGGGGAGGGTAGGGGGAATGGGGCAACCGAGGATCCTACCAGGACTCCGGTGACACCTCCTCGGGACTCAAAGGCGCCCGGTGAGAAACTCCCAGACAGGAATCTATTTGATGAACGTAACACAGCGCACCCCTGCGCAACTCAGATGTGGCAGGCCACGTGGTCAGGCAGCATTAGTGCTCTGCCACATTGTGGCCATGCACAAGGCACATCACCACGTGGTAACCGACCCTTGTGGTGTCCCCATGCCATTATAAAAGGAGACCCAAGTCAGTCTCGTGAATAGATTCTGTAGTCGTGTGATCATCCACCATATAGTTGATAGTTGCATGACGTAGGGACCCGCACATCGCGGCTGGACCTTGGTAAAAGAACTGTGTCTATGTGATTGTGTGTTCGTCTCGCTCATTGATCGAGCTCGCCAGATGTTACGCCCATGACTGAACTAAAAAGGGGACCTTCCATCCCGGTGTTGAAATATCATATATGAGAATATGTGTTTTAAAATAATTACGGTTTAGGCTCTAATAAATGTGAAATAAAACTAGCATTTAATTTATCAAGCATAAAACCTAAATTCACTAGGTTCAACTACGTGCACCAACAATTTATGCTAAGCAAGGGAAACAACAAGGTGATAGCAAGATATAGTACTTCAAGCACGAAGTCTATCACAATGTAAAGTGCATAAGTAAAGAGCTCGGGTATAGAAATAACTAAGACAGGCAGAGACGATATTTTTATTACGAAGTTCACTTCAAAAGAAGCTACATCTCCATTGGAGAGATTGAGCGGTGTAATTCTCTCCCAATGCCACAAGTGGATCACCTTGAGGTATGGTGACTCGATGCATACCCAACACCACTCAAGTCCCCATCCCAAGATGCGGAGGCAAACCACTCACTGACGTCATAAAAGACTCACCTTATTCTCCCGTATGCGCACCACGAAGGCGGGCATACGATCCACTATAGGACACTTGAGGGTGGTCACCGAACCCGTACAAGCTTGGGGAAATCTCCACAACTCAATTGGAGGCTCCAAAAAAATCACCACAAAGGCCACCAACCGTCTAGGGTTCCAAAAATCCAAGAGTAACAAGCTTCTAGCTTTCACCAACCAAATCCTCCATAGAGAACTCAAACCGATGTACCTAATGAATTGGTAAGTCCTTCACTCTCAAATCCCACCAAAGCTACAAGAGGAATAAGAGAGGAAGAACTCAAGAAGATAACACCAAAAATTTCAAGTCTAGATTCCAAGATTTCCTTCACAAAGAAGGGATTTGGTTTGGTAGGGTTCTAGATCTGGATCCCCTTTCTCAAATCCCTCAAAAAGATGCAAGAATCATAGAAGGAAGATGGGGAGAGGAAAAGCTCTTGAAGGTCAAAAATGGAGGAGAGTGAGAGTCAAAAGTTTGGGAGGAAGGAGGAATAAGTCCCCGTTTTAAATGGGCTACAAAATCCAACCGGTTGAGTCCAAAATGCACAGACCTCGTAGTACCACCAACCCTTTCGAACAGTCAAGATGAAACATGACAGAGAAGGTAGTACATGGTGGTACTTGAAAGAACATTTCATGATTTCCTATGTTTTGTGTGTTAGATAACAATACCATGGAATTTATAATGTGTATTAAGTGTTGCAGGAAAGTTTTGAGCAGTTGGGGGACCGGATTATCTGCCCCTATTATGGGCCGGATAATCCGGCCGAACCATCTTGACCAGGGCTGGCTGTGCACGAGCTTCTATCTGGGGGCGGAATTTCCCCTAGATAGTCCGGCTCTAGGGTGGATTTTCTCCCTAGACCGGATAATGTGGCCCTCCTGTTGGGCCGGATAATCCGGCCCCAGGAGAATCGCCCAAGAGAGCGTCTGCGCGAGCTTCTGTCTGGGGGTGGAATTTCCCCCCGTATATTCCGTGGTTGGGGCGGATTTCCCCCCAGCCGGATAATCCGGCCCTCCCCTAGGGCCAGATAATCTGGTCCCTAGGAGAAGGTGTGAAGGGCCAGCCTGCGCGAGCTTCTATTTGTAGGCGGATTTTCTGCCGGATAATCCGAGTCTGGGGCGGAGTTTCCCCAGGCCGGATAATCTGGCCCTCACTTGGGCTGGATAATCCGGCCCCCAAAGGCTCCAACGGCTTGGTTTTGAAAGGGGGTATAAAAGCCCCTTCTTCCCCATCGAGCAGATCTCTTGATTCATTCGAAAAGTGTCAGACCCATTGCAAGAGCTCTCTCTCTAGATCTCCCACTTCAATCACCCGAAGGCTTCGATCTTTGGTGGAATTGAAGGAGGAGACAATCTTCATCGCCATCACGAATCAAGTGCATCAACTCCTCTCCATTCATTTGGAGAAATCCCCGATCTAGTATTCTTGTTAATATCTAGATCTTGTGTGTTGTTATTGATAACTTGTTCTTGTGGTTGCTTGTTGTCATTACGGGAGCCTCCAATTTGGTTGTGGAGTTGTGCCCTGCTAGTTGTGTAAAGGTGCTGGTACCTTCCTCGAAGGGTTCCTATAGTGGAAAGGTGGATCAGGCCTTTGGTGGCGGGATCCGTCAGAGAACAGGGTGAGGCCTATCGTGGCGTGGTGGTCTTAGTACCACCCATTCCTCCAACGCAGATGTACTTCCCTTAACAAGGAAGGAACTGCGGTAAAACAAATCCTGTGTCTCTGCGTGCTTCATTATGGTTCACTCGTTCCTCTTTCCACTCGCCTCTTACTCGCTAGTAGATAGGTTTGCATATATGGAAATTCTTCTAAATAGTTATCTAGAGAATTTACCTTTTGTGTTAAGCCTAAAATTGAAAAAGCATTAAAATTTGAAGTAGCACCTATTCACCCCCCCCTCTAGGTGCCCATGCGATCCATTTCAATTGGTATCAGAGCCCCGACTCTTTATTCGGGCTTAACCGCCTAAGAGAAGTATGGGTACCAAGGAGAATGTGAATGAGGCTGTGGATAAGGTCACAATGGATGACCTCAATGTTGGAGATATGCCCAAGAGGCAATAATAAAGTGGTTATTATTATATCTTTATGTTTATGATAAATGGTTACATCCCATGCTATAATTGTATTAACCGGAAACATTAATACTTGTGTGTTTTGTAAACATAAAAGAGTCCCTAGTAAGCCTCTTGTTAAACTAGCTTGTTGATTAATGGATGATCATGGTTTCCTGATCATGGACATTGGATGTCGTTAATAACAAGATCATATCATTAGGAGAATGATGTGATGGACACACACCCGTAGTAAGCATAGCATTGATGGGTTCGTAGCATGGAAAACAAAAAATTTCTACCGCAAGAACGAACAAAACCTAGATCTAATCTAGATAAAAGCCAAGATCTAATCTATGAGACATGAGCAACGAGATAGATAGGAACTAACCCTCGTAGATCCGAAAGCGTTAACGAGATTAGATCTCGTGGTTGATGTAGTCGATCACTTGCCAATCTCAAGATCGTGTGGACGATCCTTCCGGTGTCGCGATCCAGTAGCGCTTCCGCCCTCGGTCAAGTAGACGATCCTTCTGGCGTCGCGTTCCAGCAGCGCTTCCGCCCTTGGTCAAGTAGACGATCCTTCCGGCGCCACGATTCGGCAGCGCTTCCACAGTCGGTCACACGTGCGGAGTCGAAGCAGACCTTCCTCTCCCCGTTCCAGCGAGCAGCGGAGGTAGTAGATCTTCTCCACGGAATCCCAGCAGCACGACGACGTGGTGGTGGTGGTGGAGTAGAGAATTCTGCAGGGCTTCGCCTATGCTTGTGTAGAATATGGTGGAGGAGAGAGGCGGCAGAGATTAGACGTTATGAGAGCGTGTGTGGAGGGGGCGCCCCTGCCCTTCTATTTAAGGGGAGGAGGCGCGCCTGGGGAGGGGGAGTCCTTGTAGGACTCCCCTCCTCTATGGCCAACGAATTTGGGGAGGGGGAGGAGTCCTCCTCCCCCACGAATCCGTGTCTTGACCCACCAGGACTCCTTGATCCCTATCTTGATTTTCAAGCAAACTCCAAGATATCTTCTAGAACCTTCCGGAACATTCTGAAACCTTCTAGAATCCTCATACAAACACTCCGGAACATTTCCTAACTCATAAAATGATCTCCTATATATGAATCTTATTCTCCGGACCATTCCGGATCTCCTCGTGATGTCCTGAATCCAATCTGAGACTCCGAACAACATTCGGTCTCCAACGCACATTCCATATCTACTTAAAACAACTTCGAACCTTAAGTGTGTCACCCTACGGTTCGTGAATATGTAGACATGATAGAGACACATCTCCTATCAATAACCATCAGCGGGACCTGGAGATCCATAATGGCTCCCACATACTCAACGATGACTTCGCGATCGATTGAACCACTTACATATGAAACCAATTCCCTTTGTCTCGCGATACTATACTTATCCGAGGTTTGATCGTTGGTATCTCCATACCTAGTTCTACCTCGTTACTGATAAGTACTCTTTACTCGTTCCGTGATATGTCATCCCTTGTGACCTAGTCACATGTTTGCAAGCTAACTAGATGACATTCCACCGAGAGGGCCCAGAGCATATCTATCCGTCATATGGATGGACAAATCCCAATCTTGGTTCATGCGCTTCAACACATACTTTCAGAATACCCAATGACACTTTTATAACCACCCAGTTACGAAGCGGCGTTTGATGTCATCAAAGTATCCATCCGGTGATGGTGATTAACATAACCTCATGGTCGAAGGATTAGGTTACTATGCATTTAAAAGCTTACAGCAATACGAACTTAATGACTTGATCTTATGCTACGCTTACTATGGGTGTGTGTCCATCACATCATTCTCCTAATGATATAACCTTGTTATTAACGACATCCAATATCCATGATCAGGAAACCATGATCATCCATTAATCAACAAGCTAGTTTAACAAGAGGCTTACTAGGGACTCTTTTATGTTTACAAAACACACATGTATTAGTGTTTCCTAATAATACAATTATAGCATGGGATGTAAACATTTATCATAAACACAAAGATATAATAATAACCACTTTATTATTGCCTCTTGGGCATATCTCCAACAGTCTCCCACTTGCACTAGAGTCAATAATCTAGTTAAAAACTTGTGCATTCAACACCTATGGCTTTCTGGTGTTGTATAGACACTATTGCTAGTGGTAAACATAATCTTCGGATCTGACACTTCCAGGTCCGTGTGTATTTGCATGTCCTTGCATCTCTACGCATTACTCATTCTCCAATGAGATGGCATTGTATAAATTTGGTCCTTTGGTGAGACCTTTAGTTCCTCGGGATTAAATCATGTTGATACAGTTGTCATACAATGTATCTTCATAGTATTATCCCGCTATGAACCACACCTAGTTTGATAACAAACTACTTAACACAAATGCCCTCCTTTGCTGCTACTATAGCAGTTTATATACTTAGCCTTTTGTTGTAGTATCCGTCACAATATCTCAACTTTGGAACTCATCCAAATCCATTATGGAACTTCCTTTCATTACATTGTGCCACCCATAGTTTAAATTGAGATAAACTTAATTTGTATCCTGTGACAAAACTATTATCAATGTAACACTTTACAATGAACTACCTTTAACTATTTGTCACTTATACATGATATATTCTTAGTTCTTTAAAAGCTCATAAGAATATCTTTACTATTGTCCAATGATCATATTATGAATCATTCTGGTATATGCTCATAACATTTAGAGCATAGGACATATCTGGATGTGTACATCTTAAAGAATGATTGATCAAAATATTCTTGTAATTTCACCAAGTGTCAAAACACTTGAATCTCGTGTCAACACACTCGAATCTTGATTCAGTCCTTTCCGTGCATCAAGAACCTTTCTTGTTGTTTCCATATTGAACTCATTCAACATCTTATCTATGTACATTTGGCAAAACCATATTAGCGCCTCAATCTATTCATATAGACATTGATGCCTAATTCTTGGGTTATGCCTAAGTCTTTCATCGAAATGAAATTCTTAACCTGTGTCAATACAAGATACATCATTTCCAATCAACAATATGTCCTCTACATAATGTATTAGAAATATGTCTCAGCGCTCCCACTTAATTTCTTGCAAATGCAAGCATCTTCATCATCTCCGATGAATTTAAACTCTTTTAACAGTTTCATCATGGTGAAGATTCCAACTCCGCTATGCTTACTTCAACCATTGAAGTTTTGCATACTCTTTTAGCATCCTTTGAATTAACAAAACCCTTTGGATCGTGTCATGTACACGTCCTAGGTAACTATTCTATTAGAAGAACTTGTTTTGTTTGTTCAAATACCATATACCAAAATATATGTAGTGGTTGCTACATTAATCCGTCCAGACTAAATATCGCTATGAAAGATCAAATCTTATCAGAGTCAATTCCTTGAACATTGTCATAAACTCTTTCCGACATGTCGACTATTTCATAGATTTGAAACATCCATGTCTATTTCTTTATAGATCCAATCACGACCGATAGGCTTCACGCCTTTCCGGAGGGTCTTCAAAGTTCAGAAACTTGATTTCTCGTATATGGATGCTATCACGGATTCCATGACTTCTGGTCATTTTATGGAGTCAGGGCCCATCATCGCTTGTTTGCATGTAGTCGGTTCATCATTGTCAAAACAATAACGACTTGCTTATCAAATCTTACTATTTGATTCTTACTGACCCACATGGTTCTATAGGAACTCTAATCTCCGAGATCACACCTTTTGTAATCACGAGAGCCATGAGCATTGTGGCCGTCCCCGGGACACTTTCCGGCGCTGCGCTACTTAGCACATATAGCTAAGGTTCAACAACCTTATCAAAGTTCTATTGTCCTCCCACTTAACTTTTCACGAAGAATTCCTTCTCAAGAAACTTGACGTTCCAAGTAACAAACTCTTTTGTCCTCAGTGTTATGGAGAAATTCCCAACAAATTCTTTGGGATAACCTACAAAGACGTGCTTATCCGACTTTGGTTGTAAACATTTTACTTATGCATTACATACAAAAATTTAAGAAAAGACAATTCGGGTTTTATCCCAAACCATAACTCATATGGTGTCATTTCAACGGATCACGATGGAGCTCTTTTCAGTGTAAAAGCGGTAGTCACTAAAGCTTTAATCTTTAATATATAATGGCAGTTTTATAAATGACACCTTTGATCTTACCATGTCAAACAAGGTTTCATTACATATCTTGAACACTCCATATTCCTATGGTGTTTTGGGAAATGCAAATCCATGGAACGATTCCTCAAATCTTAGGTGTTTTGCTAAACTTGTAACTCAAATATCTTTCTTTATGATCCAATCATAAACTCTTTTATTTTCTTGTTACAATGATTTTCCACTTCATCTTGAAAGTCTTTGAACATTTTTCAAATGTTTCATACTTCTTCCTTATTGAGTAAGTATATAGATATACTCACTCAAATCTTCCGAGAAAGCATATGAAGTTGAAATCCATCGCCCATGACTACACATAATGGACTATATACATCAATATGTACAAATTCCAATTAGTTAGTCGTCCGTTTCTCTTTTGGCCTACGAACGGAGTTTTAATTATCTCTAGGAAAGTATTACAAGCGTCATTTGATCTAAATCAAAGACTCCAAAAATCCATCAACATGGAGTTTCTTCATGTATCCCTTTCAATATAATTTAAACGACGATGTCACTTCGCAAGTGATCTTTCAATCATTTGTCTTGCGACATTTTAGCATTAGTTTTATGGTCATTATTTCTCCAACCAGACTTGTATATCATCCATCTATTATGGAATACGGTAATTATTTGAACAACCTTTTTGTCGTCATAATACCTGATCAAAATAACAATTATTGAAACAAATCTTGAAGGCAAGCTTTGATGTTAACGAGCAACACAACAACCCTTTGTTTGTTTTCGATGAACATCATCACATATTCTCTTGCTAGTTACTTAGGCCATTGCAGTTCATGAATTGTGTTGTCCTGTATGACACTTCATACCAACCAATTCGGTATCCAATACCTCAGAACCACATTGTTTAACAAGCAAGGAATACAACCATAACATGTATATCTTCTATATGCCTAAGTTGGACATCTCCAACCTTTTGTTTTCTGCCAAATATTTTATAGATTCTCTTTCAACAATTCTTTTTCTTTTAAAAGAATCTATCAACATCAATAGTGGTGTCATTCACATGACATATAGTACAAAGTGTGTATAGTCAAATACCAATACCTTTGGACTTGCACTTTGAAGTGGATCACCTTCATCAAATGTTTGGCATTCTTTCAAAATTCCATTCTTTAGTAATCTTTTAGTGTAATAAACATTTTACTTACATCTTCTATTCATCCTTATCATGACAACTTTCATGATCAAGCTGCTATAGCTTATAAAGGTGAATTGCGAGTATAATGTTTCTTTTTCAAAACCTTTTGGAGGATTAGGACGACTAGCGTCTCCAACCTTCACAAATTCTCATCAAATATGAGGACGTATACTCTATCATGTTGTAACCAACACATTGTTTTAGATATCGCAATACCTTTCACATATGATGGTTTCTGAAACATTGCTTTCACCTCTTAGATAAACTTGATATTAAAAACAATCTTTTGAGTATCAAGAATCATGGAGGCTAACATGATACATTAGATACTAAGACTGGAATTGTTACTCTTGATTTAATACTATTTATTAAACTTCATGGAGTAAATTTGGTTTTGCTGAAAGTTTGCAATAAGACTTATAAATTTTAATTGACAATCAAAACAATACGATACCAGTTCGTAAAGCAAATATCCAGAATTTCTATAGTTCCACTATCTCAACTATAACTAAGCGTAAGGTGGTGAACGGATGCCAATGACTACAACAAACTATGCAAATTCACTTTGATTGTGTTTATGATAAATTGAGTTCAACTAATCCAAATTACAAATGAACTCCCACTCAAAACAACATCCCTCGAGTTGTTTTAGTGATTACACGAACCAAATCCACTACACCAAGTCCGATCATCACGTGAGATGATGTAGCTTTAAAGGCGAACAATCAACATGTTCATCATATCATCCATATGACTCATGCTTTACCTTTCTGTATTCCGTGTTCCGAGACCATGTCTGTACATGCTAGGCTCGTCAAGGTTAACCTTAGTTTCCGCATGTGCAAATCTGGCTTGCACCCATTGTATGCACACGTAGAGTCTATCACACCCGATCATCACGAGATGCTTCGAAACGATGAGTCTTAGCAACGGTGCCAACTAAGGATGAACACTTTATTACTTGATATTTAGTGAGAGGGATCATCTTATAATGCTACCGTCGCGATCTAAGCAATACAAGATGCATAAAGGATTAACATCACAGGCAATTCATAATATGTGATATGATATGGCCTTTCTTCTTGTGCCTTTGATCTCCATCTCCAAAGCATGGACAAGATCTCCATCATCACCAGCGTGGCGTCAAGGTCTGTGGCGCCGCTTCATGGTTGTCCATCATCACAAGCAACTATTACAACTACTTGGAACAAAGCTGTTACAAGATGAATAGACACGCAGGTCTTAACAGAATTGAAGACAACCATTAGGCTCCTGCCGGTTGCCATATTACAACAAGGATCATTGCATACATCAAATACAATCATAATCACATGATGGCCATATCACATCACAAAACCCCTGCAAAAACAAGTTAGACGCCTCTAATTTTCTTTGCATATTTTACGTGGTTTGGGGCTTTCGCATAAGACCGATCTTACCTACGAACAAGGACCACAACGTTGATACAAGTGTTGTCAAGATGCTCATTGTAAATTGAATCTTAACTATGGTGGGAGAGACAGACACCCGCAAAGCCACTTGTGCAAAGCAAGTTGCACGTCAAGCGTGGAGCAAGTCTCATGTGCGATGACATGTAATGTTAGCCCGAGCCGCTTCATCCCACCATGCCGCAAGATGCAAAGTACACGCTAAGACACCGACAACAAAACCATCAACGCCCACAACATCATTGTGTTCTACTCGTGCAACAGATCTACGCATAGATACGGCTCTGATACCACTGATGGGTTCGTAGCATGGAAAACAAAAAATTTCTACCGCAAGAACGAACAAAACCTAGATCTAATCTAGATAAAAGCCAAGATCTAATCTATGAGACATGAGCAACGAGATAGATAGGAACTAACCCTCGTAGATCCGAAAGCGTTAACGAGATTAGATCTCGTGGTTGATGTAGTCGATTACTTGCCGATCTCAAGATCGTGTGGACGATCCTTCCGGCGTCGCGATCCAGCAGCGCTTCCGCCCTCGGTCAAGTAGACGATCCTTCTGGCGTCGCGTTCCAGCAGCGCTTCCGCCCTTGGTCAAGTAGACGATCCTTCCGGCGCCACGATTCGGCAGCGCTTCCGCAGTCGGTCACACGTGCGGAGTCGAAGCAGACCTTCCTCTCCCCGTTCCAGCGAGCAGCGGAGGTAGTAGATCTTCTCCACGGAATCCCAGCAGCACGACGACGTGGTGGTGGTGGTGGAGTAGAGAATTCTGCAGGGCTTCGCCTATGCTTGTGTAGAATATGTTGGAGGAGAGAGGCGGCAGAGATTAGACGTTATGAGAGCGTGTGTGGAGGGGGCGCCCCTGCCCTTATATTTAAGGGGAGGAGGCGCGCCTGGGGAGGGGGAGTCCTTGTAGGACTCCCCTCCTCTATGGCCAACGAATTTGGGGAGGGGGAGGAGTCCTCCTCCCCCACGAATCCGTGTCTTGACCCACCAGGACTCCTTGATCCCTATCTTGATTTTCAAGCAAACTCCAAGATATCTTCTAGAACCTTCCGGAACATTCTGAAACCTTCTAGAATCCTCATACAAACACTCCGGAACATTTCCTAACTCATAAAATGATCTCCTATATATGAATCTTATTCTCCGGACCATTCCGGATCTCCTCATGATGTCCCGAATCCAATCTGAGACTCCGAACAACATTCGGTCTCCAATGCACATTCCATATCTACTTAAAACAACTTCGAACCTTAAGTGTGTCACCCTATGGTTCGTGAATATGTAGACATGATAGAGACACATCTCCTATCAATAACCATCAGCGGGACCTGGAGATCCATAATGGCTCCCACATACTCAACGATGACTTCGTGATCGATTGAACCACTTACATATGAAACCAATTCCCTTTGTCTCGCGATACTATACTTATCCGAGGTTTGATCGTTGGTTTCTCCATACCTAGTTCTACCTCGTTACTGATAAGTACTCTTTACTCGTTCCGTGTATGTCATCCCTTGTGACCTAGTCACATGCTTGCAAGCTAACTAGATGACATTCCACCGAGAGGGCCCAGAGCATATCTATCCGTCATATGGATGGACAAATCCCAATCTTGGTTCATGCGCTTCAACACATACTTTCAGAATACCCAATGACACTTTTATAACCACCCAGTTACGAAGCGGCGTTTGATGTCATCAAAGTATCCATCCGGTGATGGTGATTAACATAACCTCATGGTCGAAGGATTAGGTTACTATGCATTTAAAAGCTTACAGCAATACGAACTTAATGACTTGATCTTATGCTACGCTTACTACGGGTGTATGTCCATCACATCATTCTCCTAATGATATAACCTTGTTATTAACGACATCCAATATCCATGATCAGGAAACCATGATCATCCATTAATCAACAAGCTAGTTTAACAAGAGGCTTACTAGGGACTCTTTTATGTTTACAAAACACACATGTATTAGTGTTTCCTAATAATACAATTATAGCATGGGATGTAAACATTTATCATAAACACAAAGATATAATAATAACCACTTTATTATTGCCTCTTGGGCATATCTCCAACAAGCATAAGATCAAGTCATTAAGTTCGTTTGCTATAAGCTTTAAAATACATAGTAACCTAATCCTTCGACCATGAGGTTATGTTAATCACCATCACCGGATGGGTACTTTGATGACATCAAACACCGCTTCGTAACTGGGTGGTCATAAAGGTGTCATTGGGTATTCTGAAAGTATGTGTTGAAGCGCATGGACCAAGATTGGGATTTGTCCATCCATATGACGGATAGATATGCTCTGGGCCCTCTCGGTGGAATGTCATCTAATTAGCTTGCAAGCATATGACTGGGTCACAAGGGATGACATAACATGGAACGAGTAAAGAGTACTTATCAGTAACGAGGTAGAACTAGGTATGGAGATACCGACGATCAAACCTCGGATAAGTAGAGTATCGCATGACAAAGGGAATTGGTTTCGTATGTTAATGGTTCTATCAATCACGAAGTCATCGTTGAGTATGTGGGAGCCGTTATGGATCTCCAGATCCCGCTGATGGTTATTGATCGGAGAGGTGTCTCCATCATGTCTGCATATTCGCGAACCGTAGGGTGACACACTTAAGGTTCGAAGTTGTTTTAAGTAGATATGGAATGTGCGTTGGAGACCGAATGTTGTTCGGAGTCTCGGATTGGATTCGGGACGTCGAGGAGCTCCGGAATTGTCCGGAGAATAAGATTCACATATTGGGGATCATTTTCTAAGTTAGGAAATGTTGCGGAGTAATTGTATGGGGATTCTAGAAGGTTTCGGAATGTTCCGGAAGGTTCTGGAAGATTTCTTGGAGTTTACTTGAAAACCAAGAAAGGATCAAGGAATCCTTGTGGGGTAAGACAAGGATTCGTGGGGGAGTAGGACTCTCCCCCCACCGCCTTGATCCGCCGGCCAAGGGAGAGGGGAGTCCTACAAGGACTCCACCTCCCCATGGCGCCTCCCTCCCATAAATAGAGGGGGTGGAGGCGCCACCCCCTTGCCTCCTCCACCACTCCAAACCTTAGCCGCCTCTCTCCTCTTTCTCTCTTCTGCTCAGGCTTAGGCGAAGCCCTGCAGAATTCTCTACTCCACCACCACCACCACGCCGTCGTGCTGCTAAGATTCCGTGGAGAAGATCTACTACCTCCGCTGCTCGCTGGAACAAGGAGAGGAAGGTCTGCTTCGACTCCGTACGTGTGACCGACTGCGGAAGCGCTGCCGGAACGCAGCGCCGGAAGGATCGTCCACTCGATCTTGAGATCGGCAAGTGATCGACTACATCAACCACGAGATCTAATCTCGTAACGCTTTCGGATCTACAAGGGTTAGTACAGATCTATCTCGTTGCACATGTCTAATAGATTAGATCTTGGCTTTTATCTAGATTAGATCTGGGTTTTGTTCGTTCTTACGGTAGAATTTTTTTGTTTTCCATGCTACGAACCCATCAGTGGTATCAGAGCCGTATCTATGCGTAGATCTGTTGCACGAGTAGAACACAATGGTTTTGTGGGCGTTGGTGCTCGTGCCGTATTTTGCTTTGTGTACTTTGCATCTTGCGGCATGGTGGGATGAAGTGGCTTGGGCTAACCTTACATGTCATCGCACATGAGACTTGCTCCACGCTTGACGTGTAACTTGCTTTGCACAAGTGGCTTTGCGGGTGTCTGTCTCTCCCACCATAGTATAGATCCAATTTACACTTTGCACTTGATAGCACTTGTATCAACGTTGTGGTTCAGTTTCGTAGGTAAGATCCGTTATTGTTCGAAAGCCCCAAACCACGTAAAACATGCAAAGAAAATTAGAGGCGTCTAACTTGTTTTTGCAGGGGTTTTGTGATGTGATATGGCCATCATGTGATTGTGATTATATTTTATGTATGCAATGATCCTTGTTGTAATATGGCAACCGGCAGGAGCCTAATGGTTGTCTTCAATTCTGTTAAGACCTGCGTGTCTATTCATCTTGTAATAGCTTTATTCCAAGTAGTTGTAATAGTTGCTAGTGATGATGGACAACCATGAAGCGTCGCCACTGACCTTGACGCCATGCTGGTGATGATGGAGATCATGTCCGTGCTTTGGAGATGGAGATCAAAGGCACAAGAAGAAAGGGCCATATCATATCACACTAATTATGAATTGCCTGTGATGTTAATATTTTATGCATCTTGTATTGCTTAGATCGCGACGGTAGCATTATAAGATGATCCCTCTCACTAAATATCAAGTAATAAAGTGTTCACCCTTAGTTGGCACCGTTGCTAAGACTCGTCGTTTTGAAGCATCTCGTGATGATCGGGTGTGATAGACTCTACGTGTGCATACAACGGGTGCAAGCCAGATTTGCACATGCGGAAACTAAGGTTAACCTTGACGAGCCTAGCATGTACAGACATGGTCTCGGAACACGGAATACCAAAAGTTAAAGCATGAGTCATATGGATGATATGATGAACATGTTGATTGTTCGCCTTTAAAGCTACATCATCTCACGTGATGATCAGACTTGGTGTAGTGGATTTGGTTCGTGTAATCACTAAAACAACTCGAGGGATGTTGTTTTGAGTGGGAGTTCATTTGTAATTTGGATTAGTCGAACTCAATTTATCATAAACACAATCAAAGTGAATTTGCATAGTTTGTTGTAGTCATTGGCATCCGTTCACCACCTTACGCTTAGTTATAGTTGAGATAGTGGAACTATAGAAATTCTGGATATTTACTTTACGAACTGGTATCGTATTGTTTTGAATGTCAATTTAAAGTTTATAAGTCCTATTGCAAACTTTCAGCAAACTCTATTTACTCCATGAAGTTTAATAAGTAGTATTAAATCAAGAGTAAGAATTCCAATGTTAGTATCTAAAGTATCATGTTTGCCTCCATGATTATTGATATTCAAAAGGTTGTTTTAATATCAAGATTATATTGGAGCTGAAAATTGTTTCAGAAACCATCATGTGTGAAAGATATTGTGATATCTGAATTTTTTTTGGTTACAACATGATAGAGTATACGTCCTCATATTTGATGAGAATTTGTGAAGGTTGGAGATGCTAGTCGTCCTAATCCTCCAAAAGGTTTTGAAAAAGAAACATTATACTCGCAATTCACCTTTATAAGCTATAGCAGCTTGATCATGAAAGTTGTCATGATAAGGATGAATAGAAGATGTAAGTAAAATGTTTACTACACTAAAAGATTACTAAAGAATGGAATTTTGAAAGAATGCCAAACATTTGATGAAGGTGATCCACTTCAAAGTGCAAGTCCAAAGGTATTGGTATTTGACTATACACACTTTGTACTATGTGTCATGTGAATGACATCACTATTGATGTTGATAGATTCTTTTAAAAGAAAAGGAATTGCTGAAAGAGAATCTATAAAATATTTGGCAAGAAAATAAAAGGTTGGAGATGTCCAACTTAGGCATATAGAAGATATACATGTTATGGTTGTATTCCTTGCTTGTTAAACAATGTGGTTCTCCGGTATTGGATACCGAATTGGTTGGTATGAAGTGTCATACAGGACAACACAATTCATAAACTGCAATGGCCTAAGTAACTAGCAAGAGAATATGTGATGATGTTCATCGAAAACAAACAAAGGGTTGTTGTGTTGCTCGTTAACATCAAAGCTTGCCTTCAAGATTTGTTTCAATAATTGTTATTTTGATCAGGTATTATGACGACAAAAGGTTGTTCAAATAATTACCGTATTCCATAATAGATGGATGATATACAAGTCTGGTTGGAGAAATAACGACCATAAAACTAATGCTAAAATGTCGCAAGACAAATGATTGAAAGATCACTTGCAAAGTGACATCGCCGTTTAAATTATATTGAAAGGATATATGAAGAAACTCCATGTTGATGGATTTTTGGAGTCTTTGATTTGGATCAAATGACGCTTGTGATACTTTCCTGGAGATAATTAAAACTCTGTTCGTAGGCCAAAAGAGGAACGGACGACTAACTGATTGGAATTTGTACATATTAATGTATATAGTCCATTATGTGTAGTCCTGGGCGATGGATTTCAACTTCATATGCTTTCTCCGAAGATTTGAGTGAGTATATGTATATACTTACTCAATAAGGAAGAAGTATGAAACATTTGAAAAATGTTCAAAGACTTTCAAGATGAAGTGGAAAATCATTGTAACAAGAAAATAAAAGAGTTTATGATTGGATCATAAAGAAAGATGTTTGAGTTACAAGTTTGGCAAAACACCTAAGATTTGAGGAATCGTTCCATGGATTTGCATTTCCCAAAACACCATAGGAGTATGAAGTGTTCGAGATATGTAATGAAACCTTGTTTTACATGGTAAGATCAAAGGTGTCATTTATAAAACTGCCATTATATTTTAAAGATTAAAGCTTTAGTGACTACCGCTTTTACACTGAAAAGAGCTCCATCGTGATCCGTTAAAATGACACCATATGAGTTATGGTTTGGGATAAAACCCGAATTGTCTTTTCTTAAATTTTGGTATGCTATGCATAAGTAATATGTTTACAACCAAAGTCGGATAAGCACGTCTTTGTAGGTTATTCCAAAGAATTTGTTGGGAATTTCTCCATAACGCCGAGGACAAAAGAGTTTGTTGCTTGGAACGTCAAGTTTCTTGAGAAGGAATTTTTCATGAAAAGTTAAGTGGGAGGACAATAGAACTTTGATAAGGTTGTTGAACCTTAGCTATATGTGCTAAGTAGCGCAGCGCCGGAAAGTGTCCCGGTGGCGGTCACAATGCTCATGGCTCTCGTGATTACAAAAGGTGTGATCTCGGAGATTAGAGTTCTTATAGAACCGTGTGGGTCGGTAAGAATCAAATAGTAAGATTTGATAAGCAAGTCGTTATTGTTTTGACAATGATGAACCGACTACATGCAAAGAAGCGATGATGGGCCCTGACTCCATAAAATGACTAGAAGTCATGGAATCAGTGATAGTATCCATACACGAGAAATCAAGTTTCTGAACTTAGAAGACCCTCCGGAAAGGCGTGAAGCCTATCGGTCGTGTTTGGATCTATAAAGAAATAGACATGGATGTTTCAAATCTATGAAATAGTCGACATGTCGGAAAGAGTTTACGACAATGTTCAAGGAATTGACTATGATAAGATTTGATCTTTCATAGCGATATTTAGTCTGGACGGATTAATGTAGCAACCACTACATGTATTTTGGGGTATGGTAGTTGAACAAACAAAACAAGTTCTTCTAATAGAATGGTTACCTAGGACGTGCACATGACACGATCCAAAGGGTTTTGTTAATTCAAAGGATGCTAAAAGAGTATGCAAAACTTCAATGGTTGAAGTGAGCATCGCGGAGTTGGAATCTTCACCGTGATGAAACCGTTAAAAGGTTTAATTTCATCAGAGACGATGAAGATGTTTGCATTTTGCAAGAACTTAAGTGGGAGCGCTAAGACATATTTCTAATACATTATGTGAAAGACATATTGTTGATTAGAAATAATGTATCTTTTATTGACACAGGTTAAGAATTTCATTTCGATGAAAGACTTAGGCATAACTCAAGAATTAGGTATCAATGTCTGTATGAATAGATTGAGGCGCTAATATGGTTTTTCCAAATGTACATAGATAAGATGTTGAATGAGTTCAATATGGAAACAACAAGAAAGGTTCTTGACGCATGGAAAGGACTAAATCAAGATTCAAGTGTGTTGACACGAGATTCAAGTGTTTTGACACTTGGTGAAATCACAAGAATATTTTGATCAATCATTCTTTGAGATGTACACATCCAGATATGTCATATGCTCTAAATGTTATGAGCATATACCAGAATGATTCATAAGATGATCATTGGACAATAGTAAAGATATTCTTATGAGCTTTGGAAGAACTAAGAATATATCATGTATAAGTGACAAATAGTTAAAGGTAGTTCATTGTAAAGTGTTACATTGATACTAGTTTTGTCACAAGATACAAATTAAATTTATCTCAATTTAGACTATGGGTGGCACAATATAATGGAAAGGATGTTCCATGATGGATTTGGATGAGTTCCAAAGTTGAGATATTGTGACGGATACTACAACAAAAGGCTAAGTATATAACTGCTATAGTAGCAGCAAAGGAGGGCATTTGTGTTAAGTAGTTTGTTATCAAACTAGGTGTGGTTCATAGCGGGATAATACAATGAAGATACATTGTATGACAATAGTATCAACATGATTTAATCCCAAGGAACTAAAGGTCTCACCAAAGGACCAAGTTTATACAATGCCATCTCATTGCAGAATGAGTAATGCGTAGAGACGCAAGGACATGCAAATACACACGGACCTGGAAGTGTCAGATCCGAAGATTATGTTTACCACTAGCAAGAGTGTCTATACAACACCAGAAAGCCATAGGTGTTGAATGCACAAGTTTTTAACTAGATTATTGACTCTAGTGCAAGTGGGAGACCATCTTGACCAGGGCTGGCTGTGCACGAGCTTCTGTCTGGGGGCGGAATTTCCCCCAGATAGTCCGGCTCTAGGGCGGATTTTCTCCCTAGACCGGATAATGTGGCCCTCCTGTTGGGCCGGATAATCTGGCCCCAGGAGAATCGCCCAAGAGAGCGTCTGCGCGAGCTTCTGTCTAGGGGTGGAATTTTCCCCCGTATATTCCGTGGTTGGGGCGGATTTCCCCCCAGCCGGATAATCCGGCCCTCCCCTAGGGCCAGATAATCTGGTCCCTAGGAGAAGGTGTGAAGGGCCAGCCTGCGCGAGCTTCTATTCGTAGGCGGATTTTCTACCAGATAATCCGAGTCTGGGGCGGAGTTTCCCCAGGCCGGATAATCTGGCCCTCACTTGGGCTGGATAATCCGGCCCCCAAAGGCTCCAACGGCTTGGTTTTGAAAGGGGGTATAAAAGCCCCTTCTTCCCCATCGAGCAGATCTCTTGATTCATTCGAAAAGTGTCAGACCCATTGCAAGAGCTCTCTCTCTAGATCTCCCACTTCAATCACCCGAAGGCTTCGATCTTTGGTGGAATTGAAGGAGGAGACAATCTTCATCGCCATCACGAATCAAGTGCATCAACTCCTCTCCATTCATTTGGAGAAATCCCCGATCTAGTATTCTTGTTAATATCTAGATCTTGTGTGTTGTTATTGATAACTTGTTCTTGTGGTTGCTTGTTGTCATTACGGGAGCCTCCAATTTGGTTGTGGAGTTGTGCCCTGCTAGTTGTGTAAAGGTGCTGGTACCTTCCTCGAAGGGTTCCTATAGTGGAAAGGTGGATCAGGCCTTTGGTGGCGGGATCCATCAGAGAACAGGGTGAGGCCTATCGTGGCGTGGTGGTCTTAGTACCACCCATTCCTCCAACGCAGATGTACTTCCCTTAACAAGGAAGGAACTGCGGTAAAACAAATCCTATGTCTCTGCGTGCTTCATTATGGTTCACTCGTTCCTCTTTCCACTCGCCTCTTACTCGCTAGTAGATAGGTTTGCATATATGGAAATTCTTCTAAATAGTTATCTAGAGAATTTACCTTTTGTGTTAAGCCTAAAATTGAAAAAGCATTAAAATTTGAAGTAGCACCTATTCACCCCCCTCTAGGTGCCCATACGATCCATTTCAATTGGTATCAGATCCCCGACTCTTTATTCGGGCTTAACCGCCTAAGAGAAGTATGGGTACCAAGGAGAATGTGAATGAGGCTATGGATAAGGTCACAATGGATGACCTCAATGTTGGAGATATGCCCAAGAGGCAATAATAAAGTGGTTATTATTATATCTTTATGTTTATGATAAATGTTTACATCCCATGCTATAATTGTATTAACCGGAAACATTAATACTTGTGTGTTTTGTAAACATAAAAGAGTCCCTAGTAAGCCTCTTGTTAAACTAGCTTGTTGATTAATGGATGATCATGGTTTCCTGATCATGGACATTGGATGTCGTTAATAACAAGATCATATCATTAGGAGAATGATGTGATGGACACACACCCGTAGTAAGCATAGCATAAGATCAAGTCATTAAGTTCGTTTGCTATAAGCTTTAAAATACATAGTAACCTAATCCTTCGACCATGAGGTTATGTTAATCACCATCACCGGATGGGTACTTTGATGACATCAAACACCGCTTCGTAACTGGGTGGTCATAAAGGTGTCATTGGGTATTCTGAAAGTATGTGTTGAAGCGCATGGACCAAGATTGGGATTTGTCCATCCATATGACGGATAGATATGCTCTGGGCCCTCTCGGTGGAATGTCATCTAATTAGCTTGCAAGCATATGACTGGGTCACAAGGGATGACATAACATGGAACGAGTAAAGAGTACTTATCAGTAACGAGGTAGAACTAGGTATGGAGATACCGACGATCAAACCTCGGATAAGTAGAGTATCGCATGACAAAGGGAATTGGTTTCGTATGTTAATGGTTCTATCAATCACGAAGTCATCGTTGAGTATGTGGGAGCCGTTATGGATCTCCAAATCCCGCTGATGGTTATTGATCGGAGAGGTGTCTCCATCATGTCTGCATATTCGTGAACTATAGGGTGACACACTTAAGGTTCGAAGTTGTTTTAAGTAGATATGGAATGTGCGTTGGAGACCGAATGTTGTTCGGAGTCTCAGATTGGATTCGGGACGTCGAGGAGCTCCGGAATTGTCCGGAGAATAAGATTCACATATTGGGGATCATTTTCTAAGTTAGGAAATGTTGCGGAGTAATTGTATGGGGATTCTATAAGGTTTCGGAATGTTTCGGAAGGTTCTGGAAGATTTCTTGGAGTTTACTTGAAAACCAAGAAAGGATCAAGGAATCCTTGTGGGGTAAGACAAGGATTCGTGGGGGAGTAGGACTCTCCCCCCACCTCCTTGATCCGCCGGCCAAGGGAGAGGGGAGTCCTACAAGGACTCCACCTCCCCATGGCGCCTCCCTCCCATAAATAGAGGGGGTGGAGGCGCCACCCCCTTGCCTCCTCCACCACTCCAAACCTTAGCCGCCTCTCTCCTCTTTCTCTCTTCTGCTCAGGCTTAGGCGAAGCCCTGCAGAATTCTCTACTCCACCACCACCACCACGCCGTCGTGCTGCTGAGATTCCGTGGAGAAGATCTACTACCTCCGCTGCTCGCTGGAACGAGGAGAGGAAGGTCTGCTTCGACTCCGTACGTGTGACCGACTGCGGAAGCGCTGCCGGAACGCAGCGCCGGAAGGATCGTCCACTCGATCTTGAGATCGGCAAGTGATCGACTACATCAACCACGAGATCTAATCTCGTAACGCTTTCGGATCTACAAGGGTTAGTACAGATCTATCTCGTTGCACATGTCTAATAGATTATATCTTGGCTTTTATCTAGATTAGATCTGGGTTTTGTTCGTTCTTGCGGTAGAATTTTTTTGTTTTCCATGCTACGAACCCATCACTCAAGACGTTGGAAACAACTTTGTTGAAATCCTTTGAGACCAAGATGGAGGAGATGCACCAAATGATTGCTCGCCTCACATCATCCGTAGCCCCATCTCCATCCTCCTCTAAGGCCGCCACTCCCTCATCCAAGGATAAGGCTAACACCGGATCCAAGGAAGATGAAGTGGTAGGTGAAAAACATAATGGTTCCACCTCCAAGAAGGGAAGTGGTAAGGAGGAATATAGTGAGGTTCATCACTTATATTCCCCCGACCCACCTATCCCTCATCCTCATATAAACAATAGGGGTGATCCACCCAAGCTTACTGCATCTTCATTTAATCAATGACAATTCTTAATGAAGTCTCATGTTTGTAGCTCTTCTATTGAACTTTGGACGATTATCGAAGAGGGTCTTCATATTGGAGATCACACCAACCTGACAAGAAGAGAAGTTGTGGATAGCCAATTGATGATGCTTGGATAAAGAGGAAATACGTGAGTGCTCTAATGCCTTTTGAGCCAACGGACTTGAAGAGCTTGCTAGGTAAACACAACTACCATCAAATGACGTCCAATGAAGTCATGCAACAAATGGCATCATTCAGGGTTGCTGCAAAGAACGCGGAGGATGCCCGTGCCCATGCCATTGGAATGCAAAAGGGGTCAATGTTACTCTAAAGGCTAATGTTATTGAGCAAGATGAGGACGAAAGAGCTTTCGAGGGTGCCTCCATGGACTGCCCCGATGAAGTCAAACGTGCTCATGGTGAGTACATGGCGTTTTACGTAAGGAAGTTTTGTAAGGATCCAGCCAAGGCCAAGTCGGAACTCGAGCGCAAGAATTGATCAAGTGGAAGAAGAGAAAGTGGCCCAAAACTGAGAATGAAAGTGGATGAAGATAGCTCTCGTGAGGTGGCTACTATAGCCACCACATCGACTCCATCATCTCTCTTCGACTCGCCAAACGAAAACGTCATCAACAACAACGTCACTTGTCTTATTGCAAGAGGGTCTGAGGTATCATCTTCTAGTTCTTCATTCCCTAAGACTACCATAAATATGGATATGGATGATCATACTAGTCTGAAAATGAAAGAAGAAGTTATTGCTTTGGACAACTTTTTCACTAACTTGCAAGGTGAGCACAAACTTCATTTTGATGCTCTTATGAGTGAACTTTCCCAATCCGAAGATCTTCTTGAAGAAAAGGGCAGAATTGAAAGAGAAGATGCCTTGGAGATAGCGTCTTTGAAGAATGACTTTGTTGTGACCCCGGATTGTTAAGGATCCTAAGTCCCTGTGATTAACATGCTAGTCCCTGGATCAATAGCTAGCACTTCACAGTCGATGAATATCATGTAAAACACAAGTCATTATTACACGAATAATCCAGAGTATACTTATTACAACTTGCATAGCTTATAGCTAGCTCAAATAAAATAGTGGAAACTAAGTAAAACTTGAGTCCATCAACGCCTCAGGCTAGTGCGTGAAGACCCGCGATCGCTACGCACCTTTCAGTCTTCGGATTCTGCACATAAGACGTGCAGCCAACAAGTTGGATCAATACTTTGAATGTATTGGCAAATTACACCAAGGAAAGAATAATACTATCTCTACATGCAAGGCTAAGGGTAGGCTTTGGGGTTCTTTTGCATAAAGCCAATTTTCGCTAAGTAAGAAGAAAAGAGGAAGAGTTTACCCTACTTTGTAAACATTGTTTAAGTAATATAGGGTCAAGTGAAACACGAGGATATTACTCACCAAGTGTCCAATCAACCTAGCACTTGGATATTATGCACCAAGTCCCCAAAATCCCACCCAATGGCGATATTACTCACGCCTTGGGGTTTATAAAACTTTAGGTTTGGAAAAGAGAGAGGAAGATCTTTCAGAGGCTCCATCCTTCAGATGCTCAAAGTGTTCTTTTCCGTGAACTCGGCTGATCGATCAGATTGCAATACTCTCGAGAGGTTGTGCACTTTCCCCACAATCCATGATCAAGTCCTTTTACAGACCAGACCATGGCGAAGCCTTCCCTTAGTAGCCCCTCTACCAGCTGGATCCAACCGTGCCAAGAACCTCCAAATGTTGGTACCCCGGTGAGGTTTCCCACTAAGTACTAAGCCAAGGCAGAGCCCATATGTATTGTGGTTGCACTAGAAGCTTCTGAATTCTGGAACATGGCAGACTCCTTTGATTCCTGGGCGGCCGTCCTCCACCAAAAATCCACTCGTTGACCCGACAACCATTTCGCCCAGAAGAAAACTTAGTTTTATTTTGAAGGGGGTTTTGAGAAGAAAATTTCGCTCGAGAGAGCTCTCATACTTAGAAATTTTTTGAGTCTTTCGAACCCCCCAACGGTACTTAGTGTATATATAGCATAGCAAGCAATACTTAGCAAAAACAGGGGAGCCTAATAGGACGGAAATTCCTAAGTATAAAGCTCCTCATGGCATACTACAAAACCGCACTTGCAAAAATAGTAATAAGAAAATCTACTAAAGACCTACACATGCATACTACTAGATTTGAAGAGTAAAAACATGCATAGCCAAAAACTGGGACATAATATGTACAAGTGGTGTAACTTGCCTTGATCCGAGCAGCACTCTACACAACAGTACTCCTCAGCGCACTCCGAGCAATCTAACGAAAACACAAACATAAATCCAATCACAATTTGCACAAAACAATGTCACAAAGGTGAATATGCATACATGCAACATGGTAATATGCAAGGATGGATTCAATTTCGACCAAGGGTTTCATTCTGGGGTGTTGTTGAGTTGGGGATGTCATTAGTATCGATTCCCCATAGATTTTAAGTATTTTGGGTTAATACCTAAATAAACAAGCTCATAAATATATCTACACCTCCAATCTACCTCGAAACAGATCTGAACACTCTAAGCAAGTTATAACATATCTACGGATATTTTTCTAGAATTAATATACTCTAATCTAAACGTTAAATCCTACTGCAATATTGCTGCAGTATACCAGCAATATTATTGTAGATCTGTGTTCTACTCAATTTTTCGAATCCAACGGCATATTATACGCAAATTTTGGACAAAAACTCGAATTACTATGAATTAAACGAGATTAAAACAATTTCTGCCTATTTTAGAAAAGACAGAACATCGGCCAGCTATGCGATGAGAAGTGGCGTTCAGGGATTGGTCCAGCAAGGCATGCGGTGCTGACGAGGCGATGATGCGAGCACGTGCCACATTGCGCTTCATGACTCGTCGGTACCGGTTCGGTATGGCCGATCTAATCTATACCGTCGGACCGCGATCTAACGGACGGGGACGGAGGGAACTCACCGCGGCGGTGAGGACTTGACGACGACGACGAACGGCGGCGGCGCGTCGGTCGGCGATGCTCGGCGGCGGTCGAGTGGTCCCTCGAGGCGGTGGTGTGGACGACGAGGTGCAGCTCCTCCTCGCGATCCTTCCAGCACGGACGGCGACGGCGCTTGCTGCCTTGGCTTGCGGTGAAGCTCTGCCTGTTTCCTTCTTCTCCGGCGAGTCTCTGGCGACCAATCTGGGGCGGCACGGGGCTCTGCTCAAGGGGAAAAAACATGAATCGATGCGGTACTTAATGGGGAAGACAGAGAGGAAGAGAGAAGGGGAAGGGGTGGTCTCGAACCCTGTCCGTCGAGCTCGGCGGTGGCGGCTCCGGTGAGATCGGTCTCGAGCTCCAAGGCGGCAGCCCGGTGGCGTTTTGCGAAGAAAAAGCTAGGGGTTCTTGGAAGGCGTGTCGAGGGTACTTATAGGTTGCCTGGCTTGGCGCAGGGGTCACGGATTCCGTTCCGATTCAGCCGGGGAGGTCGGTGCCGACGCGACTGTGCGCCGTGTTCGTCCTAGACACTGTGAGGGAGGAGGATGGCAGGTGGGACCGCGGCGTCAGTGAGAGGCGAGGGGAGCGGGCCGAGCGGCTGGCGGCGCTTGCTGGGCCGGCCTATGCGGTTGCTGCTGCTGCGCTCTGCCTGGCGCGCGGTAGATAGAGGTGGGCCGGCTCGGCTGGCCTGGTTAGGCTAGACTCCCCTTTTTTGTAGTTTAATCTTTTTATTTTCTGTTTTCCTATTTGTCATATAACTTTTGCAAATGGACTCCAAAAATAATGAAATTTGTCTCCAAAATTTTGAAAAAGGTAGGAGATTACTATGGGGTTATAAAATAACACTTTGGCAAGGGTTTAAGAGGTTAGATTTTTTTAACCCCTTTTTGCCTTTATATGACTATAGGGTTTAGGAAAGTATTTGATGCGGATTTTATTGAGTGATGCCATGATGCATGCTTCTAGTAACATATGCAATCGTAAAATTTGGGATGTTACCAACCTACCCCCCTTAAGAAGAATCTCGTCCCCGAGATTAAGGTTGGTTAGCAAATAGGTGTGGGTGTTCTTTCTTCAGGTCTTCTTCACGTGCCCACGTGGCCTCTTCCTCGGAATGGTGATTCCATTGAATTTTGCAAAACCTGATAGTCTTGGTACGAGTAATTCTCTCAGCTGTTTCCAGAATCCTGGTGGGTTTTTCCTCATAGGTGAGATCGTTTTCCAGTTGAACCTCGTCCAAAGGAACCCTATCCTTTAGTGGTGTTTCAGCCATTTCCGGGTGACACTTCTTTAGCTTTTACACATGTAATACATCATGAACAGTCAACACTTCGGGCAATTCCAACTGATAGGCAACCTCCCCTCTACGAGCGAAAATCCTATAGGGCCCTATGAATCGAGGTGCCAACTTACCCTTGATTCCAAATCTCTTAACTCCTCGTAGTGATGAAACTCGGAGATATGCACGGTCTCCCACTTCATAAGTTACATCCCTGCGCTTGGAATCAGCATAACTCTTTTGCCTGGATTGGGCTACTTTTAACCTGTCTTGAATCTGTCTTACTTTTTCTTCGGAATCCTTGATCAGTTTAGGTCCAAACAAACTATGTTCTCCAACTCCACTCCATAGCAACGGAGTTCTACACTTTCTGCCATATAGAACTTCAAATGGAGCCATCTTGATACTAGTTTGGTAACTGTTATTGTATGAGAATTCCGCATATGGCAAATTATCATCCCAACTAGACCCATAGTCTAGTGCATAGGCTCTTAACATGTCTTCCAAGATCTGATTGACTCTTTCCGTTTGTCCATCTGTTTGTGGGTGGAAGGCAGTACTAAACTCCAGTCGTGTCCCTAGAGACTCGTGTAGCTGTCACCAAAACTTGGAGGTGAATTGGGTACCTCTATCAGAGACAATCCCCTTGGGTACACCATGAAGACTTACGATCATTGACATATAAATCTTGGCAAGTTTAGCACTTGTATAGGTGGTCTTTACAGGAATAAAGTGGGCCACCTTTGTGAAGTGATCGACCACTACCCAGATGGAGTCATACCCAGAACGAGTCCGAGGTAGTCCTGTGATAAAATCCATGCCTACCTTGTCCCACTTCCAATCGGGCATAGGTAATGGCTACAGCAGCCCTGCTGGTTTTTGATGTTCGGCCTTGACTCTATTGCACACGTCACACAAGGAGATGTATTCAGCAATTTCTCTTTTCAAGTTATTCCACCAGAATCTATCCTTCACATCCATGTACATCTTTGTATTACCAGGATGAATTGAGTAAGGCGAATCGTGAGCTTCCTGAAGAATTAACTTCCTGATATCGGGATCATCGGGAACGCACAAACGCTTCTCATACCAAAGTGTCCCTTGTTCATCCGTATGAAACCCTTTTGCTTTACCCTTGCTTATATTAGCTTTTATCTCTTCCAACTCTTTGTCCCCGTTCTGGGCCTCTTTGATTTGGTCCAGAAGCGTTGGCACTATCTCCATAGTCGCTAAGTACCCCTCCGGAACTATTTCCAACCTGAGATCCTTGAACTGCTCACACAAATCCTTTGGAAGTTCTCCCACGGTAAGTCCATTTACATAGACCTTCCGGCTTAAGGCGTCAGCCACAACATTGTCCTTTCCAGGATGGTACTGCAGGTCCAAGTCATAGTCCTTGATGAGCTCAAGCCATCTCCTTTGCCTCATATTTAACTCCTTTTGAGTGAAGATATACTTAAGACTCTTGTGATCCGTGAACACATAACAATGTTTGCCCATGAGGTAATGTCTCCATACCTTGAGCGCATGCACAACTGATGCTAGTTCCAAATCTTGTGTGGGGTAGTTATTCTCATGGTTCTTAAGTTGTCGAGAGGCGTAAGACACTACTTTTCCATCTTGCATCAGTACACTACCAAGTCCTTGTCGGGAAGCGTCGCAATAGACTTGGAAATCTTTTTGGACGTCAGGGAGACACAAAACTGGTGTTGTTACTAGGCGCTTCTTCAATTCTTGGAAGCTTGCTTCACATGCCTCGGTCCATTGGAACTTCTTTTCCTTCTTCAACAATTCTGTCATAGGCTTTGCTATCTTGGAAAAGTTTTCAATGAACCTTCAGTAATATCCTGCAAGGCCCAAGAAACTCCTGATATCACCCACATTCTTAGGGGACTCCCATTCTATCACGGAAGCTTACCTTACTTGGGTCCACGACAACTCCTTTAGCTGACACAGTGTGACCAAGGAATCCCACTTCTTTTAACCAGAACTCACATTTGCTAAACTTGGCATACAACTTGTGTTCCCTTAACTTTTCCATAATTAGGCGCATATGTCTCTCATGTTCCTTCTCGTCCTTGGAATATATGAGTATGTCATCAATGAATACCACAATAAACTTATCCAAGTACTCCATGAACACCTTGTTCATCATAGTCATGAAGTATGTTGGGGCATTGGTTAAGCCAAAAGATATCACGGTATACTCATACAATCCGTATGTTGTGGTGAAGGCTGTCTTGGGTACATCTTGTTCCCGGATCTTTAACTGGAAATAACCTGATCAGAGATCAATCTTAGAGAACACGCTAGCTCCCTTTAATTGGTCGAATAGGTCGTTAATATTGGGTAGAGGGTACTTGTTCTTGATTGTCACTTCATTCAACGACCGGTAGTCCACGACTAGTCTCTTGGTTTTATCCTTCTTCTCCACGAATAAGACAGACGCTCCCCAAGACGACGCACTTGGTTGAATGAAGCCTTTGTCCAATTGCTCTCTAAGCTGTTTCTTAAGTTCCTTCAACTCATGAACATCCATCTTGTACGGTCTCTTTGCTATAGGTCCAGTGCCAGGCATCAAGTCAATGAGAAACTCGATGTCTCGGTCAGGAGGCATCCCTGGCAATTCTTCCGGAAACACATCTGGATACTCCTTCACAATAGACACATCCTCCAAGCTAACCCCCTTAAGAGAGTTCACCATACTTCCCTTGAGTGCAAATGCCGACTTAAAGCGGATTCTCTTCTTATCCGGAGTTGTGAGTGCGACAGTCCTTTTGGCACAATCTATGACTCCCTCATATTCGGTCATCCAATTCATGCCCAAACTTATGTCTAAGCCTTCTGATTCCAGAATGACTAGGCTTGTGGGAAAGATGTGTGCCCCAATCATTAGTTCTAACCCACGGCATCCAGAGTTTGCCACTATTTCTCCTCCAGGAGAACTTACCCTTAGGGGAGTACTAATAGTCTCCGTAGGTATCTTGCCTCTATCCATAAATACCCTTGATATGAATGAATGCGATGCACCAGTATCGAAAAGAACAACTGCGGGGGTGGAGTTAAGCTTGAACTTACCAATCACGGAGTCAGGTGCCTCACGAGCATCCTCCACGGAGACATGACTCACCGTGGCTTTGACGAATGCATTATGCTTCTTCCCATTTACATTACCATTGCCATTGCCATGGTTGTGTCCGTTGCCGATCCCATTCTTCATCTTTTCGGGGCAAGTAGTTGCATAATGCCCTGTCTTGTTACACTTGAAGCATGTCACCTCACTTAGATCCTTCCCATTGCCATTTCCATTGTGGTGTTTATGGCCATTGTGGTTATGTCCTCCATGACGATGACCATTGTGGTTGTGGCCGTTGTGGGTGTGGAGTGGTGGTGACGAAGTGCGTTGCTTCTGATATGGGGCTGAGTTGTGCTTGTGTGAGGTGGACTTTCTCTTGCGGTTCTCTATACTCCTTTGCTTTGCTTCAACCACTACTACCCTGTCCAGAAGTTCCTGATAGTTATCAAACTTTAGAGCCACAAGCTGGATGGATATCTCATCATTAAGTCCCCTTAGGAACTCCTCCTGTCTCTTGGCATCTGTGGAAACATCATCAAGTGCATAACGTGCCAGCTTGCTGAAAAGGTCCCCATACTCGGAGACAGAGCGGTGCAGTTGTTTCAAGTCGCGAAACTCACGTCTCTTTAGTGACGTGACACCAACAGCTACGTGATGGTTACGAAAGGCCGCCTCAAACTGGTTCCAGGTGATAGCTTCAATATCAGGGTGGGTGGCTTGGTAATTATCCCACCATTCAGCAGCTGGTCCCTCAAGTTCGTGCGCAGCAAAGCGCACCTAGTCAACTCCAACAACTTGGACGGTGTGTAACTTCTTGTTGGTGGTGCGGAGCCAGTCATCTGCCACAATTGGCTCAGAACTACTTGAGAAAATAGGAGGATTCAACCTCAGGAACCGAGTCAGGCGATCCTGTTGGGGAGGTGGAGGTGGTGGAGGCGGCGGGTTGTTGTTGTTGTTTTGCATGTTTTGAGTGAGGAGTTGGATCACCTGATTCTGGGAGTTCAGAAGTTGTGCTATCTCTAGGGGCATGTTGTTGTTGTTCCCACGTCTCGCCATCTGTGGGCTTTGGGAAACAAGTTAAGAAATAGATAGAAAGCCTAAGGAATAAACTCCTACCCTTATGTAAACACGAGAAAAGCACACGAGAAACGCAAGGCACACATAGCACACAACTCAACCAAGGTTAACTAAACCAATGTAGTTTTGGTACTCATTACAATCGCGAACAACGTTTGACTATAGAAATAAAGGTGGTCCAACTATCTACTCTACTCATCATCCACTTCCTCATCCTCAATAGTGAAGCCTTCCTTCTCCAGCAGTGACTTATATAACTCCATGTCCTTCGTTGTGGCTTCAAGCTTCTCCTGAAGTTCCTTTACCTCCTGTGGCTTTGGTGTAGCAGCTTCGAGCCTCTCTTGAAGTTCCTTCACCTCTTGCAGCTCCTGGGTAGCAGCTTCGAGCTTCTCTTGAAGTTCCTTCTTCTCCTTCTGCAGCTTCTTGATCAAACTTGACCCCATAGTCACGGGCGTGATCTTCTCCTCCAAGCTCCTCTTGGCTGCTCGCAGGTCCTTCAACATGGTGGCAAAGTTCTTGAACTCCATCTCGTTTTTTGCGAGCATAAGACTTTGTTCCCTAATCCTCTTGTTCTTATCCTGCACCCTCTTCTCTTGATTACTGAACTTCTTGTCTTGCACGGTGAGCTTCCCTCCTAGGGACTTGATCTTCTCTTCTAGCTCTTCAATCTTCTCGTCCTTCTCCTTGACTAGGGCGCATAACTCGTCATTCCTCATGATCTCAAAGCAGCTCCCCTTCTCAAGATCATTGATGTGGCACTCCAAGTCTTGGTATTGGATCCTTCGACGCTTGCATGTCACCCTTTCCTCCGGGGTTAACTCGATTGGAACTCCCTTCTCATCACGTCTTCCAAAGAGCTTGATGTAGTGGCCTTCAGCCTCTTCATGGTGGCGTCCACAAAGGCGTCCAATGAGCTCCTGCATGCTGATGCTAAGTCCTTTCTCCTTGGAGTCGCTGGTGACGTTGAGTACAATGGCCTCCGTCTTGGGTTCAGACTCGCTGTGCCCCGGTTGGATGACTTTAATCGCCCAACATCCTTCCTTGTGCATCTTCCTCAACTCGCTCCCCTTGATTGACGGCATGGGCAACTCCAACGTCTAGATGATGTCCAGAAGGCATTCCCCAAAGCGCATGCACTTGATGTCTTCGGCGGTGTCCTAGTAGAAGGCCGTCATCTTTAGGTTAGGAGAATGAAAATTAGGCACAAAGTGATAAGGAAGAGAATTACTAGAAGAGCATAAATAACTTAGAAGAATATAGAAAGCAAAACACACAATGGTAAAAGGTGGTTTCCAATCCTAGGGGTCACGTCCTGCAGGCAACTTTGTGCTCTGATACCATCTGTTGTGACCTCGGATCGTTAAGGATCCTAAGTCCCTGTGATTAACATGCTAGTCCCTGGATCAATAGCTAGCACTTCACAGTCGATGAATATCATGTAAAACACAAGTCATTATTACACGAATAATCTAGAGTATACTTATTACAACTTGCATAGCTTATAGCTAGCTCAAATAAAACAGCGGAAACTAAGTAAAACTTGAGTCCATCAATGCCTCAGGCTAGTGCGTGAAGACCCGCGATCCCTACGCACCTTTCAGTCTTCGGATTCTGCACATAAGACGTGCAGCCAACAAGTTGGGTCAATACTTTGAATGTATTGGCAAATTACACCAAGGAAAGAATAAGACTATCTCTACATGGAAGGCTAAGGGTAGGCTTTGGGGTTCTTTTGCATAAAGCCAATTTTTTCTAAGTAAGAAGAAAAGAGGAAGAGTTTACCCTACTTTGTAAACATTGTTTAAGTAATATAGGGTTGAGTGAAACACGAGGATATTACTCACCAAGTGTCCAATCAACCTAGCACTTGGATATTACGCACCAAGTCCCCAAAATCCCACCCAATGGCGATATTACTCACGCCTTGGGGTTTATAAAACTTTAGGTTTGGAAAAGAGAGAGGAAGATCTTTCAGAGGCTCCATCCTTCAGATGCTCAAAGTGTTCTTTTCCGTGATCTCGGCTGATCGATCAGATTGCAATACTCTCGAGAGGTTGTGCACTTTATCCACAATCCACGATCAAGTCCTTTTATAGACCAGACCATGGCGACGCCTTCCCTTAGTAGCCCCTCTACTAGTTGGATCCAACCGTGCCAAGAACCTCCAAATGTTGGTACCCCGGTGAGGTTTCCCACTAAGTACTAAGCCAAGACAGAGCCCATATGTATTGTGGTTGCACTGGAAGCTTCTGAATTCTGGAACATGGCAAACTTCTTTGATTCCTGGGCGGCCGTCCTCCACCAAAAATCCACTCGTTGACCCGACAACCATTCCGCCGAGAAGAAAACTTAGTTTTATTTTGAAGGGGGTTTTGAGAAGAAAAGTTCGCTCGAGAGAGCTCTCATACTTAGAATTTTTTTGAGTCTTTCGAACCCCCCAACGGTACTTAGTGTATATATAGCATAGCAAGCAATACTTAGCAAAAACATGGGAGCCTAATAGGACGAAAATTCCTAAGTGTAAAGCTACTCATGGCATACTACAAAACCGCACTTGCAAAAATAGTAATAAGAAAATCTACTAAATACCTACACATGCATACTACTAGATTTGAAGAGTAAAAACATGCATAGTCAAAAACTGAGACATAATATGTACAAGTGGTGTAACTTGCCTTGATCCGAGCAGCACTCTACACAATAGTACTCCTCAGCGCACTCCGAGCAATCTAACGAAAATACAAACATAGATCCAATCACTGGGCCGGATAATCTGGCCCTCACTTGGGCCGGATAATCTGGCCCCCAAAGACTCCAACAGCTTGGTTTTGAAAGGGGGTATAAAAGCCCCTTCTTCCCCATCGAGCAGATCTCTTGATTCATTCGAAAAGTGTCAGACCCATTGCAAGAGCTCTCTCTCTAGATCTCCCACTTCAACCACCCGAAGGCTTCGATCTTTGGTGGAATTGAAGGAGGAGACAATCTTCATCGCCATCATGAATCAAGCGCATCAACTCCTCTCCATTCATTTGGAGAAATCCCCGATCTAGTATTCTTGTTAATATCTAGATCTTGTGTTTTGTTATTGATAACTTGTTCTTGGTACAGCTTGTTGTCATTACGGGAGACTCCAATTTGGTTGTGGAGTTGTGCCCCGCTAGTTGTGTAAAGGCACCGGTACCTGCCTCGAAGGGTTCCTATAGTGGAAAGGTGGATCAGGCCTTTGGTGGCGGGATCCATCGGAGAACAGGGTGAGGCCTATCGTGGCATGGTGGTCTTAGTACCGCTCACCCCTCCAACGCATATGTACTTCCCTTAACAAGGAAGGAATTGCGGTAAAACAAATCCTGTGTCTCCGCATGCTTCACTACGGTTCACTCGTTCCTCTTTCCACTTGCCCCTTACTTGCTAGTAGATAGGTTTGCATATAGGGAAATTCTTCTAAATAGTTATCTAGAGAATTTACCTTTTGTGTTAAGCCTAAAATTGAAAAAGCATTAAAATTTGAAGTAGCACGTATTCACCCCCCCTCTAGGTGCCCATACAATCCATTTCAGTACTACCGCCAAAGCTTGGAGCTGGTACTACCGCCTAACTTCCAGACATAAAATGGACCAAATCTGCGGGTTGACATGCCCCCGACAAAAGTGACCTAGAACTTCCACCGGTACTACCACCAAACGAAAAATGGCTAAGCCAAAAGTGTGACAACTTGAGCATCCGAACTCCGAATGAGATGAAACCAATTTTGCTAGAAGGATAGTAAAGAGTAGAATCCTCCCAAGGCGAAGAGCCGGTAAACCTGCAAGATAAAAAAAGGAATAATATATACATGGGAAATCTGTTTTTGATAAACAAGAGCTGGTTATGAAGAAAACCACAAGCTCTAGAACTTCACATGGATATGATCAAATAACAACCAAGAAAGATGATTCTAAGTATGCAAAGCTTTGAGCTCTCTCTGAAATATACGATCGGGTTACTGACTTGAGAGCCCTTCTAGATAGTACGTCTATGTATCCTAAACCCGGTCTCCCAACTAACAAATGAGACCGGCAAAAGAGAAAACCTATCAAGATTATACCTTTGCCTTGCACATTCTGCTTGAGCTTGATAAAGACGATCATGTCCTTCACGAGGTGGAACACCTTCCTTGATTGCTCTTTCTCATGCTAGCTTGATGAAAACATGCGAATGGCTCCCCATATTCCCCATGAGAGAGTCTTTTCTTTGGGCATGTATTCACCTATCCATTATCATCGGGGATGGCAAGCTTAAGGCATGTCTTCAAGTGATGCAAGAATGCTCACACTATTTTCTTCTTCAAGACATGATTCGAATAGGATCAACTCTCCCAACACCTTAAATATCTGGAAATTGCTTATTCTTTTTCATTTCTTCATCCTTAAAACTTGAAGCCAACACATGGTCCAAGCAGTGCCAATAGATAATTCCTACAAGTGTACTCAATGCAAATATTAGTTCATAAAGATTATCATTAATTATTAAAACCACACATGGGGCACACATGCACTTTCAACGGTAGCTTTAGATTGATCCACGCGCCCGTTGGGGTACAATACAACTATGGTTAAAACCCTAGTTTGACATTAAGTGGTTGTATCTGGCTATAGTGGCCCCCAAGTCATTTCCTTATTAAAGGCATTGTCGGGAGATTAAACATTCTCTAGGGTGAAGGAATAGGATCTAACCATGCTGGTTAGACCGCACGATGATGGTGCTTGTGCACAATTACTTTTTTGTAGGAGATGTTTTGAATAAAAAAATCGGAGTCGATGTGTTATCACCACTAACGGCTATTGCTTCTACGAATCGCTAATTAGTTTGGTGGGGTCTTTGTTTTTATTTGTTTTCTTTTTTGGTTGTATGCATCTGTGGTGTCTAGACTCGCTCTGTTCATGATGTTATTGCATAGGCTGGATTTAATTGATATTATATTGTTATTATAATATATTATCTTGTGTGTATTCTGTATGTCTTCTGCTTGTCTGACAGCTAAGCAACATGATATAAAATCCATCCTTGGTGTTGACACTACCACCTTTGAAGAGAAATACCTTGGACTCCCTACGGTTGAAGGCAGAATGAAGAGTGGGCAATTCCAACCTATCTTGAAAAGGTTTACCAAAAGGCTTCAAATTGGGCCGAGAGGTTCATGTCATTTGGCGCCAAAGTTACACTGATCAGGTCCGTTGCTCAAGATCTCCCTGGGCATATTATGGCCGTCTTCAAAATGTCCCTGGGGTTTTGTGAAAATTATGAGAAGCTGATCAGAGATTTCTTCTGGGAGATAATGACAATCATAGAAAGGTCCACTGGTATGCATGGGATAACCTCACGAAGTCTAAGGGGAAGGGTGGACTTGGATACATGGATATGCATTTACTGAACCAAGCTCTTATAGCTAGGCAAGCCTGGAAGATGATCCAAAACCCCTCTAGCCTCTGTGCTAGAGTGCTAAAGGCTAGGTACTCCCCCTAGGAAAACATGCTAGATACTGTCTTCTCCTCGAATCCCTCTCCAGTTTGGAAGGGAATTGAGTTTGGACTCGAGCTGCTTAAAGAAGGGATCATCCATAGAATTGGCAATGGAAAATCGACACAAATTCTGAGGGATCCCTGGTTGCCTAGGGACATTGGTATGAAAATCACGACACTAAAGAAAAACACGAGGACGAGATGGGTGAACTAGTTGATCAATGACGATAATACTTGGAATATTCAGTTGATATTCGAGCTGTTCTTCCCTCATGATGCCCAGCACATCTCTGCTACTGCTTTGCCCACACAGACTAGAGAGGACAAGATCGCTTGGCACTTCGAGAAAAATGGGATATGTCATCAGATTGATGACAAGTACGCCATGAGGGGGTTCTTGAGGCGTGTGGAAGAGAGGGGTGTGAGACGTACGGGATTCCAGGACGGTGAGCACACAAGTTTACCCAGGTTTGAATCCTCCGACTTTGGACGGATCCTACTCCTGCTAGCAATCCAGTAGTATGGCAGAGCTAGAATATGGGTTACAAGGGTTTCGCCTGTGTGAGTTGAGATTGTAGACTATTGTCAAGGTGCCCTAAAGGCTCTCCCTAGGACGGCTTATATATATATCCGGCCTAGGGTTTATAGGAGAGATCTATCCGGCTACGACTAAGAGTCGGTTACAGAGTACATCTTGAACTACAAGTAACACTATGGGCCTATGTCGGTAAGTCTTCTGGGCCTTCCCGTAGCCAGACTGGACTCCGTTTCTTCTCTCTGACTGGGCCGCCCGTGAAGCAAAGCTCTAACCCGAAGTGGGCCACCCTCGTTTAGCATCCCATCTGTCTAGAATCTGTAATGCTACATGGTCTAGTAATATAATTGCTACTTCCTACATATAATTGTTGCTTCATAATTATATCATGCTCATGTCATCATGCCACCTTGGATTTGAGCATCATATAAAACCTTTTCATTTGGTTCTTATCTCACATGCATTATTAATTGTATTTGCCTCTTGATATATTATATTTGGTTCTTGATAAATGCTTGATGCCTAAGTTGAGTTGGGGGCATATCTTTTATTCAACTCCACCACTTTTCCCTTGTCACCACCTTATAATTCCAAAATCCTAATTATACATGAGCTTGTACATTTTTTCCTTTGGCATTTAAATCTAGCTCAGTGGGTTGGGATGATCCACTTCTATTTCCACATGCTCTCACACTAACATCATGTTGTTTTCACATTATTAATATGTGGAGCCACATGGCCACCTTTGCATGCTATGTGAGTGAAACCCTTCTTCTAGCTTCCATATGGGTGGTTTTGGAATATTCGTTCATGTTGGAATATTTTTTAGGATACTATGCACCTAGTGGAATATACACACTAGCATGTCCAAATTATATTCAAATTTGAGCATCTCCATACACTCCACATGGAACATCCATTTGAATTCCATTTTAATTCTTTTAGCTTGGCCTTACTCCATATTTTGGAATGCATGTGTATAAATGCCATGATTATTATTTTGTTTTCACAAGATTGGACATGACATTTAATGCCCATGCATGGGCCATGCAATAAGCATCACCATTCCATTCTTTCGGTTCTTCCTTTGGTTTTTGAGTGGATCTTCTCTTTTGAGCTCCCTTTTCTCTCAAACCTCCTCATCTTGATCTTTGTTTCCTTGCCATGTGCATCAAGATCCTCACCACTCACCTCCATCTCACTCCATCCCTTGCTTGATCATGTTGGAATGTGGGAAAAACCCTAAACCCCAATCCCCTTGCTTGATCTTGCACTTGTACATGTGAGATCAAAACCCCAACCCTATGCCCTCACTCTCCATATCCATCACCTCCTCCCTAATCTAAACCCTCACCACCACCCTTCTCCCTACCACCCTACCTGAGCCACCTCACCCCTCCTTCCCTAGCTTCAGCTAAGGCTCACCTCACACCCTAACCACCCCATGCCGCCCTAACCTACCCTGAGCTACCCCTCCAACCCTAACCCCACCTTGCCGAGCCTCCCCCTCTAGCTCTAACCCTAGCCTCACTCCCCCTCTCGGTTCCTATCTCTCTCCCTGCCAAAGAGGCCCCACACCCGAGACAGCCCTCCTTGGCCTCGCCCTGACCCCAGCTGCAGCCACCACCCCTATGTCCCCCGAGCCAGCTGCTCCACGCCGAGCACGTGAGGGAGTAGGGGAAAAAGGTGGCCGAAGCCACCTTTTCTCCACCCGATCCCCCACGGCACCCCCTCTACTCTCCCGTCCCTATCTACTCCCCCATGTTTCCTCTGCCCAGCCTCATCTCCCCCTGACCGCTGTGCCGATCCTCTCCGTCTCCTTCTACCCCATATCCACCCCGGCGGCCACCGTCGGTGTCGACCACCATCTCCTCGAAACAGGGCAGCGGGCGCGTTGTGTTGGCGTTGGGGAAGACCATGGCGAACCTCTGCATCGTCCCCGTACACGCAGCCGAGGATGAGCCGTCCTGTACCTGCCGCCCACGCCGACGTCCCGACGAAAACCCTAGCCGGCCGTGCGTCTGCAACGCCGCCGATCCTCTGCGTCTCTCGCCGTTCCATCACCACCGACGCCACCGCGGTGAGCCCCCGATCCTCCCTGACACCCTCCCGCTAGCTGTTGCTTCCGGGACATGCCGATCCGTCCGACGAGCACCCTCTGTGCACGGTGCTCGCCGGCCGCCGTCCCGTTGTGCGCCGTGTTAGGCTTACCTAGCCGCGTACCCCTTTTTCCTCCAACAATCCCACCTAGCCGCAGCGGTCGCCGCTGCCACGCGCAAGCGACAGGTCACGGGGTCGACCCCCCGTTACGCCGCGCACGTCTGTCTGTCGGTTGGTTAGATAAACACCAGGAAGAAAAACAGTATCAGTTGCGCATCTTTCAGAAAACCCCCCACCCTTTTTGTCACGCAACCCGCAATCCCTTCGACCCCACCTGTCAGCCTCTATGGCGTTTTTACAAAAAAGGACCGCAACATCATTCCTCTCAACCCGCAGTCCCCTGGCTTTGCCGCGTGGCAGGTGCCCTCTCACCCACTGGCTTGTGGGACCGTCTACGGCACGGGCCCGCTCGTCAGCGGCTGTGGCTGGCCGAGCTCGCGGTAGAAAAGGTTTGTTGCGTGCAGTTTAGCGCCAGCTCAGCGCGGCCCCACCTGTCTGCGACGGTGGCTAGCTGTGGCTGAGTAGAAAAATCTATCTGCTTTTCTGTTTTAATAAAACATTTTCAGACAATGTTTAAATATGATTTAATTCTGTTTTAATAACTTTTAATTTGTAAATCCAAATAATACAAATGATATATGTTTTGGAATCAGAAAAATTTGAGGAATTCAAATATGCCATTCAAAATATTATTTGAGCACTTTAAATTTTCGAGCTAATTGAAATTACAATAAAATTCCCTTTTTTTAATTAATTAATAACTTTAAATCTACAACTCCAAATTTGACAAATAATATGTCTAAATCGATCAGCGCGACGAGCCCAGTCTATCTATGCATTCCATGTTCTGAATTGCAGCATGCGTCATATAAATATAAAGTATATAGCAACTTATTTGGGAGTAAAACATGACTAAAACTCAATAAAATGCTTTATTCTTGTACCCCACACCTCACCCATGCCATGCTACTTTATTGCCATGTAAATTGAGCATCATTCATCATGGCATGCTTGTTTCCTTGTCGCATTTTAATTCATATGATTGTGCACTTTATTTATGTTGGCCCTTGTTTGTTTGGTTCTTCTTCAAATAGACGCCGATCAGGGGAAATATCAGGAATCCCAGGAGTACTACCCAGATTTGTCTCTCGCTTCAACTGAGCTGCCAGGCAAGCACTACCACATGCTTGCATACATATAGTACCTATTGCTTCTATCTTATTCTTGCATCATTGAGTCACGATTGCATTAAATTGAATCCCAAGTACTGCATAGCCTTTACTTTTAAACCCCACCGAAGCTTGTTCCTCCATCCCATGAGCCATTACTACAGGAGTTGATTGAGCCATGCGAGTCGTAGAACAGCATGTGTAGGGTATGTGAGTGTCTGATGGATAACGAGGTACCTAAACAACTTCACCTGAGTAGTAATGGGATAACTAATGAAAGAGGCACCGGTGAGCAATATCTGCTATTTGGTTTTCATGCTCACTTATGTCCCGTAGGACCCCGAGCACTTGATTCATGTTCCTTGACTATTCGCACTATCCACATCCGGGAGGCCGTGGACCCCCCTGAGCCAGAGCTTGATTCATTTCTATTTCTTGGGGCCACAATTAGTTTGGGGCTTTATTACTATCCTCTACTTATGCCATGCCTTACTGTTTTCTTTAAGATTGTGCGAGGAGCACCTGTACTGTTTAAGAATGCGGAATGTTTTCACGGTATCGACAAGCCCAGTCACATTTTCGGGTTCCCAGTCGTTTACAACCATTGTTGCAAACCCTGGGTCCGTCTCGGAGCCGGCCAACTTCGTTGCGGGTAGCTTATTGGGGTGGCCCCCTGAAATATTTCTGAATCCTGTGATCGCTTTGTCGTGAATGCCTCGTTGGGTTTTGAGTTAGTTTTTCCGAGGTTGATCGAGTGTGTGTTGCTATTTGTGCACCCCTGCAGGGTAAATCTTTCCGAAAGCCGTGTCCACGGTTATGGACGACTTGGAGCACAGTTTCTCGATCATAGACAAGTATAACTAAAGTAACACTTTTAATCTGACTAAATACCTGACTAGTAAATAATGCAATGCTCATGGAATGGTTAATAAAACTGCCAACAGATGGGTTGTTCGTCCGCTTTCTCATTGGTAAGGGAGAAGGAGGATGGATCTGTTAATTATACTGTTATAACTGTTGTTACTAATTAACGGACATCCGTCTATCATTGGTTAGGCGGATGGTTAGCGAGTATCTATAGACTTGTTAGTTATTATCTTTTGCTGCAATTGCGTCACCCCAGGTATATGTCCCCTTTAGAGGCATAAAGACTTGCTGAGTACCCCTAGGGTCTCACACGATAAATT
Organism: Avena eriantha; assembly: GCA_910589775.1. Classification (NCBI taxonomy): domain Eukaryota; kingdom Viridiplantae; phylum Streptophyta; class Magnoliopsida; order Poales; family Poaceae; genus Avena; species Avena eriantha. Next base: position 437,358,355 of record OU342740.1, on the reverse strand, counting down.
GTTTGATTCAGATGAACATGTGTATTCGCAAGATGGATACTGGGTGGAGGAGACAGATGATGTTGGCAACGATCACTCGGTGTAGAGATTCTGGGGATGGGGATCCGTGAGATCTGGGGGCGGGATGTGTTTATTTATGTGGCATCTTATGCCGATTTGCTTCTTATCCGTACTCGGATCTTGTTTTCCGCTACCGCCTGATACTCTGATGTTTGATGTATGAGGAGCTATCCTAAACTATTATCTCTATCTAGGATATTTGAATCTTGCCGTATGGCATTGCAATATTTCTATTTCTTTTAGATGGAATGGCTCTGAAAACTGTTGTATGGTAGCTTGCATACATACTCACTTGTGTATGTATTTGATCTCTTCGCCTATTGCCTACGACACTCGCTCTTGTCCCGATGTCTTGGAAGTGGTTAGGACGGCCGACGGGTCTACACGTGGGCGGTCCTCTGGGCCCCTGATGTACTATTTTCACCACTTCCGCTTCATCCAGGCTTGAACTTAGAGCATAGGGTCCGAGGTAGTTACACCTGGTCAGTGAGGGACAATGAGGATACTAGGAAAGTATATCCCCAACAGCAACCCCCGGAGGCCTCCAAGATCCAAAGTCGGATTCATCATCATCTAGCTTGATCTTCGGCTTGCAGAATCTCGAAGGGTTCCTGAAACTTCAAAAGAAAAGATACGATCTGGGTCTCAAAAATGAGTCGGACCTATATATACGTTATTCGGATTTCCAGCTCGAAATTCAAACTAAGCCGGAACTTGGTCTCTAACGTCATCTGACACCAGTCACGGTCAAGTCACGTCACTAACAAACATTTCCTGTCAGCACGACCGTTGGTGGGTCCGTCTTTCGCGGAACCGAGGCACCGTTTCAATGCGTGCGTGGAGATCGAGGCGACGTAATCATCGCGTGGGGAGTTTCCCAGTTCCTTCCACGACGCGTGGCACGTTTACTGTAGCGTTTACACGAATCTTGACGCGTCCGGTGGCTATAAGTGGTGAGGATTCTTTTCCCCATCTCCTTCACCAGTTCCTTGTGCCATTTCCTTCTCCCTACATCTCCCACGAACTCAGAGCTCCTCTGCTCCCCAGAAATCTCCAGCGCCGCCCATCCAAGGTCACTGGCGCACCGGCAAAATGGCTTCTACATCATCTTCCGGCACGGCGGCGATAGCAGCAGCGACGGAGAAGGAGAGCAATCACGGGGTTTGGATCCCGTCCGTCCTCGACGACGCCAAGCTCTGCGGCATGGAAGAAGAAGGGCTCCTCCGTGCTGGCGACTGGCGGAGCGGCTTCGGCGAAACCATCCCCCACCCTCGCGACGACGAGCGAGTGCACTTCGGCACTCACCTTGACAGAGGTCTGAGCTTTCCTCCCTTAGATTTCTTTTCCGAGGTTATCAATCACTACGGAGTTCATCTCCATCATCTTCCCCCGAACTCCATCTTAGAGATGAGCGCATATGCATCTTTGTGCGAGGGATATCTAGGCATTAGGCTGAGCCTTACTCTTTTCCGGTACTACTTCCATGTCCAGAGAAATTCCATTACTGTCGGTAATCCTTAGATTACCGGTACTATTAGTTTTTCGGTTAGGCGAGAGCGCGTCTATCCTCGGATTATGGCCAGTGAGTCGGTCAAGCAATGGCTGTCCACTTTCTTCTACCACAAGGATATTCCCGCTCCCGACAAAGCTACTGCTTTGCCGGCTTTCGTCGACGGAGCCGCCACACCCCAAAAGTCCTGGGATGAGGTTGCTCCGACTCTCAGTGACGATCTTCTTCTCGCCAAGAGGCGGATCGAGTATTTGATGAAACACAAGGGCCTGAGAGGGTCCAGCTTACTCCAATGCTAGGTGGCACGCCAGATCTAGCCTCTCCAACATAATGGAGATCGACTGATGCACTCCATCACGTCGTCCAAGAAAGATACGCTCCAAATCAGTCCCAAGGCCTACTTGGAAAAGGATTATATGTGTCAAATCAAATGGCTGATAAAGGAATGGATCGAGAGGAAGATTCCGGAGCTGTCTCTGGACATGCACACGACAGAAACCCTGTTGTGCTGGTAAGCTTCAGCAACAACTCGCTTTATGTGCTCATCTTTATATTATTTTGCAATACTGAGATAGTTTCTTCTTTTTAGCTTGCCGATCTCCCCGAATCGGAGCTTGCTCCTTTCAAGGGATATCCTCCGGAGTTTTCTCAGGATGAGGGAGAGTTGGTTCCACTACCGAACATTGTTTCTCGGAAGCGTAAAGCTCTGACAGTGGCTATTGGCACAAAGGAGGTGCCCGTTGTGAAGAGGTAACTTTCCTCACAAATTCCGCCTTTGTACCTCGTTCTTAATTCTTTCCGAGATGTAATGTTCTTTTGTTCTATTACCTTCTCATAGCTAAGCAGCTCATCAAGGGCAAGGGGAAGGGAGTTACTTCAAAGCCCCTACACCAGCAGAAGCCAAACTTGGCTTCTCCTGCCGTAGCTCCTCCGACTCCTATCCCTTAACCTTCTACATCACTAGAGATTACTCCATCTCCGAACGCTATAGAAAATCAGGCTCAAACATCAGAGCTAGCGATCCTTGAGTCGCAAACTGACGTCACCATGGGTGACTCAGGTCTTGATAAGGGTGAACCCTCTTCGGGTAATGATCCCTCGGTAGAGGTCTTTGCTGACAATCTCCTAAACAATCCGGGACTTGCCAAACTTGGCCTTTCTTGGAAATTTGCGGAGGAAATCCAGCGGCTGGCTCGGCAATGCTTAGAAAGCCGGACCATTACTGCTGAAGAAGAAGCACAAGAAGCGGAGGACGTCAAGTACTCCAAACTTCTTGAACAAGTCCACCTTCACGACGAGGGACTAAGAGCTGGCGTGCTACCACCTCCACCAGTGATCCTGCTCACCCTCGCCGAGAAGGTTACAACTAAGGTGAACATGTGCTTGAGCAAGCTTACACGTGAGTAACATGTAAGTCGGAATTCCAACTCACATTTTTCTTTATGTTACTTTATATCATATCCTCTAGCCCCCAAGCATGAAGTTGGATAGATTAATCCGGATTTATGCTTTATTAGGATGCCAAAGAATGAACTAGTGTAGCCCCAAGGCTGTGCTGATATTAGTAAAAAATATTATCCCAAGTCTTTAGTAGACTTCTGACTCTAGGTATTCTGACTTACAGAAAGTTAATTCATATAACCAGAAATTATTGAAGAATATCTGCAACAAGCGGAAAGAGAACAAAGCTCTCCAGCTTGAAAATGCTCAATTGAAAGTATCTAGGGATGAGGCTGAAGGTAATCACAACACTCAAACCTTGCTTTTTATTTCATAGTCGAATTTTTTGTTCAACTGTTGTTTCTTTGACTATAGCATTGGTAAAGCAATCCTGTGTAATGATTGAATAAGACGAGAATCTTAAAACCTTGGTGGTGGAAAACAAGGACCTCCGCCAAGAGCTGGATAAGCTTAAGGCGGATCATGAGAAGAGCATTGGTCAAATTCGCGAATCCTCCTCCATGGCCACCGAGGAGCACGATCGTAAGATTGTGTCCCAGGATAAGAAAATCTTGGACATCAGCAATGAATTTTTCAGAGAGAAGGACATCACCGAGGCACTCTGGGCTGAACTCCAGAGTCTTCAAGAGGAAAAGACCAAAATCGACGATGTCATCCTTGGTATGTTTCCATCTTTCTGACTTTTCTGAATCTTTCAACTCTTTCGAGGTCGGATTTCTTTTATTAACCATTTAGCATTACATGCATAGGTCCTTTGAACTTACTGGACTCAGCCTCTGCCAAGTCTCGCACCAGCCGGCTTACACAAGTTGACGATCTGCTTCATGACTTCCGCCAATCTATCGAGGATATTGGCAAAGTTCTTAAGGTTCCGGACATGCATAACATGTCCGACTTTGAAGTGCGAGACAAGGCCAAGGAGATGCCGCAGCTTGTCCAGGACTGGAACATGTCCTACGCGTGAACCGCAGCGCAGAACGCTCTCACCATGGTTATGAGCCACCATGGAAACATGGAAATCTGACAAGTAACCAGAGGGTACTGCAAAGTGGATAAAGACGACCAGGAGAAGGACATCAAATCCATCATGGACTCATGTGCTAGATACGGGTGCCACGTAGCTGACTTAACTAGCTACGACACTCCTTTCATCACCCGTGTGGACACGCCACCTCTGCCTGCCGAAGAAACAGTAGAAGCTTCCGACGATGAACAAACCGTATCAGATTTGAACATCTCGGAACGTTATCAAGGCGAGGCTGATGTATCCAGCGAGCCGACAGCTCCTATCTCTCCCGCTGCATCATAGAGTATCAGAAAAACAATGTGTTATTCTGAAAACAATTTGGGTCTATAAATAAGTAGTATGATACTTTTGCTAGTGCCAAGTTTTATTTTATATATTTAGCACTTTTGGCGTTAATGTTATGTGCCTGAAATATCTGCATAAGCACTTGTATTTTTTGTCTGCACTTATCGTTTATCTGGCTTTCTGCTTCGTCCCTTTCGTGTGCCGGCCAACCTTTAGCATGGAAACGTTGCCGAGCAACGGAGCTCAATTGCTAAACCAATTTAAACTCGGAAACAAAGCCGGCTTCCAGTACCAAGAATTCACTACTCGGAAAATGCATGCATCCGGCAATCAGACAAATAACCATAGCAAAGACTATAAAATTTAAACTTATACCCAAATGTAGCAATTTTGGAATCGGAAATCTAAACCAGAACAAACATGAGCATAAAGTACTTTCAAGTATTCTGGGATTTTCGACTATGACATGATCATTTGGAAATAAGATGGTAAAAAACTTCTCAGAAAAATTTGAGGCAACCAATACTTTATTTCTTTTTGAACATGTACACATATATGCTTACAAAGAAGGATAAAACTAAGAATAAAAGGGACGTAGCTGAGCAATATTCCATGGTCTATCTAATTCTTCCGGGTTTGTACTACCTCCAACTCTCTTTATCTTCTCAGTAGCAGGTCTTTCTTTGATTGGCCGCATATCAGTTAGGTAGTATGAACCATTGTGCAATACTCAACTAACCAAAAAGGCCCTTCTCATACTGGGGAAAGTTTGTGCTTTCTTTGCTGCACTAGCCGGAGAACCAAATCGCTCTTATTGAAAGACCGGTTTCTGACTCTCTGGCTATGATACTTGCGTAACTTCTGCTGATAGGTTGTTGATCTCATTTCAGCATCGACACGAACTTCTTCGACTAAGTCGAGATAATTTCATCGAGAAATCTTGGTATCCTCTTCGATATACGCGGCAACTCTAGGAGAATTGTGAATCAAATCACTAGGAATAACTGCTTCAGCACCATAGACCAAGAAGAAAGGTGTATATCCAGTTGACCTGTTCGGAGTTGTACGCAAGCTCCATATTACAGAGGGTAATTCCTCTGCCCAAGCCCCCACAACACGTCTCAATGGTGCAGCGAGTCTAGGCTTTAGGCCTTGTAGGATTAAACCACTTGCTCTTTCAACTTGTCCATTAGCCTATGGATGTGCGACTAATGCAATTTCAAGCCGGATATTTTGTTCGTTGCAGAATTTGGCAAGCTCTTCCATAGAGAAGTTACTCCCGTTGTCCATGATAATACTATACGGATAACCATATCGGATTATAACATCCTCGACAAATCTTCTGGTTGTTGCTCCATCACAACTAGTGAAGGGTTTAGCCTCAATCCATTTGGTGAATTTATCCACCATCACTAAGAGGTGAGTAAATCCACTTGGAGCTCGTTTAAACGGTCCTACCATGTCAAGCCCCCAGACCGCAAAAGGCCATGTTATAGGTATTGTTCGTAGCTGATCAGCCAGAACATGAGCTTGTTTGGCGTATTTTTGGCAACCTTTGCAAGTCTTGAAAAGCCGTTCGGCATCTGCCTTGGCTGTAAGCCAGAAAAAACCGTATCGAAAAGCCTTTGCCACTAAAGATTTGGCTGTAGCATGGTGACCACACTCGCCTTCGTGGATTTCTCTTAAGATTTCCACTCCTTCTTCCGGAGATACGCAGCGCTGAAAGACCCTAGACGCACTCCGCTTATAGAGCTCACCACTAATTATAGTATAGACTTTTGCTCGTCGGACGATCTGCCGGCTCAGAACCTCGTCTTCGGGTAATTTGCATCTACCAAGTAATCAAGGTAGGGTTGAGTCCAGCTAGGAATTACAGCCAGAACTGCTACTAAAGGTGAGTCGGATTTGGTCGGATATTCCTTGTCTACTCCTTTGATAGAGGGAACTTTGAGGGGGAATGTCCGTTTGCGGTACCAAACTTAGTGGGTGAGCGCACCGCGGTACCCGAGTTGCCATCAATTGCGCGGAGGGGCCATAGTAGATTCGCCAATTGTCCAGAAGGGCCAAATGGGGGTGAATACAAATCTAACGGCCAAACGGTTGTTTGAACCAGACGAAAAACGGTTGAACTCAAATACCGCCGTTAGGTCAACTCTTCTTGGCCCGCCATGTGAGTATTCCCTGTTATCTTTTGCGGTCGTGGACTAGCTTACCCCTGCGTGGACCAGATCCTTGAGTGGACAAGATATATTTCTTTGCTCTGCTCTAGTCTTCTCCCCTGCTCCCCTCCCAATAACATTTGCTCAGCTCCGGCTGCTCGTCTCAGATCGGAGCTCGCGCTTGCTCTAATTTGCATCTCTGCCATGTCCGGTCAACCTCCCATGCCTCGAAGCTCGCAGCCGTCACCGTTGCATTGTCCGCCGTATCGGAGCTTCACGTCCCCGAACTAATATCTCGCCTCTAGCTAGTCCTTCTCGCACGGCGGAGCGCGTCCCGTCGGGCAATCCAGGCCGGCGACCGGCCTCGGGAAGTTGCGTGCTACCGCGCACCCCAAGCATGGTAGCCCTGGCACACCAGTTCGACGACCATGCTCTCATGGCCACCTTGCTGGGCGTCCGTCCCTCCGTGTCGCCGGCAGAGTTGTTGTCGGCTTTCAGGTCTTGTTTTGGGATCTGACGAAATGAGGTCAACATTGAGGTATGCGCGCCGCCATTCGATTTTTTCGTCCGGTTCGAGCACAGCTCAGACACCGAGCGTGTTCTGCATTCTTCTCGTTCTTTCGAGTGCTGCGGGGAGAAAATGAGCTTCATACGTTGGCATCGCGCCTATGGGTGGGACGATCGCTTGGGGCAGCTTCGTTTCTTCTTGAAACTCGGCTTTGACGGCCTCCTACTAGATGCTTGGGAGCCGGAGGCCCTCAAGCAGGTCGTCAGTAGCCTTGGCGGCGAGCTGGTGGAAATCGTGCCACCGAGCGACAGATGGGTCATCGAGGTAAAGGCGTGGCTGAAAGATCCTGACGCCGTTCCTAAGATGTACGAGGTGCATATTCCAAGCAGGGCAGGGTGACAGCTTTGCCGGAAGCACCCGGTCATCATCCACCTGGAGGAGGTTCTGGACTCGGTACATGGCATTCAGGGCCCCGAAGAGGCTGCTAGAAAGCGCCCTCGTCGCCTGCAGTGTTGGCCTAGAAGGAGCGATGGCATAGGACCGCCACCGTTTCGCGACGGGGCACACAGTTTTGGTGGGGGGACCGGGCTTGGACGAGCTGGTGGTTCTGATTTCCCTCGTGTGAAGACAAAGCTCTAGTGAATTTCCGTGGTATGTGTGGCTAATGAATTTGTAGTATGGAGAGCGTAGCAGGAAGTTAGCATCGACTAAAAATGTGTAATAGTTTGAATCGATGTAGTACGTGTGTGTAATAGTTTGAAGTAGTATGTGTGTGTAATAGTTTGAATCGATGTAGTATGTGTGGGTGATGAATTTGATGTAGTGTGTGTTTAATAGTTTGAATCGATGTAGTTGAACACCATGCTTTATAATTTCTGTGAATAACCAAGGACGACCTCATGAAAAGAGGGTGGTCTGGCAATGGGCAATGTCAATTCTGTGGATGCCATGAAAATGTAGTTCATCTCCTCTTCAGGTACTCCCTCTGTTTCAAAATATAAGATGTTTTAGCTTTGTGAATGGAGCGTATCTAGACATCTTTTAGTGATGGTGCTTTCTAAACCTAGATGAACCTACATACTAAAAGGGGACTAGAGACACTTCATTCACAAAGCTAAAACATCTTATATTTTAAAACGGGGGGAGTACAAGGTAGCTACATTTGTAACATGTTGAACAGCAGGACCATTTTGCAGGCAACACAAGACAAAGGAAAAAATTGTTTACAGCACAGACAGTAGACGCAAAATCTGTAGTCTGGGATAAAAAGATGCCAGTTAACTTGATTGAACCACGACTAGTAATTGAAGGAAAGAGGTACTTGATAGTATTTGCTTACAACAGTAGTACTTCCATACAAAAGGGTCTTATACCTGCACAAAAGTGGGCTAAACTTCCTACTAGTTTATAGAACAATTCGTCAGCATTTCATCTACAAAAGCCATTCTTCAGTCTGAACTTAACTATTCTACACTGAAGAAACTACAGATCTCCACCAGAAAAGTTGGCTGGCCAATTTCCTTGAGAGGACATAAGTTCTTTGATCATTTAAGCCAAACTGATCTATTGCCTTCCCGCCAAAGTATAAGAAATCTGCATCGTTCATGCACGAGCGATTTGCGTGCGCCAGTCCCGGTTCAGTTGGACCACCCGCGCCGCCGCAACGATTTCTTTGAAACTGAAATTCGACTTCTCCTTCTTGGGATCATAGGTCCATGTGAACTCGAACCTGAATTCTGGGGCTGAGTTGATGCCTGTCGCTAGCTCCGGCTGTCGAACAATCTAGCATGCTGAGTGTAGACGCTTGGTCGCTGCCACGGTACAGCCTTCGATGGTGCATAGGATGGAGCGTCTTTGCCGCAGACGGTGTGCTCCCAGCCTACCCCACTGAGGTAAGGTAGTCCGCGCCGAAGCGTGGATGCGAGAGTTCCTAGACCTTGGCGCTACCCTGTTTAAGGGTGTGTACCCTCGGCGGCGGCATGCTCTCATGAACGATTTGATACGTACCTTGTTCCCACTGCCTAGAGCATGCCGTAATGCCGCCGCGCGATTTCTCCACATCGCTCTCTTGGCCCTGCTTGCTGCATCTGGCGCCGATGACGGCGCAGTCGCCGTCGCGGCCGATTCGGCACATTCGGGGAAATCATCCGCCTGGCAGGGAAATGGGAGACCGGCCTTGAAGTAGAGCTTCATGGCCTGCCTTAGAGGGGCTAAATACCCCAGTTTGGGCGGCTGTCGTGGCGGCGGCGGTGGTGGCTTAGGCGGGGCCATGTTACCCTAGTTGGTGCGGCACTGAGGAGCTGCGCAAGGTGAACTGTTGTTAGTCGGAGAAGGGGAGTGAAAGACTGACATTAGGTTTGCACTACGGGCACGCGTGAAAATAACCATTTCCCATTTCCTTAGAGGGTAATAATTCGACACTCGTTGCATTAACGGCTCAATCTTTATTTCCCTTCTCAGCATAAGAGTGCGAACGTATTAAAAACATCGGTCGTAGCTATCCACCTCATCAGGCAATGTACCAGGACAGGTAGGAGACGGGACTGGGTTTCATTTTAGAAATGTTGACGATTGTGCCCTTATGTTTATACGATATTATTTATATGCCACCATGTACCGTCGAGTGTAGAAACACCATCAGAAATAGGGGATAACGACGTGGCGTGTTTTATTTTTTTAAAGGGCATCTGAAACAGGGGATGCTGACATGGCATGTTTTCTGACTGGCGGGCCCGCCCCCTCCACCTTCGATGGCGCGCATCCCAGGTTCGAGGGGTGGTGCCGCCCACCAACACATTATTGTGCAATTTTCCATGTGGGACCTGAATTCCGGTGCTGAGCTGATGCCCATGTCGAACACAGAGAATTCTGAAAGAAGCTAGCAAATAATACGCATACTGCTCATCGAAATAATATAAATATAGTACAAATTTCTACTTCTAAAAGTAGACCTGAAAATGCTACCAAATAACCTAGGATGAATATAGGATTCATTCTCCCCTATATATTTCGTCATCGTCGCCTAACACGTGCTGCAACACATGTTCAGAGAACTCTCTCCGTCTGCAATGTGCTGCCAGTATCTCGTCCAGAGGGTAAGGCCTCGGTGTATGTTCCAGACTTAAGCCATACATTACCATTGTTGGTTCCTCTTCCCAGGCTTGAACCGCATGATCGTACAGTCTGATAAAATTCCGGTAGTATATGCAACCGGGTTTGACTGTGGGGTGTAACCTGGTGTCAATGGAGATAGACCGATTGTAACCAACGAAGAGGGCACGACTTCCAATATCACCGACGACCTCGAGATAGCGGTTCTCCGTGTCCACCCGGTACAACACCGGTTACCCTTTGGCGAAATCCCCGTTCAACCTAAGAAGTAGATCACCATCTGACTCCACAAGGTAAAATTTGTAAGTTCCACGTACCTGTTCAAAGACTGGGGCCGAAATTATTTTGGCCATCGTGACAGTGCTCGCGCACTGCTCTAACTGGATGTTGGTTGACAAGATGTCTCCATTCTCAAGTAATGCATATACTTCCCCTCGGAATGCCGTCATGCAGACCAGAAGCATATCAGGAGGTGGCGAATGCAATCCTTCTCCAAATGATCCATTGATTTGCCCCGTTGGGGTGCTCTCATCGGCCCATGCAATATGATCTGGATAATCAATGCAAACGAACACCATCGTCAGGGACTTCGTCACGACAACAGATTGCAGAAGATCAGATGGTATGTGTGCTTGAAACTTAGTGTTAGACTTATGAGTGATTGGGTTCAGAAGCCAAATCTGGTATGGCTCAACCCTTTGAGCAAGCACGATGACGCCACGAGAAACACCGACGAAGTAGAATCTTTTGGAAGAAGAGGGCATCAGTTAGCACTAAGATGTTTATAATGGAAAATACCAATAAATATGAATGTGAACCTTGGATGGACGTCCATTAGATTTGTCCTGACGCAACGACCAGTGGCGAGGTTGAGGAAGGTGAAGTCGCCAACGTCTAGAAGTGTGTGATCTATCATGATCCAGTTGTTGAGATGGAATTCGGGCACCATTAAAGTGCGGCGCCAATCGGTGCAGACTTCCCGACAAGCAGCATAGGTGTCGATGTACTCGTCTTTATCCAGCAAATAGTCGGCGATCTTGCAAAGTGGGTCGGCCAAGAGATCGGCCCAGTTCCTCTTCACCCGGCTACTGGCCATGGCTTACGTGCGGGAATGTTTTGATCGAGGAAGAAAGAAGAACTACCACTGCGAGGAGAAGAAGAAGAGGATAACAGACGAGGGAGACGAAGCGGAACTGCCACTGCGAGGAGACGATGAGACGGGGGAGAAGAAGCGGAACTGCCAATTAAAGTTTGGATCAACGGGCTTTTTTCGAAACTAGCGCGTGAACCAGCCATGCATTGCATGCAAGTTTTGATCAAACTGACTGACATGTGGGACCTGCTAAAAATTCCGTGAAGTGCTCCCCGTGCATAGTGCGCTGACAGGTGGCATGTTTTCTGACAGGCGGGCCCGCCTCCTCCACCTACGACGGCGCCCAGGTTCGAGGGCTGGTGCCGCCCACCAACACATTATTGTGCAATTTTCCATGCTTTGTCGCAACCAGCTCCGCTCCGCTCCTCTCCTCTGCTCCTGCCGCTGCCACTCCGCTCAGTCGTGCACCGCTCTCGTCATCCTCTTAGGACGTCGTCCTCCCGCCCTCCCCTCCCTGCCATCCCCTCACGTCCCCTCCCCTCCCCTCCCTGCCCTGTCTCCTTGCCGCCACCCACCGCCTAGGCGTGTCTGGAAACGAAAACCGAGAGTCGGCCCTTAGGTTAGGGGCCCAACGACGTTGGTGATCTAGATCCCGCTCGGAGATGGATCATGCGAGGCTTGAGAGCACGGATATGGGTCCTGCGCGGCTGGAGAGCACGTAATCTCCTTCAAGTCTAGAGAGCACAGAGGACAACGAAACGGGGGGGAGGATGCGGGGTGAAGAGATTTGGAGGTATGGAGCCCGAAGAAGGTGTTGTGCGTCCACATTGAAAGGTAAGAACTGTGATTCCTTATCTGCATACCCTAATTAGCGTTTCTAGTCCCGTGGTGATGGCAAGGATATGTGTTGGTAACCGCAGGACATCTGTACAGCTTGTCCTTGAGCATGATGCTTTGTCAAGTGAGCATGAAGGCACGGAAATGTGTGGCGGTGCGGATGATGATGAGAAAGCATATCCAGACGTGGTTGCTGACCCTGATAGGATGGAGAGTAGGGAATATTTGGTTGATTCGAACTTTGAGCCTGACTATGGGACTGATGAGGAAGAGGAATGTGAAGATGTGGAAATGGGATGTAGATATGACAACGAAGACGTGGACAGGCCAGTGATACACTTTGACAGGGACAATCCTACAATTGATGAGGGGACTGTCTTTGATAATGTGGAGGACTGCAGATATGCAGTTGCAACCTATGCAATCAGAGTTGGGTTCGAATTTATCATTGAAAAGAGCGACCAAAAGAGATTTAGGGTGCACTGTAGGGAAAGTAATGTGTGTAAATGGATATTACATGCATCTCCAATGCGGGGTGGACACCCATTTCAGGTTGCAATAGCTACATTTAGTTTCAGTCTTTCTCATATTTATTCTGCTAATAACTAGCTCTGAATTATTTGGATTCTTATCGAATGCAGATCAAAGTAAACACGAAGAAACACAACTGCCCTAATACTTCTTTAAGTGGTAAAATTAGACCGGCGACTACCAAGTGGATTGCTGCTACTGTACTTGACTGGGTGAGGCAGGATCATAACATTGGACCAGCTGAACTCAGAGCAAAGATTAGCAAAAAGTTTAACGTTCTAATTCCTTATCACAGAGTCTTTGATGGGAAGGAGATGGCTCTAGACTTTATTCAAGGCAAGTGGAATGACAGTTTTCATATGTTGTATAGTTTCAAAGCTAAGGTAGAGAAAACATCACCTGGTAGTGTTGTTGACATCGATTACGAGGTTGTGAAAGGGAGAGAAAAGGTCTCGAGGGGGGTCAGGTATAAGCAGGCAGATAAGATATGCTTCTGGAGATGTTTTGTCTGCCTAAAGGCATGCTGGAAGGGATTCCTAGACGGCTGCAGGCCATACTTGGCAATAGGCGCAACTTCTTTAACATGGAAGTTCAGGGGACATGTTGCTTCTGCTTGTGCTTTGGACGCGCATAATTGGCTTCTACCCGTAGCTTATGCTGTTCTTGGGGGTGAATCAAATGAAAGTTGGACATGGTTCATGCAGAGACTACGGGAAGTAATTGGTCACCCTGAAGGCTTGGTGATACACACCGGTGCATCTGAGGGTCTTGAGAATCATGTTGATGCTGTGTTTCCTGGGGTTGAGCATAGGGAATGCATGCGGCACCTCTCTACTAACTTCATGAAGAAGTTCAAAGGAAAGATCTTTGAAGAGGACTTGTGGCGATCAGCATACACATACATCCCAAGCACGCATGCTACTTACTTGCAGAACATGTATGTAGTGCCGAAGGTGAAAAAATACCTTGAGGAACATCACACCAAGCTATGGGACAGAAGCAAGTTTGGTGAGTTAAGCAAGGTGGATTTTGTATGCAATAATTTGGCAGAGAGTTTCAATGATAAGGTTTCGGGCATGAAGACACTTGGAATTGTTATTTTGTTGGATGCAATAAGACAGTGCATAATGGTGAAGATAGATTTAAGGCAAAGAATTTGTGCAAGAAAAAATTTAGGCCATAAAATAGTTCCAAAGGTGGTTATGTTACTGAATGCAAGAACCAGGGCAATGAGAACGATACAGATGAGGGTGGTCAGAAGTTCCAGAACATTGGCTGAGGTTTATGCAGAATACAAGCGTGGAAGTGAACGGAGGTACACTGTAGAGATTGGAAACAAGACTTGTTCATGTAGACAGTGGCAGATTACTGGTCTGCCATGTCACCATGCAATTTACTCCATATTAAAGCTTAGAGGTAACGGAGCTGAAATAGAGAACTATGTCGACAACTATTTCTCCGTGGACAAGTTTGCTGCAACTTATGCAGAAAACGTACCACCTATGGCCGATGAAAATGATTGGGAGATTGTCGATCCAGGGTTCAAACTTCAACCACCAGTTCTTAGGAGGCCACCTAGGAGGCCTAGAAATCTAAGGATTGAAGCCTCCACCGATAAAGGTCCAAGGCTTGGTGCTAGGAAAAGGAAATGCGGACGTTGTGGAGGATTCGGCCATATCAAGAGGTTGTGCAAAAACCCAGTTACACATGTTATTGTCCCTGTTCACACCCCGGTGGCCGAAAATGAGGCTTCTCAGCCAGAACTGGCGGAAGAGCAGCGCGAAGACAGTGATGAGCACTCAGAGGAAAACGTACGTAAGCAGCCAATTTATGAAGAAGTGGAGGTGCCAGCGAGAAAAGGGTGTGAAAAGAAACAAAAGGGTAAGCGGAACAGGGAGGAAAGGGCAAATAATGGAGGTGTATTAGAATATGAAGAAGTTGCAGGGGTGATTGAGGATGTTCTTGAGGATCTTTCAGCTAACTGCAGGAGAAATAATAAATCCCTGCCAATTTCACCTTTGTACGATTCTCCGGATGAAATGTAAGCTTCAAAATTGTTTTATTTGTCATTTTATCATTGTTTATCCTCATCAACTGATGCTTAATGCAGCGTGGGCTAGCAGACTAATAAGAGTAGCAGAAAGATGCGGGCACAGTAACGTCATATGTTGAATTATATCATTGAAACTAAACTAGTCGTGTCATCTTTATTTATATCTGGCGCGTGCAATGTGTCTGTGATGGGGTCATGTGGACCAGATTACATTTTTTTTAAATATTATTAGATTAATTTTTTACCTGCGTTTGGACGCGGCTACTAGTTTCCATCTCCTCTGGCGCACTCCAGAATTATGGCTGTGCCATCAAGTAGCAGAGTCAGCGTATTGTCCCATCAGGTGTGAACGCGTTGACTTTGTTTGTTCAGAATTTGACGACTTTTGATTAGTTTGAAAGACAAAGAAACCTAAAACATGTATCTATACATGTTTTGGGTATAGACACGTTTATTAAATATCTAAAAAAAAACTAAGTCAGTTATATCTGGACAGGAGTAGTACACTATTACAACATGCTCGATCCCATCTCCTCAGGCGCACTCCAAATTACGACTGTGCCATCAAGTGCTGGGAGCAGAGTCAGCGTATTGTCCCATTAGATATGCCAGGGAACGCGCAAACTTTATTTTCAGGATCCGACGAGTTTTGATCGACTAGTTTCAAAGACAAAGACAACTAAAACATGGCCAACATATATAGATTATGGCGATAATCGACCATGACTCAGGTGACCCAGATCCAAAGAGCGCATTAAGATACCGTACATAGATTTAATTTATGCTTAAGTGGCTCTAATCAACTATGACGCTCCCGCAGTCTCCATCATTAACGACGTTGTCCGCGTCGCCGCTAGCCTCCTCCGCGTCGGAATCAATGCCGATGTTCCCGGCAGCGTTCCTCCTCCTCATGGATTCTTCACGGCATGCTGCATCGATAACGGTGGAGGTCGTACGCCCAGGCACTGCCTAGAAGCATTGTCTCCCTTCGGGGTTGTGTAGATCCGGGTGGATCTCCCGCCGATGGGTTCCGCACAGCTCAATGAACGCAGCCCGCTCCTTCTTGAACAGCTTTCGCCAGTACGCGCTCGTACGCGAGTACCGCGCCATTGCCCTCTTCCGCTCCGACAGCTGGCGGCAGCGCTCCTCGATCTGCCTCGCCAATGCGTTGTCGCGCAAGAGCGGCACGACAGGAACCCTGACGTAGCTGAGCTCGAAGCCGGCCGGATGCCTCGCTAGCTGCGGCGCGCGTATGTCGTAGTGGGCGAACATCTAAGCCTCGTGCAAGCTGAGTTTGGGCCTCTCCCTCTCCATGGTGATGAAGGAACACGATGTGATTTTCGGCCCCGAGGTTAAGGGGATAAGGGCAAGGACATAGGCCCAACGTAGTTGCCACGGCCAATCAGTTCGCAGAACAGACTTCTCGCGGATCGCCCTCGCGAAGGACATCACTATCGTCCACGCACCCCGATCCAACGGCGCCTAACAATCGGGGATCGGGTCTTCTAGAAGCCCAAAGCGGTTGCTGGTTAGTTTTGTGTCCCGATTGTTTGTGGCCAACGGCGGTAGTTGAAAATAATACACATTTCAATGACACTAGTGGATCCATGTGTGGTCTCTAAAGAGAACACACATCCAATGACTCTGGTTGTTGTTAGTAAAAAGAACACACATGCAATGACACTAGTGGATCCATATGTGGTATGTGAAAAGAACACACATGCAATGACTCCAGTTGTTGTTAGTGAAAAGAACACACATGCAATGACACTGGTGGATCCATGTGTGATCTCTAAAGAGAACACACATTTCAATGGCACTGGTGGATCCATATGTGGTATGTGAAAAGAACAATCATGAAATGACTCAGTTGTTGTTAGTAAAAAGAACACACATGCAATGACACTGGTGGATCTGTGTGTGGATTGTGAAGAGAACACACATTTCAAATACACTAGTGGATCCATATGTGGTATGTGAAAAGAAGACACATGCAATGACTCTGGTTGTTATTAGTGAAAAGAGCACACATGCAATGACACTGGTGGATCCATAGGTGCTATGTGAAAAGAACACACATGCAAAATGACTCTGGTTGTTGTTACGAAAAAGAACACACATGCAATGACACTGGTGGATCCATAGGTGGATTATGAAATGAACACACATGCAACGACACTGGTGGATCCATGGGTGGTATGTGAAAAGAACACACATTTCAATGACTCTGGTTGTTGTTACTAAAAAGAACACACATGCAATAACACTGGTGGATCCATGTGTGGATTGTGAAGAGAACAAACATGCAATGACACTGGTGGATCCATAAGTGGTATGTGAGAAGAACAGCCATGAAATGACGCTGGTTGTTGTTAGTAAAAAGAACACACATGCAATGACTCTAGTTGTTGTTAATCAAAAGAGAACACATGCAATGACTCCAGTTGTTGTAAGTGAAGAGAACATACATGCAATGACACCGTTGGATCCATGTGTGGTCTCTGTAGAGAACACACATTTCAATGACACTGGTGGATCCATATGTGGTATGTGAAAAGAACACACATGCAATGACTCTGGTTGTTGTTACTAAAAAGAACATATATGCAATGACACTGGTGGATCCATAGGTGGATTATGAAATGAATACACATGCAATGACACTGGTGGATCCATATGTGGTATGTGAGAAGAACACACATGTAGTGACTCTGGTTGTTGTTAGTGAAAAGAACACACATGCAATGACACTGGTGGATCCATGGGTGGATTGTGAAAAGAGCACACATGCAATGACACTAGTGGATCCATATGTGGTATTTGAAAAGAACACACATGCAATGACTCTGGTTGTTGTTAGTGAAAAGAACACACATGCAATGACACTGGTGGATCCATGTGTGGTCTCTGAAGAGAGCACACATTTCAATGACTCTAGTTGTTGTTAGTAAAAAGAACACACATGCAATGACTCCGGTTGTTGTTAGTGAAAAGAACACACATGCAATGACACCGGTGGATCCATGGGTGGATTGTGAAAAGAACATACATGAAATGAGACTGGTGGAACCATATGTGGATTGTGAAAATAGCACACATGCAATGACTCTGGTTGTTGTTAGTGAAAAGAACACACATGCAATGACACTGGTGGATCCATAGGTGGTATGTGAAAAGAACACACATTTCAATGACTAAGGTTGTTGTTACTAAAAATACACACATGCAATGACACTGGTGGATCCATGTGTGGTCTCTGTAGAGAACACACATTTCAATGACACTGGTGGATCCATATGTGGTATGTGAAAAGAACACACATGCAATGACTCTGGTTGTTGTTAGTGAAAAGAACACACATGCAATGTAACTAGTGGATCCATAGGTGGTACGTGAAAAGAACACACATGCAAAATGACTCTAGTTGTTGTTACTAAAAAGAACACACATGCAATGACACTGGTGGATCCATGGGTGGATTGTGAAAATAACACACATGCAATGACACTGGTGAATCGATAGGTGGTATGTGAAAAGAACACACATGCAAAATGACTCTGGTTGTTGCTACTAAAAAGAACACACATGCAATGACACTGGTGGATCCATGTGTGGTCTCTTTAGAGAACACACATTTCAATGACACTGGTGGATCCATATGTGGTATGTGAAAAGAACACACATGCAATGACTCTAGTTGTTGTTAGTGAAAAGAACACACATGCAATGACACTGGTAGATCCATAGGTGGTATGTAAAAAGAACGAACATGCAAAATGACTCTGGTTGTTGTTACTAAAAAGAACACACGTGCAATGACACTGGTGGATCCATAGGTGGATTGTGAAAAGAGCACACATGCAATGACACTGGTGGGTCCATGTGTGGTCTCTAAAAAGAACACACATGCAATGACACCGGTGGATCCATGGGTGGATTGTGAAAAGAACATACATGCAATGAGACTGGTGGATCCATATGTGGATTGTGAAAACAGCACACATGCAATGACTCTGGTTGTTGTTAGTGAAAACAACACACATGCAATGACACTGGTGGATCCATAGGTGGTAAGTGAAAAGAACACACATGCAAAATGACTCTGGTTGTTCTACTAAAAAGAACACACATGCAATGACACTGGTAGATCCATGTGTGGTCTCTGTAGAGAACACACATTTCAATGACACTGGTTGTTCCATATGTGGATTGTAAAAAGAGCACACATGCAATGACTCTGGTTTTTGTTAGTGAAAAGAACACACATGCAATGACACTGGTGGATCCATAGGTGGTAAGTGAAAAGAACACAAATGCAAAATGACTCTAGTTGTTGTTACTAAAAAGAACACACATGCAATGACACTGGTGGATCCATAGGTGGATCCTGAAAAGAGCACACATGCAATGACACTGGTGGGTCCATGTGTGGTCTCTGAAAAAGAACACACATGCAATGACACCGGTGGATCCATGGGTGGATTGTGAAAAGAACATACATGCAATGACACTAGTTGATACATATGTGGATTGTGAAAAGAGCACACATGCAATGACTCTGGTTGTTGTTAGTGAAAAGAACACACATGCAATGACACTAGTGGATCCATAGGTGGTAAGTGAAAAGAACACACATGCAAAATGACTCTGGTTGTTGTTACTAAAAAGAACACACATGCAATGACACTGGTGGATCCATGTGTGGTCTCTATAGAGAACACACATTTCAATGACACTGGTGGATCCATATGTGCTATGTGAAAAGAACACACATGCAATGACTCTTGTTGTTGTTAGTGAAAAGAACACACATGCAATGACACTGGTGGATCCATAGGTGGTATGTGAAAATAACACACATGCAAAATGACTCTGGTTTTTGTTAGTAAAAAGAACACACATGCAATGACACTGGTGGATCCATAGGTGGATTATGAAATGAACACACATGTAGTGACACTGGTGGGTCCATAGGTGGTCTCTGAAAAGAACACACATGCAATGACACTGGTGGATCCATGGGTGGATTATGAAACGAACATACATGCAATGACACTGGTGGATCCATATGTGGATTGTGAAAAGAGCACACATACAATGGCACTGGTGGATCCGTAGGTGGTATGTGAAAAGAACACACATGCAAAATGACTCTGGTTGTTGTTACTAAAAAGAACACACATGTAATGACACTGGTGGATCCATGTGTGGTCTCTATAGAGAACACTCATTTCAGTGACACTGGTGGATCCATATGTGGTATGTGAAAAGAACACACATGCAATGACTCTGGTTGTTGTTAGTGAAAAGAACACACATGCAATGACTCTGGTTGTTGTTAGTGAAAAGAACACACATGCAATGACACTGGTGGATCCATAGGTGGTATGTGAAAAGAACACATATGCAAAATGACTCTGGTTGTTGTTACTAAAAAGAACACACATGCAATGACACTGGTGGATCCATAGGTGGATTATGAAATGACCACACATGCAATGACACTGGTGGGTCCATAGGTGGTCTCTGAAAAGAACACACATGCAATGACACGGGTGGATGCATGGATGGATTGTGAAAAGAACATACATGCAATGACACTGGTGGATCAATATGTGGATTGTGAAAAGTGCACACATGCAATGACTCTGGTTGTTGTTAGTGAAAAGAACACACATGCAATGACACTGGTGGATCCATAGGTGGTATGTGAAAAGAACACACATGAAGAATGACTCTGGTTGTTGTTACTAAAAAGAACACACATGCAAGGACTCTGTTTGTTGTTAGTGAAAAGAACACACATGCAATGACACTGGTGGATCCATAGGTGGTATGTGAAAAGAACACACATTTCAATGACTCTGGTTGTTGTTACTAAAAAGAACACACATGCAATGACACCGGTGGATCCATGGGTGGATTGTGAAAAGAACATACATGCAATGACACTAGTTGATACATATGTGGATTGTGAAAAGAGCACACATGCAATGACTCTGGTTGTTGTTAGTGAAAAGAACACACATGCAATGACACTAGTGGATCCATAGGTGGTAAGTGAAAAGAACACACATGCAAAATGACTCTGGTTGTTGTTACTAAAAAGAACACACATGCAATGACACTGGTGGATCCATGTGTGGTCTCTATAGAGAACACACATTTCAATGACACTGGTGGATCCATATGTGCTATGTGAAAAGAACACACATGCAATGACTCTTGTTGTTGTTAGTGAAAAGAACACACATGCAATGACACCGGTGGATCCATAGGTGGTATGTGAAAAGAACACACATGCAAAATGACTCTGGTTTTTGTTGGTAAAAAGAACACACATGCAATGACACTGGTGGATCCATAGGTGGATTATGAAATGAACACACATGTAGTGACACTAGTGGGTCCATAGGTGGTCTCTGAAAAGAACACACATGCAATGACACTGGTGGATCCATGGGTGGATTATGAAACGAACATACATGCAATGACACTTGTGGATCCATATGTGGATTGTGAAAAGAGCACACATACAATGGCACTGGTGGATCCGTAGGTGGTATGTGAAAAGAACACACATGCAAAATGACTCTGGTTGTTGTTACTAAAAAGAACACACATGTAATGACACTGGTGGATCCATGTGTGGTCTCTATAGAGAACACTCATTTCAGTGACACTGGTGGATCCATATGTGGTATGTGAAAAGAACACACATGCAATGACTCTGGTTGTTGTTAGTGAAAAGAACACACATGCAATGACTCTGGTTGTTGTTAGTGAAAAGAACACACATGCAATGACACTGCTGGATCCATAGGTGGTATGTGAAAAGAACACATATGCAAAATGACTCTGGTTGTTGTTACTAAAAAGAACACACATGCAATGACACTGGTGGATCCATAGGTGGATTATGAAATGACCACACATGCAATGACACTGGTGTGTCCATAGGTGGTCTCTGAAAAGAACACACATGCAATGACACGGGTGGATGCATGGATGGATTGTGAAAAGAACATACATGCAATGACACTGGTGGATCAATATGTGGATTGTGAAAAGTGCACACATGCAATGACTCTGGTTGTTGTTAGTGAAAAGAACACACATGCAATGACACTGGTGGATCCATAGGTGGTATGTGAAAAGAACACACATGAAGAATGACTCTGGTTGTTGTTACTAAAAAGAACACACATGCAAGGACTCTGTTTGTTGTTAGTGAAAAGAACACACATGCAATGACACTGGTGGATCCATAGGTGGTATGTGAAAAGAACAGACATTTCAATGACTCTGGTTGTTGTTACTAAAAAGAACACACATGCAATGACACTGGTGGATCCATGGCTAGATTGTGAAAATAACACACATGCAATGTCACTGGTGGATCCATAGGTCGTATGTGAAAAGAACGCACATGCAAAATGACTCTTTATGTTGCTACTAAAAAGAACACACATGCAATGACACTGGTGGATCCATGTGTGGTCTCGGTAGAGAACACACATTTCAATGACACTGGTGGATCCATATGTGGTATGTGAAAAGAACACACATGCAATGACTCTGGTTGTTGTTAGTGAAAAGAACACGCATGCAATGACACTGGTGGATCCATAGGTGGTATGTGAAAAGAACACACATGCAAAAGGACTCTGGTTGTTGTTACTAAAAAGAACACACATGCAATGACACTGGTGGATCCATAGGTGGATTGTGAAAAGAGCACACATGCAATGACACTTGTGGGTCCATGTGTGGTCTCTGAAAAGAACACACATGCAAAATGACTCTGGTTGTTCTACTAAAAAGAACACACATGCAATGACACTGGTGGATCCATGTGTGGTCTCTGTAGAGAACACACATTTCAATGACACAGGTGGATCCATACGTGGATTGTGCAAAGAGCACACATGCAATGACTCTGGTTGTTGTTAGTGAAAAGAACACACATGCAATGACACTGGTGGATCCATAGGTGGTAAGTGAAAAGAACACACATGCAAAATGACTCTGGTTGTTTTACTAAAAAGAACACACATGCAATGACAGTGGTGGATCCATGTGTGGTCTCTGTAGAGAACACACATTTCAATGACACTGGTTGTTCCATATGTGGATTGTGAAAAAGAGCACACATGAAATGACTCTGGTTGTTGTTAGTGAAAAGAACACACATGCAATGACACTGGTGGATCCATAGGTGGTAAGTGAAAAGAACACACATGCAAAATGACTCTGGTTGTTGTTACTAAAAAGAACACACATGCAATGACTCTGGTTGTTGTTAGTGAAAAGAACACACATGCAATAACACTGGTGACTCCATAGGTGGTATGTAAAAAGAACACACATGCAAAATGACTCTAGTTGTTGTTACTAAAAGAACACATATGCAATGACACTGGTGGATCCATAGGTGGATTGTGAAAAGAACACACAAGCAATGACACTGGTTGATCCATAGGTGGTATGTGAAAAGAACACACATGCAGTGACACCGGTGGTTCCATGGGTGGATTGTGAAAAGAACATACATGCAATGACACTGGTGGATCCATATGTGGATTGTGAAAAGAGCACACATGCAATGACTCTGGTTGTTGTTAGTGAAAAGAACACACATGCAATGACACTAGTGGATCCATAGGTGGTAAGTGAAAAGAACACACATGCAAAATCACTCTGGTTGTTGTTACTAAAAAGAACACACATGCAATGACACTGGTGGATCCATGTGTGGTCTCTATAGAGAACACACATTTCAATGAGACAGGTGGATCCATATGTGGTATGTGAAAAGAACACACATGCTATGACTCTTGTTGTTGTTAGTGAAAAGAACACACATGCAATGACACTGGTGGATCCATAGGTGGTATGTGAAAATAACACACATGCAAAATGACTCAAGTTTTTGTTACTAAAAAGAACACACATGCAATGACACTGGTGGATCCATAGGTGGATTATGAAATGAACACACATGCAATGACACTGGTGGGTCCATAGGTGGTCTCTGAAAAGAACACACATGCAATGACACTGGTGGATCCATGGGTGGATTAAGAAACGAACATACATGCAATGACACTGGTGGATCCATATGTGGATTGTGAAAAGAGCACACATGCAATGACTCTGGTTGTTGTTAGTGAAAAGAACACACATGCAATGACACTGGTGGATCCATAGGTGGTATGTGAAAAGAACACACATGCAAAATGACTCTGGTTGTTGTTACTAAAAAGAACACACATGCAATGACACTGGTGGATCCATGTGTGGTCTCTATAGAGAACACATATTTCGATGACACTGGTGGATCCATATGTGGTATGTGAAAAGAACACACATGCAATGACTCTTGTTGTTGTTGTTAGTGAAAATAACACACATGCAATGACACTGGTGGATCCATAGGTGGTATGTGAAAAGAACACACATGCAAAATGACTCTGGTTTTTGTTACTAAAAATAACACACATGCAATGACACTGGTGGATCTATAGGTGGATTATGAAATGAACACACATGCAATGACACTGGTGGGTCCATAGGTGGTCTCTGAAAAGAACACACATGCAATGACACCGGTGGATCCATGGGTGGATTATGAAACGAACATTCATGCAATGACACTGGTGGATCCATATGTGGATTTTGAAAAGAGCACACATGCAATGACACTGGTGGATCCATAGGTGGTATGTGAAAAGAACACACATGCAAACTGACTCTAGTTGTTGTTACTAAAAAGAACACACATGTAATGACACCGGTGGATCCATGTGTGGTCTCTGTAGAGAACACTCATTTCAATGACACTGGTGGATCCATATGTGGTATGTGAAAAGAACACACATGCAATGACTCTGGTTGTTGTTAGTGAAAAGAACACACATGCAATGACTCTGGTTGTTGTTAGTGATAAGAACACACATGCAATGACACTGGTGGATCCATAGGTGGTATGTGAAAAGAACACATATGCAAAATGACTCCGATTTTTGTTACTAAAAAGAACACACATGCAATGACACTGGTGGATCCATAGGTGGATTATGAAATGACCACACATGCAATGACACTGGTGGGTCCATAGGTGGTCTCCGAAAAGAACACACATGAAATGACACCGGTGGATCCATGGCTGGATTGTGAAAAGAACATACATGCAATGACTCTGGTTTTTGTTAGTGAAAAGAACACACATGCAATGACACTGGTGGATCCATAGGTGGTAAGCGAAAAGAACACACATGCAAAATGACTCTGGTTGTTCTACTAAAAAGAACACACATGCAATGATACTGGTGGATCCATGTGTGGTCTCTGTAGAGAACACACATTTCAATGACCCAGGTGGATCCATATGTGGATTGTGCAAAGAGCACACATGCAATGACTCTGGTTGTTGTTAGTGAAAATAGCACACATGCAATGACACTGGTGGATCCATAGGTGGTAAGTGAAAAGAACACACATGCAAAATGACTCTGGTTGTTGTTACTAAAAAGAACACACATGCAATGACACTGGTGGATCCTTGTGTGGTCTCTGTAGAGAACACACATTTCAATGACCCAAGTGGATACATATGTGGATTGTGCAAAGAGCACACATGCAATGACTCGGGTTGTTGTTAGTGAAAAGAACACACATGCAATGACATTGGTGGATCCATAGGTGGTAAGTGAAAAGAACACACATGCAAAATGACTCTGGTTGTTGTTACTAAAAAGAACACACATGCAATGACACTAGTGGATCCTTGTGTGGTCTCTGTAGAGAACACACTTTTCAATGACACTGGTGGATCCATATGTGGTATGTGAAAAGAACACACATGCAATGACTCTTGTTGTTGTTAGTGAAAAGAACACGCATGCAATGACACTCGTGGATCCATAGGTGGTATGTGAAAAGAACACACATGCAAAATGACTCTGGTTTTTGTTACTAAAAAGAACACACATGCAATGACACTGGTGGATCCATAGGTGGATTATAAAATGAACACACATGCAATGACACTGGTGGGTCCATAGGTGGTCTCTGAAAAGAACACACATGCAATGACACCGGTGGATCCATGGGTGGATTATGAAACGAACATACATGCAATGACACTGGTGGATCCATATGTGGATTGCGAAAAGAGCACACATGCAATGACACTGGTGGATCCATAGGTGGTATGTGAAAAGAACACACATGCAAACTGACTCTAGTTGTTGTTACTAAAAAGAACACACATGTAATGACACTGGTGGATCCATGTGTGGTCTCTGTAGAGAACACACATTTCAATGACACTGGTGGATCCATATGTGGTATGTGAAAAGAACACACATGCAATGACTCTGGTTGTTGTTAGTGAAAAGAACACACATGCGATGACTCTGGTTGTTGTTAGTGAAAAGAACACACATGCAATGACACTGGTGGATCCATAGGTGGTATGTGAAAAGAACACATATGCAAAATGACTCCGATTTTTGTTACTAAAAAGAACACACATGCAATGACACTGGTGGATCCATAGGTGGATTATGAAATGACCACACATGCAATGACACTGGTGGGTCCATAGGTGGTCTCTGAAAAGAACACACATGAAATGACACCGGTGGATCCATGGCTGGATTGTGAAAAGAACATACATGCAATGACTCTGGTTGTTGTTAGTGAAAAGAACACACATGCAATGACACTGGTGGATCCATAGGTGGTAAGTGAAAAGAACGCACATGCAAAATGACTCTGGTTGTTCTACTAAAAAGAACACACATGCAATGATACTGGTGGATCCATGTGTGGTCTCTGTAGAGATCACACATTTCAATGACCCAGGTGCATCCATATGTGGATTGTGCAAAGAGCACACATGCAATGACTCTGGTTGTTGTTAGTGAAAAGAACACACATGCAATGACACTGGTGGATCCATAGGTGCTAAGTGAAAAGAACACACATGCAAAATGACTCTGGTTGTTGTTAATAAAAAGAACACACATGCAATGACACTGGTGGATCCTTGTGTGGTCTCTGTAGAGAACACACATTTCAATGACACTGGTGGATCCATATGTGGTATGTGAAAAGAACACACATGCAATGACTCTGGCTGTTGTTAGTGAAAAGAACACACATGCAATGACACTGGTGGATCCATTGGTGGTATGTGAAAAGAACACACATGCAAAATGACTCTAGTTGTTGTTACTAAAAAGAACACACATGCAATGACACTGGTGGATCCATAGGTGGATTGTGAAAAGAACACACAAGCAATGACACTGGTGGATCCATAGGTGGTATGTGAAAACAACACACATGCAATGACACTGGTGGATCCATGGGTGGATTGTGAAAAGAACATACATTCAATGACACTGGTGGATCCATATGTGGATTGTGCAAAGAGCACACATGCAATGACTCTAGTTGTTGTTAGTGAAAAGAACACACATGCAATGTCACTGGTGGATCCATAGGTGGTATGTGAAAAGAACACACATGCAAAATGACTCTGGTTGTTGTTACTAAAAAGAACACACATGCAATGACTCTGATTGTTGTTACTGAAAAGAACACACATGCAATGACACTGGTGGATCCATAGGTGGTATGTGAAAAGAACGCTACTACAAAATGACTCTCGTTGTTGTTACTAAAAAGAACACACATGCAATGACACTGGTGGATCCATGTGTGGTCTCTGTAGAGAACACACATTTCAATGACACTGGTGGATCCATATGTGGTATGTGAAAAGAACACACATGCAATGACTCTTGTTGTTGTTAGTGAAAAGAACACACATGCAATGACACTGGTGGATCCATAGGTGGTAGGTGAAAACAACACACATGCAAAATGACTCTGGTTGTTGTTACTAAAAAGAACACACATGCAATGACACTGGTGGATGCATAGGTGGATTATGAAATGAACACACATGCAATGACATTGGTGGGTCCATGTGTGGTCTCTGAAAAGAACACACATGCAATGACACCGGTGGATCCATGGGTGGATTGTGAAAAGAACATACATGCAATGACACTGGTGGATCCATATGTGGATTGTGAAAAGAGCACACATGCAATGACTCTAGTTGTTGTTAGTGAAAAGAACACACATGCAATGACACTGGTGGATCCATAGGTGGTATGTGAAAAGAACACACATGCAAAATGACTCTGGTTGTTGTTACTAAAAAGAACACACATGCAATGACACTGGTGGATCCATCTGTGGTCTCTATAGAGAACACACATTTCAATGACACTGGTGGATCCATATGTGGTATGTGAAAAGAACACACACGCAATGACTCTGGTTGTTGTTAGTGAAAAGAACACACATGCAATGACACTGGTGGATCCATAGGTGGTATGTGAAAAGAACACACATGCAAAATGACTCTAGTTGTTGTTACTAAAAAGAACACACATGCAATGACACTGGTGGATCCATGTGAAAAGAACACACAAGCAATGACACTGGTGGATCCATAGGTGGTATGTGACACAGATGTGCTCACAAATCTCACAAAAGCACAAACGTGTGGAGATCCCAAACATGTGCTCACTCTGGGTGCTATGCCCTGATTGGCTGACATAGATGTCACGCGGATCGTCTCCACCAACCGTTGATCCCATGTGATCCAACGGGCTGGATAACCCCTCCCTTCTCCACTTTTTTTATGCATGGTCAATATGTGCCACCTCTTTATCCATGCCAGCGATACTTTACCCCCATAAACAAGTGAAAATCCATCTATCTAACTAAAATAAATTATCATATTTCGAAGAAGCCATCGTCTTCGTCTTCCGGTTTGTCCTCGTCTTCGTCAACGCCATGGTCCCTGCCATCGCCGCTGTCGGTGCCCTCCTCTGACGACTCGACACCGCCCCCTTCCTTGAATAAGCGCGCTATCTCCTCATCGGAGTCCTCCTCCTCTTCGTAGTCCCACGGGTCCACATCACTCTCCTCCGCTTCTGCCTCCAACTGATCGATGAACGCCTCCTCGTTGGACAAGTCAGACTCGTCCAAATAGCTATATGCTCTCTTCTTCCTGGTCTTCTTCTTGTTCCTCTTCTTGTCTGTACTCGTCGGTGCAACACGCGCCCCCATCCTGGCTGCTACTTTGCGCTCGTCCGATGCTACAGGTACCCCACGCTCCTCCTGCGCGGCCGATACGAGCTTCGACGTCGCGGTGTCCTTGAATGCCGATGTCGATGGATCCTGGCGCGGTCGGACATGACGTGCTACCTCAGCAGGCGACTCGCGAGCGCGGACGATGCAGCGAAGAGCCGGGGACGCAGGACGGTTAGTGGACGGCTTGGACCTGCCATTGCCACGGCGAGGGGGCATCGTGCTTGAGGTAGTTGCTCCGAATGGTCGATGGCGGGTACACAGAGTGGGGTGCCGATCTAATCAAGGACAAGCAGCGGTTTCGTGTGTCGTGTCCACGCATGCATTTGTCGATTATCAAAAAAAAAAGAAGTAATATCTCGCGTACTGAACATAATTTGATCACAACAAAAGTGGCACAGCGTATTCTCGACTCATAAATATCCCGTACATGCCTGTCACGTGGAGTTCAACGGAGTTGGACGTGCCGACGTGATCGTGCAGCAGTTGCGCGCGTCATTGCCCCATCAACACGTGACACACGCACGCCGGATGTGCGCGCCGATTCCCGTGACGAGCACCCGGCTCGCACTCCCCTTATTATATACTGGGTTTTGGGCAGCGCCGAAGACCATTGAAGTGTCCATCGCAATAAAGACAAGTCCCATCGATTCCCTACCCCTGCCTCCCTGGCTTCTTTGAGAAGGTAGACCGTACACGGTGGTCTTGTATAATAGTACTATTACTACTAGACCATGGCTTGTACTCTTACTCTTCTCTCACACTAATAATCACTATCTCCTTCCTCCTGTCGCCGCCACACTCACCCTGCAAGCCATGGCTCCACTGAGGAGGGGGAGAGGCCGGTCGACGATCCTCGCGGAGAAAAGGGAGAGAAATCGCCGCGAGCCACTTCTTGCTCTACCAGCCGCTCAAGCCCACCCTCTCATCGAGGCCCAATCTCCCCCGACAATGGCGCCGAATGTTCTAGCAGGCGAGGGCTCCTCCCGGTACGGTCTCCTTATTCTACTTCTTCTCCATCTCCCTCTCCATCATGCTCTTAATTAGCTTCTTCGTGTTTTCTTCTTCTTCTGGCTCTTCCTCTTCTACGTATTACAGGTCGGCCGTGGAGCCCGAATCCACCACGACGGAGGCGTTGCATGACCCTTTCGGCCCCGTTCCATGTCTCAGCGAGGTAGCAAATCTCCACGCTGTTATTTCTTTGAGTTATGATGTGGATTTCTTAGATGTTATCCACCCCGCATTGGTTTTTCTTCTTCTTTTGCGAGTTGTATTTGTTTTCATGAATCTGACTAGATCTCTTGGTCTTTCCTTAATACCGCTGTTCATAGATTCACTATGGATTTTTTGTGATTAGGATTAGTTTATCGTGGTCATGAATAGATCTCCAGGTCCATTTTTTAACACTGCGGCCAATAGATTCAACGGGGATTTTTTTTGATCTGTATTAGTATTCACCTAGGACCTGGAGTGTAATTGTAGAATTCCTATTTCAATTAACATGAACGATGCAGAGATCGAAGGCCGAGTACCATGAGAAGGTGGCCGCGATCAGTTCCAAGATTGCCAACCAACATGAGCATGCACGCTCCCTCACCCAAGCTAGTGAGAGCCTACGCAAGCAATTATCTGTGTAGAAGGAGATCTCGCTAGATTTTGCACGTGACGTCGTTAGGCTGCAGAAAGTGCTCGACCGTAACTTGATCAGGCAAGAATAGGCCATCAAGATAATCAACAAGCTCACAAAGGAGAAGAAGAATCTCATGGAAAGGTGCATTCTCCTGCAGGACGAAGTCAGCGAGGCACTCAGAGGACGCATCAAGGAAACCAAGGTTACCATCCGAGCCTACCATGACAGGAACCGTTGCCTGGATGCAGTACAAGGAGATGAAGGCGGACATGAGTAGAGGGATCACCGTACTCGAGGGTGTTTGGAAAGAGAACGAGGAGCTAAGGGCATGTCTGGAGGCGTATCGGAGCAATGCCCAAGTCTGATTCCCGTTAGCTAGGACACGAATATCAGTTCGTCCTTCTCTCCTTTTGTAATGTTTAGGGTTCAAGGAGCAATGGCCATGTCTGCTTCCCATTATAGGGTGCAATAAGAATCCTAGGGAAACTCCTTATCTACCTGGACATGTGTTGGTGTTCATGTTCATGTATGGACACCATGTTCTCTTTCCATTATGTATCTGGACATGGGTTTCTGCATTATGAGTTTGCCACTCTCCCACTACTATTTGGTGATATTGAGAAAAACCCACAGCACACTAAACTGCTGATAAATCTTATTTGTCTTTGAAATTGAAATTATGACAATGCCACTAGTCGATTCATAAAATGTTGATTAGTCCTAGATTGGTTCTTCCTTGAAATTATGACAGTGCCACTAGTCGATTCAGTTAATTATGGAAACTAACCAGCTTGTCCTGGTGAACTAAACAAACCATACTATGTATTTTTGTTGTAGGGAAAGAGGCGAAAGATCGACCAGGACCTGGTGACCTGGCTAAATGACAAGATAGCAATCCAAAGGGAGAAGCAGAATTCCCAAAAACTGGCCTTTGACCAACTGCGCGCTGAAGTCGTGGTCCTTTCTGACAAGTGCCAGAAACTGAAGGAGTTAAACGCCGACTGGGCGAAGCTACACAGTGAAGGTCGCGCCTCGGCTAGGAAGCAGACGGAGATCATGAAAGGGATCTTGGAGGAAAATCGTATGGCTATGGACAAAATTCTCCAATCCGTGACGGAGCGCTGGAACCTACAGCTGAAGCACGACATAGTACTGAAGGAGCTGGCCAATCTTAGGGAGGAAAATAGGCAGCTCCGGGCCAGGCTCGCTTGAACACAACATATGTCTATTTAGTACTGAACTGCCTGGTTTATCCTCTATAGTGGTGATTTTGTAAGCGTGAACTTAACTCTATGCACGATATGTGTGTTCGTCTGAAATTAGTTTGCTCGAGGATTGAGTTTGGCTTAGTTCGGAAAGCGCAACTGCAAGTCTTACAATTAACTAGTTTCAGGCATTGGTACAACATAAATTATTCATCTAGAATTTCCTTTATCCTCTATAGTTTGTCCTTGTTCACCCTCGGGCGCCTTCTTCAGTTCCTTCAACAGATCCGCAATGCAGTACTCTAGCTTCTTCTTGTCTTCCCTGAGCTGATCCCTCTCCTTTTCTGCATTATGAATCAGCAACATGTGACTATCCTGAAGCTTCTTTGCAGTTTCAACAACCAAGCTCCCATCGATTCTGTCAGTTTGCTTTGACTGCAAATTCTTGATTTCTTGTTCTAGCTCCTTATTTCGTACCGACAGCTTGTAATTTTTTTCAGCTGCATCACTTACATCAGTAAATCTCCCCGACCTTTCCAACTCATACATCTCCCATAACTATGCCAAACATTTCTTAAGTGCATCTGGCCACTCAAGATCCACCCATTCTACTTCTTTACACACCGGGCCAACCTAAAAACACACACACTATAGTGTTATGAACATGCACGATACATTTTACGTCATGTCATAGTTGCACATAATGTAAACAAACCTGATTTGTACAGCCCAAAAACCTTCTCCCAGTGTTACTGCCTTCGAATGCAACATATCTCCTCAGTTTTAGCCCATGGTCACATGGCACTTCTCCATCGAGATCTAGGCCCTCCCATTCGGAGTCGTAGATCATCCTTGGTACCTATAGGTAAACGTAAAGCTGAAATCGAACACGATTGCATGCACATATGGAGCTCAGATCGAGAGATTTACCATTGCCTAACCCTAGCCCGAGAAAATAGAGGAACTCACATCGTGGAAGGAATACTCGATGTCGGAGAGAAGGCTGTCGCTGCTCGACTGGTCGTCCTCGCCATTCAAGGACAACTGGCGAATGCGACGGCGACGGCGACGGCGTCAGTGTCAGCGAGAGAGAGAGAGAGAGAGAGAGAGAGAGAGAGAGAGAGAGAGAGAGAGAGAGCAGCCCTTCTACCACTGCAATGATGACTAAATTGGCATGTTACAATAGTTTAATGGATACCATGCCCTTTCCCTGGATTACTGTCTCCTGCCTGATATGGATTCTCTTCACACATTCTCATTTCAAATATTAAACCTGCACTCCCTCCATCCCAATTTCATTGCCTAACGAAACATACCAGTATATATTACATCATCCAAAGAAACAAAATCATGTCAACTATAAGGTACTTATGCATCACTTCTTCAGTCATGGTTTCACAAAACATTACATTATAATCTCCCAACAAACATAACCATAACATGGTTTCACAAAACATCACATTACAATCTCTCAACAAACGTAATCACAGAAACAAGTATATTACATCAACTCAAGAAACAAAATCATGTCGACTACAAGGTACTTACACATCACTTATCCTGTCATGGTTTCACAAAACATTACATTATAGTCTCTCAACAAACAAAATAACAGAAACAAGTACAGTACATCATCTCAAGAAACATAATCATGTCAACTACAATGTATTTATGCATCACTAGTCTAGTCATGGTTTCACAAAACATTACATTACAATGTCCCAACAAACATAATAACAGAAACAAGTACGGTACGTCATCTTAAGAAACATAATCATGTCAACTACAATGTACTTATGTCTTATTACAACAACGATGGTTTCAGTGAGTGACATGTCCGAAAATCTCAACAGCTCGCACATCATTATATCGCAATCTCTCAACAAACATACTCACAGAAGCACGCTCTAAATGCAACAGCAGTCAATATTACAAATACAGGCAGGGGAACCCCGCGGTCCATATGACAAGCCCAGGGTAGTAGCTCTCATCAGATCTCATCAACGTCGACCACCTCATTCTGTTCAGCCACTACAGGGGCATCTACATCCACTATAACCTGTTCAACAACATCAGAAATGGTACCAAGGAAGAACACCTTCCTGGTTCGCTTCTTTCGCCGCATAATCTGCATAAGATCTTCAGTATCCAAAACATCTATGAATTGCTGCTTCTTATGATGCCACCACTAGATTTTTGCCATCTCCTTAGGGCCAATACTGATTTCCTTACCGATCATCTCCCTCATTTCATCAAGAGTTATGTTTTTGGAATCGACAGTGATCTCCACAGTACATGACAAAACTGGCTTATTAACTCCCTCATCAAGTTTTGCCATGTATGAATCCACCTCTATGCGTATACTGAACTTATCTAGATCAGCATCTATTGGTCCGTATTCTCTAGGAGCAGAAGCTCTGGCAGCAAGCTCTCCAGCATCTGCATACATATCATTAATCATCGCTTCAACTTTCACCTAACGATCAGCTACACAACACTCCCAAACCATCTGAAGCTCATGGGAGTGCTCCATTTGCTGATAGGTATCATTCATGTTGCGCCACACCAATTTTGTCCTCTGTCTAGAACCCCAGGGAATTATAGCGGCAAGCATATCTACCAGCTGCGAAACAGACACAACCTCATTGCAATTCACAAGCAGATGCACATCTTGCCCGAACACAACCCTCTCGGAACCGAAATCAAGCTTTGAAGTGTACTGCCGAACATGAACTGTGAACTCATATAGGTCACTTGTATCAAAGCTGTGCCTAATTTGATTAAAAAGGGGAACATTTCAGTTCATTTGATTCTATTATGTCGTAACTAATCTACTTGCAAGATAAGGCACATATAAGAAAATTTCACCTCTCGCTCTTCTCTCGGGGTTTTTTCTTCGAGATCTAAGTGCTGCATCCGCCCACCAGAGCCGAACAAACCGCCACCGACCTTGCTTTTCTCTTCAACCCGCTGCTCATAGGTACCTTGGGACCAGAATCCTTGCTGGCCTCCTCGCTAACCGGGGCTGAAGACCTCTCCGCTGCTACGCGTTGGGCCCCAGACTTGGGCCCCGACGGACCCTTTTCAATCGGCGACGTAGCTACAACCTTCGCCTTGCAAGACATGCTGGGCCACCGCTGCCGGATTCAATGTCGGGGAGGGAGAAAAAAGGTCCTCCACCGCCCGCAGATTTAGGGTCGGGGAAGGGAAGAAAAGGGACCGCCGCCGCAGCAAGATTCAGTGTCGAGAGTTAGGAAAGTAAAGTAATGGATTTGCCCCTACAACACGTGCAGGGTGGCTAAGAAGAGTGACCGGCAAAGGAGGGGCACAGCAGGAACTAGTGCAACGGAATATCCTGACTTAACGGGCGCGATTTGAAAATATTGGGTTTGGCCATCATTCACTCGAAAGACCCCTCTTAGCAATTGGCGCCCCAACTTTTCGAATCGCGGTGATAAAAATCAACTTGGGTACCGCGTTGCCTGTCCACCCCAACTTTCGGGCCGCAAAATGATATTCTCAACTTTGAGGTTCTCTAAAAAAGCGCCATCCGGGACCTGTTTCCGTGTAGAGCCTATTCGAGATAATGCATCTTCTTTCTCATTTTTTGCTCGAGGGATGTGTTGAACCTCAAACTCTTCGACCGTTTTAGATAGATCATCCACGACAGCTTTATATGCTGCCATGTGCTTATTTGCATTACAAATATGCGACACTTGTAACAAGATCTGAATCTCCGTAACACATCAAACGTCGGATGCCGATGTCCTTAGCAATCCGGATTCCATGCAGTAGTGCTTCATACTCAACAATGTTATTTGTCGCTGTGAAGTGGATCTGCAACACATATAGAAGTTTATCTCCTTAGGGTGATTTGAGCACCACGCTAGCCCCCGAGCCCCCTCGAGCCTTAGACCCGTCAAAATATAGGGTCCAATATTCTGACTCTAGGAGTGTCATATTCTTCTTTGTCTTAGTCCAATCAGCAACAAAGTCAGCAAGGATTTGGGATTTGATTGTTGTTTGAGGTTTATATTCAATGTCGAAAGCTGAAAGCTCTATGCCCCATTTTGCGACGCGTCCTGTAGCCTCGATGTTATTGATTATATCTCTAATGGGAGTTGTGCTCACCACGGTAATCGGGTGTTCCTGAAAATAATGTTGTAACTTATGGGATGCGAAAACACACCATAAGCCAGTTTTTGATAATGCGGATACCGCTGCTTCGATTCAGTTAGGACCTCGCTGAGGTAGTAAGTCAGACACTTCACCAGGTGTTCCTGAGTTTCCTCTGGTCTTTCCACTACCATGACGAGACTGACGACCCTGTTTGTCCCAGCGAGATAGAGCAACATCGGTTCCCTTGGTTCCGGTGCTGCAAGGATAGGAGCAGACGAGAGTACTTCTTTCAAGTCTTGTAGTGCAGCATCATCTTCATCAGTCCAAACGAATTTTTTGGTCTTTTTCAGGAGCTTGTAAAGTGGTGCGGCTCTCTCTCCGAGCCGACTTACAAACCGACTGACTGCAGCAATGCAACTAGTTAGTCTTTGAACGTCCTTCAGGCGAATTGGCCTGGAAATATTGAGTATAGCCTTGATCTTGTCTCGGTTCACCTCTATGCCTCTTTGAGACACGATGAAACCTAACAATTTTCCGGCTGGGATTCCAAAGAAATATTTCTTCGGATTAAGCATTATGTTGTATTTTCGTAGATTGGCGAACCTTTCCTCTAAGTTGGAAATTAGTTTTTGGACAACACCGCAATGTCGTCCACATATGCATGTATGTTGCGTCCGATTTGGTCATGGAGGCAACGCTGCATAATGCGTTGGTACGTAGCTCATGCATTCTTGAGCCCAAAGGGCATCGTAACGAAATAGAAGGTTCCGAAGGGGGTTACGAATGAAGTTTTGATTTTATCCGATTCCTTCATCCGAATTTGGTAATAACCGGAATCTGCGTCGAGAAAACAGAGGAGTTTCGAGCCTGCCGTAGAATCGATAAATTGATCAATTCTAGGCAGAGCGAACAGATATTTGGGAAAAGCCTTGTTCAAGGCAGTATAATCAACACACATCTTTAAACCAGTGGTGTCTTTTTAGGGACCATTACAGGGTTGGCCGACCAATCATTATGGATGGCCTCTTCTATGAATCCGGCTAACTCGAGCCGGGCTAGTTCCTTAGCTATTGCCTTACGCTTTACATCGCCAAAATGTCGTAGGGACTGTTTGACGGGTTTAGCGTTCGGGTGTACATTTAGAGAGTGCTCGGCAAGTTCCCTAGGTACTCCGGTCATGTCAGATGGCTTCCATGTGAAGATATCTTGATTTGCTTGGAGGAACTTGACGAGCACGCTTTCCTATGCGCTATCTAGGCCTACACCTATCTGGGTCACCTTGGAGGGGTCATCATCCTTCAACGGTGTCTTCTTCATCTCTTCCGATGCCTTGAACTCCAGATTCGGCTTTGTCACCTCCTTCTTCGTTGCGGGCATCTCAGACGAATCTATGGTCTTCTTGATCTCCTGGTACTCATGGGCGTGCAACACGGCTTCAGCAAAGGCGCATTTCCATCTTCGCACTCTCACGCTTTCTTTGGGTCTCCCCTGATGGTGATCACGCCATTGGGACCTGGAATTTTTATCATATTGTAAATATAACACGGACGAGCCATAAAAGCCCAATAAGCGGACGTCCGAATATAGTGTGGTACACGCTCTTGAACGGGACCACTTCGAAGTAAAGTGCTTCCGTCCGATAATTCTTTGGAGTTCCAAAGGTAACATCCAAAGTGATCTCTCCTAGGGAATTTGCTTATCTTCCTGGGACAACTCCATGAAAGATCACAGAGCTGTGATTCAGCTGGGTCTCCGAGACTCGCATCCGGTGTAGCGTTTCGACATACAGAATATTGATGCTGCTACCACCATCCATTAGAGTCTTGGAGAAACCATAGCCGTCAATAAGTGGATTGACGACTAAGGCGTATTTTCCTCGCATGTGCAACTTAGGCGGATGATCAGCATGGTCAAAGGTGATGGCAACTTCCGACCAGTCCAGGTACTGAGGGACAGCTGAAACTATTGCGTTGAGCTCATGTAGAATCGCTTTCTTGACCTTAGCTGGTTGAGATCTGAGGAAGGTGATGTAGGTGTCTTTCTTTGTGGGGAAGGTTTTCTTCCCCTCCGGCTTGGGATTTGAAGGATCAGCTTCCTCCATGTTGGAGTCTTCCTTGGTCTCTTTATCCTTTTCGGATTCTTCTTTCCCTTCTTCCGCTTAGCCCTGTAGCCAGCGGTATCATCTTTCTTGATGTCGTCATTAAAACGACACTCGGCGTTTGTGTGAGACGAGACCCCATTGGCATCTAAATGATGCACACATGGGTTATTGGCAATGTCGGTCCAAGAGTAGATTTTTCCAGGTAGCTGGTCTCCTCTACCTTGAACTCTTGACGTCCCACGACCGCGTCCGTGGCCACCGCCACGTCCTCCTCGTCCTCCAGACCTGAAAGTAGCAGTAACCACTAACATTTCCGCGTTGGGTTTTTCTTCCGAGGGGTTCTTGCGCTTCTGAGCTTGCTGCTTTGGTTGTTTTGCCGACTTTGGCATAGCTAGGGCATTCAGTAATCCCTCTGTGTCGTCGTCAGCATCTGCATACTTGCTTGTTGTTTCTATAATCTCTCCCAAATCAGTGACCTTGTCACACTTCAAGCGATGATGTAGTAAACCAATTGGGAGTCCTGCAATGAAAGCTTCAATCACAGTTTGGTCATTTACTCCTTCACAGGAGTTCTTGGTGTCGATCCATCATCCGAGATAATCTCGGCAACTTTCTCCGGCTTTCTGGGTGCAACGCTGTAGTCTCCTACCGTACAGGGCCTCTGATATGTGCCTTCAAAATTCCGAAAGAACGCACTTTGCATGTCATACCAGTTGTGGATGGTGTTCTCCAGAAGTTCATTGAGCCATGATCGTGCCGTCTTCCGTAACATAAGTGGGAGATATCGGGTTGCGACCAAGCTATTTCTGCCTTTGGCGATACAGCAAGCCTGGAAAAAATCCTGAAGCCAAGTATCTGGCCGAGCCACACCATCGTAGGCTTGAATGTGTCTTGAGATAGCAAATCCTTCTGGGAAATGTATTTGTCGAATTCGTGGTCCGAAGCATTTCGGGCCCACATATATATCATCATTTTCGTAGCGTCGCACCTCTATGTTGGAGTTAATTCGGTGTCTCGCGTCACTTGGAGACAAAGATCACCGTCCTGAGTGATGGCTATGGCTGTAGTGCCTTGGAGCCGGACTTCGGCTTCTACCACCACATCCTCCGCCACGACGCCCTCCTTGGCCTCCTTGAGAGCCGTTGTGATGGCTACTTGGTGGAGAAGGCGGGGCAGCTGGATTGTTTCCGGCTGATCGCCGGCCTCCGTCCGGAGCATCATTATTCCGGTTTCAGGGAGGGTCTTCATTGTGACGAGCTCCCTGTTGGCTTGTCTCAGCATGGTGGGGCTCAACCGAACGCCTTGTAGGTCTAGGAGGTGCAATTCTTTGACGGTCCTCATCCCAACATTTCTGTTTGTCTTCTTCCCTACGATCATTCGACTCTCGCCGGGGAGGATTCTTCGGATATAGTGCAGCGATTGCCTCTTGCTCAGCCGCTAGAGAAACGTTGTGCAAGTCACGTGCAGTTCTGTGGTGCTGCCCTGAAGATCTGGTTCTTGAGTAGTTCTCTTCCCGACGGTCGGAACGGTGATGTTGTTCCGGAGCACGTTGGGGTCTTACGTCATTCCAGGCCGGATCCATGCGACATTGGTCAGATTGGGAGACCAGTTTTCCGCTTTCGGATTTCGTGGCCCTCTACTACTCTAGACCCTTGGTGAGTAGCTTAATGCCCAATCGAACCTGTTTTGGGCCTGGATTATTTGACAGGATGTCTCGAGCAGCAACAGTGTTTTGCACCGGTGTTGGGTACACCAGATCTCCCTTGCTGTTGAGTCGAGACATCCCCGGGTCTCTTTCAAAAAGGACCTTGTGAACTTCCGGAAATTGATCATCACGAGTGTGACGTTTCCGGGTCTTTTGATGCTGCCGAGAGATGTACTTCTCTGCAGTTGCCATGCGTTTCTTTTCTTCCTCGATGTTTTTGGCTTCATCCAGGAGTACTTGGCGATGTGCTTCCAGGGCCTGGGCCCTTTCATCTAGTTCTTCAGCAGTAAGTTCTGCAGCTATAGGGATAGGTGTAGTTAATGCAGCATCGATGAGTTTAAGCGCACCTGCGGTGACCACATGTCCATCCACCGACTCTTCTTTGGGCTCGTCTGGGATAAGTGCTCCATCCGAGTCTTCCTCATATTCCTCGGCAATCACTTCCTCTACCGGAAGATCTTTTGCCAGGGTCTTGTTCTTATTGTTCTTCTTCTTTGCATTCTTGGCAGTGCCAGTAGCAAAGACGGCTTTGGGCTCATTTCCCGGAGTTAAACTCTGATCGGTACTTTCGGCCATTTGGTCCTCGGGATTATCTCCGAGATCCATGTTGTCCTGCGCTTTAGGAGAGTTTTCTCCGGATCCTTCGTCCATAGCTTCTCCTTCTTGTGCAGCTGTGGAGTTAAGCTCCTCTTCATATTCTACGAAGAACTTTCGAAAATCTGTTGACGTCATGGAATCATCCGACGATGCCGGTAAGTCGACGCTTGTTCCGATTGCCTCCAGCACCGATACTTTGTTGTCTCCAGCATCGGCAGAGCCGGATCTAGATCCAACATATCCGACATGCGACGCGTGCCTCCTGAGATAGTCGCGGCTCTTGCGGTCGGCTTCCTCGAAACACCTGATGGTCTCGAGAATATCATCCATGCGTGCGTCTTGCATCATCATGCGCCTCAACGTGTATCTTAGGAATGGTCTATCAGTTCCGGTACTATCAGAACCGGACCGGAGTTGTTTTCTTGCTCTTCCTGGATTTCGACCTCCGCAGGTGGATCGATTTGAGATTCGACCTCGCTAGGGAGATCCACTCCAGATTCGACTTGCACTGCAAGATCTGCTTCAAGTTCGTCTTTCTCCACTATCTCCGCAATGGGTGCGGGCTGGGTGGGATTAGGGATTTCTGAGATCTGGAACTCTGCCGCCTCCGCAGACAAAGGGGACCTAGAATTTTCTTCTGCCTCTATCATCACTGCTGGGGTGGGTGGGACAGGTTTAGCAAAACCGATGTAAACATCGATCTCACCAAAAAAAACATGATGGTGTAGGTGGTCACGACTTCCCTAGCCGGAATCCAGGTCTCATCGAGAATGATAAGAGGGACGTCACTAGCGTAGAGGATGCGACCGATGGCGATAGTCTCGCCGATTCCGATTCTTGCAGATTCCGCTCAGAACGCAGATCTGAAGCTCACTTGCCCCATGGTGGGCGCCAACTGTCGTCGGATTGATGACAAGTACGCCATGAGGGGGTCCTCGAGGCGTGTGGAAGAGAGGGGTATGAGACGTACGGGATTCCGAGACGGTGAGCACACAAGTTTATCCAGGTTCGAATCCACCGGCTTTGGACGGATCCTACTCCTGCTAGCAACCCAGTAGTACAGTAGAGCCGGAATATGGGTTACAAGGGTTTCGCCTGTGCGTGTTGAGATTGTAGACTATTGTCAAGGTGCCCTAAAGGCTCTCCCTAGGATGGCTTATATAGATATCCGGCCTAGGGTTTACAGGAGATCTCTATCCGGCTACGACTAAGAGTCGGTTACAAAGTACATCTTGAACTACAAGTAACACTATGAGCCTATGTCGGTAAGTCTTCTGGGCCTTCCCCTAGCCGGACTGGACTCCGTCTCTTCTCTCTGACTGGGTCGCCGGTGAAGCAAAGCTCTAACCCGAAGTAGGCCACACTGGTCAGTGAGGCACATTGAGGATACTCGGAAAGCATATCCCCAACAGGATATTCTCAGTAAAAAGTGCCTATAGGCTGGCCCTTAATCTTAAGCACATCAACAGGGACAATGTGAGCTGTAGTACCAACCCTGATGGAGAGAGAGCGGTCTGGAAGAGCATTTGGAAAACTGATGTCCCTTCCAAAGTGCACATGTTTACTTGGAGACTAGCCACCGACTCCTTTGCAACGAGGAAAAACAAGTTCAGAAGGACACTTGAAAAGGACAGCCGCTGCACCATTTGTGGGCTTGATGAGGAAGATAGCCACCATGCCACTGTCATGTGCACAAAGGCAAGACACCTAAGGATGGCAATGCGAGAACACTAGAATATGCCAACGGAAGAAAAACTCAGAGCCAAAAGTAAAGACTGTCTTCTGGTGTGCTTGAACCAGGCTGACAGCAAAACTAAGGAGAGACTCCTCCTGGTCTTGTGGCCAGCCTGGCATCTAAGAAATGATGCGGTCCACAAAAAGGGCCTAGAATCTGTTGCCAACTCTGTTATCTTCCTCAAGTCCTACGGTTTGAGGGTGACATCAAAGGGAAA
This sequence comes from Avena eriantha, assembly GCA_910589775.1. NCBI lineage: Eukaryota > Viridiplantae > Streptophyta > Magnoliopsida > Poales > Poaceae > Avena > Avena eriantha. The sequence continues at coordinate 437,316,230 of OU342740.1, read as the reverse complement.
GGCCCAGCGCTTACTCTGCCGATGCAGAACCAAATGACTTCTCCGACATGCAACAAAACCACGTGGCAGCCCCCTCCGAAGGGATGGGTAAAGGTCAACTCTGATGCGTCCTTTATCCATAAGAACATGCTTAGTGGGGTTGGAGCCGTGGCCAGAAATCACCTGGGCTAAGTCATCCTCGCGGCCTGCTCTCCTATGAAAGGATGCACGAGTGATGTAGATGCGGAGGCTAGAGCAGCACTGCTAGCTATCAGGTTGCTGCCAGGGTCTGAGGCTGAAAAGATCATACTTGAGCTCGACTACTCGGAGGTGCCAGCTGCTTTGCGACAGGGGTGGATAGATCAATGCAATGGGCAACGTATGAAGACTCAAAGAGTATGATCAAGATGTACCGGGAGTTCAGAGTGAACTCAATTAAAAGAGAGGGCAACAGGGTGGCAGATTGTCTTGCGAAAATGGCGACGTCTGCTGGTAGGTGCCGTTTGGTTTAGCAATCTACCGGACACAGTTAGTGACCTTGTAACACAGGACTTAAACTGTGACTTTCACAATTAATTTCAGGCTCTCCTCAAAAAAAGAAGAGGAGTGTAATAAAAAATTTCGTGATATTAATATATTTCCTCTATAGAAAATAAAAAAAATACGAACTTGAAACTAAAGCCTTGATCGACCACCTGGTCAAATAATTGCAGCTTAGTGACGCGATGAAAATGTTATAAAGACAAAGCTCGCATATGCATCGTCGGAAGTTCGCGGAAAATTCCTACTTCAGACGCTAGACATTGAGGTTTGACCGGCATGATAATTTAGTATTAAGGCCGTCCGAGCGAAGTGAAATTCCTTCCCTAATTTTAGGGAGACCACGACAGTACGACACACAGAAACACCAAAACCTAGACTACAACAGCCATGGCCACTCTCAACTGTGTTAATCATTACTCCCTCTGTCATTATTTAGGTAGCATATACGATTTTTGGAGATTTAAGTTTGACCAACGATTTGACTAACTAAACCTATCATGCATGCATGTTGTATCATTTAATTCGTAATCGGATAAATTATTTTTATGATATATTATATTATTACATGTAAGACAAGCATAATTGTTCAAATTAGTTGGTCAAAATTTAAACATGCAAAACGAAGAATGCGCCAGTTCTACCGGACGGAGTACATAGATATTGGCTCCGACAAGATGCAGTTCCATTTCTGACACACAAAGAATACAAGTAATTTTAAGGATCTGTAATTTCATGGATTCCAAAACTGAAACGGTCCATTCAAAAAGAATATATTCATTACAAGCATGTAGAATGTGAGCTTCCAGTGGCACTCATAGCTTGAAGTAGCCTTGGCATGGGGGGCACGCTGACTTCAGCCAGGCCCTCGAGAATCTGAACAACTTCTCCCATCGTTGGTCGATCAGACTCACTATCCTGGATGCACCAGCATGCAACTTTGCAAGCTCTTTCAGCCTCATCCAAATTGACATCACCGTGTAACATGTGATCCACCAAGCTCTCTACGCCGGGGCCGCCTTCGAGAAGCTTGCAGGCAGCGTGCACGGGGAAATAAACACCATAATCGGCGCCGCAAGAACACGGTGCACCACATGAGTTCCTCCTCCCCGAGATGATCTCCAGCAGCACCATCCCGAAGCTGTACACATCGACTTTCGTTGTGACGGCGACACCACTGATCCATTCAGGCGCCAGGTACCCCGCAGTTCCTCTCACCGTGGTCAGCACCCTGCTGAAATCCCTTCCTAGAAGCTTGGCCAGACCGAAGTCTGCAATCTTTGGAGCGAACGAAGCATCGAGGAGGATGTTTTCTGGTTTGATGTCACAGTGTATGATGCAGTCTTGGCAGCTCCCGTGCAAGTAGGCCAGTCCTCGAGCAACTCCAAGGGCGATCTGGTACCTGGTACGCCATGGCATCGTGGCATTACTGCTCTTGAACAAATGGAGATCGAGGGAACGATTTGGCATGTGCTCGTACACCAGCAACCTCCGGCTGCCCTCGCAGCAAAAACCAATCAGTCTGACTAAATTGATGTGGTGAATGATTCCGATCGAGCTCACCTCTGCCCTGAACTGCTTCTCTCCCTGATTAGCATGGTCGAGCCTCTTCACCGCTATGGTTGTCGAGTCACTCAAAGACCCCTTGAACACACAACCGAAGCTGCCTCCCCCGAGCTTCTCAGAGAAATTTTTAGTGGCACGTTGCAGATCAGCGTAACCAAATGCGGCGATGCCATTGCCACCTTGAGCCTGGTTGTCCAGTGTGCCACCGGAGCACTTTCTTCTGTTCCTCCTCCGGACTAGCAGTATTAGGACCAGTACGGCTGCTATCAAGACTAACACAGCAACGGTCACACCAAAGATGACTCCAAATATATGTCCTTTTGATCTGATGGCTTGCTGACTCGAAAATTCTCCGGCGGCAAGGCGAAGGTGAAGAGTTTCTCCATCTGCGCTGGAAGTGTCGTCACTGCATTGTAGGTGCCTGACGTTAAGCAATTCATGGTGCCAAATAAAGCATCCACTGTCCCCAAATGAATATGCAGCGCAAGAACAGTCACTCAGGCAGACCTGCTCACATTCACCAGAACTAGCAGCAGCTTGCATGCTACGGTCATTCTGGGGCAACCTAACACATGTCATAGAGTAGAACTTATCTGACGACGAACCTGTGCTTCCGTTGCTGCAGTCTAGTGGGGTGTTTCTCATGCACCCACCAGTTCGATCCTCTAGCTCCCAGTCCCGAGGTGATCTCACGGCGAAGCCCTTCATGCAACTGCAAGATGGCATGGCATTTTCATTGCAGACGGTGGAAGGTCCACAGGCTGCGTAGACATCACACTGAGCTTTGGGTTGGGCATACACCATCATCCAACTCTGGGAGCCTTCTAGCCAAACAGTTGTCTTGATCTGACCCGAGGCGTCCAGATAGTTACGGATAACCATGGATTCATTATATAACGAATACATGAAATACTTCTCTTGATCATTGTCGACGAAGGTGAAATTGAGGAAATAGCGGCTCGACATCTCCGGCATCAGGGCGAAGTACTTGCCGTTCCAGGCACCGCTGGACCAGTATGGCACGGAAGAGTTCAGCGGGGTGAGGAGGTACTGGTCGACGCCACTGGGGTCCAGCTCCTCGCAGTATACGCCCGTGGCAGGGTCGACCAGGTTCTTCCAGGAAACGAGGCGGCGGTTCAGACCGGTGGCCTTGTCCCATCCGAACTTCGCCCCGGGCAAAAACGTGTCCGTGGGGTAGTCGAAGCTCTGCCACAGGATGTCTGATGAGTTTGAGGAACTCTGCAGGACGAGGTTCCCGCTGTTCAGGAGGACAGCGATGGTGTCATTGGATGTGGTTGTTGTTGGCTGAGCAGACCAGATTATGGTGTTGGCGAGCCGGTCTAAGATGACGAGGTTCCCATCAGGGGAGATTGTGAGCTCTAGTGAGGTGGTGTTCTGCTTGATCGGGTTATCCCGGTTTGCAACCCACGCTGAAGTGAATTTGGGGACAGTATTGAACCATATGCCCATGTACCGGTTGGACTCGCTGCCGGTCTGGAAGAAGCCGAGCGCGTACCTGCCATTCGGGGAGACGAGCTTGTCGCCGCTGAGGAGTGGTTGCCCGGCGGAGATGGTGTCCGTCGTGGCAGAACTTGCAGGGGCGTGTAAGGTGAGGAGAGCTGTGAGCACAAAGAGGAAGAGGGGCATGGTGAACTGAGGGAGAAGGATTGCTTGTGGTTGCAGACACCGCAGCTGTAGTAGTAGTAGTAGGGTGGATGGTCTGCTCGATCGTCATAGGTAAAAGATAATTAAGCATGGTAAGGTCAAGCACAAACGCCATACTAGTGGAGTCAAAAAAGGACGGTCGCTATGATGATGCTGATTCATTCAGGCTTAAATTAACGGTGAACGGAACAACTATGGAATGTATGGACTTTGACCGGTTCACCACATGCTAAGCCGTTGGATCAATATATTTGAACACCTCATCTTTCTTTTAGGCTTCAATAGACTATAAGACTGCGGGGTTTTTGGTTACCCGACCGGTTACCGCGGTTACCGCCGCATAATGCGAGTCAGGTGAAGAGAACTTTTCTCCGTGTGCACACTGCTCAATGAAAATCAATGGCTGATTATTGATTGGATTTCTGAGCTTGATTATTCGCCGTGGAGGGTGAAGGGATTTTGCACTATCAAAAAATGAAAATTTAGAGGATATTTTAACCAGGAGACTTATGAAACTCACGGCATTTTACCACGAGGTGCATCAGCTTGAGCAAATCATCTTCAAAGGCTCGTCAACTTCATGTCAAGAACCCTGTCAAATAGAAAACTTCATGTCAAGAACATTAATTCTCCAAGACACATCCGGTCTCTGTCAAAACAGAAAACAATGCTCGCCGGCCTGCTGATTATTGCTAGTAGAGGCGGCGAAGCAAATTTGTCTGTATAGTGTATACCATTGGTACAGATTCATTTGTCTGTCTGTCCAACTGCTCCTGCGTGAGGTTTGACTGACGGCTAACGATAACTGTATCTTAATGGTTCGGAAACTGCCTGTCCGACCAGGCGACCAACTCAAAAGGTTGCTCATGCTCGCCGCGTACATAGCACCCATATGCCACCAGCAACAACTGAGCTGGCCGGACGCGTCCTACTGTTACGGCACATCTTTTTTTAAGTAACCATGTATATACTATTCAGAAACACCCCCTTAAGAGGTTTCTAGATAACCTTATTCAGAAACCCCAACCTAACTACCCTTCACCTAACCACTTTTTCATCGTCTCATCTAACCCCCCGCGTAGCTGACCTCCTCTGCCCCTAGCGTCGTCGGCTGCCCTTCTCCCCCGCGCGCCGCTGGCCTCCTCCGCACCGCCCTCCTCTCCACGCACCGCCGGCCTCCTCCGCCCCAAGCGCCGCCGACCTCCTCCGTCCCGGGCGCTGCCGCGCCCCTCCTCCCCGCGTGCCGCCGGCCTCCTCCGTCCCGGGCGCCGCCACGCCCTCCTCTTCGCGCGTCGCCGGCCTCCTCCGCCCCGTGCCGCGAGCACCCTCTACGACGCTCGCCCTGCCACCATCTTCTCCACGCGTCGCCCTTCCCCCACGTGGTGCACGGATCCGGCAAGGAGTTAACTAGCATAGAAAAAGAGGGAGTTAACTTGTACATACGGAGAAGTTAAGAAGGTCGTGGAAGTTAACTTGCACATACAGAAGTAAACATTCAATTCGCGAAAAACCAAAAACAATCAGTGTTCCGTCAGGAAGTGTCGTGGTGGTGTCACGGCAGATGCCATGGATAGGCTAAAGGTGGGGACTAATACACGCTAGGGGAATCCAGGGAGGGATAGTGAAGTGATTCTTCACACAGAAGTTTGTATTTGCTTTGCTTCCAAGATTACAAGTGCTCCTAGAGCTGTATTGGCGAGAGGAGGAAGAAGGAGCTCTCTTACTCTCACACACAGATCACACTTAAAACCCTAGCCAAATCAGAATAGCGGAACCCCTTCTACTGAAACCCTAGCCCTCCTTATATAGAGGGGGCTAAGCCGACCGAGGTGCTTTTCCCCCGCGTCACACATGCAGAGGCTACATGAGCCTCTGCGGCGCCCGCGTCAGCCGACATGGGCGTCGTCACCCTTGTCGGCCACGCCCCGGTGGTCCTGCCCTTGTTTGTTTCGCTCAGGTAGTGCATACCGGGGCTTCTTTTGACCAGCGAGATTCCTTCCTTCTCCTAGAAGCTAGACGTGACCCGGATCATAGTTGATCCGGCCACACCTGTTCCTGCATACAAGTAAAGCAGGTATTTCCGACTTACTGCTTAAGTCGGTTGAGACTTAGTTAGGTAAACGCCCCCTGATCCGGGTTACCCCGTGATTCGGCCTGCCTTGAGAGGACTCGGCCAGCACTTGCTTTGACCTTGCCGAACCTCGGCTAACTCGGCCTTTATACCCCGGCGTGACCCTACCCGGGGGTTTCCCCCCAACATTAGTCCCCGAAGCTGGTGCGGTCTTAGCTGCCTTGGCCGCTAAGGCCACATCAGGTTCAATTTTGAGCTCTGGTCGTTATTTCCGAGTTACCTCTTTATCTCGGATTGTATGGATTTACGTTCCCTTCGCACATTCCAAGTTTTCACTTACCGGCCGGGTTACCATTTCAACTCGGACCTCTTGGTTTTACTTTCCATCTGCACATTCCAAGTGTTTACTTGCTGGCCGGGTTACCACGGTCCCATCCAGATCCTGCTTCCTTCTTTTGTACGCCAACCCACGTGGAGGCTAATCATTATGTTGTCTTATTTTAAGGGCCAGCACAGTAACCGCCACAGTAATTGTCAGTTATCACTGTGCGCGAGTCACGTCATGCCTGCCTCCTCGTTTACCGCATAACGCGTCACGTCATGGGATCACCTCCGCTCTATGGCCTTCCGTGTGGTTCCGTGCTGATTGGTTGATGCGGGTAATACACTGCCACATCGTGTGGCGCGCCTGCAGGACACGATCCCACTTTCCCCTCGTGGGAGAGGTTAAATAGGGGAGGGGCGCACTCCTTGGGATTTTTCCCCTTCCGCGCCCCTCTGCCCCTTGCTCTTCTTCTTCTTCTTCTTCCCCGTGACAGCGCCGCCGCCAGTGCTTCTCCGTAGCAGCGCCGCCGCCGCACTGCTTCCCCACACCTCTACATCTTCGCCACCGCTACGCGCCTCCTCCACCACGGGTCGTTGCCAGTCTAGGCCTCTGCCCCCCGCCGCCGCTAGTGCCAGCGAGGGCAGCAAAGACCAGATGATGGAGGAGGAGCTCGTCGTCGCCGAGCAAGAGATGGAGGAGGACTCCGCGGCGGCGGACCGTGGTGCGTGGGTCGGGTCCTGGGTCTGCCAAGACGACTTGGACTGGCTCTATCGCACCAGACGGATCCCCGCCCGCGTTGCTGCGCGTCTCCCCTCCGCCGAACTGGCCCCCTCACCCAATCCGGGTGAGTACGTTGTGTTCTTGTCCCACTTCCAATGGGGGTTCGGTTTGCCGGTCAGCAATTTCTTCTGGGATTGGCTAAACACTTACGAACTCCAGCCGCACCACCTTCCTGCCAACGCCATTACCTCTCTTTCCGCTTTTGCTTCTACGATCGAAGGCTATGCCGGACTATGGCCCACGAAGGAGCTATGGATCCGGTTTTTTGGCCTTCGTCGTAATGTCATCCCAAACATCCAACTCGATCCGGAGGACAAGCAGCTCACTCAATTTGGAGCTGCGTCCATCTCACCCCGGAGGCTTTCCGTTTTCCCCTGGGTCACCGGGCTAGAGTCCTGCAAAGGGTGGGCCCGGACTTTCTTTTATGTCCGGAATACAGGCACTAAAGACTTAATCCGGCTGCTCCCCTATACTCCGGGTCCACCTAACCCGGAACTGTGGGACGTCATTCCCAAGAAGCCCACGGCCTTGGCCAACCAGGTCAACAAGAGATTCGCGGAGCTGAAGAAGCTTGGGTTGCGCAACGAGGACGCTATGATCACGTTCATCCACAACCGGATCTCTCCCCTCCAGAAGCGCACCCACAAGGTGTGCCACATGAGCTTCGGCCGCGACCCCAACCGGACCTCATCTTTTGAGTTGAGCAACACGGATATCTATCGCCGGGTTAAGGCTCTCTTCACCACCCACAAGGACTTCTCCTCTGAGTGGACTTGGGGGATTGAGCATTATTGCCGTGACAGGCTTCCTCCCGCGGTAAGCTTCGTGGTGCAAACTTACTCCGGACTAATTATATGTCGGTTATTGTTGCATTTTTGACTCTATTGTTCGTTCTTTTTCTTAGCTATTCCTTCAGCAGACCCTCGAGGACGGCACGGATCCGACCCTTAAGTGGGCGCCGGACCGGGAGACCCTAGATGAGGAAGAGCCAGACCAGGAGATGTTCCTCCTGATGACCGACGCTAAAAAGCGACCCACCGGTAAATCTTCTTCTATTAGAGATTGGCCCGATGATGAAGATGACTCGGATGTCGAGGTGATTGAACCTGTTGATGTTGTCCCCCTTTCTTATGCTTTTCCGGCATCAGCTAATCCCGGTGGGCATATCCACGAGAACCCTCCCCTTACTACGGGCGAACTTGTTCCTGTAGCACCGAAGAAGAAGCGCGGGGCTGCTCCAAGCTCCTCCTTCGGACCTTCTCAGCCCGCTAAAAGGCGAAAGAAGTCTAGGGACAAGACTGCCTCCAAGCCAGTGGACAAGGCCCTAGCTCGAAGGGCTCGGAAACCCAAGGAGCCCCAAACCTCGGATGCGTAAGTATTTTTTCCTTCTGCAACTTGCTCTTCCTTGCATTGTTATAATTTCTCTTCTGACCTTATTTGATTTGGCAGGGCTGCGGTGGAGGTCCCTCAGAGTGGATCTAGCATCTCTTCGCCACTTCGGCCTAGCCCTTCTCCTCCGCGTGACGACGAGTCACGCCCGCTGAGCCCTATTCCGGAGGGTTCTGCGGCTGCTCCGGGTTCTGTTCCACCTCGTCAAGAGGGGGATAACCTTGGAGCGGGGGAGACCGGTCCAGCCGAGGCGACGGCATCCACAACTTCGGCTTCGCCGCAACCAGCAACCACCGAAACTACCTCGACACCAGCACCAGCTACAGCACCAGTAACTGAACCAGCACCAGCACCAGTCCTGGCACCAGCACCAGGCCCGGTAGCAAGAAAATCAGCAGCTGCACCAAGTCCAGCAACAAGAGCACCAGCGCCAAGCTCCTCCGCCTCGTCCGAGTCTTCTCAACCTCGGCGAGGAACTACCCCGGCAGCTCCTAAGGGAAAATCCGCTGCAACCACTTCCTCTTCCCAGCAAGCAAAGGGCAAAAAGGCTCCTGACCCTACCAAATCATCATTCGTCGAGGCTGGGCAGCGTACCCTCGCATCAATGCTTCCCAAGAAGGTTCCAGCAGCGAAGGACGCCCCTGCCGAGCCAACCGATGCACAACAGATGGTTCTGCACACTAGCCCGGCCCTTGCCTTGGTTGAGAGGAAAGAGACGCACGCGAAGGGCTTGGTGGCTCCCCATATGCCCACCAGCGAGCGGTACCCTCCGATGTTGATTGAGTTTGTCAACAACTGGAACAAGGCTGAGTTCGTCCATGACGACGATCTCCCGGAGAAGTTTGGCCCTGCCGAATTTTCCGCCCAAATGAACACAGCCGCTAAGGCAATCAACCTCGCGGGGCGGATGATGGAGGTACGTCGCTTCCCCTTTACATGCTGTAGATAATAACCATTAGTCCCCGAGCCTCCGGGGGAGTAACTTGTTACTCGGCCGGATGCTCTTTAGAAAACTAACGTAGCTCCATGAGAACTTTGAATATGCACACACCTAGAGCCGGGTTAAGTTCCACTTGGCCCGGATCTTGTATGCTTCGAATATGCACACACCTAGAGTCGGGTTAAGTTCCACTTGGCCCGGATTTTGTACACTTCGAATATGCACACACCTAGAGCCGGGTTAAGTTCCACTTGGCCCGGATTTTGTACACTTCGAATATGCACACACCTAGAGCCGGGTTAAGTTCCACTTGGCCCGGATCTTGTACACTTCGAATATGCAAACACCTAAAGCCGGGTTAAGTTCCACTTGTCCCATATTTTGTACACTTCGAATATGCACACACCTAGAGCCGGGTTAAGTTCCACTTGGCCCGGATTTTGTACACTTCGAATATGCACCAACCTAATTTATGTTTCTGTACTCCTTTCAAGTGACCACCAATCGCCGGAGTGCTGAATTACAACGTTTGCGGGATACCCACAAGATGCTACGCGCAAAGCAAGTTGCACTTCTCGCGGAACACGAGAAAAGGGGTAAATTTCTTCCTTGGCGCTTCTCCGTTTTTCTTCATCTTCCTCTGCCAAACTAATCTCATCATTCGGTTTCCGCAGCTGGGGTGGAGGCTGAGAACAAGATTATGCGGAAGAATCTGGAGCAGATCAAGGGTAAGTCATTTTTGTCCGACCTTACAGTGCTTTCCATTTCCTTTTCTCCTTGGCTCCGCAAACATTCATACCTCGGCTCTGCCGGGTCAACACACTATTTTAGCATCGCTTGAAGATAGTGTGCCCGTGCCTGATATGATGCTGCATTTTCTCGAACAAGCATGGCAGCATCAAGCCGAGCTTAAGAAGAAAGATGATGAGCTCGCCCTCCTCCGGACCAAGGATGATGAGATCGCCAGGCTCAAGGCTGAGATGGAGAAAATGAAGGCCCAGCACCAATCCAAGCTCAAAAGGTTGGCCAGGATTACATAGAACAGCGCGAGCGCCTCAATCTCCAGATCTCCAAGGACCAGGATCACCTCAAGGAGTCCGACATCCAGCTTGGGTCGGCGAATGCTGAGCTTGAGCAGCTTCATAAGAGACGTGATGACTGCACCAGGGAGTTGACCCGGATCCTCAGCCATCTATCACGTAAGTTCCTTTCCCTTATCCGACCTACTTCTTCGGGTTACTTCATATGTCTTTTCTTTACCTTCTTCCTTTGTCTTGTTTCCAGGAAAATTTCCAGAGGGCACTGCTATTGCGAGCGCAGCAGTTGTAGACTTCGGTCGAGAAAGGGGTACTCCTGCCGCTCCTGACGGTGAAGAGATTCCCTATGACATGGAGGACCTGTTGGTCAGCTTGTCATCTCGCGTGGAGCTCATCAAGAATTATGGCAAGGACATCCTCAACGTTGCAGTCGCATCTTCAACATGTTCTGGCCCGGAGAAGATACTCCGGAGACCACCGCAATTCTCGTTGAGAAGCTAATGGAAACCGAGACCCAGCTCGACCTCTGGAGAGAGTCCACTGGACGTGCCGCGGCTGATACCATTCTTCACCACATACTCACGTGGTATGAGAAGATCGATCTCAACCTCCTGACACGCCTGCGCACAGGATCCAGATGGACCAATGACCCGGAGTGGGTAGCTCGGCGCCAGGCTCGCGCCCATAGCCTCATCGAATACGCTCCCATTCATGAATGGGCTGAGGGGCCGAGCTTCCTGGAAGCCGCTGGGGACCAAGAGGTTGAGAACGATGAAGATGGCTCGGACGGTGATGGAGAAGATGATGCCTCGGACATCGAAGACGACGAAGATGATGCCGAACTTCCTCCTCCTGCTGCTCCTTGAGCGAAAAAACTTGAAAATTTATCAGATCCCCGGTATGCCGGGTGGAGTTGTATCCCATATACATGTAATATTTTGCTACTAAGTTCTTATGCCGGATTAACTTGGGCGTAGTCCCCGAGTTTCTTTTTCTTGTTCGTCCAATCTTTTGGCTCGGCTCGTGTCTACCTTGATTCGGTTTTACGACTTACGAATCTGAGCTTCAAAAATTGTCTTAACAATACTGGGAAACTTTTAGACTTAGCTCAAAAATAAAACTACATAATAACTTGAAAATAAATACAAGGTTAGTCTGAAAAACAAACGTCGGCTCGAATAAATTCTTTTCCTTAGTCGTTTTTCATGTGTTACGCAATTCCAAACTTGTTCTCTTGCTTGCCATGAAGCCAATTCTTGTTGGACAGCAGCAAGTCGAAGAGTTGGGTTTTTGGTGCTCACACATTACTAATCTGAGTTAAGTAGAACAACTTATTCCAGCTAACGCACAAAAGACAACAAATATTATTAAGGCAGTCCCCGAGTTACTGCTCGAGGTGCCAATATTTCATTGATAAGCTCATTGTCGGCATACATACCGACACATGAGAAGACTCAGATACATACACTTCTTTGCTAAGTGTAGAAAGGACGAAGGAGAGCTATATTCCATGGACGCTTAGATTCCTCGCCGGACCTGTCCGCCTTGTTCTTTTCCTATGGCTTTGCATCTATAAGATAATAAGAATCATTGTGCAATGCCTTGCTCACGATGAATGGCCCTTCCCATGGGGGGATAACTTATGCATGCCAGGAGTACATTGTACCAACCGGAGCACCAGATCGCCTTCCCGAAAGACTCGGGGGCTTACTTTCCGGCTATGATAGCGTTGGAGATTTTACTGATATATGGCGGATCTGGACAATGCCAGTTCTCTCGCTTCTTCCAGCAGATCAACATCATTTTTCCGGGCTTCTTGCACTTCGGCTTCTATGTATTGGGTGACCCTAGGCGAATCATGCTCTATGTCGGCTGGTAATACAGCTTCTGCCCCATATACCAGAAAAAACGGCGTATAGCCTGTTGATCGATTCGGAGTTGTTCTTAAACTCCACAGTATCGCTGGTAGTTCTTCTATCCAGCACCCCACTAATCTTTGCAGCGGCTCAATGAGCCGGGGTTTTATCCCAGATAATACTAATCCGTTGGATCTTTCCACTTCTCCGTTCGATGCGGGGTGGGCTACCGAGGCTACATCCAGCCGGATCTTCTTATCCCGGCAAAAACGCGCAAATGCTCCTTCCGCAAAGTTTGTGCCATTATCAGTTATGATACTGTGAGGATAACCGTACCTCAAGATGATATCCTTGAGAAACGTTACGGCCGTAGCTCCATCACATTTTCTTATAGGCTTTACTTCAATCCACTTCGTAAACTTGTCCACCATTACCAAGATGTGAGTCATATTTCCCCTTGCTGGTTTGAACGGGCCGACCATATCGAAGCACCATACGGCAAATGGCCAAGTAATTGGTATGGTCTTGAGTTCCGACATTGGCATATGTGTCTTGGTAGCGTACCTCTAACAACCATTACATTTTCTCACCAGATCTTCTGCTTGCTCTAAGGCACTTGGCCAGTAGAATCCGTGCCGGAAAGCTTTTGCTACCAAGGCTCGGGACGAGGCATGATGCCCGCATTCCCCTTGATGTATATCTCGGAGGATGTCAAGCCCTTCTTCCGGGTCAACACATCGCTGGAGGACATTGGTCACACTTCTTTTGTATAGTTCGGAATTGATGATCATGTATGCCTTTGCCCTCCTCTGTGTTTGCCTGGACAGCACTTCCTCAGTGGGTAACGTTCCATTTTTCAGGAATTGAAATATAGGTAGTGCCCAAGCTGGTATTGCTCGCATAGGGAACACATCCTCATCAATCTCCATCTGATCCACTGGCATAACTTCCACCGGATCACGCTCAGCAGTCCCCGGGTCTTGCGAAGCAGTCCCCAGGTTCACTGAAGCAGTCCCCGGGTTTGCCGAGGCAGTCCCCGGGTTTCGCGCACCACTTCCCATGTCAATGTCCATGGGCACAGCTCCGGTTTCCGTGTCCTCCGGGACATGGATTGAGTCGGTTTCTGGGGAGGGCCTGATGGATGGTTTCCTGAGGTGCTCTAATGCCACACCTGGTGGAATTGCTTGTCGGGTTGACCCGAGCTTCGACAGCATGTCGGCAGCCTCATTTTCCACCCGGGGTACATGGTGAAATTCGCATCCCTCAAAGTAACCAGATATCTTCTGCACATGAAATCTGTACAGTGCCATGTTTGGATCAAGGGCGTCCCATAGTCCCGACACTTGCTGCACCACCAAATCCGAGTCGCCAAAGCATATGATCTGACGTATCCCAATCTCTCTTGCCACCTTGAGCCCATGCACAAGTGCTTCATACTCAGCGACATTGTTTGATGCCGCGAAATGGATCTGCAGCACGTATTTCAACTGGTCCTTCTTTGGCGAAGTAAGTACAACTCCGGCACCTAACCCGGTTTTGCTTTTTGATCCGTCAAAGTGCATTCGCCAATAGTTCAGATCTAGGAGTGGCAGTTCGTATTGCACCTCGGCCTAGTCCACGAAAAAGTCCGCCACAACTTGAGATTTGATGGCTTCTCTTCTGTCATATTGCGGCGCATAAGGAGCTAGCTCAATTGCCCATTTTGCAATTCTGCCACTCGCATCCTTGTTACTCATTATCTCGGATATGGGGGCCTCACATATGACCCTGATGGGATGCTCCTCAAAGTAGTGCTTCAGCTTCTTAGCGGCCATGTACACGCCATACGCCACCTTTTGATAGTGTGGATAGTTCTGCTTTGAGGCTGACAGTACCTTGCTCAAGTAATACACTAGCCTTTGCACCAACTTACCTTCCTCGTCGCGCTCCACCACTATCACTACACTTACAACTCGGTTGGTTGCGGCTATATAGAGCAACATTGGCTCCTTTGATAGTGGTGAGGCTAACACTGGTGCAGTGGCTAACATCTTCTTCAAGTGGGCAAAGGCTTCATTGGCCTGCGATGTCCAAACGAACTTATCCGACTTTTTCATGAGTTGGTAAAGAGGCAATGCCTTTTCTCCCAACCGACATACAAACCGACTTAACGAGGCCAGGCAACCTGTGAACTTCTGGACATCGTTAAGACACTTCGGCAGTTCCATTCGTTCGATTGCCCGGATTTTAGTTGGATTAACCTTGATACCTCGGCTGGAAACAAGAAAACCGAGCAATTTCCCAGCCGGGACACCGAAGGTGCATTTTTCCGGGTTAAGTTTCATCTGGAACCTCCTTAGGTTCGCAAACGTTTGCCTAATATCGTCAAGGAGCGTTTTGCTTTCCTTGGTCTTGATAACCACATCATCCACATACACTTGTACATTTTGACCGATTTGGTCGTGCAAACATTTTTGCATACATCTTTGGTACGTTGCCCCTGCATTACGTAAACCAAACGGCATGGTGCGATAGTAATAAGCCCCGTAGGGGGTAATAAACGCAGTCTTTACTTGATCATCCGGATTCAGAGGTATCTGGTGGAAACCAGAATATGCATCAATGAATGACAACAATTCACATCCAGCAGTTGAGTCTATGACCTGATCTATTATTGGCAGCGGAAATGGATCTTTTGGACACGCCTTGTTCAGGTTCGTGTAATCGATACACATTCGCCAAACCACTGCCACACTCGGATCATCCTTCTTCTTCTCCACCAGCACCGGATTAGACAGCCAATCCGGGTAAAGAACTTCCATGATAAATCCTACAGCTAGCAACCGAGCTATCTCATCCCCGATGACTTTCCTCCTATCTTCGGCGAAGTGGCGGAGAGGTTGCTTCACTGGCTTAGCTCCGGGTCTCTCATTCAAAGAGTGCTCGGCCAACTCCCTCGGAACACCTTGCAAGTCCTGTGTGGACCAAGCAAAAATGTCTCGATTCTCACGGAGGAAGCTGACGAGCTCGCTTTCCTATTTATCACTTAACCCGGCACCAATTGTTACGGTGCGCTCCGGGAACATGTCATCAACAGGAACCTTCTTAGTATCTTTCGTGGCCTGGAAGGAGACACTTCCATGCAGGTTACTCAGCGCCGGCATATACTGCTGCGTGGACTAAGCCAATGCCGCCACCTCTTGAATTTTCCTTTTTTTCCTGCGCAATCACAAGTGACTCGGCTAAGTTAGACCCGGCCGACGCACACTCCATGGAACGTCGGAAATCCCCAGCAATGGTAATCACCCCGTTTGGTCTGGGCAACTTCATCTTCAAGTAACTAATATGACAGCTCGCCATGAACTTGTTCAGCGCTGGCCTTCCGAGTAACGCGTGGTACGCACTCTCTAAGTTCACCACCTCGAACTCCAAATTTTCGGTTCGGCAGTTATCCCTCGTGCCGAACAATACGTCAACCCGGACCTTGCCTATGGGCTCACAAGAAATGCCGGGCACAATACCATGGAAAGTTGTCCTCGTGGCCTGTAGCATGTTCTCCGAGATACCCAACTTGCGCATTGTGTCCGCATACATGATGTTAATGCTACTGCCATTATCGATCAGTACCTTTGAGAACCTTATGTTAATGCTAGGTCCAATGAATGTCGGATCCAGCACCAACGCATGCGAACCAGGGCTTGGCATAAGCTTGGGATGATCCTTTATGCTCCAGGTGATTTCCTGGTCAGACCAAGGCATATACCTCGTCACTGCAGGCATTACCGCATTCACCTCCATATGTCTGCGCTGCAAGCTCTTCCTGTCTGTTTCCTCAGTGGTGAACACACAATAGCTCTGATGATGCTCTCTGTACTCATTTCTCCCCTCATTTCCGGGGTACCTCTGATCCGGCTGATACTGATTTTCCACCTGATGCACTGCATCCCTTCTCTCATTGTTATCATACCTCGGCGGAGGGGGAGGCAACATTAGTTGTTGCGTGTTCGCTCTGGAGAGCAATTGCTGCCGGGGTAACTCCTGCCGAGGCTGATCATTCCGGGATGCCTGAGCATTCCCCGAACCACCTTGTTCAATCTTGCACATCCACTCACATTGCCTCGTCGTATGACCCGCTGGGTTACTCAGATTTGGCGTGTGAAACTTACACGGCTGGTCCAACATCGACTCATAAGTATACCTCGGACGGTCCCTCTTTTCTTGCCACTATTTCTTTTGCTCTGGCGTCCAAGTTTTCTTGCCATCGTTTCTCGGAGTCCATTGCCCTCTAGTTTTCTGGCGCTGACTGCCCCCTGCTCCGGGTTGATCTTGATTCATAGCCGTGACTTGTTGCGAACCGTATCGATGATCCGGTCTGTCATCATCCTTTTCCCTTTGTAGTCATTCTTCCCGGATGACCCGGCTCCATCTCTCTGGTAGTACTCATCGTTTGACTCGTTTGACACGAGCCTAGGTTGGGTCGGATCACCCAGAGCATACGAATCAGCAATCCGGATCATCTCTGCCAACGTGGTCGGCATTTTCCTTTTGCAACTTTTGCCACAGCTTGCTTGCATATCTGCACCCTTGTGCAAACCATGCTATGGCCTGTGATTCTATCACGCCATCACACAAATTTCTCACTGTACACCACCAGGTTAAAAACTCCCGATTTGTCTCATTTGGTCTTTGCTTGCACATAGCTAGGGTCTGTGGCCTATTTGGCCTCTGATACGTACTCGAGAAATTGCTGATGAACATTTCCTCAAAATCTATCCAGCAGTTAATGCTTCCGGGCGGCAAATTGTTCAGCCATACCCTTGCTGGCCCCTCCAACATCTGGGGTACATATCGTACAACCCATCTCAAGTTGCCAGTGGCAATTTTCACAGCTGTAGCATAATTTATCAGCCAATCCTCCGGCTTTGTACTGCCGTCATACGTCTTCGTGCCCCTGGGTAACTGGAAGTTGGGTACCGGTGGCTCCTTCATGATCCGGGGTCCAAAACACGCTGGACCCGGTGGACCTTGACATTCAATTTGTTCTGACCTATACAGTCGATCCAGTTTCAACCTGGCATCATCTGGCATCAAATCCCTGCTTCCCAATCTTGACCCTATCACATGATAGTCCGGTCTTGGGTATCCCGCGTTTGCCATTTCCGAATCTCCATCATTATACTTGTCTTGTGCTCGTGGAGCACCTCTCTGTTGCATACCTCGGCCGGCACTTTGCTCTTGCCTTGGTATACTCCGCTGCTGCGGTTTTCCCGCTCCTGCCGAGTTTCGTTGTCCGGCATTGCCGTTGACGGTGTTCCCTTGACCGACATTGCCTTGGTCGTGGTTACCTCGGCCAGCTTCACCTCGGCTCACAGTCCGTCGATCATCATTTTTCTGTGCTTCTTTACCTTTCCCTGCCCGCGTTGGGTCATACGGGACGATCTGTTTGTTCCATCTGGCCGAGGTTACTACCTCTTCTCTCCTTGGACCACCATGAGGAGACGATGCGGCTCCAGCGGATTTCTCTGGGTTACCCATCACCGAATGGACGATCTTGGAGGCTCCAACTCTCTCCGGGTTAGCTCTGAGTAGTTCTTAGTTTTGTCTGTTCGCGATCCGAACCAGCTCGTTAACCCTATCTTGTTGTCTTTGCCGAGCCTCACCCGTTAGACCCTCTAACTCGGATGCAGCTGCATCCGATGCTCTGAGGTTCTTTGCCGGGGTACTATACCTCGGCAGCCCCACGGACAAATAGTTTTCTGATTCCTCAATTCTCGTATCACCTTCTCTGTTCATCTCGCTCATAAGATTTCTCCCCTTCACTTTTACAGCATCAACTTTGTTCGCCTTTGCGTACTCACGCAGTGTCATATTCAACGACTGCTGAGCCACGGCTATCTTTTTTGCCCCCTCTAGTATCTTTTCCCTAGTTCCTTCTAGCTCGGCCTGCGCCCGAGCCGGATCTACTGCTGCTACCACAGGGTCTGCCAAGCTATCCATCGCTTCCCTCAACACATTCTCTGGCCTCTCTAGTGGAGGACCTCTACCTTTCCTCGGTGCTTTAGGTGTTACCTCTGGATCTGGCGCCGGATCCTCGCTTGCGCCTGCACCTGGCGCAGTCATCATCACCTCTGCATGGTCCAGGGAGCGAGCGATACGCGCCCCGCGAACCACGGTGAGGGGTGGCTCCGCCGCCTCGATGACGTGGCGCGGATGAACACACGACACGTCAACGGATACGTAGACCTTGTGCGCGCCGAGCTTGACGAAGAGGCCGTTGCGCGGGAGCGGGCGCGTGCCGAAGTAGCCAGCATTGTCGCTGACGAAGTCCAGCGCTCCAAAATGCTGAACGAGCCTGGAGACGATGCGTTCGCCGGTGCCGATGAAGTTTCCCATCCGGATCTTGACCCCTGCTAGCGCCGCTAGCCCCACGGTGGGCGCCAACTATCGTGGTGGTGTCACGGCAAATGCCATGGATAGGCTAAAGGTGGGGACTAATACACGCTAGGGGAATCCAGGGAGGGATAGTGAAGTGATTCTTCACACAGAAGTTTGTATTTGCTTTGCTTCCAAGATTACAAGTGCTCCTAGAGCTGTATTGGCGAGAGGAGGAAGAAGGATCTCTCTTACTCTCACACACAGATCACACTTAAAACCCTAGCCAAATCAGAATAGCGGAACCCCTTCTACTGAAACCCTAGGCCTCCTTATATAGAGGGGGCTAGGTCTCTGCTTAGGGCATACGTGGAGGCATATTCCTAAGAATATGCCTCCTCCCAAAGTAGTAAGCCGACCGAGGTGCTTTTCCCCCGTGTCACACATGCAGAGGCTACGTGAGCCTCTGCGGCGCCCGCGTCAGCCGACATGGGCGTCGTCACCCTTCTCGGCCACGCCCCGGTGGTCCTGCCCTTGTTTGCTTCGCTCAGGTAGTGCGTACCGGGGCTTATTTTGACCAGCGAGGTTCCTTCCTTCTCCTAGAAGCTAGACGTGACCCGGATCATAGTTGATCCGGCCACACCTGTTCCTGCATACAAGTAAAGCAGGTATTTCCGACTTACTGCTTAAGTCGGTTGAGACTTAGTTAGGCGAACGCCCCCTAGTCCGGGTTACCCCGTGATTCGGCCTGCCTTGAGAGGACTCGGCCAGCACTTGCTTTGACCTTGCCGAACCTCGGCTAACTCGGCCTTTATACCCCGGTGTGACCCTACCCGGGGGTTTCCCCCCAACAGGAAGTTACTAGCATAGAAAGAGGGAGTTAACTTGTTCACACGGGACAGTTAAAAAAGTTCGCGGAAGTTAACTTGCACATGTGAAAGTTAACATTCATTATTACTACTACAGACTAGAAGTTAACTTGAAAATAAAAAATAAGTTAACTTGTGTTTGCCTGAAAGTTAACAAGGGGTTCCTACATGTTCGCGTAAAAGAAAACAGGTGCTCCATCAGGAGGTTAACTAATATAGAAAGTGAGAGTTAAGATGTTCGCAGAAGTTAACTTGCACAGACGGAAGTTAACATTTATTATTACTGCTACAGACTAGAAGTTAACTTCGAAATAAAACAAAGTTAATTCGTATTCGCGTGGAAGTTAACGAGGTGCTCCTGCTGTTCACGTGAAAGGAAGCAGTGGGTTCCTGAATAGTTATTCAGGAACAGGTTCTTGAATAGCAGAGCTATATATATATATAGGACATATTCATACTACACCCGGGTGTAGTTACACCCACGTGTGTTTCACACTATCTAGACAGTATCTATCATACCAGAGAGTATGTACGCGTAGTATGAAGTATATAAAAATATTTAGGCAGTATATCTACTATTTTTTTGGTAGTATGTAATTTTTCTTTACATATTCTTTTTTTACGTACAAATATATCGGTATTTTACATATATAGTGCAAACTATGAGTGCACTTGCAATTTTTTCACCAAACTTGTTTGGAAGTATCTTAGATATAGTATATGAATATACTCAAATAGATAAAGTATTACAGATACTTCCGTAAGGTAGTATATGAGACATGGGTGTAGTTACACCCGGGAGTAAGAATGATTTATATATATATATATATTTGGTCAACACCTAAAACACACATGCTTGTCAAGCAACTTTGCACAAAGAACCCTGCAAGTAAAGTTATAATTTCACTATTGGAGGAATTTATGCCTCGCCGAAATATCGTCCATCGTTCTCCGTTGTCACCATGGAAGCGCCGGAAAAAGAGGCGAACAACCGCCATACCTAGATCTGGAAGAGCATCATCGCATACGGGGATGCTTTTTGAGCCGATGAACCGAGTCATCGCAAGCGACAAGCATGTGACTTTGTGGCACGTCGGCCGGGAATCTTCCCCGTGGTCACCAGATCCCAACACCGTCGTCTTCATTTGATGCAATCGAAGAAGAGAAACGCCGCCACCTGTTGTCTTCCTCGCGCTCAACTGCAAGACAATAAACACTACTGCAACAGCCAACACGACCGCCATCCACGAAAGTGACGAACGTCAATCAACATACACGAATCTCACCGGATCCAGAGACCGGCGAGAAGACCGGACCACCTGCCTCCCACGCCACCGATTGGAGTGACGCCGAGATGACGGAAGAGCAGGGAAAAATTATTACGACGCGACATGACGCGATCTCTTCCATGAAAGCAATGCCCCAAGGAAGTACCAGGATAACCCTAACTATAGCTGGAGCCAAAGCACCAGGGTCCCCATTCCCTCCTATGGCCGAAGTGGCCGACCGAGGAGGCAGGGACCAGCGGTGGCTGAAGTTGGGGGTAGATGGGGTTCACTCCCCAGATGCGTTTTTTCAGGACACGATCGAGGGGCGATGAAGTGGGGGGCAGATGGGGTTGCTCCCCAGATGCTTCTTTCCTTTTTATTAGCAGAGGCAGAGTGGATATACCTAATAGAGTAAAATTCACTGGAGTTACCTGAATTTGGCATGTAATTGACTTTAGGTTTACGGTCACTGAGTACGTGAGGTTATTTTATCGATCGCCAGTGCCAAGGATACAGTGATGTATTCGCTGATGTGGCAAGTGGTGTTCGCCAGGCTACTTGACTGTCCTCGGTGAGCAGGGCAGGATGCGTCCACATGCTCCTAAGCTGCACGCGCAAGGACGGACCGAGGATGCAGCTGACGGAAAACGCCATGGCATGCGCATCGTTGAAGCTCTCCGAGTGGGGATGTAGAAGTAGAACAAGTGGAATCCCACTTCTACACCCCTAGTCTAACTTTACATTAAGTGGGATAAGCGAGATTTTCAAATCCCATGCATCTCACTTAGTCTAGAGTTAAACTTGAGATATTGTTTTAGATATACATAATGGGTATCACCATACCATAGCTCTAATCCGGATAACCTGGGTGGCCCACAGTGGTAGCACGGCCCATGGGCTGTTGGGCAGCCTAGTTAGAAGGATTCAGAGGGAGGCATGTCAAAATTGCAGGGAGGTTACGGTGGTGACATAGACCAATCCGGAGCCTTGGAGTCCAAGGCACAAAGAAGTTAGTATTAGTGTAGGACTTTGTATCATGTTCGTGTAGGGTTTTTGCAGCAATAACAAAAAAATACTACGCGGGAATACCCTGAATGCCCTAGGATCTATCTAGAAGTAATGCAGTAACGGACCCTTGAAGACCGACAAAGCTTTATGCTCATGCAGGAGCGTGGATGATGCAGTCGTACACGTCCGACCTCAAGATCGTGAAGCTCCTCACACGTCACCCCTTGTCCAGAGATGCACACACTTGATTAGAAGTACCTAGATTAAGGCCAGTCATTGAAAAATGACAAGACAATGCATGATCTCCCGTGGAATTCTACTGTCCACCTTCAAACACACTTTTGAAGTAAAATTTGTTCTCTGCTTTTTCCTTGATCGTGGTGTAATTACCGCCAATGCACTTTTCTAGATCAATAGGATTGATACTACCCCCATATGAACCATAGGGTTCCATAGTATTGTAACTGGTTTCTACTTCCATGCCGGAATCACAAGGTATTGGATCCTCCCTAGTTCCAGTGTAAAATTCTACTCGCTCCTATATCTCCAGGTTTCTGAGGTTCATGCTAATAATAGGCATAGGTTTCGAACTGTGGATCATTAAACTCAGACTCCACAAATACATTCCCTGATATGGTTGGTTTAGGATGTCTAACTCCTTCATCTAATTCCTTTATGTGTCATATTGCCCTTACATGATTAGTAAAATCCTCAGGACAATATCCAACTCATGGATTAGAACTTGATGGGTACTATGATAGGTATTGAGTAATGTCCTATAATGATCCATGTATTCGGCAGCTAAAGTAGACTCAGTTTGCTCAAAAATAGAATGATCTAACTCAAACTCCGAACTTAGAGAGTCACAAGGTATAATGGTATGAGTACTACCTTCCAGCTCCTTGAATTTCTGCTTTCAGATCATGGTCATCGCTTCCGTTACTGTAATTCGATACGCCACCGCCATACATCTTGCCTCCCTAGATGGCATTTTTTCACTTATCTCCAACTTTTTGGGTAGCATAAGCACAACTTAGTACTTGGCTAACACCTGTCCGTCATGGTGATTGTAAATCTTGACAAGAAGTCGAGATTCGCAATCCAAACTAGGCAGAAGTTGTCGCAAAAGATGCGTTCACTCGCCTCCATAGTCATCTAAAGTCTTATTCGGCACTTGAACATTCCGGCATTCATATCGAGATGCCTCCTTGCTGTGAATAAGTAATTATAACTAGTCCTACTAGGTTGCAACTCATTATTATTTCCTAGAGTGCATCATAATAAATAATTATCACACTAGGAACATGACAATGAAATTCTAAATTGAATACTCATCACATTTCTAGAGAACTCATTATCGTTGCTCTTATACTTCCTACAGGTTCTACCCATTTAATAGGTTTCCAACCTAAGGTCAAAAATTTTGCTCTAATACCAGCTGCAGTGACCCAGCATACCACTTCATGTTGTAGTATACTATAGTCGTGGACATAACACTAACGGAACACCATTCCGCAAATATTACATCCTCAGAGTGGTACAACAGAAACAAAGCGGGTCCTCAAACATACATTATCATTATTACAATCAGAAAGTACATAATGACTCTGAGATCCTCCTAGGTTCGTAGAGGAATCCCGATGACTCAAAGCTAAACTATAATAACTTGAGAACAACATAAATAAGTAAAATAAACCTTACTATAATACGAGATTACTAACTAGAGGATGGAGATCTATACTACTAGACCTAATAATCTATCTCTGATGTATCTATGCTTCAGACTCTTCGGCCTCCATTCCATAGATGCTTTCGTAGTTGTTTCCTTCGACAATGTCTTCAGAATCTAGCAAGGGTTAAGAAGGTACGGTTGAGTACGAGCATACTCAGCGAGTTCACTAAAAAGGAGTGTTTGATGCACTAACTACAACCGCAGACCAAAGGTCGTTCGTTATGCAGGTTTTCGTAAACATTTCTTCAAAGGTTTCTTTTATTCTGAAAAAGTATGTCCGCCGGCCTTCATAGGTTGATTAGAACTTCGTGGAGTTCCTTTCCTATAGCGTTCGTAGCTCCTTCCCGAAATAGGGAGTAACATGTCACACTTTTATACACTCTACAGAGGTGCGTTGCTTTACCCATAAGAGATTCTTATCCATGTTGCACATTCGGGTGTGCCTTCCCATTCACACTTCCTTTGGTGTGAGGCCTAGTATAAGAACCAAAACCAACCAATGTCCCTCTCCTCGAGCCCCATATACTAGTTGGATTGCACGCCAGACCCAGGATAAATCTTGTTTCCAATTATAGCCTGAAACACACAACCCTCGAAGACACCAGATGCCGTGGGATGTTGAGGGATACCACCCTGTTGTCAATCCTTTCCTAGAATTACAGCCACTGACCGGTCGTCTGTTGGCATATGAGAGGGAGAATATCCAGTTGACTCCCCTAGAGCCATTGTAGATCTTATGGTTAACATGTAATTTACGGTGCAAGAATCACTGGCGACATTGGTTGTTAAGTCCTAGATGATATATTCCCATACAATGTGGTTTCCATTGCCGGCCTTAAATAGATTAACTGATCACCCTGGAACAGTAACCATTAGTTCATATTAAATTATGAAAATAGTGTTTTCTGACCTTTTTGTAAAATACAGGTGCTAACATAACAGTTTGCAAATACTTCATAAAAATAATCAAAGGACATGAGAAAGTATGAACTTGCCTTGATATAGCAAATTATTATAGTCGAATGCTTCGACTTGACCCTGGACCTCGGGTTCTACAAAATACCATTATTGCCCGGTAAGGACAATGTTTAAAGAAGCAATATGCTGTTATGCATAAGTAATGAGATGCATGTTGTAAAATCCCAAGTAATTCCCCAACATTACAAGTGAGTTGGATTTAGATGATTTGTTTATGATTTTATTTATCTTCAAGTTTACTTCACAAAAGAGTGTAGTTGTAAAACTCTAAGACTAACATACAAGACATAATGGTGAAGTATAATCTTAATACACGATTTAGGTTGAGTGGTATCTTGTAATTATTACAAGGCTCATGTTTAAAGTTGTTATGACTTAAAAGAACTAGTATAGTGTTTCTTTTGAAGTGGCAAAAAGAATAACTTTTGAAGATTTTACTCATTATATCTATATAAGTAATGTGTGGTGTTCTTAGATTACAATTGATGGCTATCTGGATCGCTTCAATGATGTTAAGTTAATGTGCTTTTAGTTGATTAAATCACAGACCAAAGTTAACTATAAAAGATAACTTGGATTAGAATATAGTATTTTTATATCATGGTCGAGTTTAAGAACTTCTTCGATAAGATCGAAGACAGATCTATATAGGTATTAAGTATAACTTTATGAATCTAAGCTTAGCAAATCGATGCTAACGAGATTGTAGAGTTAAAGCTAATTATGAGATATAGTGATCTCATTATAGGGTTTGTTGAACTCCTATTAAACTATAAAGTCATTTTAGGTAAGGTTTGAGATATGAGATTGATGACCCACAAGTATAGGGGTGTATCGCAATATTTTTGATAAGTAAGAGTGTCGAACCCAACGAGGAGCAGAAGGTGCTGGCTAGTGGTATGGATCAGGAATTCTCTACAAATACTTAGCAAACGGATTTTTAGGGGTTTTTGATAATGCAAGTAAACAAAGTACGAGTAAATAAAAGACAGTAAGAATAAATGCAGCAAGTGGGAATTAAGGTAAGTGTTGTGTGGGTGAACCTGTGCTAATGTACCGACCTTCCTAGGACTAATACATACTTGTGATTATACCCCTTGCAAACATCCGTAAGTACAAGAATGTAATTAAGGTAGAAACTTAACCACAGCTTTAAACTCTAAGACCCTTACGTCCCTTGTGCAATGGTTTCCTAACGGGGGTTCAGGTTTCTGACACTCCAGCAACCCCTGCGATTAGTAGCCAAATACACAATGCATTCCCCTAGGCCCATATAGGTGAAGTGTCATGTAGTCGACGTTCACATGACACCACTAGAAGAAGTACACCACAACTTAAATATCAAACTATTGAATCTTTCTCAACACAACTCCACTACTAACAACATGACTTCTCCCATGTCCTCAAGAACAAAACAAACTACTCAAAATACATCATATGGATCATGATCAGAGATGGAATAATGATGTATAACAATCTGAACATAAACAATAATTCAACGGTTCACTCAATAACATCAACTACAAAGAGTAATCAACACCGGAAAAGTTTCTCCTATGAACTATGCAAGATTCAACTCAATTGTTATAGCAATATGGAGATGGTGATGAGGGTGCTGATGGTGATGATGGTGGTGATGGTGATGATGATCCCGATGAAGTCTAGCTTGATGGTGGTGTTGATGGCGACGATCTCCCCTCTCCGGGAAGGAATTCCCCTGGCAGAAATCTGTCTGCCGGAGAGATCTTTCTCTCTCGGTGTTTTCTGCCCCGCAGAGGCGGTGGAATCTTTCTGTGGTCGCTCCCTGAGTCTTAGGGTTTCGGGAGGATAATATACGCCAGAGGGGAGAGCCAGAGGTGGACCAGGGCGGCCACACCACCTGGTGGCGCAGCCTAGGGTGGCCCGCGCCAGGGGGTGGTGTGGGCCCCCTGTGGCCCATCTCAACTCCCTCTTCTGGCTTCCTTCGTCTTCTGGAAAAATAGGATTTTCCGTATATTTTCCCGGATTTTTTGATCTTCGTGAATTTTGCCTCCAAACAGCACCTTTTCCATCAGAATCCTGACTGCAGCGGTCCATGCTCCAAAAGTCATCAACCATGCAAAAAGAGATGAAATAACATAAGTATCACCTCTTAATATGAAATATATCAATGAATAACAGTAAATTATGACATAGAATAGTGATGCAAAATGGACGTATTAACTCCCCCAAGCTTAGACTTTGCTTGTCCCCAAGCGAAACTGAGCTCAATAAACTTGGCCTCAGGTTTATGGGGTGAAGAGTCGATAAAAGAATACGGACAAGAAGCATCACATTCATCAATACATAGATCATAGTAGAAGAGAACTCACTATTATATAACTTAACTTGCAATAAGTAAAGGAAACACAATAAAGATACATAAAGTAAATCATAATTGGTAATGGCAAACTTAGCTCTTGGTCGAAGAATAGTTGATAATTTGCTGGAGTTCACAAATAACTGGTTTTTCAATGATAGCTTTCAAAGTAGTAAACATCAAGATAAGAGCAAAGTGCAAAAGAAGGAACATAAGAAATATGATTGAATAAATCATCATATGAATGAATGAAACACCACAACTCAAAATACTTGCTGAGATAGAAGGGAATAGGTTTACTGACTCAACTAAAAATTAAAAGAAAGGCCCTTCGCAGAGGGAAGCATGGATTGCAAGTTTCATAAAGAGCTCCCAAAAATTATGATACTTACTAGCTTTCATCTCTGATTGCCCCTATCATAGGCATCTTTAGGTGATTAAGGTTAAAGTGATCAAATACGAGGACATGATTGACAAGTTGTAAATTGAAAATCTCATGTCCCTTGAATACGAGGGCCGCCCCTCATGCTACTCAAGTTTAGTCACCGGTAAGTTCTTGTCATCGTAAGCATATGTGTATCATAGAGGACTGCCTATAGGGTACCCCTTGCCCGATGATACAGAAGAATCCACATATCAAAATGACAAGGCAAGCAGACAACAAGCATCTCAGCAATCTTCTTATTTACCATGGGAATATGGTGCTTTTTTTCTCTCTTTCCTCTTTTCATAATCTCTCTTTTTTCTCAATATCGTACTCTCTTTTTTATAAGAAGAATTCTTAATAGATGCTTGTTATGGTTATGCTGCAGGTTTCCACCATGTTAGCATGGATTAGACCAGCGGCCCAGGCGTTTCTCTAACACACATGCATAACTCCATGGACTTACAAGCTCCCCTTTCATTTCACACCGACGACATCCATAGACAAAAGAACATGATATCAACTAGGTACAAAGTACCAGTGCAATGTTGAAAGCGTTCCCCATGACAGCATGGTTCTGCTAATTCACAACTTACAAAGCGCAAGCATATACGCAACATAGGTGATTACAATGGTTCAAGTTTATTAAGTGCAAGAAAGTAAAGTGTGCCATCAAGTTCGTGAGATCTTTAATCACTAATTTTCACATAACAAGTTTAATTTGGAAGGTAGATAAAAACAAGAATTTACTTGGAATAGCAATAATGCTAATAGGTAGGTATGGTGGACACAAATGGCATGGTTTTTGGCTTAAGGAAGTGGATGCACGAGAAGTATTCCCTCTCAGTACAGGTTTTTGGCTAGCAAGGCTGGGTAGCAAGTACAAGAGTTGAAGGAAACAAACAAACATACAAGTGATAAAAACAAACATGCAATCTTCCTTGGAAGCACAAAAGATCTTAACCAGAGAATACTAGACTTATGAGCAAATCAAGAAAGAAAGATGATGAAATTATATTTTTCTTTAGAGTACTTTTTATCTTTTCAACTCTCAAAAATAGTGTTGCTACTAACCAAGCCAGGTTTGCCAAAACCAACTAAATTAACTCAATGATCCCAAAGTGATACCAATACTAACAACAAGATTGATCATATAACCACGAATTGAAAACTAATATAAGCTATGCAAAAGAGTAAATGATAGAACTTCTCATTAATATTCCATAACGGCAACTCACACCAAGGGATACATATCTAACGAGAGAGGGGACACTTCCATAATGCAAACCATCCTACATAATAACTTCTCTATTCATGATATGACTCTACTAATAAGGTAAAAAGATAGAAGATAGTGATGTGAAACCGCAACACACCCCCAAGCTTGGAACAAACCAAGGGGATACCAAACCTGATGACGAATTACTCCTTTGGTGGTGGTGGTATCCTCTCGATGAGCCCTTTGATCAGTTTCCCCCAAGTCCTCAATCTCAAAGGTGAGATTATGAATAAGCTGCGAGTTTTGCTCAATGCGGCTCATGATCATGTCGGGTTGAGAATTCTAGCTCTTGCGATTCTTTCCCCACTCTACCTCCTTGAAGTCTTCTTTTCCTGCATGGCTAGAACGAGGCAAATCCCAATTGAAGGGTAATTTCCCCTTGGGTATATTCTGGTATTGATGCTCATGGATAAGAGTATGGAAAGGATTATTTGTGCGTGGAGGAAGTGACCAGGGATTTGAACGGTGATGAGGAGGCTTCCCTCCAATTGACATAGCCCTGGCAGGGTTTGCCACCACTCCAATGCTTGCAATGGTAGTGCCGGTGTGCTTTGCCTCCTCTGATTCTTCGCTCTTGATCTCCTTCTCCAGCCCGGGGTCATGTAGATCTTCCTCCATAGGCTCCTTTCCTTTATCCTTGGCGGACACCATTGTGCTTCTAAGCTTTCAAAGATAGTTCCTGGCAGAAACAGATCAAAACAAAAACACGACGAGAACACAATATACAAACCTCGGGAGATCCGGGGGGGTTATATATTACGAAGTTTCGAAACAAAAGGAAGGTACTAGGAGAAAACGGGTCGGGGAGACGGAGTCCAGAGTGGACACACCACCTGGTGGCGTGGCCTAGGGTGGGCCTGCGCCACAGGGTGGTGTGATCCACCCTGGCTCCATTTCCGTCCCTCTTTCGCTTCTTAACTTTCCTTATTGACTAAAAACTACAAAAATATAGTTGGATTGTATTTTCGCAGAACTTTTCTTACCAGAATTGTTACTTATTTGAAAACAGACTCTACAGGTCTCTGAATTTGGTATTTAGTAGATTCTTCCAGAGTCACCACTTGAATAACATCTATATCTTCATCTTCATACACTTATTACTTGAGTCACAAAAACCTTTCACTTCCTTATTACACCATTATTTCCACTACCTGGAAATTTCCTTCACACAAAACTTCACACAGTTCTCATTAGCAACATTAGTATAAGTGAAGTGATAAAACCTTTTGTGTCCAGCTTCAACTGAAAACTATCAAAAAATAAGCTACTGTAGCAACTCCTTCCGAAGACCCAAAAAGAATTCAAAACAGAAATCGATTAAAGAAGCAAATGAAAGAGTGGCAAAATCTGTCAAAACAGACCAGCAGGTAAAGATCATTTTTTTCTAAAATCTTATGTTTCTCAAATCAAAAAGTTCAAAACTAACTAAAGTTAAATAACAACCTGGGGCAGAAGCAAAAAAATTACAGCTCAATCCGACATACAGAGATCTCTCACGAATTTTTACGGTGAAGCACAAAATTCTGTTTCAGTGGAGCAACTTCCCCAAATCTTACTTCTCTCTCATTAGAAGTTGATCTTGACACAAAAACCAAACAAAAAGTATAAGGATAGTTTATTACCGAAGTAATAACTTCCAAGACTCAAAGAAACAAAAACAAACTGAAAGCAAAAATAAATTGGGTTGTCTCCCAAAAAGCTCTTTCTTTATAGCCATTAAGATGGGCATGATAATTTTGATGATGCTCACATAAGAATATGAATTGAAGTGAAAGAGAGCATTAACAAGAAAACATACACACGTTTAAGTCTAACCCACTTCCTATGCAAGGGAATTTTATAAACAAACAGGTTGTTGAAACCAGAGGCTACTAGCATAGGAAGGCAAAAGAAGTGTAACATAAAAACTTTCAGCATAAAACTGGGAAACTTGATATTATTGAGATACATAAGAACACTTTTCCCTCTATCATAGTAACTTTCAGTATCATGCATAAACTTGACAATATAACTATCACAAGTACCATCGTAACAATGATCACTTATTCTAACAGAAAACTCAGGAATACGAGCTCTCATAACACTACTTTGTGAGACAATATTAGAGGTATGATTACAAAGGATAGTGTGTCCCTCTTCTACATATTTAGTGACAAAGTCTTTCACATTTGCTATTATAGGTTCATCATCCATTTTTTTATCAGGTTCAACAGCTTTATTTGTACTTTCATTAACCATACTAGCTATCATAGAATATTCCTTTATCTTACATGGGAAAGGGACTTTCTTAATGTAAGGTTTAGGTAAGACATGATTAGTAGTATAAACTTTAGTATTTCTTGCAGGAACACTCTTAGCAATATCTTAATAAGGTGCATGATACTTATTCCACTTCTTTTAAGGCACTTCAATGTAGGAAGCAAAAGCCTTAAAATAAGAAGCAATAGCTTGAGAGTCTAGACCATAAGCATTTTTAATATTTTGAAAGTCATCAGTTCCCATAAAAGATTCAATGCATTCATAATCATAATTTATACCTGACTTTCTTCCTTTTTCATTCTCCCATGCTTCAGCATTGTCTTGAATACGGTCCAGAAGATCCCATTTAGCTTCTTCTTCCATGCGAGTGAATGATCCAGCACAAGAAGCATCCAGTAAATCCTTATCATGTAGAGGGAGCCTTGCATAAAAGTTATTGATAATAATATTGTTGGTGAGCTCATGAATGGGACATTTGAGCATTAGTAACTTCAATCTCCCCCAAGCTTGAGCTGTACTCTCTCCATCAAGAGGCCAAAAGTTGTATATTTGATTCCGATCTTTATGAATCTCACTAGGAGGATAAAACTTTGAATGAAAGAGAGACACTATTTCCTCCCATTCCAGAGCTTGACCATTCTTCAGCAGCTTATACCATTCCTCAGCTCTTCCTTTCAGTGATAATGAGAATAACTTCTTCTTAACTTGATCTGTGGTAATACCTGCACACTTGAACAACCCGCATAATTCGTGTATAAAGAGTAAATGATCACCGGGATGGACAGTTCCATCCCCAACATAGTAGTTATCCATAACACGATCAATAATTCTTGTAGGTATTTTCAAAGCATCATTCTCAGCAGGTGGTGGTTCATCTACTACCTTAGCAGTGGTAGTAGCATTACCAAATAAGAAACTCAGCGAATTATCCATAACGAAAATAAAGCAACTAACAGAAGTAAACAATACACACGGTAGAAGTTTCCTTTACTAGTTCCACTCTCCAATAGCGCTTCACTCCCCGGCAACAGCGCCAAAAAATAGTCTTGATGACCCACAAGTATAGGGGGTGTATCGCAGTATTTTCGATAAGTAAGAGTGTCGAACCCAACGAGGCGCAGAAGGTGTTGGCTAGTGGTATGGATCGGGAATTCTCTGCAAATACTTAGCAAACGGATTTTTAGGGGTTTTTGATAATGCAAGTAAACAAAGTACGAGTAAATAAAAGACAGTAAGAATAAATGTAGAAAGTAGCCCAATCCTTTATGCAGCAAAGGATAAGCCGGTTGTATTACTTAAGATGACCAAATGTTCTCGAGGACACATGGGAAGACTGTCAAGTGCTTTCGCTTCATATAGTTGATTAATCTTCTTTAGCTTGCTAAGTGTTGTGTGGGTGAACCTGTGCTAATGTACCGACCTTCCTAGGACTAATACATACTTGTGATTATACCCCTCGCAAACATCTGTAAGTACAAGAAAGTAATTAAGGTAGAAACCTAACCACATCTTTAAACTCTAAGACCCTTACGTCCCTTGTGCAATGGTTTCCTAACGGGGGTTTAGGTTTCTGTCACTCTGGCAACCCCTACGATTAGTAGCCAAATACACAATGCATTCCACTGGGCCCATATAGGTGAAGTGTCATGTAGTCGACGTTCACATGACACCACTAGAAGTACACCACAACTTAAATATCAAACTATTGAATCTTTCTCAACACAACTCCACTACTAACAACATGACTTCTCCCACGTCCTCAAGAACAAAACGAACTACTCACAAGACATCATATGGATCATGATCAGAGATGGAATAATGATGTATAACAATCTAAACATAAACAATAATTCAACGGTTCACTCAATAGCATCAACTACAAAGAGTAATCAATGCCGGGAAAGTTTCCCCTATGAACTATGCAAGATTCAACTCAATTGTTACAGCAATATGGAGATGGTGATGAGGGTGCTGATGGTGATGATGGTGGTGGTGATGATGATGATGATCCCGATGAAGTCCAGCTTGATGGTGGTGTTAATGGCGACGATCTCCCCTCTCCGGGAAGGAATTCCCCCGGCAGAAATCTGTCTGCCGGAGAGATCTTTCTCTCTCGGTGTTTTCCGCCCCGCAGAGGTGGCGGAATCTTTTTGTGGCCGCTCCGTGAGTCCTAGGGTTTCGGGAGGATAATATACGCCAGAGGGGAGAGCCAGAGGTGGACCAGGGCGGCCACACCACCTGGTGGCACGGCCTAGGGTGGCCCGCGCTAGGGGGTGGTGTGGGCCCCCTATGGCCCATCTCCACTCCCTCTTCTGGCTTCCTTCGTCTTCTGGAAAAATAGGATTTTCCGTATATTTTTCCGGATTTTCTGATCTTCGCGGATTTGGCTCCAAACAGCACCTTTTCTATCAGAATCCTGACTGCAGCGGTCCATGCTCCAAAAGTCATCAACCCTGCAAAAACAGATGAAATAACATAAGTATCACCTCTTAATATGAAATATATCAATGAATAATAGTAAATTATGACATAGAATAGTGATGCAAAATAGACATATCAAAGATCATTCACCATTAATATAAGTGAATGATGCTAAAAGTTAATTTGAAGTTATTAGTTATAATTGATTTAAGACTCTAAAGGAGTATTAATAATTTATACTTAGGTTTTATTATAAACCATAATTATGGTTTTAAGTTTAGTATTTTTAGACTTAATGGATTATTCAAGACTAATGTATTTTATGAAGTTATAAGTTTAAATAAGAGTTTCTAAAAAATAGATAAATAGGAATTTATTACTTTATAATTTAAAATCCTTTTCAAATGATACATCTTGTATATTTCTACTAAAGTAAACCTAGTAAAGATCTTAAAGTTGGTTGTTTATTTATTTTCAAATATTATTTTGATATTTGGAAAATTCCTTATAAGAATAAGTGTTCGGAAATACATAACTTAATTTTCTTGACTAAAATACAAACTAGTATTTTTCCTATACTTAAAATTTATTTAGAATCACAAAAGTAGATTCTATTTATTTTTAGGTATTATCTTTATTTTTAGAAAATTCCATGTAATAATACATGTTCTTAATCATTCATTTTAAAGTTATTAAATCAAAATATAATTTAGTATTTTTCTAGTAAAATATAAATATTCAAGTTCTTAAAAATGGTTTTTTTTTCATTTTTAAGAAGTGTTCTTATTTATAAAAATCCACAAAGGATTAAACCTTCCTAAATATTAGTTTCAAGTTTTATTTGTAAACAAATCTAGCTAGTATTTTTGCAAAATAGTGGATTTATTTTTGTATGCAAAAATGATTTTATTCATTTTTAGGACTTCTCCTTATTTTATTAACTTTCAATTCGAGTTTTAGTGTCCTTAAATATTTATTTGTATTTTATTTCACTTAAACAAGTAAGGTTATATATTTCTTAGGTAGATATTATTTTTGTGGTCCTTTTGATATATTACATTTATTTTTAGGATTTTTCTATATTTTTCTAGAGCTCTTTTAAATTTAGGGGTATATTTGTAATTAAGTATTTATAATAGACCTTCTTTTAAAAGTTGGGCCTAGCCCACTAGGCTAGCTCGACCTGACCCGGCCTACTAGGTTGGGTCAAACCCACCCAGCACCACACTAGACCGGCTCACTGGCCTAGTGCGGCTCTCTCTCTTGTCCTGCATCATCCTCTTGTCTCTCTCTCTCGCTCAGGCAACTACGAGCCGCCCCGCCGTTGCCGCTCGATTCCGGCCGCCCTTGACCTTTTCATCCACTACCGCGGTGCAAGGTGATGATGTTGACCCCGCTACATCGCTCTATCCTCGTCGATTTGCCGCTCATGCCTTCTGCTGGCGGTCCCACCACCTCACTGGTGCCTAGGGCTTGGACCTTGCCGGTGACTTGGTTCTTCAACGCCTCTCCGGTATTATCCTGGTGCCCTAGTGATGATGTGGTGATGCCCTCTCTTCGGTAGTTGCCATGGACTCGGATTGGCGTGGGTTGCAGCGCCCCTTGGGTGCTCCCCGTGCCATCGTGTTTTTCCTCGACACCGGCCACTTCTTGCTCTTCTAGTTTCTTAGCGAGGACCTTGAGTAAGTTTATTCCTTCCTCCCCTCTTGCTCTCCTTTTCTCTCTGCGCCCTTCTAGGCGACTACTATATTGAATCCTCAATTAGGGTTCATCCCTTGTGGTTATGGTTAACAGTGTCACTTGGATTTGGTTCGCACTGATGGCTTATCTTTTATATGCTACTAAAGATCACTTGGTTAGGTTCCTGGTATCTGTTCACTATCAGTAGACAATTCTCTGGTTTCCCAATTGGTTTAGTGTTAATGCAAAGGTTATTACCTTTGATTGGTATACCCTTATTGAATTAAAGTTGGAATGCTCCACTACTAAAACCATGTGTTGGTTATTTGGTCTAATAACTTGTTTATGAAGAACCCATGTGGTTTAATTGCCTTACTCAAGATGTAATCCGGATGATGTGCAGAAACTGTGGTTAAGCATACCTAATTTATTCTCTATGTTTAATTCTTGTGATGGTCTGAGAAGAAAGAATGATTCCTAAAACATTTAGGAAGATGATTTATTTATTTCCTTTAATATATGTGCTTGGGATGGTACTGAAGTTGGAAATGACCCATTAGATACAGAGGTGCTACCCTCTATTGGGAATGTGCCTTGTGTGCTTGTATGCTCTGATATACAGCTATCTAGCTTAGGCTAGACAAAATGGTCAGTGATGTTGGCATGAGACCATGTTTACTAAGAACAAAGGTTGTTTACTTGCTTTACCTTATCTAATGGGTTATATGACCAGTATATCATGCCCTTGCATGAAAATAGATATTGTAAAATGATTTAATGGATAGATCTGGAGTTTCGAGAAATACCCTGATGCTAGATTTGATGTGGTAGCATGTAGCTTGCTTCTTAGCCTGGCCTGTGATGCAAAGGTTGAGGCACTGTTTTGGATCTATAAGGACAATTACTTTTATTTGGCTAATTTCTCTATGATGAGTTTTGCATAGCACCTCTATGCAAGTGTGAGAGAAAATATTACTTCTCAACCTCCTAGACCAGCTCTAGTTGAAGAGTATTTGGATGTATCATGTTTGTGTGCTTCCCTTTATTGCCCTTTGATCTAAATGATACAAACTAATAAGAACAAGTACTGCATGATCTGATTTATGCCCTGATGGACATCTACTTGATGTTGGTGTGTGATTTATTGCCTATTGGAGATCTTAACCATCTATGGTTTGTTCTTCTAGTCCTGATTACTTCTCCTTCTTGATGAGCTTGATCATCTCCTATTTCCGTTCTAGTGGATGGCCAACTCCTCCTTGTTGTTGCTGATCTTCTTCTTGCCCTTGATTAGCTACTGAAAATCCTCCTTAAGCCCCTGGATGGCTTTTCCAATCAACCAGGTGTTGATGGTGTAGTTGTGGTGCACTAAAGTGATCTGGAAATGAACCAATGTATGTGTTCTAGAGATGTAGAAGTAAGGCTGTGTTTGTGAAGTGGTAAGCAAAGCCAGTTTGGCCGTGCGTGTGATGTGGTTTTGATTCCCTTGCTCTCCTTCCTGCTATCGACAGCGCACAACATGCATTTAGGGGACTAAGCTGCTTCACTGTAGCTCTCCCTTTGGATCAGATCATGTAAAAATTGGATCTTTTGCTGGGTATTACTATTTCACTTCTTACCCTTTTCTAAATTGGTGAAATTTGCCCCTTTGCCTATGAGGTTGTACTGAGGCATAATGTACTGATAAGAACAAATACTCTTTTGGTGAAATTTGCCCCTTTTATTTGAATTGCTCAATGATATACCCTCAATAGTGCACTTCATTGTTCACCACTTAGAGAAATACTAACACAACTCTTCCTTTATATTTTTTTGCATTTCTTTGTTTTGCAGGTACAAAAGCCTTGATGATCAAGAAATTAGATTAGGAATAGTTAGATACTAGTCTAGGGTTTTTATTTAATTACCTTTGTAATCTTTTATTTTGACTTTTGTACAGACATTGTAATAAGTGTTTATTCAATAAAGTTCTTTTGATTGTGTGACAATTGTTTCTGTAACATTTCCTTACTTATTCACTTGTATTAGAATTATTATTATTGAATAAGGAAAGAATAAGAAATAAACTTTCTTATTTGAATTCTTCTATTTATTTTGTATCTATTTTCTTTTCCTAAATAATTTAATCTACATTCAAAATTCATACTTTCTACTTATAGATATTTCTCTTAAAACAATCAAAACTCTAATACTCTAATTTTAAATCTTTTCAAGAATGATTTACATTTAAATATGAATTCAAATTGTTCACCCAAAATCATTATAATTCCTAGAGATCATGTCAAAATTTATAGCAATCACTAGAAAGAGGTAAATCCTAACTCAAAGTAGTGAAAGAAACTCTGATCTCCCCAGGGTTTTGTTTGGCGGAAAATTTACCCAAGTTTTCAGATGCATGCATGCAGATGCACAAAATCCTAAATCTACCCTTCGTTTAGTCCTAAATGCTGGAATGTTATAAGGTCCTTGTACGATGGCCTAGAAGCTTCAGTAGCCCCACCGAGTTATCACATGCATACGATGCAATGCGACTATTCCCGAACTCCTTGATCTCTGTTGTGTTGCGGAAGTAGACCTCCTAGCGGAATCCCTGTAGCACAACGGTGTGCCGCAGATGCGTTGACTTTGCACGATAGCCCTAACTTGGGACCGCGCCATGGAGAAGGCAATTGGAGAGAGGGGTATTCTCCGAGAAAGAACGCCTCAGAAAATATCTTCTTTGGTGTCATCCTCCAATGGGCGCCCCTTTATATAGGGGAAGGGAGGTGTACCCTCCCCTTTAGGTGCCCCATGTGGGACTAAATAACAAAGGAAAAAGGGGAAATTTCGGACTCCTCCCGCCGGCTGGGCCTCGCAGCACATGAGTGGGCCACCCGGGGTCGGCCCAGCGGCAGAAGGCGTCGGCTGGAGGCGGTGGCGATGCTGGGGCCGGGTTGGGCCGCCTGCCCACCTCGTGGCCCAACGCTAAAGCGACGGTAGCCTGGCGCCCGGGGAGCCGGTCGCTCTCCACACGGCCTGGAGGCGCGGCTACGGCGGCTGGTGCTTGGTGGGCCGGCTACCCTCCCGCGGCCAGAGCGCCCGCGTGTGGCTCCGTCTATTTGCCGCCGTGGGCGGCAGCAACTATCTGCCGCCCACGTGCGCTGCAGATTTTTCCTTTAGCCTTTTTTCCATCCGTTTCTTTTTAGGAAAAATCCCTCTGGGGTTTTGCCTAATATGAAATATGCATTTATAAATCTTTATTCAAATATTTTATTTTTAATATATTAATTCATAATTAACATATAATAAAAATATATTGAAATCATCATTTATCTGAAACTCCCTTGCTTCCCTTTTTCTTTTTTCTCCGAACAACTTTGGATCTCTCTGGAACGATTCTGATTTCTCTCTCTTTCATGATTCCATCTAGCAGAATGATCTCTAAGCGTCGTATCGCCCTTAAGCGTGTTTCCCTCGGTTCGGGGATGCTCTAGACATGATCCATATCAATGATCAACAGAGGAACCGAGATGCCCATGCATGTGACCCCTATGCATTCCACAAATCTCCATCGTGTCGAACCTGAAACGATATATCCAATTCCCTTGTTCGCGATACA
Source organism: Avena eriantha (assembly GCA_910589775.1). Taxonomy (NCBI): domain Eukaryota; kingdom Viridiplantae; phylum Streptophyta; class Magnoliopsida; order Poales; family Poaceae; genus Avena; species Avena eriantha. The sequence goes on along the minus strand of OU342740.1, from coordinate 437,277,877 downwards.
AGACTTTTCCGATATTTGATTATTTGTATCATGATACCTTGTTCAATCTCGTTTCCAATAAGTGATGTTTTACTCGTTCGCGTGAAATACCATCTCCATGACCTAGTCATGTGTTGTGCAACATACATGTAATTCACCATGTGTGCCCAGTTGTATCTTCCCGTCACATAGGAGAACAATTCCCGATCTTGAAGCATAATGCCTCTACATGCTCCTTTGGATACCCAACGTGTACCTTTATAGCCACCCTATCACGAGATGACGGCTGATACAGTCAAAGCACCCTTCGGTAACAGTGATTGATATGATCTCATGGTCTAAGGATTAGGACAATCTGTTTCTAACCAATTGCAGCATGAACTAAGTTGATAGCTGTGAGATTCTACACATTTTTTATGGCTTTTATTGATGGTTTTTTCCTGGATTTGATCGATTTCTGGCTTAACCTAACTCTAATACTTCGGTAGCAAAGAAAACTTGGTTTTTAATGTGTGTTTCAGGTTCTGAACGTCAATAGAAAGATTTAACTAGAGAAACACAACATTCTGGAGAAAACAAGCGAGTCTCACTTTGGAAGCACGCGAGGGGAGCTCATAGAAGCTTTAACGAGCAACTATATGGCGGGAATATTTTTCTGGCCATATAATTCATGCCGTATAGTTGTCGCCGCCTCTGTGTTGTCAAAAGGAACAACTTCCATGAAGGGATGGAGGACGAAGTCACAACACAGCAGCCGCCATACCATCTATAAGGGAGAAAGAAGAGATCTGGAGAAGAAAGAGAAGATGTTCTCCATCACGCTCCACGATCTTCGACCTCCTAGCCAATACACCCCCATAGCCACTACTTGTACTTGAGAGAGAGAGAGAGGGATATCCACCTTGCAAGACTAGGGTTTGAGATTGTTTCTTCCTATCTTGAATTGTGTTGGATATTTTTCTATTGTTATTGTGGATCTCCACGGTAATATAAAGACGAATTCCCTTTATTCAATTATATTGATGATCCGTTCTTCTCTCATGTGTGAGTAATTCCCTTGGGCATGGGAGATGTAGGGGATTGGTGAGATGTGATGTGCCTTCATATATTTTCCATTAGTTTTTTATTGATTCGAATTAATATATTATGTGTGCTTGACTATCTGTGGGATGTATAATGCTTATTGTCCAATTAAGGGCCCAGACAACATGATGTTTTGTTCTACATAGATAAGATCTTGTTCGCTAGTGAACCGGCGACCCCCCGGGTGATACGGGGATATCAATGGAAAGCTAGTAGACTCGAGGATAACGAGGACCACTGTGATTATTGCATTAGTCCAATCCAAGGAGCTTAATCGCTAAGCGACCTAAAGGGTCTAGATCGTCTAGTGTCCGACCAGGGTTTTGGTAGCAAGCAAGTAGGTTTTGGTAGCAGGCGAAAAGGGGTACTTCAGATAACTCTCGATATTATGCCTGAGGTACGCAAAACTATGAAAGAAAAAGGTCTACCTTCTAAACTTGTTAAGGAAAACAAAGTAGATATGTTACAAGTATTAACTAAAGAAGATGAACTAGAAAAGTTTTTAAGAATTAAAACATCGACAAGTAAAATCTCATAATAACTTGCATAAGCATTTCCAAAAACACAAAATGATTTTGGCGGAACTCATGGAAAATTATGATGAGATTGGCCAAAAAATAAAATTATTTCACAAGTATCTTAGTATGATTGAAACCTAGTGTGAACAAATAGCATCTGGTTATCAAATTTTTCTTCATGATGATAAAGATATTCCTGTTTCTACTAATGTTGTCACAAGAAGGGGTGTCGTTGTTACAGGACCCTTAGGACCAACGGAATATGGAGCTGAAAAAGAGCGAAAGGAAAAATCCTTGCTCGAAGCAAGCCAAGAAGATGATACATTGGTGGATCCTCAAGATGAAACTGAGACACAAGATCAAACCAAGGAGGACCAAAATGATACATAAGATGACCATTATGACTCTGATGCAGAGACGACCGATCCAAGAGAAGATAAAGAAATAAGCAAAGAAGATGAAGTTGTTGTAATAGAAAAGGAGGAAAGCAATAAGCAACAACAAAAGAGCCTGACCCCCCACAAAAGGTAAAAGACAAGAGTAAGTCAAGTGAGAAAAAACTTCCTTATCCAGATCGAAAAAAGAAAGCATCGGATCAGGTAATTTATAATTCTTTTACAAACGCACTTAGTGACCTTCGTCTAGAAATTCTATTTGCCGATGCAATCAAAGTTCCTACTTATGGTAAATTCCTTCGAGATATTCTTAGTAGAAAGAAAGAAATAACTGAAACTGTTGACATGCTATAACTAGCTATCCTGCTAACAGGAATATGTTGTCTAAGTCTGGAGATTCCGGAATACCAACTATTTCATGCTCAATAGGTAAAACTGATATTCACAATGCCTTGTGTGATCTAGGAGCAGGAGTTAGTGTAATGCCATACTCCCTCTATAAAAGGTTAGGATTAGGGGAGTATTCTCCTACTACTATCACTTTACAAATGGCTGACAAGTCCACTAAACAACCCATTGGTATGATTGAGGATGTCCTACTTAGAATAGATGAGCATGTTATTCCCATTGATTTTATTATTCTTGAAATGCCAGAAGATGAAAGATTATATATAATACTTGGAAGACCTTTCCTCAGTACTACAGGTGCATCAGTAGATTGTGCAGAAGGAACAATAATCTTCAATGTTTATCATGCTGAAATCATCTGGTATTTTCCAAAGAAGCTAGAAGCATGAGAAAGATATGTTCCACCGGCAAAACGAGTTCATGTGGTAAGTGCCTTTGATAAGGGGCAACCCAAGGTAATAATTCGAGAAGAGAGAAGAGGTTGAGTTACTCAACCATTCTTAATAAATGCTTAATGGGAGTCAACCCATCTCGTTAATTTAGTAGAATATAGAATAAGAGGTTCATCGCATTCCTACCACTTTTTCATAGACATTCTTGCAAAAGCGCGTCCATGAAGATGCAGCTATTAAAAAGTAGTAGAAACGTCGATTGAATGAGTATAGAATAATAATGAGAATAAAAGGTTAAGTTTTCTATCTGCAGAAGCTAAAATTTTGCTTGTAATATGCTAATGTTGGTCGATAGTTTTTACTATCAATTTACTGTTAAAAACAAGGTATTTTGCAAAGTTTTGGGATAAGAAGGTATCCTCGAAAAAATAGAATTTTTTTGATGATTACTGATGGTTTAACGACCAACTATACGGCGGGAATAATAATTCCGGCCATATAGATATCTTTGTCATCAACAAATTTTCTCACAGAGAATTTAACGACCAATTATACGGCAGGAATAAAAATTCCAGCCGTATAGCTCTGGTCATATAGATATCGATGCCTTCGTACAAAAATTTCTGAAAGGTACTGAGAGTTTAACGACCAACTATACGGCGGGAATAAAAATTCCGGCCGTATAGCTCCAGTCGTATAGATATCGATGCCTTCGTACAAAAATTTGTGAAAGGTATTGAGAGTTTAACGACAAACTATACGGCGGGAATAAAAATTCAGGCCGTATAGCTTCGGTTGTCTAGATATCGATGCCTTCATAAAAATTCATCCCAAAGGCACAAAAAGTTTAACGACCAACTATATGGTGGGAATAAAAATTATGGCCGTATAGCTCCAGTCGTATAGATATCGATGCCTTCGTAGAATTTCATCCCAAAGGTACTGAGAGTTTAACGACCAACTATACGGCGGGAATAAAAATTCCGGTTGTATAGTTCCGATCGTATAGATATCAATGCTAGTTTAGAAATTTATCTCGAGAGGCAGACGGTTTAACGACCAACTATACGGTAGGATCAATGTGACCCGACCGTATAGTTGCGTCCGTATAGCTGTTTTCTGTATAAAGAAACCCTAGTTCGTGGCACCGCCGCAACTATACGGGCGGAACAACATCACTCGCCCGTATAGTTCCAGCTGTATAGTTCGGTGCGACCACAAAATCGCATCGGGCGGCTAGGTCTTCCTCCTCTCCTCATTATTTCTCTTATATTCTCTCTCCAAACCTCTCAAAATCCACCTAGAACTCTTGATTCTTCACGGATTTCGTTCGTTTGAGTGGGGGAATCAACAGATCGGTATGTTTCTCTCCATATCCATGCTTTATTTTCAGATTTCCATGGTTGAAACTCTCACAGTGATCTAGTGGATGAACTCAAGCTTATTTTGTTTTTCCTATTAATTTCTCATGTTAGGATTGAATTTTCCACGTAGAATCGTTCATATATCATATAGAAAATATATGCCTAAGGTTTTATGGTGAAAATTTTTAGTGCATCACGATGAACAAAATCGGTAACCTCTTTCGTTCGAGCAAGCGCCAACGGGGTGAGGGCTCAAGCTCGGGGTCCCGAGCCCCGCGCAACGCCAAGTTGGACATTGTATCATCGAGGAGGGTGTTTCCCACACGTTGGGCCGACCACAACTTTCTCACCACGGCAGGGTTGAAGGGGGATTTCAACCTCATGTGCAGCAGGGCAGGGTTGGCGGTACTTGGCTTCGCAAGCCACGATACCTATGCCGAGCTTACCCATGAGTTCCTTGCCTCCTTCCACGACGACTACAAGGAGAAAGGTAACATGTGCGCGATAAGCGTCACCATGAACCGGCAGCACTATGACATAAGTTTCGAACAATTTTGCAATGCTTTTAGCTTCCCTCATACTGGGGAGCCCACTGTTACTAACCTCTATAGTGTCACAAGTGGAACAACTTGGGACGTTATTTCTGTTAATGGTGGCAGGAACTTTTATCAGAAGAAGAAGATGTCCACCATTCAGAACCCAACCATCTGCTACTACGCTATGTTCCTCGCCAACACACTACTGGGGAGAGGTGACACAGGCTCCATGGCCACTGCGTACATGGCAATGATCACCAAAGCTCTCTTCCCTACTTCACCACGACGGGATTGGTAACCCACCTTGCATATGCATTAAATATTGTACTACCTGTTATGGAACCTGTTGATGGCTCCAAACTCATGGACATGAAGTATTTGACTGCTTGTGGCTTCCTTGGTGTTTACCATGCTAACCGGAGGCTCTGAGCATATCAATTCAGTTATCTTAATGATGCACAGAGTGAGCAGGTTCAGTTGCCCTGCCCCCAAGGCTTCTCAATCATGGAGAAGAACACTTAGATCCTCACCAAGGACCAAGTGATGGAGATCTCGGTCAAGCTCCCGCCTGAGGAAGAGGAAGATGAGGAGGGAGGTCAGCAGGATGATGAGGAGCAGGAGCAGGAGCAGGAGGAAGAGAAGGGACATAATCCTGCTTGGGAGGGACAACAGCAGCAGCAGCAAGGAGGAGCTTGGGACCTGTGGCCCAACCAGCCGCAACAGGAGTACAACTACGTCCTCTATCAGGAGTTCTAGCAGCTCAACCAGTGCGTTGAGGAGATCGACTACACTCTTCAGGAAGTTAATGAAGATGTGAATGATTTGACTCACAACTTCAGTCACTTCATGACCCACTTCCCCGACTACTACCAGCAGTATCCATACCAGCCGCCATATAACAGCAACAACTGAGCCTGGCAATAGCCTAACCTTGGGGGACTTTTGAAAACCTCCAAACTTTGCATTTATGTTTTTATTTCTTATTTTGATTTATTTTATTTTCTTCAAAATTTGCATGTTATTTTTAGCCTTGCATGTCAAAACCAAAAAATACAAAAAAATTAGTTGTAACTTTATTTGCAAGTTCGTTTCTTCGTTTTTCTCGGAGATTGCTTCGTTTTAGGTGACTTGACAATAGAGAAACATAGAGGGGGTTCAACTCAAATACAAGAAAGAAGCAAGCTAGAAAAGGTATCACATTCCTTTCATCATTCTTTCTGCAACCTTAAATTGATCCTACAATTATTTATTCGCTTGCACTGAGGTCGCTCCCCACTTAGCTTGTTGTCGTATAAATTCTATTCCTTTGCTAGTGTCTCTTTTTTAGCTTTAAAACAATGAGAAACGTACTTGGTTAAAAATACTTTGTACATTTTTACAACAAGAAAAAGCATCTGAAAGATGACTCGAGTCCATGTTTAGCCCAAACAATTTAATTTTAGAACTACTCCATCACATTTGAGCTTAATATAAATAGACTTGATAGTACCCTTGATTGAAATTGTTTGATAAAATGGATGCTTCAAAGTAGCAGAAATTATGCCACTAATTTTTCTAATAATTACCGTAAGATATTGTTTTACGCGTGTCATTACAACTCTGTCGTGCTCCATGAGTAACTATTAACTCCATTGGCCAACGAACGATCTAAATGTGGGAAACCACTTGATTTCGGCTATTGAGTTATGTAAACGTCTGTAGCATCAATGCTATGACGTGTAAAAAATTTGAAAGACAAGAGAAAAGAAAGAGGTGCTTTGATAGTCTTGAAATTTTGACATGGGAGTAGATGAGTTGTTCTTGAATTAAATGTTTTGATGCCAACTTGAGTACTCTTAATTGGTTAAACAAACAAGAACAAAAAGTTTTCATCTCTCCATAAAGAGAGGCACCAAAAGAAATTGTATCACCTTCCTAGCTAAACTTTCGGCACTTGCTTGGGCATATGATTCATTTGCTAACAAGATATACGTGGTTAGGAAGTGGACTTAGTGCAATATTTTGAATACTTGTATGATCATATTTAAGATTGTAGGGATTATGAAGAAAATAATTTTGCACCGATTCAAACTTGTGAGTTCCTTTATTTTCAATCTCGAATCTCTGCTATTCTTCCTTATTTCCTTGTCACTTGAGGGCAAGCAACATCTAAGCTTGGGGGAGTTAATAGTGTGAGATTCTACACATTTTTTTATGGCTTTTATTGATGGTTTTCTCTCAGATTTGATCGTTTTCTGGCTTTACCTAACGCTAATACTTCGGTAGCAAATAAAACTTGGTTTTTAATGTGTGTTTCAGATTCTGAATGTCAACAGAAGGATTTAACTAGAGAAACATAATATTATAGAGAAAACAAGCGAGTCTCACTTTGGAAGCACGCAAGGGGAGCTCACAGAAGCTTTAACGAGCAACTATACGACGGGAATATTTTTCCGGCCGTATAGTTGTCGCCGCCTCTGTCTTGTCAAAAGAGACAACTTCCATGAAGGGATGGAGGATGAAAACACAACATAGCAGCCACCATACCATCCAGAAGGGAGAAATTAGAGATCCAAAGAAGAAAGAGAAGGTGTTCTTCATCTCGCTCCACGATCTTCGACCTCCTAGCCAATACACCCCCATAGCCACTACTTGTACTTGAGAGAGAGAGGGATCTCCACCTTGCAAGACTAGGGTTTGAGATTATTTCTTCCCATCTTGAATTGTGTTGGATATTTTTCTATTCATATTGTGGATATCCATGGTAATACAAAGATGAATTCCCTTTATTCAATTGTATTGATGATCTGTTCTTCTCTCATGTGTGAGTAATTCCCTTGGGCGTGGGAGAAGTAGGGGATTTTTAAGATGTGATGTTCCTTCATATATTTTCCATTGGTTTGTGATTGATTCTAATTACTATATTATGTGTACTTGACTATCTGTGGGATGCCTAATGCTTGTTGTCCAATTAAGGGCCCAGACAACATGATGCTTTGTTCTACATAGATAAGGTCGTGTTCGCTAGTGGACCGGCGACCCCCGGGTGACATGGGGATATCAATGGAAAGCTAGTAGCCTCGAGGATAACGAGGAACCACTATGCTTATTGCATTAGTCCGATCCAAGGAGCTTAATCGCTAAACGACCTAAAGGGTCTTAATCATCTAGTGTTTGACCATGGTTTTGGTAGCAGCTAGTAGGATTATTTAAGTTGGATGAAATCTACCAAGAGGAGTTCCGGCTAATTATGGGGTGCTTGCCTACACATATATTTATAAGATTATAATTTTTACATTTATCACTTGTCCACCTGGCATAGTCACTATCACCATGAACTGAATCTCCCCGCGCCTTCTTTCGCCATCTGCAGGAAACAACAAACAACCAAGTCGTTCTTTACTTTTATGCTTTATATTTCTGAAGTTTACATTTTAGTTCTATTTAAATACATCACATTTACTCAAAACCCATTCTTATTTCAACACTTGTAGTCAATTCACTCGAAGACCTGTGACAACTTCGGGTGTGACAGAGACTTGACCCATAAACATTTACCTTTGGGCTCCCTGTGGGACCGATATCTAAACTTCGAAACTAGCTACAAATGATATGTGCTCTTGTAGACATCACTAAGTGGCATGATCATGTTGCAACAATCATTGGTGGGAAGTGTCCATCACATCATTCCGGATGATATAACTTCATTGTCAGTGACTTTTGTTTAGCCCATGATCAGGAAACCTTGATCATCGTCTGCCCAATGAACTAGTTGAATAGAGGCTATTAGGGACCTAGGTTTGTTCGTATACTATCAATGTTTCCTCTTGATACAGTTATAGTATGATATAAAACTATTATGAACTAATAAAATATGACAATATTACCCTTTTATTATTTGCCTCTAGGGCATATATCCTTCAGTTTGGTATGGACTTTACCTTGAGGTTCTGGTGCCTTTATAAGCTGAACATGTGGGAGCCTTTAGGGCAATAGACAACCTCGCATAGAGAACTCTATGATCTCTGTAAACCAACGTATTTGTCGTTATAGTGATTGGAAGCAGGAGTAGGATTCCGCCACCATCATGGGATTTGAAGCTAGGTAAACTGTGTAACCTCGTACCTACTAACTCACTGCCTTACCCCACCTCTCTCTCAATGCTCTTTGAGGACCTCTCCATGGCGTACTCGTCGGCAATACCACAATAGTTGGTGCCCACCGTGGGGCAAGAGACGCTTCGAGCTCTACACCAGGAGAGAATCAATCTCTTCACAGTAATCGGAGACACCATCGCCATCGGACATGTTCTCCTCTTCGGTAATGTTCTGATTGTTCCTATGGACGAGTTCTGGATCCCTCTGAAGACGAACCCCACCCATTTCCTCATCGTCCTGATCAGGGACATCCACATATTCATTGGCGAAACCGACACGGGATCCAACTACTAGGAAGTCAGACAAGCGTCAAGACCCGCACGGACCGCCTCCGGGCTAAATACGATCGCAGAAGAATGGTGAGGCTTGGATCTATCTTTGGAGTTTGCAAGCCTAGATCTAGGAATTTCAAGGCCCACCCAAACCACCCATGTGTAGGATATAATGGTGGAAGACCAAAGCAGATCCACTTTGGCTCAACCAGGTGTTAGAGAAGCAGCAGTTGCACTTCGTCGGTGTTCTTAGCGTCTTAGATCTGTCACGCTGCATCCAGAAGCCGGACGAAACCTCAAGTGAGTACCTAGCCAGATGGCTCAGGTTGAGAAACTCTAATGACGGGATCTTCGAGCGGACCATTGTGTTCTATTTTATCCAAGGACTTGCGAAGGACACATTAATCTGGCATGCGCTAAGGCATCGGGAGGTACATGAACCCTCAGATTCTACCAGGTGATCGAGGTTGTTAAGAACTTCGACGGTGCTGACACGGTCGTCCTAGAACCTCCCAATACCGCTGCCGGAAACAACCACTTTATTGGCTACATTGCTTCGGGTTCTGGTTCTACTTCTGAATCGGCCGACAACGAATCTGAGTCAATCCTGGATGCACTCCACGCCAACATCGGTGACGCAGATTTTGGAAGCGATCCGACCAACTCGGAAGAACTTGAAGCGTCCATGAAGGAGATGGAGGCGGACCTCAAACTCAAGGAACGCCGTAATCAAGCTCACAGGTCTCATCAGGTCTACATGACCATTAAGAACGTGGTAGAATAAGACGTCAGAGCCGGAGCAGCTCTGCCAGCAGCAGGCGATGCCGGGAGGGTCATTGTCGCACGTAAAGAGGTTGCAGATCCCACGGACGCAGCAAAGGCCATGCCCCCTCCAAATTTACCTCAGCAACAAGCGCATGAACTAGATGCCGGACCCAACGACACCAATCAATAAAACATGCATCCTCCTGCGCCACCGCCATCAACATCGAAGGCCAAGTGATCGGGACTTGGTGGAAGAGTAACAAACATGATTGAATAAATCACACATCTCAGTCGGAGCAAATGTAAATCTGAGACCCATCATGTAACAAATACATTGCTTACTTTTGGAAAAGCACGGGAGTCATAACAAACGATATATATTTGATCAGGTAACAATGATATCACTTTGGTTATCTATGGAAAATCTGATTTTCCATCATGTCGAACTGTTAGCTTCAAGACTTCAGACAAACCTGCAAGGAGGACAGAAGAAGCCATAGGAAAGTTGCGGATTAGTCTTCCGAATGATATGCTAGATTTATACTGAAAGAGAAAAAAGCTGAGCGATAGCAATCTCATATTGCAGAGGTGCTAAATATCGTTCAACTGAATTTCTGGAATAAATGGGTAAGATGAGACCAACGTTCATGTTTCCGGTATCTCTCCATGGCTATATTATGTTATTTATATGCCATTACATTGCTGCATATATCGCAGTTTATAATGTGTTAAGTGGAAGTATTGGACTTCTTAATTTAGAATAACTCTGTATTGAGTGTACCTAGAATTGTATCTGGCTCTAAAAAAGAAGTTGAGAAGGTGGTACTAACTAATAAAAAAGATCCCCTAATTTGGATACCTAGCCCAAAAAAGGGGTTTACTGTTAGATCTTTCTATACACAACTGGATTCTCACTTACCTAGTTGTGAAAATACGCTGCCATGGAACATAAAAATATGACCAAAAGTGAAAGTGTTCACTTGTCTCTCCTTTAATAGTCATGGTGTTCACCTTCTGATCATGTCCACCTATCTAGTTTGGAGCCGGTATTAGGTATCGGCCTTGTGATATTCCACTAAAAGAGCTGAGGACGTTGGTTGACGTTCTCTACCCTGCCAGGCGCTTCGTAGTTCACCTTCTCCTTGTCATGCTTTCTATCAGTGTCATGGGGCCGACAGGTAATTGCACCCATTCAAAGAAGCCGAAGGCGTTATCCATGTGGTACAATTGTGGCAGTTAGGATAATCACGTTAGTGTTTTCATTTCAAAAGGAAACAACACTACCATAGGGTCCATAAGAGATCAGCATCCATAGTCATGAATATTGTCTACTATACGAACATGAACGATCATGTTATCTATGGGGAGTAATATTCAGATCTTCCAACTGAAAATAAATTCAAATCTTCCAACTAAACAGAACTTTCAAGCCTAAACAATCTAAAGGGATATAGTCCGTGGGTTATGGGCTAGTTATAATCATGGATTTTATGTAGCTCTAGAGCATAAGGGAATATCGACTTCTGTTCTAGATAAGAAGGGAAAGACAACCAAACCTAGAGCCGTGTTGTACACTTCTAGCAGGCTCCAAACAACTCTTATCCTCTCGATCTTGTATCTTAGTATCTGTAGAGAGAGTGCACCATCGTCGATTCAGGAGATGACAGGAAAGTGAGTAGCGCAGACAACTCAGGTAGTTGACGACTGTACGCAACACCCTCAACGCTTCGACAAAGAGAAGAGAACAAAATTAATTACATACAGTTCTTGTTGTCTATGTTCAGCTGTAATTATATGCAATTAATACTTCTACAAATTTGCAGCTGTATTGATTTACCTTTCTTTGCAGAAGGCAAGTGATCCTCCACCGGATTGCACATACCCTGCAGGTAGCAATACACACTGCCACCATGGCCGAGATTAGCCATGGCAGTACCACACATGGATCAACTTGAATGTGCCGATAGGTTCAGTGCATTTCTTGGTCCAGGACTTTCTATGGAAAAGACATGCCTAGCTGGTACACCTCGGTAAAGGGTGCAGCACGACCAGAAGGGGAAACCACGACAGGCAGCACGCCCAGAAGGTGAAACCACAGTAACATCTTGACATCCCCTGCAGCAACACAAGGCTGGAGGCAACGTAGAAGGGTGCCGACCTCGCTGGCGGGCAGCTACCATACCAGCGAACAGTACAGACAACATCGTCGAATTCAGCATGGAAAACAGAGGAAAAAGAAAGTAGCAAGAAGGCAGAGTAGGAGAGACACACCTCGACCCGTCTAGGAAAAGGAAACCCTATAAAACTGAATCACAACATCCTTGATGGTGGCAGCCATGGCCCAGTACGCCCTGTCGGTCGTCCATCGTCGGCGTCAGCCACATAAAATAAGCCTGGTCCTGGGTCCGTGGGCGGCCCAAGTAACAACTGCTCCAGGATACCACATGGCGGCCAAGCGGTTCCCGTCGCCGGCCTCCTTCCGCAATGGAAAAAGTTCATTTCAAACCTTAAACTCGTAAGGGTTAGACAAATCAAACATTAAAATCGAAATCCCGGTCGTTGACACCTTGAACTTGTGAATCCCGGTCTAAATCCAACCCTGGGCATGTTTGGCGCACCGGGAAGGCAGCGATCCCGACTGGGATCGAAGATTGCTCTCACTGACAGTGGGGCCGATATGTCATATTCATCTTCTTCCCCAATTTCTTCCTCTTACTTCACTCCCCAATTAATCCCGAACAGTAAGTGTGCGATCCTGCCGCTCCGTCATGCGAGGCCATTTCCCCGGGCGCGGCGTGGGTGTGTATGCTGGTACGGCCTCCTCCAGGACGCATAAGTGTATGTGACGCCGCATACTTCCGACCGTTGCGCACAAAGCTAAAGGAACTCTACATGGAAGTGTAGCTCGTGCAAAGCTAACGGGTTCCTCCTGAAAAGCTACAGGTGGTCCGTATGCTCTAATTGATTTTGTTACTGGCCGGTATAACTCGCCGTGACAAGCTAGCTCTAATAGATCAATTGATAAATTATTTTCATTAGTTTCATCAGCTCGTGACCGATTTCAGAACCAGAAAAAGGGACTCTGCTCATCGACGAGCTGGATCCTAGAGAAAATCGTGCAGGCGTTCGAGCTGCAGCAGTTTGACGACGCCCATCTGTTTGTGTGTTGTGGCAGCGTGAGGGGCGCCCGCTGCGTCAGGTGTTGAGCTGCCGCCGCGTCGATCCACTACTCCGCCCTGTGCAACTCCCCTAGCTCGTTCTACTCTGCCACGAGTCAGTCCCATGTAGTTGCTGCTGCACGGAAAGAGACAGGAAGGGGCGACGAGGATGGAGAGAGAGGGGACACGAGGAAAGAAGACATATATGACACGTGGGCCAACTTAGTTAGTGAGAGTATATAATTTATTTCATATGTTATTTTTATATTATAGCAGAGAAATTACTCGAGGGTTTGATTTAGACCGGGATACGCAAGCTTAGGGTGCCAACGACCAGGATTTTGATTTCAGAGTTTGATTTGTCTAACCTTTACAAGTTCAAGGTTTGAAATGGACTTTTTCCTTCCGCAATAGGCGATGCATCCGCATGCCCTCGACGTGCTGGGTCTCGCTGTTCCATGCCTAGCAGCGGCACATGGAAGCAGATCAGGCACATCGCTGCCTCCCTCCTCTCGCTATCGCTCGACAAAAGCGGCTTGGCGGGGAGGAACTCCGACAAGAGCGAGAGATGTCGGGGGATGACCCTGGGTAGGCCAAGCCAGGCTCAACTGACCAGCTCCAGGGAGATCTGGCCGGATGGCCACGAGACAGAGAACCATAGTCGGGTGATACACATCACCCGGTCCGCATCAAGATTCCCCAGTTGGCCCGTCTAGCCGGGGGCCAGGAAAGTCGGCTAGGTGGCCAACTCTAACCGGCCACCTCGGATCCGGTTGCCAAAGGTACGGGAGGGGGTGATGCTCCTTGCTGAGCTCACTCTTGACCGGACAGGCTGGCGAGCCGCCCTGCCGGCACTACCAGACGAGGGCGCCAAAGCGCTGAGGCTGGGAGATGACAAGTAAAGCTCCGGCTGACGGATAAAGCACAAAGCTGATGGATAAAGTACCGGGTGATGCCCAAAGCGGAGGCGCTGAGATGCTGTGGCGCTGTCCCCACCTGTACTAGAGCTTGACCGGGTCCTAGACCACTGGCTGGACCCGGCAGCAGGCCCGCTTTGTAAACCCAAAGCCCAAATAGTAAACCCTAGAGCCCACATTGTAAACCTACCCTTCCACCAGTATATAAGGAGGGGTAGTGCTAGGGTTCTAGGTAGGGCATTGCAAGTTAGCCAGAACCACCAAGTCAAGTAGTTCATCTTCCTCTAGCTCTCGATAGCATCTAGAGAAACAGCTCAAGGAGCACTTGTATTGAGCATCTGCTCCCCATATAGTAGATCCTTGCAGGAGTAGGACTGTTACCTCGACAAGAGGGCTCTGAACCTGGGTACATCGCTATGTCTGCAGTATATGTGCCCAACCCGTTGCGAGTAGACACCGATAGCATCCTGATTGTCCCCTCTCATGCCATCCTTGATGGCACTGCCTATTCCACACCACGATAGTTGGCGCCCACCGTGGGGCACAATGCTTCGGCTAGGGTCATCTTTCGCATAGGACTTCCACTCGTTGCCGGTGAGCGAGTCGCCTCTAGCCTCATCCTCACCTTCGGCTCCTTCGACTTGACAACGCATCATGCTTCAACGGAGAAACTTTCCCAAGTGACGGCTCCTTCATGCACTTCGGCAAGCATCACGTCTACGTCGCCACCATCGTTGAGGATTTCCCTCACGAGGTCATCACCGTCTCCGACGCGCCTCCAGGTGAAAGGGTAATTGCCCCTATGTGTGGTTTTGGTGATTAATTACAATCCCTATGAACTAATGTTTTCATTGAGTTTTATATGAAGGAATATTCCATAGGTCATGCTTGTAGTCCATATGTTGGATTCAAGTATGGATGGCATGAAGATAAAGATAACCTTGAGTTTTTGGCATCAAGATCATCAAATTGAAGATAAGAATATGATATGTTCAAGATCTTGAGAGTGTGATCTCAATAGAAGAATTCAAGATATGGCTCTAAGTCGGTGTCATGATAGCCTCATTAGTTGAGCTATGGTTGATTAAGATTTAGAGCATGTAATCAAATGAAGAGTTCCTTATATACCTCAAGATATTGAGATGGAGCATGAGAAGACACTTGGTTGACCAATGCAAAGAGTGAAGAGTAATTTCAAGTTGGTCAACACATGAAGCATAAAGAATGTACCACATGGATCTTGTGGTGTGGTAAGCCTTGTCATTTATGCATCATGAACTAACCCATTATATATGTTCCTTTGTGTTTTATATATGGGATAGGTATCTTTCCATGGGCATGCTTCAAAAGTGAAGATCTCAATAGCCCATGAGAGGATGGCATCAAGTGGTGATCGCCATCAAGGTTGAGAAGGGAAAGTTCAAGATAAGCATCTCGAGAAGATCATTTGCTTGAAGCTTGCCGTCCATATTGGTGATAATGGACATGTGAATACGTGTCTTAATGAAGCTATCCCATAGTGGTGTATGGGGGAGCAAATTATGAGTCTTCACGAAGCAACAATGATCAAGTGGTGCATTCCGGCTTGGATGGAGCTTGAAGCGTTGTCATCAAGATCAAGCGGGATGCGCAAGG
Organism: Avena eriantha; assembly: GCA_910589775.1. Taxonomy (NCBI): domain Eukaryota; kingdom Viridiplantae; phylum Streptophyta; class Magnoliopsida; order Poales; family Poaceae; genus Avena; species Avena eriantha. The sequence goes on along the minus strand of OU342740.1, from coordinate 437,262,319 downwards.
CAAATGTATGGCCTTGCTAGGTTTTCCTTTTACCGGTCTCAAGGTGGTTGTTGGGAGACCGGGTTATAGGATAGATAGCCGCACTATCAAGAGGGGCTTTCAGTTGGATAACTTGATCACACCGTCGTAGGGAGCTCAATCCTTGGCATACTTTGCATCTTCCTATTTTGTTGCTTCTTGGTATTTTCTCTATGTGAGGTTATTGAGCTTGTTTCTAGCTCTTCAACAAGCCCAAGTTCATCAAAAACGGAATTCGTATGCATCTTATATGGCGTTTTCGAGTTTGAAGGTTTTACAAGTTCTTCTTATAGGGAGGCTCCATACCTTTCCTCATTTGGTTCTATCTTCCTTTGTTGGACTATGATTTTTTCATGCACCATATTTTAGAGCTTGTTGTCCTCGTCAAAACAAGCCCAAGATCATCGAAATTGGAGTCCGGATGCAAAAGTTATTGCATTTTTCGTGAAGTCTGTTTTATCCCGGTTGTGGATCCGGTTCAACCGAGCCCCACACTGGACGGTCCGGTTCTAGCTCCGGTAGACCGGATCTCAGACCGGATTTTCCGGTTTTCGAGACCGAGTCTATTTCAGGTTGGCAAACAGAGGTATTTCGGTTTGTAGGTCGGTCCTCCGGCCTGAGGACCGAGTTTTCCGGTTCTGGGGCCGGTCCAACCGACTTTGGAACCGAGTTTTCGTTGTTTTCTCTCCAACGGCCATATTTGCTTTTCCCTGTAAAAGGGGTTCTTCCCCCAACGTTTTTGGGAGTTCTTGAGCACGAAATTGACCTCCATTGTTGGCCCTCTTGAGCTTGCTTCCTCTCCCTTCCCTCCTATGATTCTTGCATCTTTTTGAGGGCTTTGGAAGAGGAGATCTAGATCTACAATCCCCACCAATCAATTCCTCCTCTAAGTGAGGGGAACCCATTGGATCTAGATCTTGGAGTCATTTGTTGACTTCCACCATTGTTCTTCCTCTCTAATTCCTCCCTAGCACTTGTTGCTTTGGTGGGATTTGAGAGTGAGGGATTTGAATGCCCTTGGTGTTCTTCCTTTGCATTCTTGCATAAGTGTTGAGCTCTCCACTACGATTTGTTCGAGTGAGAGACCGTGAGCTTGTTGCTCTTGGAGGGTGACCTCCTAGTTGGCTTGGCGGTTGGTGCCGCAGTGTCCTCTTCGTGGAAGATTGTGAAGAGACCCGGGCTTCTCCTTCGTGGAGCTTGTAAAGTGGTTGTGGAGCTTGCCATCTCCGGAGTGGAGGAAAAGCTAGCCATAAGGAAAGGGCCTATTCCTTCATGGGATAGACTCGGAGAAGAAGGTGAGCCTTCGTGGCGTTGGGAAATCCTTCGTGGAAGCCCACACCTCTCCAACGTGATGTACCTTACTTGTAAGGGAACACGGGAATACATCTTCGTCTCCGCGTGCCTCGGTTATCTCTATACCCGAGCTTACTTTCCTTGTGATAGCCATCGAGCTTGAAGTACTTATATGTTGCTTATCACTTGTGGTATTTATCTTGTGTTATCTTGCTTATCTTATCTTGTTGTTGGTGCACTTAGTTGAGCCTAGTGTATTTAGGTTTTGAGCTTGTAAAATAAACGTTAGTTTAATTCCGCATTCTATCAAGCCAAAACTGTAATAGTTTTGAAATTGCCTATTCACCCCCTCTAGGCGACATCTCTATCCTTTCAATTGGTGTCAGATCAAGGTCTCTCCTTGTTTAGGCTTCACCGCCTAGAGTGTAAAGATGTCGGCTAGTAGTATAGTGCACAATGACAAAATTATCTTTGATGGCACAAATTATATTTTGTGGAGAAATTGCTTGCTTTGTAATCTTTGGACCTTGTGTCCAAATATTGAGCGATTTCTAGATATAGGTTTTTCTCCTCCAATGGATCCTCAAAATCTATCTTTAGAGGATGAGAAAAATTTACATCTCGAAGATCAAGTATCTAATGAGCTTATTTTCTCTTTGAGCCCCATAGTTAATTTGTTCTTGACAAATGTAAAGTGCAAGTCATCTCATGAGATGTGGACCAAGCTTAAAGAAATATTTGGTGGGTCCATTTCTCATAGGGTTGGTGGTATCTCCGAGGAGCTCTCTTCTCCTTCACATCATGAAGAGCTCCAAGTGACTTCCACCTCCGGCCGCGATGAGATTTCAATTCCCTCCACTTCACCTACATGTGACAAGTCACAAGGTAATGGCATGGTGAGTGGAGAAATCATATATAATGATGGTAGTGGTTCTCTTTACACCAATGATTCATGTTCTATAAATGCTAATGGTGTAGAGAGTTTGGACTTAAGCACTTCTTGCAACGATAATTATATATCCCCTCGTGTTGCTAGTCCTTGCATATTGTCTAGAAATTATTTGAGTACTAGTGTAGATGATATGCTTGATTTTTCTTGTTCCAATAAACAAAATGCTTGTATTCCCTCTAGTTGTGTATCTAACAATGTAGAGGAAATGAAACACCCTATGGAGCAAGACACAATCATGAATGAAGATTCAAGAATATCCTCATCTTCGTCCTCCCATGCTCACATGTGCCTTTTGGCAAGAGGATCAAAGGTATCTCCTACTTTGGATCCCAATATATCTTCTCTATATAATAGCAATGACAATGATGATAGTGAGGATGACCTTGATGAGGATACTAGAGCTCTTGTGCTTGAGCTGACCTTTTTGTGTACCTCTCTTTGTGGTAATAATAAGGCCGTTGCTTGTATCAAACATAATATGGACACCATAACTAAACAAACGGAAACCATAGAGGAGTTGGATTTCCAACTTGATGATGGGAGTCGGAGATTCAATCTCCTTAAGAAAGAGATTGCTGAGGAGAAGCACACTAATTGTCTCCTCATACAAAAAATTGAATCTTATGAGCTTGAAAAGGAAAAAATCTATTAATGATGCTAGTGCTACTAACTCTACTTCTTGCGAAGTGATGTCTACGCACTTCTATTCTTGTAGACAGTTGTTGAGCCTCCAAGTGCAGAGGTTTGTAGAACAGCAGCAAGTTTTCCCTTAAGTGGATCACCCAAGGTTTATCGAACTTAGGGAGGAAGTGGTCAAAGGTATTCCCTCTTAAGCAATCCTGCAATCAAGATACAAGAAGTCTCTTGTGTCCCCAACACACCCAATACACTTGTCAGGTGTATAGGTGCACTAGTTTGGCGAAGAGATAGTGAAATACAAGTGGTATGGATATAAGATAACGGTGCTAGAAAATAACTTGATGGCGTGGAAGAGACTAAAGGAAAACTGAAATAAGGATGGAAGCAAGCAAACATGTAACAGATCTAGTAGCAAACGAAGTTTCAATGCTTAGAAACAAGGCCTAGGGATCATACTTTCACTAGTGAACACTCTCATATAAATATATTCTCTTTATGATACTACTCGTAACTACTCTCCGGTTGGACACTCTAATCGATGGTAGGGCTATAACAGCACACCTCAAAGTTCACCTTTCTCATCTAGAAAACCCCACACTGTCACCTTGAGTATTAGATGAGTCCAACAAACACCACAATTTCATAAAGACATCCAACTCCAAATATAACTCATAACAAGTATTTGTAATCTCTAGCCTAAATGCCACCATGGTGAGCACGCTGTCACTTTCACACACATGGGAAGAGCAGAGATTCATTAAAGCACTTGAGTAGCAAGGTAGATCTACTTGATTACAAGCTCATGATCTCAATAAGATCATGCATAGAGAGAGAGATGAACACATAGCTACCGGTAGAACCCTTAGCCTCGAGAGAGAACTACTCCCTCCTCATCATGGGAATCAACAATGGTGATGGAGATGGTGGTGGAGATCGATGGAGATGGCTCCGGGGGCACTTCCCCATCCCGGCAGGGTGCCGGAACAGAGACTTTCTGTCCCCCGAATCTTCCCTTTGGTGGCGGCGGCGCTGCGGAACTTTTCGTGGCTGGAGGCTTGACGATCTAGGGTTTATGCCTCGGGAGGCTTCTTATAGGCCAGAGGGAAAGGTCGGTGGGCGGCCAGGGGGCCACACCACCTGGTGGCGTGGCCAGAGCTAGCCCTCGGCACCACATGGTGTGGCCGCCCTGTGGCCCCTCTCCGTCTTGTCTTCTGGCTCGGTAAGTCTTCCGGTAAAATATCGACTTTGGCTTTTGTCCGGTCCAATTCCGAGAATATTGATTTTCTGACTTTCCTGGAACCAAAAACAGCAGAAAACAGGCAACTGGCACTGTGGCATCTTGTTAATAGGTTAGTCCAAGAAAGTCTATGAAAAGTACTCCAAAGTGTGGACAAAACACAAGAAAGTAGATAAAACCAAGCATGGAACATCAAAAATTATAGATACATTTGCAATGTATCAACATCCCCAAGCTTAACTCCTACTCGTCCTCGAGTAGGTAAGTGATAAAAAGAAAGAATAATTTTTTAGGTGACATGCACCATCAAAGACTTGATCAAAGTATTTGTAAAACATTCAAAGCTAGGATCATAGTACTTCAACATAGCATGAAAGACAAAGTTCTAGCAATAGGAAAAAGACACTATGATGCAACATGATCAAACAAAAGATTCATGAATAACAATGCTTTGCAAGACGTTTGTTTGTTTCACATAAAGAAAACATAGCATAATAGTATTCAGCTTGTCCCTCATAGAGTAGCAAATATAAATGCATAGGACACCTTCAAAGTTCATAAGAGTGACTAGATGCAAATAGTTTAAAACAAGCAATATCAAGTTATGCATCAATCAACTAGTCTTGGGACAATGCACATAGAACTAAGAATGGCCACTATGCTCTCAAAGTAGGTGCATAAAGATAGAAGGTGGAGACTCAATATAATGGTGGAAGAAAGGCCTTCATAGAAGGAAGTAGGGATTCAAGTCTCATAAAGAGCTTCCAAAAATTATGGTACTTGTAGCTTTCAGCTCTCATTGCCCCTATCATAAGAATCTTTAAGGTGATTAAGTTTAAAGTGACATAACTAAGAGGATATGCTTGACAAGTTATAAACCGAAATTTCATGCCCCTTACTTACGAAGACCGAACCTCATGCTACTCAACTTCAGTCACGAGTAAGCTCTTGTCATTGTAAGTACATGTGTATCATTAAGAACCGCCAACGGGGTACCCCTTGCACATGATACAGGAGCTATCCCATAATCAAAATGACAAGGCAAGCAGACAATGAGCATCTCAGCGATCTTTTTATTTGCTATTTGCATAGGTTTTTATTGAGGATGCTTCATAGAGTGCTCATTACGGTGATGCTGCAAGTTTCCACCATGATTAGGCATGGCTTAGGCTAGCGGCCCAGGCGTTTCTCTAACACACATACAAACTCCATGATCTTACAAGTTCCACTTTTATTTCACACCGCCGGGATCCATAAGCAAAAGAACATGATATCAACGGGGTACAAAGTACAAGTGCAATGTTGAAAGCATTCCCCATGATACATGGTTCTGCTAATTTAAACTTATAAAGCGCAAGCATATACGCAACAAAGAAGGACCCGATGGTTCAAGTTTATTAGATGCAAAAAAAGAGAAGTGTGCCATCAAGTTCGTGAGAGCTTTAATCACTAGTTTTCTCAATAACAAGTTTAATTTGGAAGGTAAACAAAAGCATGAATATACTTGGAATAGCATAAGCTAGTAGGTAGGTATGGTGGACCCTTTGGAATAACTTGATTTAGGTAGTTGGATGCATGAGTGGAACTCATACTTGGTTATGGAGGCTAGCAAAAGACTGGTAGCGACAAACTAAGAGAGCAATAATGGCCATAATCATGCAGAGCGACAAAACATCATTGATCAAAGCATAAAGTGATACTACAAGTTGAAAACTAAAGGATCATAAAGGCTCTGGTGACTTGATATAGTCATAACATGGTGTGAGCATGCGCCAAGTCAACCCAAATAAAGCATCAAAGGAGAATACCACTATATTATGCTTTAATATGCTAAAACAACGCATGATTCATCCAAGGCACATTAAGCAATCTCAATTGTTTATAACAAGTCATTCTACAGCAAAGAATACTAAGCATAAAGCCAAAAAAAATATCAAGAATGGCATGACAAAGCATAGGACACAGTCAAAAACGAGCTCTTTTTACCACATAAGCATGAACTTTCCTACTCTTTTCCAAACCAAACCAAACTATTTGCAAACCAATGTATGAAATAGGGGGTCCAACCAATTTATTCTGAAAACTAAGCAAACCAATCAAACTAAAAACCAAAACAAAAACGAAAAAGAAGACGCTCCAAGAACAACACAACTGTGCATGAAACAATAAAAATGAAGCGTTTGGAAGAAACCTGGGATTTTTATTGATGAAGAAGGGGATGCCTTGGGAATCCCCAAGCTTTGACGCTTGTACTTCTTGGATATTTTTTGGGGTGACACGCGTGGCATCCCCAAGCTTGAGCTTTAGTCCATTCTTCATCTCATTACTCATTCCTTCCATACACCTGAAAGTTTTCCTTCATACAAAACTTCACACAATCTTTATTAGCAACATTTGTGCACTCAAGATAAATAAGTCTTAAGGTTCAGTTCTAACACCAAAAATACTTCCATTAAAACACAAGCTACTGTAGCACTTCCCCCAAAAAGCTCAATTCCCCAAAAGAACTCAAAAAGGAACCAACAAGAAGCAAATGCAGAAAATGGCAGAAATCTGTCAAAACAGACCAGCATGTAAAGACGAATTTTTTCGAAGACCTTCTGTTGCTCAAATCGAAAAGTGTTGAACTAACTAAAGTTATATAACAACTTGGGTCAGAAGCACAAAAATTCACGCCTCAAAAGGACGTACAGAGATTTTACACGAATTTTTATGGTGAAGTACAGAAATCTGTTTCGGGATAGCAACTTTCCCAATCATTAGTTCTCTCTCATTAGAGGTTACTCTTGGCACAAAAGGCAAATAAAAAGGATAAGGAGCGGTTATTACAGAGGTAATAACTTCCAAGACTCATCTAAAACTTTTGGGTTATCTCCCAATAAATACTTTTCTTTAACGCCTTTAAGTTAGGCATGATAGTTTGAAAAGATGCTCACATAAGAAATATGAATTGAAGTAAAAGAGAGCATCAAGAAGCAAATTAAAAACACATTTAAGTCTATCCCACTTACTATGCATAGGAATCTTGTAAAAAACAAGTCATGAAAGCACAAAGCAGCAAGCATAGGAAAGCAAAACAAGTGCAACTTCAAAAAATTCAACATAAAGAGGGGAAACTTAATATTGTTGAGACACATAAAACCATGTTTCCCTCTCTCATAATAACTTTCAGTAGCATCATGCATAAAAGTAACAATATAACTATCACAAGAAACATTCTTATCATGAGCCACATGCATAAAAGAATTAATACTCCCCACATAAACATAGTCATTCTTATTGATTGTAGTAGGAGAAAATTCAACAAAATAGCTATCATTATTATTTTCATCACCATAATCATCAAATATGGGAGGCATATTGTAATCATAATTAATTTCCTCCTCAATAGTAGGTGGACTGAAAATATCATACTCATCATTGTAATCATCATATATTGGAGGCATAGTATCATCAAAGTAAATTTTCTCCTCTGTGCTTGGGGGACTAAAAAGATCATTTTCATAAAAACTAGCTTCCCCAAGCTTAGACTTTTCCATAGCATTAGCAATAATGGTGTCCAAAGATTTCATACTAATAACATTGATATTAGCACGCAAATAAAGTTTCATAGGTTTTTTAATTTTCTCTTCAAACACTTCATGTCCTAACTCAAGATAAATACTATAAAGCTCTCTAATTTTTTTTTGTTTTCCATTAAGCCTAACTAGTGAAAACAAGAAACAAAAAGACAAAATTGCAGAATCTAAAGGAAATAACTTCGAGCACTCACACCAGAGGATGTGAGTACCTTTTACCTTACCTCCCCGGCAACGGCGCCAGAAAATACGAAGCATCTACCCTAAAGGAGAATGTTGAGCTAAGAGCTCAACTTGAGTTGCTAACTAGCAATTATGGGAAATTGGAAGAAAGTCATGAAAATCTCTTGGCCTCTCATAATGATCTTCTAATCTCCTATGATGGGCTAAAGTTAGCTCGTGAGGCAAGTATCACTAAGGTAACATCTTGTGAGCCTCATTTGGACATTAGCACAACTTCTACTCAAAATGCTATTTTGCCATGTGCTAGTCCTAGTGATCCTTCTTCTCATACTATTGATAAAACTTGTGTTGGATTACTTGCTTTGCCTTGTTGCTCTAATAATGAAGCTTCTACTTCCTCCAGTACCTCTATTTATACTAACCATGTAAAGGAAATCAAAGAGATCAAGGCCCAAGTCACTTCTTTGAAGAAAGACTTGGAAAAGAGTCATGAAGGCAAATCCACACTCGATAATATTTTGAGTGTGCAAAAATTCCCCGATGATAAAAGTGGACTTGGATTCAACTCCAGTAACAAGAACAAGTCCAAGAGCAACAAGAAGAAGAGCCAAGACCAAGTCAAGAATTCGTCTAAGATTATTTGCTTCAAGTGCAAGGTTGTAGGACATCATGTAAGATCTTGTCCATTGAAGAAAAAGCACTTGAATGATAAGAAAAAGCCATCTCATCTGGTCGGCGGCATGACATCTGCGGTTCAGCATAGGTAAGATTAGAGAGAAATAACTACAGATAAGCGATAGCCCTCTACCCATGCAACAAGCTCAAGCCACAACAATCATAAGCAATCACCAAATGATCAAACACACACACAAACATCGTTCCAGGTTTTCACTAATAGTATATAGCTACAAAAATAGTTTAGAAACGCTGACAACAGCGTTTGGCAAAGCAAAACAGCAAAATAAGCAAAACCAGAAAATCTGGTATAACAGCTTTGTCTTGTTCACAAATTTTTCTGGGCACCTTAAACTCATAAGGAATTTTAGCCAATTTTTTTGCATATGCTACAGGTAATTACGCTCTAGATCCTAAAATATGAGCGCAATCCGAGTTACCAGTAAGGAATTAAAAATCGTGCGGTAAAACTGGTCAGGCAGAAAACTGCAGCAGTAAAGACACGTACCCAAACTTGATCAAAAATCATTTAATAAATCTCACTAAAAATTCCTGGAACTTCAAGGTACCTAACTGAGCAATCTAAGCACAATAAGTTAATAGTGCAGAAGTTTACATTGATCGATGTCTAAGACTAACGAATATCCCTAACGAAGACTAATTCTTTTGGAGGACCATCTCTAGCTATTTGATGAATAGGTTGCAGTAGGTTCTGGAGTCCATGCGCCGACGCTTCGCTCCTGGTGCATGCCACAGTGGTGGTGTGTACACCTCTCCCGAGTCCTCCTCACTTGAGTCCTTGAATTCCACCTCTTCGGGGTCCTCCTCATCACTTCCTTCAGCAAAAGCGTCCGTTGCATCTCCTCCATCATCGTCATCACTTCCTCCACCATCACTGCCTCCATCATCATCATTGTTACCTCCTCCACCATTGTCCGCATCATCATCATCATCATCGTTACCATTGTTTGGTGGAGGATTCTGCTGTGCTTGAAGGGCAGCAATCTGGGCAGCCATGTCCACAATGGTTTGATCATGTTCGGCCACAACTTGATTCCTCTACTCAATGGTTTGGTTCAGCACTGCAATTGTGGCATCTCTTCCAATGAGGGCTTGCTCCATTGTATTCACAGCAGTGTGCAAGGTTTCCATCTCATACTCTTGCAGATGCACAGTGCCCTGAAAGTAATCCAGCTCCTCTCTTTGCTGCATCAACTTCTCTTCCCTCTCCCAAGCTTTGATCTCCAAGTCTTCCAACTGCTTCACTTGGAGTGGCATGTTGTTCCGATCACCGGTGGTAATCATCACAAGCCCTTGCTCATTTCGACCTCCAAATGCAAGGAAGGGTGAACCTGCTGGTAGTCGGTGTCGGTGGAGATAGCACAGGCGTGACAGGGTCTCGTGCATGGCCGACTCCACTCCTTGCTCCTAGGTAAGGTACTTCTTGGTGAGGTTCAGGTTCTCAATACCAGGTACAGTGGGGTCTGCAAGAACAATCGCGGTGACCTCCCACATGCGATCTCCAGGCACATAGGTGTTCATCCTTCTCCCTTTGAACATCGATATTAGCATGCCCAGTGTCTTGCAAAGCTCCGCCAGCTGTCTTGCGAAGGGCCTTGGTGATTGAAGCTCAACATACTCAACTCTGGTAGCATCTCCCATCTATCAATTGTAAAGAGGAAAGAGTGAGAATAGCAAAAGAAAAGAATTTACTAGAGTGAATGGCATAAGAATAAAGACAGAATTTAAAATAGGCTTAAGTAAACATAAGGCTTTCCTATTCCAATCCTAGGTCACGATCCTACAGTCAACACACTGCTCTGATACCATCTGAAACGGTACAACCCGCAAGGATTGCACCTCTATGTATCACGCCAATCTCTAGATCGGTTCATTGGCATACATAGTATCGATAGACATCAAAGAATTTAACAGTGCATCATTATTACAGCGGTATGATCCAGTATTTTGCATTTATTACAAAGTTTGCAAAGCATAACGCTCGCACAAATAGACAAAAGCAAATAGATAGCATAAGTAAAGTAGCTCCAGTCTCCATTAGACGCCACAGGCGAACAAAATGTTGAGTGGAGGGTCGCAACCAACACTACTACTCAGAGTAACCGGAAGAGTAACCTGCAACATGAAACGTAACAGCTCCGAAGGGTCAGCACTTGGAATGCACTGACAAGTGGAACAATGAGAGAAAGAACTAGGCTGATAGCTATATGCATATCTGGCTTGTGGGGTTCAGGCTTAGTTGTAGCAGCAAAATACTTTATCCTAACATTTGTAAATCTTTTGTAAAGCATTTAATCTTCAACAAACAACCCATTTAGGTTTCAACCACAAGTTTTAGAAATTACAAGTTAGAATGAATGAGAACATGTCATAGCACCCACAATTCAGCAACTCAGTTGTCCATTACCGGGGACACGGCTAAGCACTTAGTTTTACACCCTGCGGGGGTTGCACACTTTACCCATATGACTTGGTCGACCCGCTCGTACCATGACACGCATATTGAGTCATGATAGGGAGAAGTCCAAGAAGAGACAATTCGGGAAGTAGCTCCCCAAGCCCATCCACGCACCGTACCACCTATCACATTCACTACATCTCTGGATACGAAGAGCTCGGGTCGCCACGACCTACTAAGTCCATCCAGCCACCCATAACTCACTGGCATATGGTTACACACGGAAGCTACCAAATCAAGACACTAATCATTTCTCAGGAACCTGGGTGGCCATCCACAAGTGAGCTACTTGGGTAAACCATAGACATGGACCCGGCATTCACGAACCAAGCAATTACCAATCCACCTAGAGAGTTCATTAATTAAGTTGTTTTCAAACTTTCCAAACACGTTCTTTCAAAACAGTCTTTGCCATGGTGTATCCCACCCTCGTCTACATAAGCATAACTAAGCACAACTACTTACGACGGCTCACCTAACGAGAAAGGCTACGACATAATAGGATATAGCATAGCAATAGATAAACTTGTAAAAACAAAACAAGCTACAATGTATATAGGAAGTAAATAGGACATTTGTGAAGCTCCACTTGCCTTGGTAGTTGCCGGAGTCAAAAACACAGTCCGGACAGTCACACGGGTTACAATCCTCACAATCTACACGAAAGCAATTCAAACAATAAATAAACCACACATAGAGATCAACAGATGCAACACAATGCATGCATGGTACTTAAACAAAGCTTCAGTAGCTTGGTCAAGTCCTCTGATCAATTCTACTGCTGGATGATGCATGAGAAAACATTTAATGCAAAGAAAACAATGTATGCATAAAAGAGGTCTAGTTAACAGGTCTTTAGCCAAAACATTGCACCAAAGATGTAAACAGTGCAATACGGGTTTGATAAAAATACTACTAGATAGGTAACTCCAAATAGAGCCTAGACCAAAAGAATTTACGTCAAAAAGGTTTACAGAACTTTTTCTGCAAATTAAATACTACTTTAAGCCTTTCTATAATCTCAGGAAAATACATCCAGTAAACCTGGGATATTATTGCAGAATAAAATTCTACACAATTGTTTGAATCCAACGATACTTTATTTGCAATTTTTGGCCAAGTAGATCTTTTCCTATGAATTTTTGAAGTTAGACATATTTTCTGGAAAATAATTAAACTCTGAAAAACGACGGGGGAATATTCCGGGAATATTCCGGAGAATATTCCCGCTGACGACCGGGACCCAGCGGCCGGCGGTTGACCGGACCTTTGACAAGTCAGCGGTTGACCAGCCAGTCAACGGCCGATCTGAGCCATTGGCTCGGAATCTGGCGGTCGGGAGGGGGTGCCGGCGTTGCTCACCTGTCCGATGGCGGCGGGGTCGGCGGCGACGGGAGGCGGCGCTCTGGCGGGGTCCGGTGGCGGCGGAGTGGTGCACGGGGTGCGGCAAGATGCGGCGGGTGCAGGGGCGGGGTCACGGCGGTCGACGGTGACCTCGGGCGGCGGCGAATCCCAGCTGGAGCGGCAGTGGCGGGCGGCAGACTCCGGCGAGCTCGCGGCCGGCCCTGCGTGCGGTAGCGCGAACGAAAAGGGTCAGAAAAGGTGCAGTGCGGCGCGGCGGTGCTTCTGCGGCAAGAAGGGGCGCGGGGGTCGACCGAGAGCTTCTTACCGGCGTCAATGGCAGTGGCGGCTCCGAGAACTCCGGCGAGCAATCGACGTGAGGTGGCGGCGCGATAGATAGGTCTAGAAGGGGGAAAAAGACGGCGGTAGCGAGCTCTATATGGAAAGGCTGAGAGGCATGAGGATCGAGCCAAATTCCCAGAAAAATCGAACGAGGATGGTGGCGGCAGTTCGTCTCTGGAACGAACTGGCGTCGGTGGCGTCCTGGTCGAGCACGAGCGGCTGGCAGGCGGGGCCCGCCTGTCAGGCGGAAAAAAAATAAGAAAAGCTAAAGGAAAAAAGAAAAGAAAGAAGGGAAGAGGGGGGGAAGGGCCGGTGGCGGGGAGGCTGTTTGGCGGCCGGCTTGGGCCCCGGGTGGGCCTCTCGGCTGCCGCGGCCGAAACTTTTTTTTTTTTGCTGACTGTTAACTGAACTGTTAACTGTCTGACTGCAAAACTGAATTTTTCTGAACTAAAAATTCAGTCCACACAAGATCTAACATAACTTTTGATCTACAGCTCCGAATTGAGTGAAACAAAATCCTACGGGTTCGTAGAAACGAGCTCTACACAACCATGCATCTGGAATGACCAAAGGGGGTCTCTCTTGCAGATGCAATGCAAAAGTCCTGGTAGGCTTGCAAAAGGGATGAGCTAGCAAAAGGGAGGTGTTTTGGCAAAACCTTTAAAACTGAAACTTTTTGCAAAGATGCTCATGATGCAATGACATGTATGTATGCAGTGCCAAATCTAAAATTTGGGATGTGACAAGACTAACCCCCTTAAGATGAATCTCGTCCTCGAGATTCGCTGTGGCTAGCAAATAGGTGCGGGTGGTCCTCTCGGAGGGCATCCTCTCGCTCCCAGGTGGCTTCCTCTTCGGTGTGATGGCTCCATTGCACCTTGCAAAACCTGATCGTCTTGCTGCGTGTAAACCTCTCCGCTGTTTCCAAGATCTTGACCGGTTTCTCCTCATAGGTCAGGTCACTCTCTAGCTGAACCTCATCTAATGGCACGGTATCCCTCAACGGTGTATCTACCATCTCCGGGTGACATTTCTTCAGCTAAGACACATGGAACACGTCGTGAATAGCGGATAGAACCTCTGGCATCTCCAACTGGTACGCAACCTCTCCTTTGCGTGCCAGGATCTTGTAGGGCCCTATAAACCGAGGTGCCAGCTTGCCTTTAATCCCAAATCGCTTAATTCCACGTAGTGGAGAAACTCTGAGATATGCTTAATCTCCAATATCATACGCCACTTCCTTGCGCTTAGAATTAGCATAGCTCTCCTGTCTCGATTGTGCTACCTTCAATCTGTCCCGAACCAAACTAACCTTCTCTTCAGCATCCTTGATCAAATCCGGTCCAAACAGTTGACGTTCACCTACACCGTCCCATAATAATGGTGTTCTGCACCTCTTACCATATAGTACATCAAATGGCGACGTCTTGATGCTGGATTGGTAGCTGTTGTTGTAGGAGAACTCAGCATAAGGTAGATTTTCATCCTAACTAGCGCCATGGGCCAAAGCACAGGCTCTCAACATATCCTCCAAAATCTGATTCACCCTCTCGGTCTGACCATCCGTCTGGGGGTGGAAAGTTGTGCTAAACTCCAACCTCGTTCCCAACGACTCATGGAGTTGGCGCCAAAAGTGAGAAGTAAATTGGGTGCCTCTATCTGACACAATGCTCTTAGGAACTCCATGCAGGCACACAATTCTGTTCATGTAGTATAAGTGGTCTTCACGGGTATAAAGTGGGCTACCTTGGTCAAATGATCCACCACTACCCAAATAGAATCATATCCTGACTTGGTCCTGGGTAATCCTGTGATGAAGTCCATTCCAACTCTATCCCACTTCCATTCAGGTACCGGTTATGGCTGTAGTAACCCTGCTGGCTTCTAGTGCTCGGCCTTCACTCTACTACAGACATCACATAGAGCAATATATTCTGCAATCTCCCGCTTCATGTTAACCCACCAAAACTTTTCCTTCAAATCCATGTACATCTTCGTGTTACCTGGATGTATAGAGTATGGCGAATTATGAGCTTCCTGAAATATCAGCTTCCTAATCTCTGGATCGTTGGGCACACACAAGCGGTCCTTGTACCATAGCGTCCCTTGATCATCCTCGCGAAAACCTTCAGCCTTGCCTTTGGGTATGTTTCCTCTTATCTCCTCCAGGTCACTATCCTTCTTTTGAGCTTCTCCAATCTCATCTAGAAGCGTTGTCTTAACTTCCATTGCTGCCAGGTATCCCTCGGATACTACTTCCAACCTGAGGTCCTTGAGTTGTTCACACAAATCCTTGGGTAATTCTCCCACTGTCAGGCCATTAGCATAAACCTTGCGACTTAGCGCATCCGCTACAACATTGGCCTTCCTTGGGTGGTATTGCAAACTCATGTCGTAGTCCTTTATGAGCTCCAGCCATCTCCTCTATCTCATATTCAGCTCCTTCTGAGTGAATATATATTTTAGACTCTTGTGATCCGTAAACACATCACAATGCTTACCCATCAGGTAGTGGCTCCATACCTTGAGCGCGTGCACAACGGACGCTAGTTCCAAGTCATGTGTGGGGTAATTCCTCTCGTGATGTTTGAGTTGGCGCGAGGCACAGGATACTACCCTTCCATCATGCATCAATACACTACCCATTCCTTGACGAGAGGCATCACAGTACACTTGGAAATTCTTCTGAATATCCGGCAAACACAGGATAGGTGCGGTCACTAGGCGCTGCTTCAGTTCCTGGAAACTAGCTTCGCACTCCTTGGTCCATTCAAACTTCTTCTCCTTCTTCAGTAGTTCAGTCATTGGCTTTGCAATCTTGGAGAAGTTCTCTATAAACCTCCTGTAATATCCAGCAAGTCCCAAGAAGCTCCTAATATCTCCCACATTCTTGGGCGACTCCCATTCTGTAACTGACACCACCTTGCTTGGATCAACTGCGACTCCTTCACCTGACACCACGTGTCCAAGAAATCCAACAGTGTTCAACCAGAATTCACACTTGCTAAAATTGGCATAGAATTTATGCTCCCTCAGCTTTTCCATAATTAGTCGCAGGTGTTTCTCATGTTCAGCATCATCCTTGGAGTATATCAATATGTCATCAATGAATACCACCACGAACTTATCCAAGTACTCCATGAATACCTTGTTCATCATGGTCATAAAATATGCCGGGGCATTTGTTAGTCCAAAAGACATAACTGTATACACATATAACCCATACCTAGTGGTGAAGGCGGTCTTGGGTACGTCTTCCTCACGGATCTTCAATTGGAAATACCCCGACCTTAAGTCAATCTTGGAAAACACCTTCGCTCCTTCCAACTGATCAAACAAGTCATTTATGTTGGGCAATGGGTATTTATTCTTGATAGTTACTTCATTTAGCGAGCGGTAGTCAACCACCAATCTCTTACTACTGTCCTTCTTCTCCACGAATAGAACAGGCGCGCCCCAAGATGATGAACTGGGCTGAATAAATCCCTTGTCCAATTGCTCCCTGAGCTGCTTCTTTAACTCCTTCAGTTCCTCCACATCCATCTTATATGGCCTCTTGGCTATCGGTCCTATTCCCGGCATCAAGTCAATAAGAAACTCCACATCCCTGTCAGGTGGCATCCCTGGCAGCTCATCTGGAAACACATCGGGGTACTCCTTTACTACGGCCACATCCTCTAGTCTAACCCCCTTAAGAGAGTTCAACTTGGCCACTCCAGTACTGAAAGGCGACTTATATCTGATCCTTACTCCCTTTGGTGTGGTGAGTGAAATTGCTCGCTGAGCACAATCTATCTGACCCTGATGCTCCGACATCCAATCCATGCCCAATATGACATCTAGACCCTGGGATTCTAGTATAACCGGGTGTGCAGGAAATGCATAGGCACCAATTTCTAGTGTCAATCCTCGACATGCTGCACTAGCTATCATCTCTTCCCCAGGGGAACTTACTCTAATAGATCCTCTAAGAGCCTCGGTAGGTAGCTTATACTTATCCACAAATGCCCTTGATATGAATGTATGCGATGCACCAGTATCGAAAAGAACAAATGCGATGTGGGTATTGATTGGAAACTTACCAACCACTAGCTCTGGTTCATTCTGAATCTCCTCGACGTTCACATGGTTGACCGTCGCCTTCTGGTTTGCATTGGGCTTGCTTCCTGCTTCAATCCTCTTCTCTGGGCAATTATCAGCATAGTGCCCCATCTTCTTGCACTTGAAGCATTCCACTTCACTGAGATCCCTCCTGCCAGAGCGGTTGTGTCCATTGTTCCTTCTAGAGTTACTGCTGTAGCTCTTGTGGCCATTGTGGTGGTGACCATTTCCTCCACGGTGGCGGTTGTCACTCATGTGACCCTCGTGGCGATGTCCACTACTACCACGGTGGTTACAGTCATCTCCCCCATGCTTAGAGTATCCAGAGTGCCCATCATAAGAGGTGCGAGCACGGTGGTGTGATCCTGAGGAGTGATGGCTGCTCTTCCTCTTGCGCCTTTCCACCTGCTGCTGTTTCCCTTCCAGAATTCTAGCCTTGTCCATCAGCTCCTGAAAAGTCAGACAATAAACCACAGACAGCTGAAGTGAGAGCTCATCACTGAGACCATCCAGGAACCTCTCCCTCCTCTTGGCATCAGTGTCCACATCCTTAGGGGCATAGCGAGAGAGATTGTTGAATTCCTCTATGTAATCCGCCACAGTGCGGTTGGTCTGACGCAGGTTGCGGAACTCCTTCCTCTTCAGGCTCATGGTCCCGGCAGATATGTGGTTCGTCCTGAATCCTTCCTCAATCATAGCCTAGGTAACTGTCTCCGGTGGGTGGGTAATCTGGAAAGCATTCCACCATGAGGCAGCTGATCCCTCCAGCAAGTGAGCAGCAAACCTCACCTTCTCAGCATCAGTGCATCCAACGGTCACCAGGTCCTTGTTCACAGAACGAAGCCAGTCAAGAGCAATCATGGGCTCAGGTGCAGAGGAGAACTTAGTTGGCCTCAGCCTCAAGAACCTAGTGAGAGCATCCCCCTGCGGCGGATTGTTCCCGTTGTTGTTGTTGTTGTTGTTATTGTTGTTGTTGTTCTGAGTTGCCATGAATTGCACTTGGGTCAGCTGTGCTTGAGCAGCCATGATCTGAGCCATCTCATCTGGTCGGTGGCACGACATCTGCGGTTCAGCACAGGTAAGATTAGAGAGAAATAACTACAGATAAGCGATAGCCCTCTACCCATGCAACAAGCTCAAGCCACAACAATCATAAGCAATCACCACATGATCAAACACACACACAAACATCGTTCCAGGTTTTCACTAAAGTATATAGCTACAAAAATAGTTTAGAAACGCTGACAACAACGTTCGGCAAAGTTGGCAAAGCAAAACAGCAAAATAAGCAAAACCAGAAAATCTGCCAGAACAGTTTTGTCTTGTTCACGAATTTTTATGGGCACCTTAAACTCATCAGGCATTTTAGCCAATGTTTTTGCAGATGCTACAGGTAATTACGCTCTAGATCCTAAAATATGAGCGCGATCCGAGTTACCAGTAAGGAACTAAAAATCGCGCGGTAAAACTGGTCAGGCAGAAAACTGCAGCAGTAAAGACACGAAATTTACCCAAACTTGATCAAAAATCATTTAATAAATCTCACGAAAAATTCCTGGAACTTCAAGGTACCTAACTGAGCAATCTAAGCACAATAAGCTAATAGTGCAGAAGTTTACATTGATTGATGTCTAAGACTAACGAATATCCCTAACGAAGACTAATTCTTTTGGAGGACCATCTCTAGCTATTTGATGAATAGGTTGCAGTAGGTTCTGGAGTCCATGCGCCGACTCTTCGCTCCTGGTGCATGCCACGGTGGTGGTGTGTACACCTCTCCCGAGTCCTCCTCACTTGAGTCCTCGAATTCCACCTCTTCGGGGTCCTCCTCATCACTTCCTTCAGCAAAAGCGCCCGTTGCATCTCCTCCATCATCGTCATCGCTTCCTCCACCATCACTGCCTCCATCATCATCATTGTTACCTCCTCCACCATTGTCCGCATCATCATCATCATCATCATCATCGTTACCATTGTTTGGTGGAGGATTCTGCTGTGCTTGAAGGGCAGCAATCTGGGCAGCCATGTCCACAATGGTTTGATCATGTTCATCCACAACTTGATTCCTCTGCTCAATGGTTTGGTTCAGCACTGCAATTGTGGCATCTCTTCCAATGAGGGCTTGCTCCATTGTATTCACAGCAGTGTACAAGGTTTCCATCTCATACTCTTGCAGATGCACAGTGCCCTGAAAGTAATCCAACTCCTCTCTTTGCTGCATCAACTTCTCTTCCCTCTCCCAAGCTTTGATCTCCAAGTCTTCCAACTGCTTCACTTGGAGTGGCATGTTGTTCCGATCACCGGTGGTAATCATCACAAGCCCTTGCTCATTCCGACCTCCAAATGCAAGGAAGGGTGAACCTGCTGGTAGTCGGTGTCGGTGGAGATAGCACAGGCGTGAAAGGGTCTCGTGCATGGCCGACTCCACTCCTTGCTCCCAGGTAAGGTACTTCTTGGTGAGGTTCAGGTTCTCAATACCAGGTACAGTGGGGTCTGCAAGAACAATCGCGGTGACCTCCCACATGCGATCTCCAGGCACATAGGTGTTCATCCTTCTCCCTTTGAACATCGGCATTAGCATGCCCAGTGTCTCGCAAAGTTCCGCCAGCTGTCTTACGAAGGGCCTTGGTGATTGAAGCTCAACATACTCAACTCTGGTAGCATCTCCCATCTATCAATTGTAAAGAGGAAAGAGTGAGAATAGCAAAAGAAAAGAATTTACTAGAGTGAATGGCATAAGAATAAAGACAGAATTTAAAATAGGCTTAAGTAAACATAAGGCTTTCCTATTCCAATCCTAGGTCACGATCCTACAGTCAACACACTGCTCTGATACCATCTGAAACGGTACAACCCACAAGGATTGCACCTCTATGTATCACGCCAATCTCTAGATCGGTTCATTGGCATACATAGTATCGATAGACATCAAAGAATTTAACAGTGCATCATTATTACAGCGGTATGATCCAGTATTTTGCATTTATTAGAAAGTTTGCAAAGCATAACGCTCGCACAAATAGACAAAAGCAAATAGATAGCATAAGTAAAGTAGCTCCAGTCTCCATTAGACGCCACAGGCGAACAAAATGTTGAGTGGAGGGTCGCAACCAACACTACTACTCAGAGTAACCGGAAGAGTAACCTGCAACATGAAACGTAACAGCTCCAAAGGGTCAGCACTTGGAATGCACTGACAAGTGGAACAATGAGAGAAAGAACTAGGCTGATAGCTATATGCATATCTGGCTTGTGGAGTTCAGGCTTAGTTGTAGCAGCAAAATACTTTATCCTAACATTTGTAAATCTTTTGTAAAGCATTTAATCTTCAACAAACAACCCATTTAGGTTTCAACCACAAGTTTTAGAAATTACAAGTTAGAATGAATGAGAACATGTCATAGCACCCACAATTCAGCAACTCAGTTGTCCATTACCGGGGACACGGCTAAGCACTTAGTTTTACACCCTGCGGGGGTTGCACACTTTACCCATATGACTTGGTCGACCCGCTCGTACCATGACACGCATATTGAGTCATGATAGGGAGAAGTCCAAGAAGAGACAATTCGGGAAGTAGCTCCCCAAGCCCATCCACGCACCGTACCACCTATCACATTCACTACATCTCTGGATACGAAGAGCTCGGGTCGCCACGACCTACTAAGTCCATCCAGCCACCCATAACTCACTGGCATATGGTTACACACGGAAGCTACCAAATCAAGACACTAATCATTTCTCAGGAACCTGGGTGGCCATCCACAAGTGAGCTACTTGGGTAAACCATAGACATGGGCCCGGCATTCACGAACCAAGCAATTACCAATCCACCTAGAGAGTTCATTAATTAAGTTGTTTTCAAACTTTCCAAACACGTTCTTTCAAAACAGTCTTTGCCATGGTGTATCCCACCCTCGTCTACATAAGCATAACTAAGCACAACTACTTACGACGGCTCACCTAACGAGAAAGGCTACGGCATAATAGGATATAGCATAGCAATAGATAAACTTGTAAAAACAAAACAAGCTACAATGCATATAGGAAGTAAATAGGACATTTATGAAGCTCCACTTGCCTTGGTAGTTGCCGGAGTCAAAAACACAGTCCGGACAGTCACACGGGTTACAATCCTCACAATCTACACGAAAGCAATTCAAACAATAAACAAACCACACATAGAGATCAACAAATGCAACACAATGCATGCATGGTACTTAAACAAAGCTTCAGTAGCTTGGTCAAGTCCTCTGATCAATTCTACTGCTGGATGATGCATGAGAAAACATTTAATGCAAAGAAAACAATGTATGCATAAAAGAGGTCTAGTTAACAGGTCTTTAGCCAAAACATTGCACCAAAGATGTAAACAGTGCAATACGGGTTTGATAAAAATACTACTAGATAGGTAACTCCAAATAGAGCCTAGACCAAAAGAATTTACGTCAAAAAGGTTTACAGAACTTTTTCTGCAAATTAAATACTACTTTAAGCCTTTCTATAATCTCAGGAAAATACATCCAGTAAACCTGGGATATTATTGCAGAATAAAATTCTACACAATTGTTTGAATCCAACGATACTTTATTTGCAATTTTTGGCCAAGTAGATCTTTTCCTATGAATTTTTGAAGTTAGACATATTTTCTGGAAAATAATTAAACTCTGAAAAACGACGGGGGAATATTCCGGGAATATTCCGGAGAATATTCCCGCTGACGAGCGGGACCCAGCGGCCGGCGGTTGACCGGACGCGGCGGCGGAGTGGTGCACGGGGTGCGGCAAGATGCGGCGGGTGCAGGGGCGGGGTCAGGGCGGTCGACGGTGACCTCGGGCGGCGGCGAATCATGGCTGGAGCGGCGGCAGCGGGCGGCGGACTCCAGCGAGCTCGCGGGTGGCCCTGCGTGCGGTAGCGCGAACGAAAAGGGTCAGAAAAGGTGCAGTGCCGCGCGGCGGTGCTTCTGCGGCAAGAAGGGTCGCGGGGGTCAACCGAGAGCTTCTTATTGGCGTCAATGGCGGCGACGGCTCCGAGAACTCCGGCGAGCAATCGGTGTGAGGTGGCGGCGCGATAGATAGGTCTAGAAGGGGAAAAAGACGGCGGTAGCGAGCTCTATATGGAAAGGCTGAGAGGCGTGAGGATCGAGCCGAATTCCCGGAAAAATCGGACGAGGATGGTGGCGGCAGTTCATCTCTGGAACGAACTGGCGTCGGTGGCGTCCTGGTCAAGCACGAGCGGCTCATGCCGCTAGCAGGCGGGGCCCCCCTGTCGGGCGGAAAAAAATAAAAGAATAAAAGCTAAAGGAAAAAGGAAAGAAAGAAGGGAAGAGGGGGGGAAGGGCCGGCGACGGGGAGGCTGTTTGGCGGCCGGCTTGGGCCTCGGGTGGGCCTCTCGGCTGCCGCGGCCGAAACCTTTTTTTTTGCTGACTGTTAACTGAACTGTTAACTGTCTGACTGCAAAACTGAATTTTTCTGAACTAAAAATTCAGTCCACACAAGATCTAACATAACTTTTGATCTACAGCTCCGAATTGAGTGAAACAAAATCCTACGGGTTTGTAGAAACTAGCTCTACGCAACCATGCATCTGGAATGGCCAAAGGGGGTCTCTCTTGCAGAAGCAAGGAAAAAGTCCTGGTAGGCTTGCAAAAGGGATGAGCTAGCAAAAGGGAGGTGTTTTGGCAAAACCTTTAAAACTGAAACTTTTTGCAAAGATGCTCATGATTCAATGACATGTATGTATGCAGTGCCAAATCTAAAATTTGGGATGTGACACACTTAGAGTTTATATTGTTGATTATCTTGTATCTAGGTGGCATGTTGCATTAAAGAAGATCCTATTTTTTGTTAGAAGATTTTATTGCTCATCTTTGTGGTCTTTGCTTGAGTAAGAAATTCTTGGTGTGGCCTTCCTCAAATGCATATCTCTCTATCTTATTTGGGAGACCAATTTCTTCAAGTTATTCTAATCATTGCTTTGCATGATTGTGTGACTAGTTGAAGCTATCAAGAATCTCTATCTTTGCATAGTGCTTAATTTTTTTATTCCTATCATATGCTTTTTATTGTGAAGATTTATCTTTAATATCTGTGCAATATACCACCGGAAATAAATTCCAATACACTCATTGTCTTTGACAATTGATATACTTGGGTGTGGTAGAATTTGTGGATTATCTTCACCTTGGATTTCACCTCCTATTGCCTTTTTTATTTCCAAAAATTGTTGTGGCTCTGATTGTCTTCCTTGGCTTTTGAACATCTCTTTGATGGTTTTTTTGATTATTATCAAATGTGCTTTTAGTGGAAGACAAACCTTTTCTTCTCGGAACCTTGTGCCATTGTGAAAAGTGTTAAGGGTTCGGTTTATTAGTTGAAACCTTGCTCTTTGGGGAGTTTGTTATCTCATTCTTTCCTCTCTATGTTATTTGCTTGAATGAGATAAATCTTTTGAGAATTTATGTTTTTATCTCATCTTTTATGCTCAATAGTTTTTGCTTGGTTCATTTGTTGAACTTTGTTGAACAAATCTTGTGTTGATTTAATTATTTGATATAGTTTGGACAACAAATGTGTTTTGAAACACCTTATATGCCTTCTTGAATATTTTGGTGTTTTGTCCAAATTATATATTCATTGGTTCTTGAAAGTCTCGTGCATGCATGTTTACTAAATGTATATCTTATATCATGTTTTGCTTTCTTCGATCCAATATATAGGGTATACTCCATCAAATCCTTAAACGGCTATGATGTGCATGAAATTCAAATTTCATCTCTAAATATGCACATATTTTTATGGAGTATGTCCTATGTGTTGTGGTTAGTCTAACCACTTTGGACCCAATAAGTTTGGGGACCAAGATGTATTTTAATGTTGTTTTAGGTACATTGGAGATGCAATGGATGCTTGTCTTATCTATAAGGAACGTGTTTTCACCTCATGATAATTGGAGCCAAGCTAGGATGATCGAAGAAATCTTATCTACTACATCATACCATTGCTATCTCGGTAACAAGTATCTTATTCATGCATACTATTCTTCCATCCAATCTCTTGTAGGTTGCATCTTGGCATGAATTTATTTGTTTGTAAATGTTGCGGTTCTTGCAAGGATCTTTGAAAGACTTTTCTATCCTTATTGCTTATGTGAGTAATTCGAGATGATGCATATAATGGGGAGTATATAAAATCATGTTCATGATTCACCAATCCCAAATATGCCTTCTAGCAATTTATTGCATATCAATTCCTCAAGGTACTCTCATGTGCAATATTGTTGAAATTGCATCGAATCCTTCCTTTTGATACTTGTTGCCTTTCTCGCAATATCCCAACTAGCATTAGTTCCCTTAGTGTTAGTTGTGATGTTTTTGAGGTTTTCTTTTTTTGGTGAAGTTCATTGATATACCATAAGAGAAAATAGAGCCATGGGCTATATATATGCACTTAAGCAAAATATCATTTTTTGGTATATCTTATGACTTCCTCTTGGATATCATGTTTTCTTATCTTTATTAACCTCTTATGTGTGGATGTTTCTTTGTGGATTATTCCCATGATTTCCCAATTAGAAACTTATATACACAAGAGTGTTAATCTCTCGCCTTGATATCCTCGCCTTTTGCCAACCATCTCACTTATCCTCTTAGTTTTTAATGGTTTTGGTAAGGTCTTGATTTATGAGTGCTCGGTTTATTTTCATTGCATCTTCATGCCCTAATATCTCATATTTGGTTTCTTTTGGACTTAAGCTTGTCTTGACAAGTGTATTGATTTATATGTCTACTCATTGTATCTTGGTTGTGTTCTAAATGATATAGAGGGAGTGAGAATTCCATGTTTGTGCATATTGTATTCAAATGAAACAACTAATTTATGCACAAACCTTGGGGAGCTTCCTTATTTCATTTAGAGCACTATTTGTCCACTTGATTATTTGGATCTTTTGATTGCTTGCTTCATCCGTTGAAGTTTCTTCACCTTGTTATCCTTTTAGCAATATTTGATCCACAATATAGTTGATTTTCTCCAAGTATTTGTCATTGGATATGTGCATATGATTTAACTCATATTATGAGAAATGCACACCTTGGGAGGAAATTGAACTATATTGGCCTTCTAACTTTGTCATCCATTTTGGCACTTGTTGTCAATGGGGGAGAAGTTTAGAGGGTTTTAAGGGAAATGGTTTTCTACTTAAGATTGGTTTGTTCTTAAGTGTTTGCCTTTCATGCATTTCATCTTTATTATGTATTGCATGGTTGAATATATATAGTGGAAACTCTCCTAAAGTTTATGCTTGACAATGTATGAAATGAAATTCAAGTTCATCACACGTGCATATATTGTGGGGGGGTTTGCTCTATATATCGTGGTTCTACTCACATCTCTTACATTAGTTGTAGTTTGTGTGAGTAGAAGCAGTTTTGATATGGGCTTGTATCTTTGTGTTACTTAACCATATCAAATACAACCTCTTATATACAACTTATTCTCGGATAAGTTGCGTACTTGTTTCTAATATTCATTATAGAAACCCTCTTGTTGTGATTGTCATCAATTACCAAAATGGGGGAGATTGAAAGGGTAACTGCCCCTATGTGTGGTTTTGGTGATTAATGACCATCCCTATGGACTAATGTTTTCATTGAGTTTTATGTGAAGGAATATTCCATAAGTCATGCTTGTAGTCCATATGTTGGATTCAAGTATGGATGCCATGAAGATAAAGATAACCTTGAGTTTTTGGCATCAAGATCATCGAATTGAAGATAAGAATATGATATGTTCAAGATCTTGAGAGTGTGATCTCAATAGAAGAATTCAAGATATGGCTCTAAGTTGGTGTCATGATAGCCTCATTAGTTGAGCTATGGTTGATTAAGATTTAGAGCATGTAACCAAATGAAGAGTTCCTTATATACCTCAAGATATTGAGATGGAGCATGATCAGACACTTGGTTGACCAATGCAAAGAGTGAAGAGAGATTTCAAGTTGGTCAACACATGAAGCATAAAGAATGTACCACATGGATCTTGTGGTGTGGTAAGCCTTGTCATTTATGCATCATGAACTAACCCATTATATATGTTCCTTTGTGTTTTATATATGGTATAGGTATCTTTCCATGGGCATGCTTCAAAAGTGAAGATCTCAATAGCCCATGAGAGGATGGCATCAAGTGGTGATCGCCATCAAGGTTGAGAAGGGCAAGTTCAAGATAAGCATCTCGAGAAGATCATTTGCTTGAAGCTTGCCGTCCATATTGGTGATAATGGACATGTGAAGACATGTCTTAATGAAGCTATCCCATAGTGGTGTATGGGGGAGCAAATTATGAGTCTTCACGAAGCAACAATGATCAAGTGGTGCATTCCGGCTTGGATGGAGCTTGAAGCGTTGTCATCAAGATCAAGCGGGATGCGCAAGGCAAATGTATGTCCTTGCTAGGTTTTCCTTTTACCAGTCTCAAGGTGGTTGTTGGGAGACTGGGTTATAGGATAGATAGCCGCACTATCAAGAGGGGCTTTCAGTTGGGTAACTTGATCACATCGTCGTAGGGAGCTCAATCCTTGGCATACTTTGCATCTTCCTATTTTGTTTCTTCTTGGTATTTTTTCTATGTGAGGTTCTTGATCTTGTTGCTAGCTCATCGAAAACGGAATTCGTATGCATCTTATATGGCGTTTTCGAGTTTGAAGGTTTTACAGGTTCTTCTTATAGGGAGGCTCCATACCTTTCGTCATTTGGCTCTATCTTCCTTTGTTGGACTATGATGTTTTCATGCACCATATTGTAGAGCTTGTTGTCCTCGTCAAAACAAGCCTAAGATCATTGAAATCAGAGTCCGGATGCAAAAGTTATTGCGTTTTTCATGAAGTCTGTTTCATCCCGGTTGTGGATCCGGTTCAACCGAGCCCCACACCGGACGGTCCGGTTCCAGCTCCGGTAGACCGGATCTCAGACCAGATTTTCCGGTTTTCGTGACCGAGTCTATTTCGGGTTAGCAAACAGAGGTATTTCGGTTTGTAGGTCAGTCCTCCGGCTGGGGACCGAGTTTCCCGGTTCTGGGGCCGGTCCAACCAACTTTGGAACCGAGTTTTCGCTGTTTTCTCTCCAACGGCCATATTTGCTTTTCCCTATAAAAGGGGGTTCTTCCCCCAACGTTTTTGGGAGTTCCTGAGCACAAAATTGACCTCCATTGTTGACCCTCTTGAGCTTGCTTCCTCTCCCTTCCCTCCTATGATTCTTGCATCTTTTTGAGGGCTTTGGAAGAGGAGATCTAGATCTACAATCCCCACCAATCAATTCCTCCTCTAAGTGAGGGGAACCCATTGGATCTAGATCTTGGAGTCATTTGTTGACTTCCACCATTGTTCTTCCTCTCTAATTCCTCCCTAGCACTTGTTGCTTTGGTGGGATTTGAGAGTGGGGGATTTGAATGCCCTTGGTGTTCTTGCTTTGCATTCTTGCATAAGTGTTGAGCTCTCCACTACGATTTGTTCGAGTGAGAGACCGTGAGCTTGTTGCTCTTGGAGGGTGACCTCCTAGTTGGCTTGGCGGTTGGTGCCACGGTGTCCTCTTCGTGGAAGATTGTGAAGAGACCCGGGCTTCTCCTTCGTGGAGCTTGTGAAGTGGTTGTGGAGCTTGCCATTCCAGAGTGGAGGAAAAGCTAGCCATAAGGAAAGGGCCTATTCCTTCGTGGGATAGACTCGGAGAAGAAGGTGAGCCTTCATGGCGTTGGGAAATCCTTCGTGGAATCCCACACCTCTCCAACGTGACGTATCTTACTTGTAAGAGAACACGTTAATACATCTTTGTCTCCGTGTGCCTCGGTTATCTCTATACCCGAGCTTACTTTCCTTGTGATAGCCATCAAGCTTGAAGTACTTATATCTTGCTTATCACTTGTGGTATTTATCTTGTGCTATCTTGCTTATCTTATCTTGTTGTTGGTGCACTTAGTTGAGCCTAGTGTATTTAGGTTTTGTGCTTGTAAAATAAACGTTAGTTTAATTCCGCATTTTATCAAGCCAAAACCGTAATAGTTTTGAAATTGCCTATTCACCCCCCCCCCCCCTCTAGGCGACATATCTATCCTTTCACCAGGCTTCCCCGCCTCGCTTCTCGCCAGCGGTAGCGATAAGGTCGTGATGCCCGGCGCAGGTGATGGACACCGCCCACCTCTGGAGCACGACGCGGGCGCGAAAGACGCCACTCCGCGCGAACAAGGAGTGGACCCCTTGGTGGACTCCATCCAGAACCTCCTCATCCCCATCGCTCCCGAGCTGGATCCGGCCGCTACAGCAGCCGTGCTGGAGGCCACGCGCCAGAACCTCCTTGAGGAAGCCAGCAAGGTTGCCGCCGCCAACGATGCCTGGACGCCACCATGCGCGAGTATAATACCACGCACAGCTTCTCCCACTTACCTGGTGCCAATCGGCAAGCGCCGCCCCAGGGTCGCAACTTGTTCTCGGAGCTGGACCGGGCTACTGACTTGCGCGTCGCCGCGGCACATCCGGTTTACAGTACCCCGACCAAGAACATGAGGGCCACGGAAGCTGTCGTCGCAGAACTCAGCCATCTAGAGGGTGAAGATCTACGGTGCCAACGGGCATGCGTCCAGCTTCTCGTCGCTACAGCCAACAGGAAACAGGTCGAGGCAGGCATGAGCCTTGGAGGAAACAGCAAAAGCCAACAGCCTCGTCGGGTGGGTGATCCAGCTGCAGGTGGGAGCAAGGCCTCCTCTCCAAACGTTACAAGGCAGAACAACCGTCAGCGTGGCCGATCAGCTGACCATGGGGAAAACCCATGTGAATCTACCAGCAGGAACCGTGATCCGGCTGATGAAGCTGAAAGAACCAACGCGCCACCCAAGTCTCGCCTCTTAGGATGGCTAAGCCCGCCCGAGTCGTAGGAGCCGCGAGACACACGCGCACGCATCAACCTGCTGGTCCAGTCACGCATGCTGGAAGAGGAAAGTCTGGCTGGCCTGAGATATTTCGGACCATGGATCCGGAATGTTCCTAACAGATTTTTGCTCCCAAGGGACACGCCGAAGTACAACGGCACGGTCAAGCCGGAGGACTGGCTGGTGGATAACACCACCGCTGTGGGCATCACAAACAGCAACCGCCGGGTAGCCGTGTGCTATGTCCCGCTCATGCTACTCGACTCAGCTAGGACATGGCTCAATAGCCTCCCTGACAATAGCATCAATGCTTGGATCGATTTTGAGGAGGCATTTGTCCGCAATTTCACCAGCACCTACAAGCGCTCGGGTCACCCTGGCGAGCTCGCCTTGTGCGTTCAAGGCAAGGACGAGAGTGACCGCACCTACATCACCTGGTGGACAAGCATGCACAACTCTTGCGAGGGGGTGTGCGAACACCAAGCAATCGATTTCTTCATCAATGGCTATAGAGACGGCACCATGCTCAGGCATAAGCTTCGCCGGGTGGAGCCCGATACCATGGCCAAGACCATGGAGATCAATGACAAGTACACCATCACGGACACGGTGATGAAAAGGTCCATATGGCTCGACGACCAAGGACAGATCATCGTGGAGGTCTCCACAGATCGGCGCCAGCCGAAAGGGAACAACCACAACTCTAGGTGGCACGACAATTTCCACGGCAAGAGGAAAGACGACCAACCGGACAACCAATATGGTTCCAGGCAGGTGGTTGTCGTCCAAGAGGACCCGGCTACAGGCGGTAGCCAGAGACAGAAGCCCGACGACCGACCACGTCGGCCCAAGTACACCATCGAATCAATGCTTGATGGCCATGCAAGTTCCATAGCGGTGGAAATAAGCCAGCTACACATAAAACCCGCCAGTGCACCTGGACAAAGAAAATGGCCGAGGTTTGTGGTCTACCACCGCCACCCCCTCCTCCGCCAGCCGGTGGGCAGCAAGACAACCGCGAGCACCAAAACCGCCAGGATGAAGACGGAGGAGACTATCCTCGCCGGGTAGGGAACTACCACATATTCATCACCGAGCCGGAAACCAAGCACAGCAAAAGGCGCCGCGAGAAGGAGGTGAACGCAATCGTCCCTCCCATTCCCCAGTTCCTGAACTGGTCCGAGCAAGAGGTCAAGTGGAGCCAGAAGGACCAACCGGACGTACTTCCGCATCCAGGCACATACGCCATGGTCCTGGACCCCATCATCATCTCCAAGAAACACTCGTCCAGGTTCTCCCACGTCTTGGTGGATGGAGGAAGCAGCATCAACCTCCTGTACTGCAGCTCCCTAGACCGGCTCAGCATCAGTGTGTCCCAGCTGGAGCCGTCTAGTACCTCCTTTCACGGAGTTGTTCCGGGTCCATCACATTCGCCCATCGGCAAGATCCAGCTAGATGTCATCTTCGGCATGGAGGACAACTTCTGCCATGAGCCTTTTGGTTCGAGGTGGTCAACCTCTGCAGCGCTTACCACACCATCCTAGGACGCCCCGCGCTCACCAAGTTCATGGCGGTGCCGCACTATGCATACCTCAAGATGAAGCTCCCCGGGCCAAAGGGGGTAATCACCATCGCGGGTGACTACAGACGGTCAGTGGAAGGCGCCACAATGGCTCCAAGATCGTCGAGGCCATGATCATCATGGAGGAGAAGTGCGTCATCATGCAGAACGTGGTGGCCCTCCAGGCGGACATGCCAGCTAGCAAGCCAAAGCCAGTCGGAGAGATGCAATTCAAGCCATGAAAGGGCACCAAGAAGATCCTATTGAATGAGGCCGAGCCGGACAAGTTCGTCCTAGTCGAAAACGTCCTTGATAGCAGATAAGAAAGTGCGCTCGTCGACTTCCTCCGTGAGAATCAGGATATCTTCGTATGGTCCCCCAAGGACATGCCTGGTGTTTTGAGGGAACTCGCCGAGCACTCTTTACATGTTAGGCTAAATGCAAAGCTGGTCAAGCAGTCACTACGCTGCTTCGCGGAAGAGAAAAGAAGAACCATCAGTGAAGAAATCACCTGGCTGCCCGCAGCCGGATTTATCATGGAGGTTTTCCACTCGGAATGGCTGGCAAACCCGATGCTGGTGCTAAAAAAGAACAAGACTTGGCGCATGTGTGTTGACTACACCAGCCTCAACAAAGCATGCCCCAAAGATCTGTTCGCCCTGCCAAGGATAGACCAAGTGATCGACTCCACGGCTGGTTGTGAACTGTTGTTATTTCTGGATGCGTACACCGGCTACCACCAGATCCGGTTGAACCCCGCTAATCAGATAAAGACAGCATTCATCACCCCATATGGGGCCTACTGCTACACCATCATGCCATTTGGACTCAAAAATGTAGGTGCCACATATCAGCATTGCATGCAGAAGTGCCTACAATCGCAAAATTGGCAGAAACGTGCATGCCTATGTCGATGACGTGGTGGTCAAGACAAAAGAGAAGCAGACGCTCCTTGAAGACCTGAAGGAGACTTTTGCCAACCTTCGCCAGTTCCAAATGAAACTGAACCCGATGAAATGCATATTTGGCGTCCCAACCGGCCAGCTCCTCGGTTTCCTCGTCTCAGAACGTGGAATCGAGGCTAACTCAGATAAGATCGGCGCAATCGAGCGCATCCAGCCACCGCAGAATATGCGCGACATGCAAAAGTTCACCGGATGCCTGGCCTCCCTCAGTCGGTTCGTCAGCCGGCTGGGCAAGAAGGCACTCCCCCTGTACCAGCTCATGAAGAAAACGGACAAGTTCATCTGGACAGTGCAGGCGGACAAGGCTTTATGCGACCTTAAGCGCATGTTATCCTCTCCGCCGATACTGGCGTCCCCAGCTACAAAGGATCCAATGCTGATGTACATTGCGGCTACCAACCGGGTCGTCAGCATCGTGCTGGTGGTAGAGAGACCAAAAGAAGGAAAGGCTCAGCCGGTTCAACGCCCGGTATATTACCTGAGTGAGGTACTCTCGCTGTCAAAGCGGAACTACCCTCACTATCCGAAGGTGGTGTATGGCGTGTACATGGCCGCCAAGAAGTTGAAGAACTACTTCCAAGAGCACTCCATCCGGGTGGTGGTGTTGGCCCCCCTATCGGAGATCATCGGCAATAAGGACGCCACAGGACGGGTGGCGAAATGGGCAATAGATCTTGCCGCGCACTGCATCCGGTACGAGCCAAGAACAGCGATCAAGTCTCAGGCACTGGCGGACTTCCTTTTCGATTGGGCAGAGATGTAGTACCTGCCTCCATGTCCTGACTCCACGCACTGGAAGCTACACTTCGACGGCTCCAAGATGTACGGTGGACTCGAAGCCGGGGTCGTCATCACCTCTCCAAAAGGGGACCAGTTGGAGTACGTGTTGCGGATCCACTTCTACGCATCCAACAACATCGCCGAATACGAAGCGCTCGTCCATGGCCTCAAGATGGCAAAAGAAATCTGCATCAGGCGCATCCTCTATTTGGTGACTCTGACCTAGTGGTGTACCAAGTATCGGGATATTGGGACACCAAGGATGCGAATATGGCGCTATACTGTTTCTTCGTACAGCAGCTATGTGCCTTTTTCGAAGGATGCGAGTTGCACGACGTGCCTCGAGCGAACAATAAAGCTCCGGACCCACTTGCCCGCGTAGGATCAACAAGAGCAACAATTCTGCCTAGGGTCACCCTCGAGCACCTACGCAAGCCCTCCATCACGTCGTCTCCAGAATCCGACTCCATCATGCTGGACACGGACCCAGGCACTACCGGCTCCAAGCAACCTGGTGCCACATCACACCCATGGACTGTTGGAAATATGCCCTAGAGACAAATAGTTATAAGGACTATTATCATATTTCATATAGTTTATGATTAAGTTTTATATCATGCTATAACTGTATTGAGTGGAAACATCAATACACATGTGATATATAAACAACCAGGGGTTCCAAGTGAAACTCTAGTCACTGGTTCATTGGTCAACAGATGATCATGTTTCCTGATCATGTGGCATTTATGCCAGTTGGAAATGGAGTTAACTCATTCTGAGAATGAGATGATGAACCAATACCCAACCTAAACATCATGACCCGATCATGTCACGAAGTTCAAGTTATGATGAGTAGAAATGGATCCTCGTAGACTATTCCTTAGACCGTGAGGCTATATCAATCACTATCTCCCGAGAGTGCTTAGATAGCATCAAGCGCCACTTGGTAATACAGTGGTTATAAAGGTGTGTTCAGGTACTCGGAGGAAACCATAGAGGCAATATATGTCAAGAGCGGGATTTGTCCGTCCATGTGACGGGAAGATACTCAAGGGCCCACTCAGAAAGGTTATATCCAATAGTTGCGCAATATGTGATTTGATCACAGGGATATCACTTGTAGGAACGAGTCAAGTAGCATTGTTCGGTAACGAGATTGAACACGACATGGTGATGTCATTGATCAGATCTTGGGCAATGCAAGTATCGAGAGACAAAGGTAATAAGACACGACTGTCCTAGTTCAAATGACGAAAGATCTTCGTGGAACGCACAGGGTTCACATGGCCATCTAGGTCCCTCTGTCGATCATTGGTGCGGGAGTGTCCCGACCATGTCTGGAGTGTTCCCGAACCGTGGGGTATCACGCTTAAGGGCTCGATGATGCTTAGAGAGTGTTTATAGGATCAGTAGAATCACCAAAGACTAGTAGAGAGAAAACCGGAAGGGTTTCGGTAAGTCTGGAGGATGTCCGGAGTGGAGGTGGAAGGTGTTCCAAAGCCACAGAGGTTGAATAATATGTGAATGAATGTTAAATATTGATTTAATCATTTATTCATAATTATTTAATAAAAGAGAAAATCAATTAAATGGTCAAAGGGATTAATGGGCCAATTCCTAGAGGGGAAAGGGCCCAAGAGGGGACCACACCCCTAGGAGAGGCCTAGGGGGTGGCCGGCGGACCTAGTGGGTCAGCCCCATGTGGGGCCCATGGGTGGGGGCTGGCCGGCGCGCCTCCCCACCTCTCCCTCTCCTTTAGTCCCACCCAGGGACTTTGAGGGAGGTAGTACCTCCCCTTCCCCTATATATAGTGGGGGTATTTGGCCAGATAAATACACACAAAATTCAATAAAGGTCTTCTCACTTTTGAGAAGACCTCCAATTGATACTCTCTTTCTCTCTCACTCTCTCTCTCTCTCTCTCTCTCTCTCTCTCTCGTGATCGTGGTCCCAAGTTCGGACTGCGCGAACTAGAGACATCTTCACCGTAGAGTGCCGTCGCGCTGCGGGATTCGGATCTAGGAGCTCTACTTCTACAACTGCTGCTGGATCGGGGAAGCGGGTGTCATTGTCAGGCACCAGACATGTGTAACTCCCCATGAGGTGTCGCACTTGAGGCACTTAAGTCGTTGAGCCACAGGAGCGCAAGGACTTCATCACGACCTTGAGGTCGGCTTCGGCTCGTCTACATCAACCATGCTCTCATGAGCGTTGACAACGCTTTTCGGTCTTCAAGGGTAAGTTTGCGAAAAGCCCCTCCCGTTACTGTATTACTAATAGATAGGTCCTGGCAGCATCAGGGATTCAGGGGCGTAGGGTAAAATTTTATTGTTTTCATGCGCGGAACCCCTACAGGGACTACCATGCCACACCCGGGGACTGCCGCCTCCATCCCGGGGACTTCCAGGCCACAGGCTATGACACCCCTAGCCGGCTCCAGCAGCCCGAGGACTGCCGGCTCTGGTCTTCCACCCGGTAGACCGCCCGACGAGCCCGAGCCGGCTAGTAGCAAGGAAGTAAAGTGATCATGCAAACCATCTACACCATCTGGGAAACACCTCCATGGGGCAACTCGTTCATGGACTTTCTGGCCAAATGAGAGTTGCCGGATGAAGAGGTTGAGGCAAGACAAGTGAATCCCAAGGCAAGCGCATACTCAAACATCATCAACAAGCTCTACAAGCGCAGTGTGGGAGGAATACACCAGCGCTGCGTAAGCCAAGAGGATGGAATCCAGCTGCTGGTGGACATTCACCAAGGTGAATGCGGTCACCACGCATCATCAAGAGCAATAGTGTCAAAGGCATTCCGCCATGGGTTCTACTGGCCCACGGCACTAGAGGACGCCGAGCAGCTGGTGAGGCCATGCAATGGATGCCAACGGTTCGCCCAGCAGAAACACACTCCATCATCAACGCTCAAGACGATCCCTATCACCTGGTCATTTGCCGTCTGGGGCTTGGACATGGTAGGCTCATTCAAAACAGCACGATCTGGCATGACACATTTGCTGGTGGCCGTGGACAAGTTCACCAAGTGGATCGAGGCAAAGCCAATCAAGAAGTTGGATGGACCAATAGTGGTCAAGTTCTTCACCGACATCATCATGCGTTTCGGCTACCCAAACAACATCATCATAGACAACAGCACGAACTTTGCCAAGGGGGCCTTCGTGCGTTTCTGTGGTGATAAGGGCATCCGCCTGGACCTGGCCTCCGTCGCACACCCCCAATCCAATGGACAGTGCGAGCGAGCAAATGGTCTGGTCCTAGCTAGAATCAAGCCAAGACTAATTGAGTCACTGATGAGGACTCTCGGATGCTGGACAGAGGAACTGCCGATAGTGCTATAGATCCTATGCACAATGCCCAACTGCTCCACCGGCTTCACGCCATTCTTCCTTGTCTATGGAGCAGAGGCAGTCCTGCCAACCGACATAGAGTTCAACGCACCACGCAAACTATTGTATACTGAGCAGCGGGCCAAAGAAGCACGAGAAGACAGCATTGATCTCCTTGAGGAGGCTCGAGAGTTAGCCTTGTCTAGGTCTGCCATCTATCATCAGAACCTACACCGCTACCACGCTAGCCGGATCCGCAACATCTCGTTCTGCAAGGGCGACCTCGTCTTGCGGCGGGTACAAGACACCAACGGGATGCACAAGCTAGCTCCGCCTTAGGAAGGGCCATTCATCATTAGTCGGGCGCTGCATAACAACTCATACTACCTAATCCATGCTCGCCAGTCGGCGAAGAACAAGATGGACCGCTCCGGCAAAGAAACTAAGCACCCGTGGAACGCGAAACTGCTTCACCCATTCTACACCTGAGTAAAGGGAAAATGTATCTTACCTTTGTGTAATAAACAAGTTGAGGGGCCTCGACATAGTCTCAGGGACTCCGTAATAATTTGGCATTTTCTGCTGCAGCACTTGAAGTTCTCTGGCTGCATTGTTTTCAACCCCAGACCCAGCAGTCTCTCTCAGGGACTCGTTGGATGGCCTAGACGGCCATGAATTCTGAAAAGACAAAGTACTATATGTGATTCCAAGAGATCCCTCTTTGATTCCGGTTGCAGACCGCAAGCCGGCTGACAGACACGGCAAGAGCAGAAAACTCGAAGACCCGTATAGGAGAAATCCTAAGGAAAACAAGATGTATGGAAGTTCCGGTTGCGCCTGCTCGTTCGAAGCCGGTAGCTGAAATCCGAAGTATTGTGCAGTATGCTAACTAAGCAAACCCTTTCTTCTGGCTAAGCGCTGACAAGGGCACAGCTTAAACGGCCAATGCTCGCTAAGAAAAGGACTAAGCTACCAGTTTTGCGTGAAACAGCAAAATTTTCAACCAAAAGAGCAACTAAAGACTATGTTTATCCTACACATGTCTAATGTGTAAACTATTTTTTATCTTTCATCCTTGCATGAGCCAAAGCATCAGAGTCAGAGGCCAGCTGCTAGATGACAAAGGAACGGAAAAGAGCTTCGACCCGGCTAGATTCTCTAGCCGGCCTGAACCTCGGGGACTACACCCTGTGGGTGCGCTCGCATGCCCCCACATAGGAAACCCGCAACAAGAAACAACACAAAGGAGCTTCGACCCAGCTGGATTCTCTAGCCGGCCCGGACCTCGGGGACTACACCCTGTGGGTGCGCTCGCGCGCCCCCACATAGAAGAAAGCATACAACAAGTGCAACTCAAGACAACATCACAGAAGGAAGACAAAACTCTAGACATAATTCATCACAAAGCAAAAGTCAACTATTTATCAAAGAACAGAGTCAGTACTACAAGCAAACAAGTTTTCAACCAGATACAAATACTCCCAGTATTCTGGGGATCAGGATTGAGGGTCATTGGAAGGGCCAGAGGCATCGGCTAGAGCGTGGCTGCTAGAGGTGAAGTTGGCGGAGGCAGGGCCTAGCGCAGCCGAGGCATCGTCGTGGGCTGAAGCTGCTAGAGGGTTGTAGTAATACCCCTCCGAGCCGGCCGGATCGGCGAAGTCCTGGTCCAGCTGGACGAAGCTTCCAATTTTTACACTGCAGGAGCGGATGTCAGGAACTACAGCCCGAAGCTGGTCGTAGCTGGTCCCCTGATGAAACCCTCTAGAGGGACTCCGTGGGTCCATGTCCGGGTACCAGGGCTTCAGTAGCACCAAGACCATCTCAGCATCGCCACAAGCAGCCCAGTCTCGCTCCACGTCCATGAGCTCTGGAGTGCTAGAGAGCATCCTGGCCAAGGCATCCATCATGCTCGGGCGGTCGGTGTCAGGCCAGACATAGTCGAAGACCTCAAAGGCAGAACCGCGTAGCTGGTTGTCCTCTTCGCTGATGACCATCAGCAACTCCAGTAGGTGCAGATCGCGCCCGACGTCTGCCTCGAGGACGCACGCCAAGGCTTGGTCGGTCGCCTTAGGATAGTGAGCTGCACCCGGCAAAAGCATAATGTTAACATTCTGGCTACAATAGGATGAGAAACAAGTTCAAGTGAATCACTTACTGACGACCATCTCGGCGATCTGGCATAGCTCCCCTAGAGCCACCTTCTCCTGGGCCTAGGCAGTCTTCAGATCCTCCGCCTGGCGAGCCTGGATCTGCTCGAGGTTTTTCAGCGCCTCGGCTCAGATGTCAGCGGTCTTCTTCACCTGGCCGGCCTTGACCTCCATCTTCTACTGATGCGACAATAGCTGGCCGATCTGGGCCTGGCATGCCTGGTTAAACTCCTCCAGCCGGGCGACCTCCGCCTTCAGCCTCTCCACCTCCCGGTCCATGTCCGCTAACAGAGATGCAGGGGGTACCCAATGGTCAACAAGAAGCACGAAAACTCGTGTAGCCGGGAAGACAAAGCAGAACATGCAATCTTACGCCCTAGGTCCTGCGAGGTCTTGGTGGCTTCGGCAAAGGCTTTCTGCAAAGAGAGTAGAAGGACTAAGAAAAGAACAGCAAGGAGGGAAACAAATACGACGAAGGAGTTATTTACCTCAAGGGATGCCCCCATCGCCCTAGCTTCACCAAGCCCCTACTTCATCACATCCACCAGGTGATGAACCTGGCCAAGGGCAATGGGCGCCGACTTAGAGAGCTGCGCCAGGGCGGAGTCCGACGGTGGCGCGACTAGAGCCGACCGGCTGCCGGTAATCTGGAGCTCGTCGTCATCGTCGAAGGCCACGCGTGACGCCTCTTGAGCTGCCACGCCCGAGCCAGGAACCACCTCCCTGCCACCATCTTCGGCTACCGGCTGCGTAGTAGCCTCCCTCACCACCTCCACCGACTCCTCCACCTGGTAGGAGGCACAACCCATCTGAACCTGGCTCGAAGCCAGGAATAGATCGGCGGCCTAGGAGGCAGCAGAGGACCGATGCAGGACCAAGGACCCAGTCGGCACCACTATAACCGTCGCGTCCGCCGCAGCCTCGGCTGGCTTGGCAGTAGAAGCTACAGCCTCAGCTAGCTTTGAAGCATAGGCTACAGCCTCAGCCGCCTTCGAAGTAGAGGCAGCAGCCGGCCGCTCCGCTCTAGCTGGAGGAGGGTAGGACGCGATGGTGATGGTCAAGGAGTCGGTCAAGGACATCACCTCACTAAAATAAGGGCAAGAAGAGCATAATGAGCAAGGCACAGACCAACAGATGTGCAGAGAAAGGGCATGTACCCGGCAACGCTTGGCGCGATGACCGCAACCCTTGGACGGCGGCTCCTCTTTGCCCCGCCCCCGGTCGGAGCGGCGCTGGTCGAAGCAGCTCGCTTCCCTCGAGTCTTCGATGTGGCGGCCTTAGCCAGGTCCATGTCCTTGCCGTGGGCGGCTGCGCTAAGACATGGGTACAATGTCAAAAGTATGACAAAGGAAAAACAAGGAAAATTTCGACAAGAAAAGCTGCTCACCGGGTGGAAACTTGCAGCCCTCATCGGCCCGAGTGGGAAACCGCTTCGGCTCCGTCTGCGGGAACTTCAGCAGCTTGTGGTCGACGGTGAAGGCAGGAAGCTCATCCTCTCCCATACCGTCTTCCGCTAGCTGCGCCGTAAAAAGCTACTCAACAAGGAACATAAGAAACAAGGAGAGAAATTCCTCGAGAAAGGTTTACTCGGAGAAAAGGAAGAAAGCCTGACCTTCGGGGGCAGCCAGCCGCGATGGTACGGCTGGCAGGAGAAGACCCAGTATTCCGCCAGTGTCTCCTTCGAGATGGTGGCGAGCCACTCCCGAAGGGACACAAACGGCACCTCCATTCGGGACACCCGGGTGGGATCTAGTGGCTAGGATAGATGGCAGATCTTGTGCGACCGCTGCTACAGTGGAAGCACGCGATTCGTCATCTAGGACAGCAGGATGTCCCGGGTGGTGAGCCGCTCCTTGTCCACCAGCACCGTCATGCGAGCGACCATCCGCTCCATGTCCGCCTAGGCGCCCAAGTTCTGGACGGTCCAGGCCTTCTAGGTGGAGGGGACGTTGGTGAACACCGGCACCTTGATCCAGTCGACGTTGGTGTTGTTGTGCACATAGAAGTACGAGCGTTGCCACAACTTGACTGTGTCGGGCATCTCCAGCCATGGCATCAGCATGGCGCAGCATCCGGTCTTTGTCAGAGGGCCGCCCGGAACCTTGAAGTTGAAGAACTTAAAGAAGTTCGCCGTGTCTGGGCGAACCCCTAGGTAGGCCTCACAGCAGGCCGCGTGATGCGACAGCTGCGCGATGGCGTTGGTGCCAAGGTGGTGGAGCTGAAGGTCGAACGACACCATCAACTCCAAGACAAACCTGCTCAGAGGCAGGCCGATCCCACGGGTGAAGTGGGCGAGAAAGACGCCGGCCTCCCTAGACTAGGGGTTGGGGACTCGCTCCCTATTCGGTGCTAGGCGATGCTTCACCAGGTGCTCCGAGGGGATGAGTTTCCCCCATCAACACTTCTGCACGAGCTTGTTGGTGACGTACAAGCCGCACCAGCCACCCGCTTGGTCTGGGAGCATATCGGCAGGCACGATGGCTGTGTTGGAGAAGCAGGGTCCCGTCATTGCGACGAAGGAATGGCAGCGCCGGCTGATACCTTCGATCCGGATTACGGATGTAGTATAGCTTCTTTTTTCCTAGTAGACCTAGGTTATCAAATCCTCGAGAAGCATATGCGTAGTGAAGTTACTTTAACAGACCTTCGGGAGTTTTAGAATTCATTTTGTGTTTTTACCGGACCAAGAGTTTGCGTCTTTTTGTTGTTGATGATGATAGAGAGAGAGGGCCTAGGGCGTTTGGTTTCACCTGTAGTTGTGCAAAACATCTAATGGGAATAAAAGATAGAAATAAAGTATCCATGTAATTGTTAGAGCAAGATAAATTATATGTGGGCAGTGCATCCATAATTGCTATTGCCTCCGCAACCGCTTATAGCAATAACCTACTAGTCTCATCCATAGAATAAAGAGAACTAATGATATGCATAGTAACGTCACCTTTAATCCCAAGTAAATCCCTCAAATACAGACATACTGCCCCTTCTGTCACTGGGTTACCAACCTACAGATTATTTATTACTCATACTCCCTATACCTGGCTCAATCCTTGGGGTCTTGGGTACCTGACAAGTCCTTAGATTGAGTCAAGAGAGGATGCAATAATCATCATGTCATACAAACTAATACATGATCCCATCTATGATAAATAACATGCATAAAAGCTATATGGCTAGGCCGAAGCCCTTAGCCCAAGGAGAATTACTCACACATAGAGATGAGATCAACAATCACAAACATTGTAATGGAAATCATAAGATTGATAGCAAATAGTCTTACAATGTTGCCAATCGAAGATAACATCTACTATTACAAGTGGTGGAATATGGCTATGGTGGTGGAATATGGCTTTGGAGATTAGATTTAAGTCTATTCTTCCGGCGGCTCTTCGATGTGGTGGATGGAGATCTGGAGGCGGCTGATGATCTAGGGCAGGGACTCTTGAGGCTCTTTTCTCGTCGCCCAAGGCTTCTTTATATAGGGGTCTAAAATGGATCGTATGGGCACCTAGAGGGGGGTGAATAGGTGCTACACCAATTTTTAATTCTTTTTCAATTTTAGGCTTAGCACAAAGGTAAATTCTCTAGATAAACTAATGTGTGGAATTTCCCTATATGCAAACCTATCTACTAGCGAGTAAAGAGCGAGTGGAAGAGGAATGAGTGAACCGAAGTGAAGCACGTGGAGACACAAGATTTGTTTGACCGCAGTTCCTTCCTTGTTAAGGGAAGTATGTCTGCGTTGGAGAGGTGGGCGGTACTAAGACCACCACGCCACAAAAGGCGTCACCCTGTTCTCCGATGGATCTCGCCACAACAGGCCTGATCCACCTTCCACTATAGGTACCCTTCGAGTCGGGCACCAGTGCCTTTACACAACTAGCGGGGCAACAACTCCACAACAACTTGGAGGCTCCCGAAATGACAACAAGCTGCCACAAGAACAAAGTTGTCAAATACAATAACAAGATCTAGGTATTAACAAGAATACTAGATCAGGGATTTCTCCAAGTGAATGGAGAGGAGTTGAAGCGCTTGATTCTTGATGTTGATGATGAACTTCTCCTCCTTCAATTCCACCAAAGATCAAGACCTTCGGGTGGTTGAAGTGGGAGATCGAGATTTAGAGCTCTTGCACAAGGTCTGGTCAAATTCGAGTGAATCAAGAGTTCTGGACGTTGGGGAAGAAGGGGTACTTATACCCCCTTCTAAAAACCAGCCGTTGCACACTTTGGGGGCCAGATTATCCGGCCCAAGTGAGGGCCGGATTATCCGGTCTGTGGAAACTCCACCCTAGACTCGGAATATCCTGTAGATAATCCGCCCCCTCACAGTGAGACGCGCTGAACTTGCCCTTGATCATCTTCTGGAAGAAAAACCGCCCCAGTTCGGATTTTCTGGGAGAAAATCTGACCAGATACTGAGCGACGCGCCTTGGCTCCTTTTGCTCAAAAACTGGGGGGCTGGATTATCCGGCCCTTGCGAAACCCAGATTATCTAGCCTGGGGAGGAAAAACCGCCCTAGTTCAGATTTTCCGGGAGAAAATCCGACTGGACACAGAGCGACGCACCTTGGCTTCCTTGAGAGATGAGGTAGGCCGAATTAACCGGCCCTTGGAGGGGTGGATTATCCGGGCCCCCTCAAAACTTCCTGCACACTTAGCACACATGAAAAGTCTCCATAGTATTATTATCTAACACGCAAAACAAAGGAAAACATGAAATGTTCTTTCAGGGTCCCTTCACGAAAGTTGTCCTGTTTGACCTAGTGGTGTCATTGGCAACTATACGGCTGAAACTATACGGCCGGAATTTTATTTCGGTCATATAATTGGTCGTTAAAGCGTCTGCCTCCGACCCACAACTCCTAGTTTCTTCTGGTTGTTGGAAATCTTGTATGTTTGACTTTAATGTAGTGATTCCCATCATCAAACGTCATTATCTGCGAGGAAAACATAGAAGGAAAGGATTGCATACCCCTTTGATTATTAGGCATTAGTGGAAGGGTTTAGAAAGATATTTCATCAAGAATATGAATAATATCCAGTTTAAATTTGGACGTAGATGGCTATTTTTGAGATCCATCAACCTCTTCAAGCTTAAACTTGATCGTACTTGAGCAAGAAAACCAAAATCAAAAAGGAACTCAGCATTTAAACTAAAATAACGAGATGATGGTCGTACTCATTATTGGTAGTCTCATGTTTCCTCACTTCATAAATCTGA
Organism: Avena eriantha; assembly: GCA_910589775.1. Classification (NCBI taxonomy): domain Eukaryota; kingdom Viridiplantae; phylum Streptophyta; class Magnoliopsida; order Poales; family Poaceae; genus Avena; species Avena eriantha. Next base: position 437,219,549 of record OU342740.1, on the reverse strand, counting down.
AAAACTTCAGCATAGATAGAGTAATGGCAAGCATATCATACGGGTTTTATGCATCCTTATAGCGCAGCAAAATTATTGTTAACATGGATAATTCAAATGAGTAAACTTTATTCCATGTCATGTAATCAACTCATAGGCTTGCCTTTGAGCAATAAAGTATAATCATGTAAATTGAGAGTGTGAGAGTTGTCATGAAAAGCATATACACTAGAGTATCTCAATTCTCCCACATCAATAAATCAAGAGTTTTCAAGCACTACTTTTATATTCATTGTCCTTCAAGAATTTCAGTTTTTGAGTAATTGAGAGCATGCCAAAAAAATATTAGTTTATCGGGTTGTGATGGACACTTGTAGCATCACTAAGGTTTTTGTTCCTTTTTCATAATGATTACTCATAATAGCTAGACGAGTGATTCCATCATGAACACAGCTACCCGGGAGTGCCAAGAATCTTACCCACTATAGCATTGCAGCTACATGTGTTTAATCAACTCATAGCCAAAATCTAGGAGTTTCCTCCATGAAGATCGTTCGTAGGCCAGCGGAGTTGTTGGCATCCTATGAAGTTTGACACGCATAAAGCTATATCATTCAACAAGTCAAACTTTGGCATGCTCACAAAAACCGCTAAACATTAATTCTATCAAACAAATTGTTTTAAAGAGAGCTATCAAGTCAATCAACATTTTCAGTGGTGTTAAGTGTCTCTAGAAATAAACCTTCAAGACTGAACACTACAACACCCAAGCCTTCAATTGTGAGAATTTTTCTTATTACAATTGTTTAGCAATTTTTAGGCAAGACTTGGTTAACTACGAGAGCTGGAACAAAATGTACCCAACTAAATACCCATGCAAACAAAAATCTTACTACAATACAAAGACTCACTCCACCAATATAACATCTCAACATTTACTACTGACTAGCATGGGTTTCTCAAACTTCAAAAGTGGGGAGTCATAAGGCATACCTCTCATCTTTAGTTCCACTTATCTCTTCCTTTTTTATTTGCTTCTTGGAAACTCGAAGTCGATCACTCTCCTGCAAATATATGAGAACCTCGAGGCAAAAATAAAATAAAGAGGGAAACAAAGAAAAATGGAGAAATCTTTTTGTTATTTTTAAGAGAGGGAGTTCAAAGAATAGAAAATTGGCAACAAAGCTCAGCTAGAAAATCTCGAAAGCAAATAGAAATCACTAAAGATAAAGTGTTGGGGAAACCAACACGAGTGCTTATAAAATCAAATTAAAAACATAACCTCAAAATAAATAAAAGCAAATAAACGCTAAATAAAGATACATGAGGAAACTTCCCCAAGCTTAGGCGGCAGGATTAGAGTTACCTGCAGGATTAGAATAGTGTTTCTGAAAATTAGGATTATAATTTTTCTTTCAAGCAGGGCTATAATCATTACGAGCTATGAAGTCTATTTCTTCAATATTTGCTTCTAGGATAGCTCTTACTTGGATTTCCTTATCTTTTACGGCTAGTATGAGATCATCCAACTTAGCATTGAGTTCTTCATTTTCTTGTGGTGAGACGGAGTTCACCTTCTTCGTGTTTGATCTATCCACATGCCATTGGGCATGGTTGTCTTTCATATTGTCTAGCAGCTGCTTTGCTTCGGTAATATGTTTACACATAAATGTTCCTCCAGCTGCAGTATCAAGCATAGACTTAGACATTCCACCCATGATGTAATAGTATTTCTAGGCAAAGATAGCAACCATTCTTTTGCTCTTCCTCTAAGAGAGAAAGGAAATAAACGCAATTTGACCTCATCGGGGTTAACATCTTTTATACGCATCATATCACATATTTCGGTGAAAGTATTCAGGTGCATACTTGTGTCCTCAATAGCAGAGCCTCCATATTGATTCTATTGAACCAAACTTAAATAATGGGGCTTAATTTCATAGTCATCAGCAGCAATTGTTGGCTGAGTAATAGGAGTATGCAAATAATCACTATTGGGAGTAGCAAACTCCCCAAGCTTCTTTTTAGCCATATTTCCTATGTTTTGGGTTTTCTTAAATAGAGACTTATAATAGTAAAAGCAAGAATTTAAAGACTAACTCATTTTTTTTGGTTTTTCAGATAAAGACTGAAAGCAAACTAACAAAATTAAAAACAAGAATTAAAACTAGCAAGGTTCCTACTAACCTCACCAGGGTAGCTATTGCTTCCCCGGCAACGGCGCCGAAAAAAGGGTTGATACCTTCGATCCGGATTACGGATGTAGTATAGCTTTTTTCCCTAGTAGACCTAGGTTATCAAATCCTCGGGAAGAAGATGCGTAGTGAAGTTACTTTAATGGATCTTCGGGAGTTTTAGAATCCCTTTTGTGTTTTTACCGGACCAAGAGTTTGCGTCTTTTTGTTGTTGTCGATGATGGAGAGAGGGCCTAGGGCGTTCGGTTTCACCGGTAGCTGTGCAAAACATCTGATGGGAATAAAAGATAAAGAAAAGGTGTGCATGTAATTGTTAGAGCAAGATAAATTATATGCGGGCATTGCATCCATAATTTCTATTGTCTCCGCAACTGCTTATAGCAATAACCTACTAGTCTCATCCATAAAAGAAAGAGAACTAATGATATGCATAGTGACGTCACCGTTAATCCCAAGTAAATCTCTCACATATAGCAGTACTACCCCTTCTGTCACTGGGGTTCCCAACCTGCAGATTAGTCATTACGTATACTCCCTATGGCTCAATCCTAGGGGTCTTGGGTACCTGACAAGTCCTTAGATTGAGGCAAGAGAGGATACAATACTCATCATATCATACAAACTAATACATGATCCCATCTATGATAAAGAACATGCACAAAAGCTACATGGCTAGGCTGAAGCCCTTAGCCCAAGGAGAATTACTCACACATAGAGATGAGATCAACAATCACAAACATTGTAATGGAAATCATAAGATTGATAGCAAATAGTCTTACAATGTCACCAATCGAAGATGAGATCTACTATTACAAGTGGTGGAATATGGCTTTGGAGATTAGATCTAAGTCTATTCTTCCGGCGGCTCTTCTGTGGTGGATGGAGATCTGGAGGCGACTGATGATCTAGGGCAAGGACTCTCGAGGCTCTTTTCTCGTCGCCTGAGGCTTCTTTATATAGGGGTCCCTTCATGAAAGTTGTTATGTTTGACCTAGCGGTGTCGTTGGCAACTATACGGCCGAAACTATACGGCCAGAATTTTATTCCGGTCGTATAGTTGGTCGTTGACATGGGTATGCCCAACAGGCACCCAACTACAACCTACCTGGTGCAGCTCGACGGAAGGCCCACTCGACGAATTGCCAAGGTCCATGACGCCTATGACGGTCCGAGTGGTATGAAGTCCATATGGACACGGACTCCCAAACGCACAAGACAAGGAAGCAGACTCAATACTAGAGTTTGAATCTAACTTGTAACCAACTCGTATTGGTACCTGAGACCTAGCCTCCCCATATATAAAGGCTAGGAGGGTCTAACGAGAGGGCAATCGCGACTCCCATAATACACAATAGATCTAGACGCTGCAATAGATAGATCTATGATCTCTCATAATAGACAATAGATCTAGACAACATCCGTAGCATACACATACGTCAGACCCAATCTACGCATCTACCGCCGTCGGTGACATTGTAATCCCTCGGATCATCATCAATCAAGAGCAGACAAGCAGGAGTAGGGTCCTCTACGAGGCCTGAACCTGGTAAAACTTGCGTCCTTGTGTGCTTGTTTACTAGCCGATCGAGACTTCCAGTGCATCCCTATTTCTCGAACCTAAGTCCATAACAATGGGCATTGATGAGTTAAACCGGTTGCGTCCTTGTGTGTAGTATTTGTGTCCAACCGGTTGCGAGTAGCCACCGATAGCATTATGATTGTCCCCTCTCATGCCATCCCCGATGGCACTACCGTGTTCCATACCATGACAAGAGAGGAGGATGGCTAGAGAGGAGAGGAGAGAGAGAGGGATTCCGGTCGGTGGTGGACACGTAGAGAGAAGGTAGAGGAAGGCTCCTAGAGATGGCGGGTCCATTCGTAGTTTGTCCACCCCTTTGACGTGGATCGCTAGGATCGCGAGAGCAGAGTCGTGCGGAATTGCGGATTCGTACGCTCAATTCTTGGATCAACACATATCGAAGCCCCACGCGGACAACAGTGAGATGCAACACAGCAAAACAAAGACACGTCGAAAGGCCCACACCCAGCGAGAACCAAAAATAAGGCTCACAGGCAGAGACAAAGTATCGCTTCGTGCCTCAAGATCTCTAAGAAAGCTTCCTGCAGCTCACGCTTAAGCATTTAGATAATACGCCACCACAAATTCCAGCTATTTGAGAAACGCCACTGCATTTCTCTATACATTCTATATATGTTGCCCATTTAAACACCGCATGCCTTTAAATACACACATCATGCAATATAAGCTTGTATTTATGTCGTACATATGTATATATGGTGGGCCCACCCTTTTTTTAAGCTTTTTTTTTAAAAAGCTATGGTGGGCCCACCCTAGTTAATAGCGTAAACATAGCCTCGGATTTATTACCACTTATAATTTATGACCAGATTTTTTTCACGAAGAGAAAAGAAGAAAAAGGTGTGAGGAGTCCCGCCTCACCCCTTACCGCCATGCAATGCACCGTCGGTCGTGGCGGAACATGGGAGCAGAATAGAGAGAGCAATTTTATTCAATTTTACCATGTCACGTCCTCTGTCACTGGTATGAAATGTTGAGTCTAGGCTATATGATCGAGATGTTAAATCTGTAGCGTTAAGATTTTTATTATTTTCTCTAATTTTATTCTATCACAATTTTAGCACACGGTTTCTCCAATTTTCTTATGCCACCTCTGGGCATATTCGGTTTGGGCCCACCAAATATCCGTATGTACGACAAAAATACAAGTGTATAATGTGTTTAAAGGGGCATAATGGCGTATATAGAATATACGAAGAAATGTAGTGGAGTTTTTTAAAAGATAAATTTTTTGATGGCGTTTCTCAAATAGCTAGAAATTGCAGTGATGTTTATCTAATTAACCCTTTTCTTCTTCTTTTGACATAGCTCGCCTAACCAGCTAACCATGGTTTGAAGTGATACAGAAAGCAAGTTCAGTGATTTGAGAACATTATCTGGAAGTGAATTTGAGAACGTTAATAGCAATGGCTGTTTGCAATGTTATTCTCACAAAAAGCAAGCTAGTTTGAGACAGGAAAGTACAAGTAGCTTATGAATTAGAGCATTAAGAGCATGTCGAATGTGAGCTTCCAGTTCCAGTGATAGCTTGAAGTAGCCTCGAGAATCTGAACTACCCGTCCCATTGTTGGCCGATCAAACTCATTATCTTGTATGCACCAACAAGCAACCTTGCAAGCTATTTGAGCCTCATCAAGATTGACATCACCATGTACTCTGTGATCTACCAAACTCCTGGCATCGCCTTCAAGAAGCTTATGCGCAGCATGCACAGGGAAGTAGTCATCATGGTAACCATCACAAGCACATGGTGGGCGTGAGTTCCTCCTCCCAGATATGATCTCTAGCAACACCATCCCGTAATCGGCTTTTGTTGTGATTGGGACCCCACTTATCCACTCAGGCGCAAGGTACCCAGCAGTTCCTCTCGCCGTAGTCAGTACTCGGCTAAATTCCCTTCCCAAAAGCTTGGCCATCCCGAAGTCTGCAATTTTTGGAGCGAACGAAGCATCAAGAAGGATGTTCTCTGGTTTGATGTCACAGTGTATGATGCAGTCTTGACAGCTCTCATGCAAATAGGCCAATCCTCTAGCAACTCCAAGGGCTATTTGGTACCTAGAATTCCAGGATATCGTGGTACTGCTCTCAAATAAATGGAGATCGAGGGAACGGTTTGGCATGTGCTCGTAAACAAGCAATCTCCTAGTGCCATCGCAGCAAAAACCAATTAATCTGACTAAATTGATATGGTGAGTGATTCCAATCGAGCTCACCTCGGCTCTGAATTGCTTCTCCCCTTGATAAGCATGGTCGAGCCTTTTCACTGCTATGGCTGTCGAGTCACTTAAAGACCCCTTAAACACAGAACCAAAGCTGCCTCCCCCTAACCTCTCAGAGAACTGTTTGGTTGCACGCTGCAAATCAGTGTACCCAAACACAGTGATACCATCGAAACCTTGAGCATTGTTGAATATTCCACCATAGAACATGGCTTTGTTCTTCCAAAACACCAGTAGTAGGACTACTGCTAAGAAACCTAAAGCAGCAACAGCAAAACTTGTACCAGCAATCAGCCATGTTCTGCTTGCTTTCTGAGTGAGAGATTTTTCGGTGGAAAGGCGAAGGTAAAGAGTTTCTCCAGCTGTGCCGGAAAGGCCACTGCATTCTTGTTGCCTGACGTTAAGCAGATCATTGTGCCAAATAGAGCATCCACCATTGCCAAAGGAATATGCGGTGCACGAACAGTCACTCCGACAGACTTGTGCACATTCAGTAGCACTAGCAGCAACTTGCACGCGTTGGGCATTTTGTGGCAGTCCAACGCATGGCATGGAGTAGAACTTGTCTGCTGAGCAGCTCGTGCTTCTGTTACTACTGCATTCTAACGGAGCATTTCTCGAGCACCCACTGGTTCGATCATCCAGCTCCCAATCTTCCGGTGATCTCAAGGTGAAGCCCTTCATACAGTTGCAAGCTGGCATCGTGTTATCATTGCAGACTGTGAAAGGTCCACAGATCGCATAGACATCACAAGCTTTGGGTTGGGCAAACATCGGCACCCACTTCTGCGAGCTTTCGATTCACATATATGCCTTTGTTTGACCTGACACGTCCAAATAGTTACGGATAACCATGGTCTCATCGTCTAGGGTACACATGAAGTACTTCTCTTGATCATTGTTGACAAACGTAAATTTGACTAAGAGACGGCGGTTTGACGTCTCTGGCATCAAGGCAAAGTATTGGCCGTTCCAGACACCGCTAGGCCCGTATGGCACGGAAGAGTTCAGTGCTTTGAGAAGGTACTGGTTGACACCACTGGGGTCTAACTCTTGGGAGTATGTACCAGTAGCTGGGTTGACTGAGTTCTTCCAAGAAACAAGGCGGCGGTTCAGGCCGGTGGCCTTGTCCCATCCAAGTTTTGCCCCGGGGAAAAATGTATCTGTCAGGTAGTCAAAGCTCTGCCACAGAATGTCCGATGGGTTTGAGGGACTCTTCAGGATGAGATTTCCACTGTCCAAGAGGACAGCGATGGTGTCACTGGTTGTGATGTTTGCTCTGGTAGACCAGATTACGGAGTTGCGAGACTGGTCTAAGATCACAAGGTTTCCATCATGGAAGATTGAGAGCTGCAGCAGAGAGGTGTTCTTGACTGGGTTATCCCTATTTGCCACCCATGCTGGGGTCAGCTTGGGGACTGTATTGAACCATATGCCCATGTAGCAGTTGGACTCATTGTCGGTGTCGAAGAAGCCGGGCGCATACCTGCCGTTCCGGGAGACAAGCTTCTCGCTTCTGCCAAGTGGTTGGGCAGCGGAGATGGTGTTCGTCGTTGCAGATCTTGTTGCAGCGATGTGTATGTGCAAGAGCACGGTGAAAACAAAGAGATGAAGCATGATGAACTAAGGGAGAAACACAGCTTGCGGTTGCAGAGCCTGCAGAGGTGTAGTAGGAATGTGCTTAGCAAGGATGAGTGCTGGGTGGTTATTGCCATGAATAAGCATGGTAAAGTCAACTAGCTAGTCAAGTCTAACCATAAAATTAACTGGTTGAGGGAAACCATGTTCCAATAGTGATGTAGGATGCCGAAGTTAATTTAGTGATCATCAACTGCGACAGCATCCACGGTAGAAAATACGACGACGACACTCGTGATCTGGTCAGCCTGAAATAAGTTGACAATGGTCACAATTACAAAAAACAATGTTGCTAATACATCCCCAATAAACCATTTTTTTGGCAAAGCCCCAATAAACCATAACGACAAAAGATGTTCAGTGACCGGCATGATTAACTGAGGGGCCGGGAAAGCGAGCTTGGAGTTGCAGGGAATATGCAGGTGTAGGATGGGTGCAATGCAAAGTGGACATAACCAGAAATAAGCACGGTGAATAGTCAACTAGTCAAGCACAACCACCAAACACATGGAGTGAAAAACAAGCTGTAATAGTGATGTACGATACCAAACTATTAATTTAGTGATCAAATGTGCGACATCATCGGTATGGCGACGATGTGATCTAGTCGCGTATAAGATCACACTGTTCCTGAACCTAAAATAAGTTGAAAACACGCATGGCCTAACAGTTAAAAGGAATAAAGGAAGCGAGATGAGATAGAACTCTCCAGAATTGCCACGAATTATAGTTGTTGACTTCCAAATATTATTGATTTCTCTGTTTTTTTCCTAGTAATTCAACATTATTAATAGATGGGTGGAATTTCGCAAAAAAAAAACAGCGGGGGTTACATTATTAATAGAAGGGTGGAATCTGGCAAATCTCTTGATCAAATGGAAACTGTGCGTCGTATTCCGTACCCTAGTTATTTGTGAGCGCAATGCCACGGAACAGAGCACTTGCACTAGCAGCATAAACATGGCAATATTTCTTTGTATTGCCGACAATTCCCTGCAAAGATCACGCTGAATTCTGAAGATTTTTCTTAGTTCCATTCCTTATCTTCAATATCATTGCTATACTACATCAACACATGCTCCTGTGTCCTGTGGACAATAGGGCACAAACTCCCTGAAAGGCTGAATTGGCACAGTCCCAGAAAGTGGAACAGGGAGAATATGCAAAAACATCTTATGGAAACTAGTAAAGTAAAGCAAACCATTTTGTGGCACCATCCACAACAAAGAAAGAAGAAAATAAAAAGGTTCTCATAGAACGTGTAATAATATACACACCTGGTACTGGACTGCTGGTACTACTAGCTTACTAATTTCTTCAGTGCCATACATGTTTGTTTCACTGAATCCTAAAGATTTTTGTTTCTCCCACTCTCTATCCTTCATAGGGCACAAACTCCCTGGATCGGCACTCTGCCAGACAGTGTAACAACGAGAATTTTGTAAAGGCGGCATTTAATGAAAACTAATAAAATAAAGCAAACCAGTTTTCCACCATCGACAAGAATAGTGAAATTACAAGGTTCTCGTAGAAATGCTACACACCTGGTACTGGACTACTGGTACTAGCTTTACTATCTTCAATAGTACAAAGATGTTTATTTCACATGTACACTGTGCTACAGCCTTATTATTCTGATGGATTACAGAAGTAGGAGGATGTTTGGTATGAGCTCCTTGTAATCGCCTCAAGTAGCCTTGGCATCGGGGGCACTTCAAGGTCAAGCAGACCCTCTAGAATATGAACAACCTCGCCCATTGTCGGTCGATCAAGCTCGTCATCCTGAATGCACCAACAAGCAACCTTGCATAGTCGTTCAACCTCCTCTAGATTTACATCACCGGATAATTTTCCATCCACCAAGCTTTCCACATCTCCATGGAGAAGCATAAGCGCGGCACGCACAGGGAAGAAAACAGCAGGATCACCACCTGCAGTGTATTGTTCAAGTGAGTTCTGTCTTCCTGATATGATTTCCATTAACACCATCCCGTAGCTGTAAACATCGACTTTTGCGGTGATAGCAACCCCGCTTATCCATTCGGGCGCAAGGTACCCTGCAGTTCCTCTTGCTGTAGTCAGAACCCGGCTAAAATCCCTCCCCATTAACTTGGCCATGCCGAAGTCGGCAATTTTTGCAGCAAATGATGCATTGAGAAGTATGTTTTGTGGCTTAATGTCACAGTGTATGATCAAGTCTTGGCACCTCTCATGCAGGTAGGCCAGTCCTCTAGCAACTCCTAGAGCTATTTTATACCTAGTACTCCAGCTTAAAACTGTGTCGTTGCTCTGAAATAGATGGCTGTCAAGAGAACGATTTGGCATGTGCTCGTATGCAAGCAACCTCCATTCACCCTCGCAACAAAAACCAATCAGTCTGACTAAATTGATATGTTGTATAACTCCGATTGAAGCCACCTCAGCCCTGAATTGTTTTTCGCCTTGGCAAGCACCATCAAGCCTTTTCACTGTCATTGTAGCTGAGTCAGTTAGATATCCCTTGAACACGGAACCAAAGCCACCGGCACCAAGCTTCTCCGAGAAGTTTCTTGTTGCCCGCTGCAAATCAATGTATCGAAATGCAATAATTCCACCACCTTCCTGGAAATTTTTCAGTGTGCCACCAGACCGCCCCCAATCGTTTCTCAAAATCACCAGTAGGACAACTAGCAATACAAGTGCTAGCAAACCCAGTGCAGTGACAACGGCAATTGCCGTAACCCTGATTGTCACTCTTTTGTCAGATTTCTGAGTTTGCATCTCTTTTGCAGCAAGGCGAAGATAAAGAACTGCGCCATTTGTATCCATAGTGTCAGTTTGCTGCTGTTTTACATTGAGGAGTTCCTCGTGCCAAATAGAGCATTTACCGTCGATGCAAGAATATGCAGTGCAAGAGCAATAGCTCAGGCAAACATCTGCACATTCTCTAGCACTAGTAGCAGCACCTATGTTGTGGGCATTCTGAGGCAGTTCAATATTAGACATGGAGTAGAATTCATCAGTCATTCCTGCAGTACTCATGTTACTTTTACAGTTTAAAGGAGTATTTCTCACACATCCACCACTTCTGTCATTTAGCTCCCAGTCCTCTTGCGATCTTGTGGAGAAGCCTTTCATGCAGCTACAATATTGAGCTGGGTTGTCTCCACACACAGTGGATGGTCCACACAGCGCATAGACATCACACTGAGCTTTGGGGTTGGAGTAGGAACCTAGCCAACCTTGTGAGACGTCATCCCAGATTAAAGTCTTCATTTGACCAGAGACGTCAAGTCGATGATGCATGATCATCGTGTCATTCAGTAAGGTAAATGTGAAGTACTCTTCATGTTTGTTGTTCACAAACTTGAAATCTATCAAGCTGTGGCTTAGCATCTCTGGTATCGAGCTAAAGTACTGTCCATTCCATTCCCCACTAGACCAGTAAACTATGGATGAGTTCAAAGGTTTAAGTATCAACCCTTTAGGACCTAACTCATAACAGTAACGGCCACGAGCTGGGTCAATCGAGTTCTTTCTGGAAACAAGACGACGGGTCAAACCAGTGTCCTTGTCTCGACCAATCTTTGCACCGGGGAGGAAAGTATCTGTTGGGTGGTCAAAACTCTGCCATAAAATGCCAGATGAGCTTGTGGTATTTTGTAGGACAAGGTTTCCATTGTTCATGAGCACAGCAATGGTGCTGTTGGTTCTGATACTAACTTGGCTAGACCATACTATGGAATTGTTAACCTCATGTAAGACAACAATATTTCCATCTTGGGAAACTGTGAACCTAACCAGGGCAGGTTCTTTGATTGGATCATCACCGTTTGCAACCCATACCAGAGTTAACGTGGGCACTTTATTGAACCAAATGCCAAGGTACTAGTTCAAGGTGTTGTGGGACTTACTGCCTGTTTGGAAGAAGCCAAGAGCGAACTTGCCGTTCAAGGAGATAAGCTTGTCACCGCAAATAAGTCCTTCGCCGGGTGAAATGGAGTCGATGGCAGCAGAGGATGGAGCAATGTGTAGGGTGAGCATATGTCCAAGAAGGAATAAGAGGAGAAGCATATTGAAGTTGAACAGGTGGGGAAACAATCTGCTATCGATAAGAAGCAGGGGTGCGCTGCCTTAATATTGGGAGACAAAAAAACATAGTACAGCATAGGACAAGCTTTAGTCATGGTGGAGACTGGAGAACACGACAGGTACCCTCGCCGTAGGGGAAAAACTGAAATGGTAACCACAGAACTGTTGAGTGAAACATCCTGACAACAACTTAAGACCTTCGGTGATCACAACAGCCATTAAATGGTCAGGTTCTATCAGCATCAAGGAAACAGCACCTGAACAACAAAACAACAGCTAACTGCTAACTATGCTTTTTCAGCTGTCAATGTTTTTTCTTAGTCTAGAGACTGCCACCAGTCTTTGAAGCCGTTGGTGTCGGTACTAAGTACTCCGATTTCGCAGTCACTATCAAATTAGCGTTGGCCTTCGATGGTGGTAACTAATCAAGATACTGTACTACCACTCTGCAGTCAGCTTCACAGAATTACACCATCCATAAAGCTACAGGTCTGATGCAAAACTACTTTTGCACAAAATACATAGACATCACCTCGCTTGCAGCATGTATCTTTACCCAAATTGTGTTCTTCATGAAATGGCGTAACTCCTGCTGTGTCCTGAAAAATAGAACCACATTGAACATCTTAACAGGGCAATTCAAAACAAAAGAAAAAAAGGAGCATGCATATTTCATAAACAAAATCTCGCATCTAATCCTCACGGAAAAAAATCGACCTGAAACTAATAAACTGCAACAGGTGGGCTAGGTTGACTCTGCATACTAGAAGACATCCACAGTACTCTTCCAGAAATTTAGACCCTTCGGTAGAAACTACTGATCTAAAAAAAGCACAGATTCGCCTTAAAAAATCCTTACCGGGAGAGAGACTGACCTGCGCCGCAACGAACGAGTCCCACCGCCGACCACAGGCCGAGCCGCAGAGATGAGGGCTAAAGCAGCTGCAAATCCTCAAGTGCTCGATGTTGGTGCTTCCGGGCAGATTCGTGGGTCTGAGAGGGCCTGGGCCAGGTAATTAGGCCGTCACGTCAAGGAATAGGCCACCAAATCGCAGCTTCCACAACCCCAATTTCAATCCTCTCAAAGAATCTACTGGAGTAGTTGCGCGGTCAGACTAAACATACATTTTACCAGCAGGCATAGAAATGGGGATAAAATATCACAGTAGAAGAAACGACATTCATACATCAGTGGATCACTGGTAGCTTTTCATTGAAACGAGTACAAGAGGCGAACCATCACTACAGAAAGCAAATCAACAGGCTGAGATGCAACCAAATCCAGGTTCTAACATTCCCTACACACACCGACAGACCATAACCATCAGACAAGAAACCTCGATGCAGATCAAGCCCTCTCGCCCCTGATGCGGCGCGCGAGCTGGATATCCTTGGGCATGATGGTGACCCTCTTGGCGTGGATGGCGCAGAGGTTGGTGTCCTCGAAGAGCCCGACCAGGTACGCCTCGGCGGCCTCCTGCAGAGCGGACACGGCGGAGGACTGGAAACGGAGGTCGGTCTTGAAGTCCTGGGCGATCTCACGGACCAGGCGCTGGAACGGCAGCTTCCGGATCAGCAGCTCCGTGCTCTTCTGGTACTTGCGGATTTCGCGGAGGGCCACGGTTCCCGGGCGGAACCTGTGCGGCTTCTTCACGCCGCCGGTGGCCGGGGCGGACTTGCGCGCCGCCTTGGTCGCCAGCTGCTTCCGCGGCGCCTTCCCGCCGGTGGACTTGCGCGCGGTCTGCTTGGTGCGGGCCATCGGAGGTAGCTAACGGTGGACGTAGCGAGAGGAATCGGAGGTTTCGAGATTGGAATGGAGCTGTTGAACTGCTTTGTGAGGTTTGGACCCGGGGGAGGGGGTATTTGTAGCGGCCGGGAAGGCGGGATCGCGAATTTTTTCGGGCGCCGAGGGCGGGTTTTGGTGTTCTGGGCTTCGGTGATTCTGGAGCGTGCGACGTGATCGGACGGCTGTGCTAAGAGCGATCCGTGGGACTGGAATGCTGCGATCCTACTGGCTGCGGTATGGGCTATGGACGGTATAAAGGGTCTTCGGGAAGATTGCTGCAAAATATTCTACTTGTAGCAAAAACAATCTGCGTATGCGACAAAAACTAAAGACAGTTCTCGTCGGATACCTCGCCAGAGAATTCATATTAGAAAAGTTATACTAATATAGCAAATCTGACTTAGCCTGAGACATCAAAGAATTTCGCCGAGAGATCTCGTAGCAAAATAATTATGCTATTGTAGCAAAACTACAAAACAGTTGAAACAAAAAAAAAGTATCATAGCAAACCCGATATTGCCAAAGACCTCGCCCGAGATCTTGTAGCAAAACCTTTATATTATTGTACCATAGCAACAAAACTTTTGTACTCCATTAGATCCATATTAATGGCATCAACTTTGTCTAGATACAAATGCATCTAGTCTAGATACTTAACTAGATACCTGTGAATTTAGATAAAATTGAGGCTATTAGTATGGACCGGAGGGAGTAGCAAAATTTGAAGCCGCACATAGTATTGTCAGATGCCGTGGCAAAAACCAATGCCCGTTTATAGCAGTCATCGACGCATATAGCAAAACCTGACGCTGCTTGTAGCACCGCACGTAGCACTGACGACGCAAACCTCGACGCCGTACATAGCAACACTAGTGGCCTTGGTTGCAACGTCGTTGTAGTAAGAATCGCCACCGCTTGAAGCAGAGGGTTGGCACCGCTTGTAGCAAAGCGCCTTGCGGTAGTTGACACCTCTACTCTCACCGAAGGCTCGTCTGTAACTACAGTGGTGGCCTTGCAAGAGACTCCTTCGGCGGAAAACTTGCCGGTGGCCATGGTTGAGGGATGGCACGAGGTCGAGCGAGAGGATCCCATGGTGGGGCGGGCATGAGGTAGGTGTGGGTGGGATGACGATCCAGTCCGGCGGCGATGCAGGCGACGCGCAGCGAGGTTGCAGCCGCAGCGCGCGGCAAGCATGACAGCGGCGCATCCAGGCGTACAACTCTCATGGCTCACACGTGAATGGATAAGGTATAAGAAACGTGAGGGGAGACGTTGTGGTAGGACCATCCACACATCTTCAGCTAGCGAGGGACCCAGACTCGGACAATGGAATCGTTCCATCATCCGGAGGCATGGATCATTTCCCAAAAAATGGAGTTTCAAATTATTTTTTAAGTGTCAATTCTCAAAAAGAAAATAAAAACCGGAGTGATTAGTCATATCTCGATGAAAACAGACCACCTCTGCAAGGAGAACAATTGGTGGTGAGTGTTTTCGTGGGGAGGACGATACCCAGTTTGCAGGTTTTCGATGTGAGCTATAGGCATGGAACAAACCCATGTTTTCGTGGGTATCTTCGTTGGTCTATTTTCTAGGGTTCTATGAGCTTGTTTTTTATTCTGAGCCAAAGATTGTGGAGCCACCGGCCGAAGCCGTGCTAGATGTGCTCAATCATTACATGTTGAAGCCGTGGACTTATTGTTAAGCTCCTCAATCATTGGTCAGAGTTTCTTATGGAGTTCCAATATTGGATAGACGACGATATCAACCCATTGTGAGATATCACATCTTAATATTCCCGTGATAATCATAATAGGAATGTACTTTGTAATTTTTAGTCTCTTTGTTCTAATACTAATTATTTTATTTATGTTAGTAGCAGATTCTCTATGTAATCGGAGAGGTGAAATTTTCTGGAAAGATCCGTGAATTTTATATCTATCTTGTTGAGGGTGTACAGGCAAAAGCTTATTACGAGGATCCACATGCGACGGTGAAACGAGAGAAGTGTGCCAGGATAGAAAACAAGCGCTACCCGACCACGACTTGGACAGGCTGAATCGTTGGTCTACAGATCTCGTGGTAATTCTAACCTCTCTTTTTTCTCTCATGCATATTTGGAGTATATGATGGAACATGTAGTGGTTCCTAGCTAGCTTAAGTTACTGCTACGAGTAGTTTTATACTTCTATCGAGTATTTTGTATGGGGTTCTGCAACTGCTAATATATTTTGTAATAATTCATATGTATTGATAATTGTTCAGATCGAGTGCAGAATATGACATATACTACTGAATTTTTCAAAAGCTACCGAATATGTGATATTATTAAAGTATTTTGTGAAACTAATACTGATGTACTGGTATTTGTTTTGATCAATAGCAGTAGATTCTTTTGCTTTTCTTTTGAAACATGGCCTTGTCGCAATCTAGATGGGATTTGGGGAATTTTGGGTTGCATATGAAGGTCACACAGGTATTGATACGATAAGAATGTATGCATACAAAAAATAGATTTGATCATTAGTTTTGCTTGCTCCAATGATCGAGTGTGTTCGGAGAAAAGAGCAAACCTATTCTATGCTAAATTTTTGAGAGCTAAAACAAGAATTGATTCTCTTTGCGCTGTTATTAAATTTCAGTGTGTGTATAGCTGAATCGGTCATTTTGAAATGCTACAAAATCTATCAAGTGCTGCTGAATATGAAATGTGAATATGTGATATTTTCATGTCTTATTATGTATTGCTGAACCTTTCAAATGCTACTGAATCTATCAAAAAATTGTCTTTGTTGTTTACACTAGAGCTTTTGCCTCTTTTTCATCGAAACAGTTGCATGCCATACTTTCATGACTCTAAAAAATGTGAAATAAACCATGAACATAGATTATGTTGTGCCTTGTGCACATGCAAATTTTCATCCCAAAATATGACATTGTCTAGCCTACACAAAATAACAAAATTTGTATAAATAACACACGGCTACTATTAATTTAAGTCTTTCTTTTTTACACAGGTGACATATTATCTTATTTTGGGATAAAATCATATAAATTTACAAGATACAACACAACCAATGTTCATGATTTATCTTATACTTTTTGAGAACTTGAAAGTACGACAAATAAAAAAGGGTGTGTGCACAACTAGTTTGTGGAATATACTTGAGAGATTACAACTAGTTTGTGAAATATACATGATAAATCTTAGAAATCAATTTTGAGACAGAGGGAGTATTATTTGGGCGCTTGTCAAATTCAAAATCTCTGTCAAGCGGCAAAATTTACTGTCTACGCTGTGTGAATCGTAGGTATCCAATGTTCTGTGCAAAAATATGGATATAGATAATCAGTTGATGTGACTCTCGGCATTGAATTCCTGAACAGGCAGCGTACGGTCAACTACCTTTTTTCTATTAGTAGATGAACGCTAGCCAAATTTAAAATCTCAATCGAGCAATAAAATCACTCACTGGTCTTGAAGCATTTCTCGCTCCTTTGAGGAAAAATCTCCTACCGGGCAGTACCAATTTTCTACTATTATTAGATGGGCGTTAGCCTAATTCAAAATTGTAATCGAGCGACAAAATTACACACCGATCTTGAAACATTTTGCGTCCCTCCGTTTCAAAAGCTTTTGACTTTCAAATTCTCATTCTACCCATTGTTCACATGACAAATGGACATGTTAAAGCCGGTAGCTTGGAGCACGATCATAATTATTTTTCTATTCACCTCTATGGTCTAGATTCACGTAGTTTTTCTCGCTGGCTCTCCCAAAAATCCTAAACTCTTTTGTCCCCTCCACGACCATAGTGCGTACCCTGGAGCCGCTTGAGTTGCGGCCTCGTGCACCGCCGCGGAGCCGCTTCACCAATGCCTACTCGACCGGATCTAGTTCACTCGGTCTCTCTGCCATGGCACCAGAACTGTAGTCTCGTTCACCATGACGATAGCGTCATCGACCGCCTAAGCTCTACTTTCCCGCCGCCGAAATATACCCAACCGTACCGGATCCGCTTCACCGGTGTCCATCGAACGGGATCTAGTTCAACGAGTTCTATGTCCATCGCTCTAGAGTCTAGACCAGCTATACGGGTGTCACCGTTCTATGCACCGGATCTGCCTTAGTGATGCTCTCATCCACCGTGCTCAAGCCAACATCGACCGCCCAAGGTCTTCTTTCCCGACGCCAACAACCACCGCAACCGCAGCATCCTCGGTGACCTGGGCCTCACCCGCACAGTACCGACGATGCTTAGATGACTCTCTGGCCAAGGTAACCAAATCTTCAACCTGTGTTTGTTTTGTCAGCAGTATAGCAGGTTCAAGTCTATCACAGTGAACTGCGTTTTTGTAATTATACTAGTACATACAAGTCACTGGAAACGTCTGTTCTTTGTGCTACATACAAGGTCACTAGACATGTTGGTTTGCATTTACTTCTCTACAAATTTTAAGTCATGCACATGTTTGTTATTTTTTCATGCACATATTCTTAGCTACTCCGTATAACAGTATTTGTCTGCTATTGTGTAGTTCTAGGAAAATGTAAAGTCACTGGAAAATATTAGTGTGGATTCCCTGCTCTATAGTTACTGAATCTATCTAATTTATTCTGAGCTAAGTTCCTGCTATTATTTCCTCATAGCATAGTTCTGCTATCCTGTAGTACCCGCATAAACTTTTCATACTAATTCGATTATAATTTTGTTATTGCCATCTAGTTCTTCAAAAGCTGCAACACTGACTATTTTCTTTTTCTTTGCTTAGAGCTCAAAAAGGGAACACCTAACCTGTTGGTTTGCATAGCCTCTTCTATAGGTTCACAAACGACACCATTATATTCCGTATTTGGTGTTGGTTCATCCTAAGCAATATAACTATCCTCTACTATGTAGTTCATTTGGGGTTTGCACTCCTATTCTACAAGTTCTCTTATGATGCTATTATAATTTTTATCTGGTTCATTCTTAGGTACGAAAATAATTGCATGCCATTCTGTAACTCACCGCAAATTCTGAGTCACCCAATGTCTCTTGCTTTTTAGGATATACAACTGCCTCCATATATATTTGTTGAAATGACCTAACTAGTTTATATTTGCTGAAATTCTAAGAAACACTTTATTTGATTGCTCATTTCATTGTAGACACACTTGTCTAATGCTTGCTTATCATCTTCTACAGGTTCACAAGTGATGCCACTATATTCCATATCTGGTACTGGTTCGTCTTGAGCAACAACACAACTATCCACTATTGTATAGTTCATTCCTGGTTTGTATTCCTGCTCTACAAGTTCTGGTATGATGCCATTATAATTTCTGTATGGTTCATTCTTAGCTACGGCAGTAACTGCATGCCATTGTGTAACTCACCGCAAATTCCGATTCACCCAATGTCTCTTTCATTCCAGAATATATAATTGCTTCCATATATATTTGTTGAAATGACCTAGCTAGTTAATATTTGCTGAAATTCTAAAAAACACTTTGTTTAATTGATCATTTCATTGTAGGCGCACTTGTGTAATGCTTGTTTGTCCTGTTCTACAAGTTTACAAGCTATGCCATTATAGTTCGTATCTAGTTCTGGTTCATCCTAAGGAACGACATAACTATCCTCTACTGTATAGTTCATTTGTGGTTTGCATTCCTGCTCTGCAAGTTCTTGTATGATGTTGTTATAATTTCTACCTGGTTCATTCTTAGCTACAATAGTAACCGTATGCCATTGTGTAGCTCACCATAAATTTTGATTCAACCAACGTCTCTTACATTCCAGGGTATACAACTGCTTCCATACATATTTGTTGAAATGACCTACCTAGTTTATATTTGCTAAAATTCTAAGCCACACACACACACATTGTTTGATTGCTCATTTTCCACGGTAGACACACTTGTTTAAAGTTTGTTTGTCCTTTTTGATGAGTAGTTTGCCTTGTTTGATGTATTAACTTGCTATTACTTAGTTTTAGACTGCAATTATTATTATCGCCACCAAAGAGGGGGCTGCAAGATCATGTCTCAAGGTTGTTTTCCAATGTAGCTGTCATACTCAAAAGGGAGATGCAGGTCATAGATTGAGAAAGCAAATTGAGGACTCTTCTATCAACTCGATTGTCATCTGAAATGCTAAATTTTCTTTCCCTTAAGTTGATAATATGTAATAATTTTAAGAAGTTTGCAGCTGATGTAATTTCTAGATAAATTGCATAGGCCATGTAGGCATTTAGTTGACATCGTCCTCACATGGCGGTAGGCGGTACCATAACTGCGCCAGCCAGGTCGATTAGGGAACAATATCGTGCTTTATTATTGCCCTATCTTGTATTAGGCCGACGATGAATTGTAAAAGATGCTCGCCAACTGTACACCTTTTATGACATCGGCATGGGCTTCCGAAAGGCTGAAACTGTAAAAGACCATAAACCTAATGGACCTACCCACTGGCAGGAATTTTAATAGGCAGTATAATAACATGCCTGAACAGAAGAAGGCCAATATAGTAATAGGCAAGAACATTAATAGACCATAACAGTAAAAGGCTAGAACAGTATGAGACTAGAACAGTAACAGACTGGAAAATTTACTAAGACAGAACAATAACAGTCCAGAAAAAATACTAGGTCAGAACAGTAACATGCCGTTTGTGGGCCTGAACAGTAGAAGACCAGAACAATAAAAGTCCAGAATAGTTCCGGACCTTCTCAAAGAAGGGCCGTTAGTGGGCGTCCCATGACGGGCTGTAAGAATAGTGACAGCCGACCGCAGGCCTTAACAGTACCCGACCAACTTAGTGCAGTCGCTAATGGCTCGAACCGTGTTAGACCAACATGGACCTTCTATAGACTGAAACAGTAACAAACTTGAAAGTTTACGAGTCGTAGCGAGCTACACTTATGGGCTCATTTCATATAGTGTAGGACAAAACAGTAACAGACTATCTTCTTATTGGGATCTCATAATGGGTCGATCCACTTAATAATTAGGAGGCCTTGACTAGGCATATCTTCTACTACGCTTTCCATGACCGTTAACAACGTCTGCCACGTAGCAGTTTGTATGATGTCAATAGTCAATGTGGCGGGGGAACTGATCTACAATGGAACAAGTTTTAATGGCTGAAGGGTGTGATCTGCTATGGTTGCCAAAAAATCATGATAGAATCATTTGTGATGAGGCTTTTACCACGAAGGTCATCCGTTGTAAAAGACTTTTCAACCACGAAAAAAGGGCCTTCAACCACAAAAATCTCCGTTGTAAAAGTCAATTTTCTTGTAGTGTAAGAGAGCGCTTGTCGGTAACGAGATCGAACCATGTATGCTGATACCAACAATCAGATCTCAGACAAGTCATCAAGTAACAGAGGGAATTGGACTCGATATTTATGGTTCAAACAACATTGGTATTGCGAAATGCATAGGGGTCATTATGGGTATCTAAATCCCGTTGATGATCATTGATCCGAGAAACATCTCAATCATGTGTGTGATATTCCCAAACTATAGGATAACACACTTAAGTGTTCGATGATGCTTGGAGATCGTTTTCGAATCGTTGGGATTACCAGAAGAAATAGAAGAGAGAATCAGAGTCGTTTTGGGATTCTCCAACATAAGAAGGGGCATATGGGAGGAAAAAGGACACATGATATTTCCTAAGGCATTTTCTATAGGGAAATTATCTCTCTCTCTCGTTGGCTCTCGTGCTCTTGGTTCCAAGAAAAACCAGGCATGTGGATGATGATTTCCTAGGCATGTCGTCGTGCTACTGAATCCCGGTTTCAGAATGTCTACTTCTGCAATCTTGGCTAGATTAGGGAGAACAAGAGTCATTGTTTAGCATCGTACGTGTGTGAAACCACGAGGTGCTGCCAGTTGTGGCACATGGATTGTTGTGCGAGGAGCAACGCGACCTTGAGGTTCACTATGAGTATGACTACATCATCCACGTTGATCGTGAACGTTAAACTCTTTCCGTCTACAAGGGTATGTCACATGAA
Organism: Avena eriantha; assembly: GCA_910589775.1. NCBI lineage: Eukaryota > Viridiplantae > Streptophyta > Magnoliopsida > Poales > Poaceae > Avena > Avena eriantha. Next base: position 437,198,052 of record OU342740.1, on the reverse strand, counting down.
CCTCTCTCTCCTTTATTGTATTAACTCGTAGATAGGTCTTCGTATTGTTGTTGCGTTAGTTATGAAAAAATATTGTTTCCTGCTACGAATCCCTTCATAAAGAAATATCGGTAATGGTGTTAATGATGATTCTATAAAATCAGTGACATTTACATTTATAGGGGACATTGTTAGGATTCATGCCTTAGAGGCGTCATTATCTGTGTTTATTCATATGGCGTCTATTTATGAATTGTTTGCACCTTCATCCAATTCATGATTCGATTGTGAAACCTTGTACTTAATTTTAGTTCATGAAAGTTTCGTCCTTAGTCATTTGAGGTTGTGTTATACGCACACTGCCGAGAATACTGTGTAAGGAGGAAGATGGATAATTCTAGCTATCATGGTCATAGAGATGTTATCTAACTTATAGTAGCTATGCCGAAGAGCTAGGCTAGCCAGACTGGCCAAAGATTGAGCCAGCATGATTAAGCCATCTTACAATCCCAATCATGCAATGTAATCCTTAAACTAATGTGAATATATGGTATGGGTGGTAGATTAGCTAATTTTGAAGAAATTACGTGTTTGATCTTATAAAGGCGGTTCTTGGTATGACTAAGAAGCAATTACATGGTGTGGATGCACTAAAATGGGATTTCCCCTCCATATCCGAGGGATATTCTCCTAGCCCTCTCGTGGGATATGATTTAGAAGCATATCCATGCGCTACTTGGTTAAGTGCTAATCAAGGTAGTACGACTAAGGAGTTTGCCAGAGGGATCACATATCACGGAGACCAAAAAAGGGAGTTAAGATGACACTGGGACAACGAGAACTCACATGCATATTGCCACCAATATCGTGAAGAAAAGGGATCTAGACATAACGTCACATTGAGAGCTACTCATCAGTATATGGGAGCTGACATGCATGCTTTGCTAGAAGCCGTTGTAGACTTATCTGTATGAGTGTGACTCAGGCTGTGTTCGTATTACCGCAAGCCAGCAGTTTACACTCTTAAGAGAGTGGAGACACGTAGATGGATCCATATGAAATGAGCAGGCTTAGTGAGACTTAGACGGACAAAGACCAATCAATTGGTAGCATCCACTTTCACTAGGGTTAGGGATGTTGACTGACGGACACAACGGGATGTGTCACTTCACCTACTTCCTATATTTAGATAGGTAGGTTGGTGGAGAACATGTGGTATTCTTAACCCGCACGTTACTGCCACACCAACACCTTCTGTCCCAAGAGCAGTTGAACCAAGGCTAGCAATTTCCTATTGTCCTTCCATCTCGTATGTGTGAGAACCAGTGGATGCACCACGTTTGGGGTACTTGAGGTAGTGGATTTGTCGTTGTTGGAGTAAGAGAGGAAGATGACACTGGAGAAGACTTAGCCTGAGCCCAACGTGGGGGATGGGCGGTACAAGGACTGCAGTGCCATGACACACTTCATCAAGGTTCCACAACTGCATGTTTAGGTAAGATCTACGGACTCTTCCTTGAGCTAGATCTTGTCGGTGTCGTATTAGAGCTAGGAAAATGTTTTTATTTTTGTTGTTGCCCCAGACGAGTGTCACAATAGACACTAGTTACACGAGCACACTATAACAAGTAATCCAAACTATGAAATTTTTGTTAAAGATATGTAGTTGAATAATTTAAGTATCTCACACCAGGAAGCATGAATTAAAGGGGAGTAATGGATTTAAATTGAAGTTGACATATTACATGGATCCCATCTAATTATTCATAACCTCTCATGCCCTTATTTATAAGGACGACCTTTAATATGAACCTTGGAATTAAACAACAATCCAATAAAATTAAACAAAAATGACAATGTAGACTGACTTAAACATATCTGAGCTCAATATATTATTCCCTACATGAAGCTGGATCATGCTCAGACCATGGTGTTGTTCTTCTTGTTGATGACCTCCTGGATCAAGCCTCGAGAACATCAAGTTCATTGGTTTGGGAACAAATACATTAGCACCGACACTCATGAACACCTCTTGGGCATTATTATTAGCTGATAGCCCAACAATCATCACATCACTTTCTCCCATAACACGAATCTTCTCAACTGCCTGTCAAGTAACACAATAATTATTTTTCAGGCTACAAATATTTAAGCAAAATGAAATACCTATTTTCATACAAAAAAGAATGTCAGACTAATAAAAGTACCTCATGGCCACTCATTATGGGCATGTCATTATCACACAAAACAATGTCAAACTTCCTCCCTTCAAGGAATATATCCACTAATTATTTACCATTCTTAGCCATAGTAATTTCATAGTGGAACTTGCGAAGCATCGTGGAGAGAACCAGGGCATCAACTCGGGCATCTTCAATAAGAAGAACCTTCATTGGGTATGCCATGATCAGCTAAATGAACTACCAAAATAAAGAGAGTTGTTATTTCCAATCCATCTCTTATACATTCAAGGTGATTATTACCAACTTCTCAATAAGAATAAACAAAAACATCATAAAACAAATTAACAAACCACAACCTTGTCTATGTATAGAATAAATATTCTATAGTTGAAAAATCATAAGAAATACTAGTTAAAAAATCCCAAATATATGCATGCACTTCATATATATCCCAACTGATAAAAATATGCCAGATCGGACAATCAGCTGAGAACATCATATGTTGCTATTGTAGGATGCATGCGCACTTTCTTAGTCTCATTAGAACAAGAATAATAAGAAATACTATATTTGGATTTAAGAGGATAACAATAATATTATAATGGTGAAAAAACAACAAAGAAGTGTTCCACTGCAAATGGAATAATTTCCCATGTCCTTTTCTACAAAATTATGATGAGGTCATAAGAGCTAGGAATATGATACCGAGGGGTGGGGATTGAGAAGTGTGCAACTTGGAGGGGGAATATAGGTTACTCTAGGATCATATCTACAAAATATCACATAATATCAAGGAGGTCTTACAAAATTTTATAGAATGGGGGAGCCATGGCCCCAGCTTTGTCTAACGATAACATCAACATGGTAAATAAAATGGAAAGTGGCAACATGTATATATAAATGCATATACATGGTTGCCAATTTCCAAAAACACAACAACACAACAACAAAAATTGTGTGTCACACGGTGTATAGGTAAAACACGCTAGTTCATCATACACACATATAACACATGTAGCCGTCTCTTGTAATGTAAACCATGGAGATCAAAACTACTGCACAATGATGATAAATAAGGGAGAAAGAAAGGAATGAATAAAGGACCTTAAAGCTAGCTAGATATTATGGAATAGCCACAATAAGTTGTTGCTCTCCTTCTCCTCTTATTGATTTAGGCTTGGTGTTGTGTGCCTTGTACCCCTCTATCCTCAAACATTTATAGGGAACCAAGAGGAGGGGTTTGTCCATGGCCAGTCAATATTTGCCGTCCGAAATCACCTAGAGTCGCACATGCATATATCTCCACCGCTTCACACCAAGATAAAAAAGGGGAACTAATATTGATATACTCACCATATCTTTTGTGATTAATGATTCATATATTTTTATGTTTCCACAAATTTCTCAAAGACATGTACACTGAAGATAACTACATATATACGTATTTGTCATGACATGTCGGTGTAGCTAGATACCAAAACATGATTAAAATAACTTCTTATGCCATTAACAACAGGTGGATGGTAGTTGATCTACCAGATGTTATTATGTCATTAGTTTTATTTATAATAGGAAAACCATATTATTAATGTGGACAATATTGATATTAGTGGATAATTAAGTATATATCGCACCCATTATATTCCAATCCAACCACACATCAGTTAACTTGATACACATATTTTCTTAATATGCCATCTATAATTGCATGGCATATAGGTGCATGGGCCTAATATAGTTGAATAATTGAGTTGATGACTTACTGGGGAAAATATGTAAAAGGATTGGACCCAATTGTATTTGTACTATGATTGAGGATGAACTAGTTCCCATCCAAGAGTTTCTTTTATTTTTATACATATGTTTAAATTACAATCTAAACTTCTACGATTTGAAGAGTAGGAACTAAGAAGGAAGTTCACGTGACATGTGAAACTCTTGGGATAGCATGTAAGTTCTTTTGCTAACAATAGTACAATGTTTGCCTATACTCCACTACTTTATGTGGTGTTTGTTTCTCTAATGCGTGGTTCAGACACATAATCACTCCTATGGTGGGTGTGGTGTGGTGTTCGTGCATACTATGTGTAGGTGAAAAGAAAAGGTTTCTATTATAGCTATGATTTATTAGAGTTAAAAGTATATCTTTTGTTAAAGTTATAAATGGAAAATAATAAGAAAATATAATTTTATCATAGCTTGTTTTTCTATAGAACTTGAGCACTACACATATAGCATCCTATGTGTACAATGTTGCACATGTACGTTTTGAGCGGTGCTCTAGTGCTGTTGTGTTGGTTGTATCCTAGGAGCCATAAATTCTTCTGAGAAGGTGTAGATCTAGCCCTGAATAGTGTAAAATCTGAATAGTAATATGCCAGAATAGTAATAAGCAACAATATTAACATGCCAAAATAGTAAAAGTCTAGAACAATAACATGTCAGAATACTAACGGGCCTTCTCACAAAAGGGCCGTTAGTGGGCAGCCCACGACGGGCTCTAAGAACAGTGACGGGTCTAATGCAGGCCTTAATAGTACCAGACCGATGTGACGTAGGCCGCTAATGGGCCACACAATATTGGACTAAGATGGGCCCTATGTATGCCGAAATAGCAATGGACCGGAAAGTTAGCATGTCGCAAGTGGGATGCAAAGTGATAGGCCCATTTCAAACTGTGTAGGCCTCCAGCAGACCAAAAAAGTAACAAGTCATCTTCTTATTGGGATCTCCTAATGGATCGTCCCACTTAAAGTAGACATTGGCTAGGCCTGGATTCTACCATAGTTTTTTGACCGTTAATGAGGGTAACTCGACATTAACAACATGGCATTTTGCATGATATCAGAAGTCAACGGAGATAGCGAAGAGATCTACGATAACACAATTTTATGTGGCTGAAGGGTGCGATCTGCCACAATCACGAAAAAATCGTAGTAGATTCTTTGGTGATGGGGCTTTTATCACGGAAGCCATCCATCGTAGAAGACTTTTTAACCATAAAAACGGGCCTCCAATCACGAAAACCGTCCGTTGTAAAACCCAACTTTTCTTGTAGCGAAAATAGCCGAGAGTCAAACCCTCGTACTAGCAAGATTTGTAGGAAATCCCGAGCCAAATCCAGTCGAAGACCTCAAGATGATGAGGATTGAAAATAAAGATGAGAAGCCTAAAGAGTTAGATTATAGAAATGCTCCATCTCTAGATTATACAGCGAAGGACCTTGTGATGATGATCACCGTTAATAATCCTAGTATTAAAGGAGGAATGATGTCATGTACCAACATTTCATTCAAGAAGTAGCAGCCAAGGTACGGAGCTAGAAATGCAATATAAGAAATTAGTTGAGAAACTTCCAGCTAAACTTGATGATATATTTGAGCCTACTATTAAAATTCATATAGGAGTTAATGAGATTGCTGCACTTTGTGATCTTAGTGTTAGTGTCTCAACAATTTTTAAAAGTTCATTCGAAAGACTTAACCTTGATCCATTTCAAACTACCGAACTAAGACTCGGCTTACTAGATTCAACTTACAAATAAGCTATAGGAGTCAACAAAAATATTGTTGTATAAATCAAAAGATGTCATCCACTAATTGATCTTGTTATAGTGGAAATGTTTGAAGATCCTATAACACTTATAATTCTAGGAAGGATATTTTTATGAACTATTAAATCTTTATTCAATTTGCATGAAGGGAATGTTAGAGTAGGGCTACCATCTAGAGAACCATTTTTAGTCCACTTCCCAAGAAATAAAAAGGCCAAACCAAATGAAGATGGGATCATCACTTTAAAAGCCAACTATTCTGGAGTGGGTGTTCCACTTCCATAACCAAAATTATCACCATTTGGGTCAAGATATTGACGTTAGAAGCACTTCATGAGAGGCAATCCATGTGAAATAAAAGTTATTAATTGTGTTAATATTAGTTTTGTTTTTGTTTTCTAATAAAGAGTATTCAAAAGATCCATTAAAGAGAGGATAAAACAAAGGTAATCTTTCCCTTAATTTTTAACTAACATGCGGTTATTTAATCACTGGTATAGTGTTGTATTAAAATTATACTGTCATTTTTAAGGCATAATTGATATGCAAAGGCGTGTGAGAAAGATGCAACAAAAAAATAAGTCTTGTAGACTCCAGGGGTCTTAACGACCATCAGTATGGTGGGAGGTCACCATACCATGCACCCGTACCGTATCTCGACCAAAGAAAATTGAGGATTATAAATTTTGTTCAAAGGTACTGAGTTCTTAACCCACTATACATAGTGGGACACGGTCATACTGCTAGCCCGTACCGTATTCGAAGCAAAGTTTGCGAAATTATTAGAAATTATTGTGCTTGTAACGACCATCAGAATGGTGGGGTGCAGTCGTACCACTCGCCCGTACCGAGTAGGTCACCTAGACGAACCTCGATCCTAAGGCAACCTCTCTTAGTACGAGCAGGCCGTGACTGCCATGATCGTACCGCCAACCCACACTGATTGTTCGGCCGCGACTTGAGCCCAAGGAAGAGGTAAACCTAAACGTAAACTCTCATTTTCTTTTTCTTCTTCATCCAAACTTCAAACTACCTCCATTGGATCTTCACTTCTACTCATTCTTTATTCGATTCCTCACGTCTCATCGTTTCAAGGTAAAGCGATCCAACCCGTTATAGATTGGATCCCGTGTTTACCATGCTAGTCCTTTGGATTGATTAGCTAGCACACACAGTTTGATGAATAATAGGATATCAATGCGTCACATTATTATAACGATTGATCCAAGAATATAAATATTACAAAGTTGCATAGCTCATAGCTAGCTCAATAACATAGTTCAACAAGTAAACAAATAATAAAGGCCCCAACACCCCATAGGCAACACGCTGAGTGGAAATTCACAACCTAAACGAAAACCTTACTCGTGCTCAGAATATCCCGCAACATGAAAAGTTGCAGCCACAAATGATCAAAACATTTGAATTGTATTGGCAAAATGTCACCGTTGTGTGGACACAATTGGCAACCTATCATATACATGTACACTTTGGCTAGTGGAGTTCAGGCTATTTGCATAAAAGCCATATAACTTTCCCCTACCTTTGAAAATACATTTCTTTTTTTAAAACAATTTTTCTAAGGACATACCAACATAAACCCACGTAGAAACAAGACAGTTTAGCTTCGTATTCTCCTAAATCCATGTTCACCCATCAAGTTTTATTAGAGAAATTGGAATAAATGAGACTTTTCAACTGTGTCAAAAGAAGTTACTCATAATTGTCCATTACCGAGGACACGGCTAAGTACTTAGTTCTTAAACCATCTGCATAGGCTAGTACACTTTACCCAGAAGACCCAATCAACCCCTTTCGAGAGAAGACCGGGACAAGACCTTTGGGAAACAGAATCATGAGCCTAGCCCTGGACCATACCATCCTATACACACCTACATCTGCTAGTCATGGTAGGACATGATCCCATAACTTACTCAGTCAAGTCAGAGCCCATATGACATGTAGATGTACATGGAAGTTACTAATCAAGGCCATCTATTATCTCTTTGAAGCCAGGGTGCAAATCCCCACCATAAACCATACTCGACGTCCCAATCAATGTCATTCCACCCAGGTGATTCATTGATTAAGTGGTTTTCATTTAAATAAAAAACATAACCCTTTCATACACATATGTATCATGAAAACCATTCACGCATCTAATAGCATTGCTAAGTAATCTATAATACGATGGCTATCAAGGAATCAACTAGGGGACCTATGAAAATTATATTGGGTACCCACACCATATATCATGGCATATAAAGTAAACCATTTACAATACATGCAAAGCTACTGAAATCTAAATGCATAATAAAACAATAGGGGATTTATGATAGTGACACTTGCCTTTGGTCGATGTTCTCGTTCACACACTCTTCGCAATCACAATAATCGCACTCCGGATAATCTATCGCAGAAAAGGATAATTGCAATCAATCATACAGCAACACAACACAATAGAACAGTATGCATCCATGCTAGAAAAGATAAATAAAATCAAAAGCTTTTCATACGCATTTTCTATTAAACAAATAGGATTTTAATAAGCACTACTGGAATCTGAATACTTTTAGTATGAAATTGTTTCAGACAATTTTGGAAAACATGCTACTAGATAGACAATGTTTATAGCTTTAATTTTCCACTTGTTTCACCTTAAAATGATTTATAGAATAAAATTTATAGCCAAAGTACTCATTTAAGGGATTTAATAATAGACAATTATTTTGTACCATGAAAAAATCAAATAATGCTACAGTGACGTAGATTACAATTCCATAGACACCAAATTTGCCAATTTTGGAGTTGTATATATTCTCCTACGAATTTATTACCATTAAATAATTTAAATATTCCAGAAACTATTTATTGGGCAAATTGATAATTTTATTACAGAATCAAATTCTACACCTTTTTGTGAATCCACAGATATCTTATTTGCAATTTTCTAATCAACATTCAATTTTATATGAATTTTACAAACTTAATACAATTCCTGCCTATTTATTCATTTTTTGATAAACCGAGGGAATATTCCCAGGAATATACTGCTGACGCGGCAGCTGACTGCTGACTAGGTGCAACGTGGCGGTGTCTAATTCGCTCATACCGGTTTGGCCTAGAACAAATGGTGGCCATTGGATCAAGGGAAGATCAGACGGTCTAGGGTGATCGTGGCGAGGCGTCACCGACGGACGACATGGCGGTGGAGGTTGTCTCGGACAGAGATGCAAACAGCGGCTCTGGTGATATCCTGGCTCGATGAGGTAGTCCATGCGATGCGGGCGAGGATGGCGAGCTCCCCCGTGTCCACGGCGTGGTCCTTATATTCCCCGGGACACAACAGAGGGAGGCTGGAGCTTCCTAGTCGAAGGTGCTACTCCGACGAGTCCTCCTGGGCGTTCTCGTGTGTCTGCGGAAGGGGGAAAAGGCACGGGGTGAAGAAGTAGAAGATGGCGAGTAGAATAGGAGGGGTAAGGAGAACGCAGGAGGCCGATGGTGACGAACTTGAGTTCATACCGAGCTCATATGGCGGCAATAATGGTGAGGTCCATGGCCGAGTCTCCCTGGCGGCTAGGGTTCGGTTTTGCGAAAAAAGGTTTACGAGGAGATGTGGCGGTACTTATGGGGGTGGATATGTGCGGAGGAGTGCAGGGGGTCGAACGGATTTTGCGGATTCGGCGAGGATCACGATCGGATCGAGGATTTTGTGTCCGCGTCGGTCACTAGTGCGAGGAAGATGGAGAACGGGTAGGTCCCACTTGTCTGCGGAACATGGGAGGAAGCGGACCGCGCCGGGCTTCTGATGGGCTGTGTTGTGGCCGCTGGCACTATGCGTGCAATAGATAGCTGGGCCAGGGCTGCCCTTGCGCGCTGCTATGCGCTGCGTGTGGTGAAAAGGTGAGAGGCGGGCCGGCTCGGCCGGTCCTATAGAGTAGGATTTTTCTGTTCTTTTCCTTTTCTTTTATTCATTTTCTTATTTCTTTCATATCTTTTTCGAAACAATTCCAAATAAGTTCAAACCAGTTTCAAATTTTTTCTAAAATTCATAAGAACAACTTAGGATCCTTTTGCAACATTTTCACCAATTTGCAGATACTGGATTTTTACAAACCTTAATTTATTCCTCATAGGAACATTTTGGCAAATCAAAATAGCCTTTTGAACTAGGGTTTTGATAGAAGGGTTTTGAAAATGAAATTTTGCATGGATGCAATGCCACATGTCACTCACTCAAGCAAAAATCAATTTATGCCTTTTTGCCTATAGACTACTTAGGCCATATCAAATGTAATAAGTTTTGTAAAGCCTCAAACTGAATAATCAAACAATGAAAATAAAATGAAGAAGTCGTGTTATCTTCTCTCATCCAAATCAAATGGTGAAAAGTGTTTCGCAAATCCATTAATCCAATTAGGGACCTAAAAGTCAAATAAAAATTATTCCAATATTTCTACCATAATTGGGAAAGTCATTTTATTCCCTCTCAAGAATTTAAAGTATGGTTGGATTTTTTTTGAGATTTGGTTTAAGTAAAACACAATCAAGTTGAATAGTTATGTTTATCCAATCTCATACAAATTTCTGAACTCAAGGTTGAAGGAAAATCAAATCAGAAGGTTTCTTTTCTTTGGGAAAATTCAACAAACTCAAACCATTCAACCAACTCATTTTATTTATTTCACATTCCAAAATTAGGAGAGTTTTGGGATGTGACAGACTACCACCCTTAAAAGGAATCTCATCCCAAGATTCGGGAAGTCTAAAAAGAAATAGGTTTCAGATTCACTAGGGTGCTACCACCCTTAAAAGGAAATTGACTAGGTCACTTCTTGAGGATTCAATTGGCTCGTATTAATTCTTCTTTAGGCATTTATTAGCATAATGTACCTTGCACATTATGAACTCCATGATTGCCAGATTCTATGCAACACTACATGAATTAGTGAAGCACTCATGGTGTTCAACTAGGGAATGTTTACTTCATAGTACCCATTCAACAAGCTTCAGGGTTCATCCTTATCGTACATTTATGCGGTTAGCAATGAATGCTTTTGTAAAGGTGCAAAATCATACCATTCTAAGGTCTAGGTTTGACGTTGATTCTCTACTAAGGTTGAAAAGGCACTCAAGATTCGCAAAGCCAACAATACAAGAGTGAATAATAAGAGTATTCAGTATAGGGGCCAATCCATCCCGTACTCAAACTGATGGGGGAATACCAATCGGGGTATACCAATGAAGCGGAGTCGCCATTGCGGATCGACTGGCCAAACACGGCGACTGGCGCAAACGACTCGCCGACTGGGAACCCAAGATGGCAACTCCAGTAGAAAGCCCATTAGCAATTGTAAACCCTAACTGGTTGTGTATATAAAGCCACCAGAGGCACCCCACGGGAGACGGGCTCTCCCATGTCATATTAGATCTAATCTCCCCCTCCGCCTCTGACGGCTCCATGTAAACCAATCTATGATCATATACTGGATTAACAGACGTAGCGATCCTCCATCGAGGGGACGTGAACCTGGGTACATCGTGTGCCAATCTCGCTCCCGGATTCTCCTACGTCGTCTTGCCCTTTCCTCTACATAAGCTACCCTATAGCATCTGTCGTGGCCAATACCACGATAGTTGGCGCCGACCGTGGGGCAAACGACGCTTAGATTCGATAATCTGGGCGTGATCCTCCGTCATCTTCGATAGCCTCCAAATCGCATCTGGCGCAGCTCAACAATGGCGAAGATCGGGTCTTCTACTGATATGGCGTGACCAAGTTAGTTCCATCGTTAGATATTTGTCACGGTCAGGTCGGTGGTCATCAAGCCGGATCCAAGTTCCAAGGACGAGAGCAAGCGACCAAAAGCTGAAATTCTCAAGGAAAATATGCCATAGCATGTCGTCGCACGTCACCGGGTCGTCTTTTCTCTCATTTATTGATCACAAAGTCAGTTTAATATTATTCTATCTGGATCTAACCCGTATATATCTACGTACGATTTATTTGATACATGCATGTCCTGTTTCAAACAATCGAATCGTGAGACAAGATCGGATTTTAAAAGCACAACAGCTATGCGACTTCTACATCATTTTCACAGCTCGACGATTTTGACATGGCGGATCTGTGCGCTTGGGCTCAGCGACCTCTCGATGGCACAGTCCGGCTACACAATAATCTTGGCTGGTGCACATACAACTCGCACGTATTGCTGCGTCGACCTCATCGCGACCACTTCGTCGGCGCAACGGCTCGATCGACTCCACCAGGACGACTCCATCCCTGTGGGGTCCATGACGACTCCAGCACTGCATCTCCGCTGATAAAGCAACTTCTCTCCACTCGAGTTTGTCTTTAATTATTTAATATATTTATTAATCAATTTGTTTACCAAACAATTGTGGATGCATGAACAAGGAAGAGTCAAACTCACCATCGTGACATTGTCTGTCTCGCCTCGATCCGCATCAACTCTCCGGACTAAAACGCCGCATTCCTGTGCCACACGACTCCGTCCGACCAATGGCCCAACCGAGCTCGCTGCCGCGCCTCCGTCTGCTGTGACGATTTCGCCGCGCCCACTCCTTCCGGCTACACGCCGTACTCGGGGACTCGCGACTCAACGCCTTCGCGGACTCTCCTCACTCGGGGACTCGCGAGTCGCTCTCGCGGGTTTGTCACGCACGGGAACACGCCTTCGTGGATTCGCCACGCCCGACGACTCCTCATAGTGGACTCGTCACGCTTGGAGACTCGCCCACCGCGGACTCGCTATCACGGTCTCGCCGTCGTGGATTCGCCACGCCCGGGGACTCGTCCTCGCGGATACGCCACGCTCGGGGACTCGCCGTCACGACTTCGCCCTCGCGGCCTCACCGACTCGCCATTCTACCGGCTAAATGTCGTGCGACCCCGCCACAACACGACTCCATCCGCCGTGTGACCATCGTCCACCGCGTCGACATCGCCATAGCGCGACCTCTGTCCGCCGCGATGACCCTGTGTCCGCCGCGTCGACTTCGCCAAAGCGCTACCCCGTCCGCCGCGCGACCATATGTCCGTCGCGACGACTCCGCCAAAGGCGTCGACTTCGCCATAGCGCGACCTCCATCTGCCGCGTCGACCCCGTGTCCGTAGCGTCGACTTTGCCAAAGCGCAACCCCGTCCGCCGCGCGACCATATGTCCGTCGCGTCGACTCCGCCAAAGCGCGTCGACTTCGCCATAGCGCGACCTCCGTCCGCCGCGTCGACCCCGTGTCCGCCGCGTCGACTTCGCCAAAGCATGACCATACTTCCGCTGCGTCAAATCTTTCCGGCTACGTCGAATGCGTACGCCGCGCCTACTAAGGGACCTTCATCGTCCGAGTCGCCAGAGAGGGTCGCATGCCACGCTGCATGGATTCACCACTGGGCGTCTCTCCCCCTCAGGAAAATCAGTTCGCCTTTGTCAACATTTGAAAGAGCGACTCGCAATGGCCAAGTAGTGCGGACGAGGACTCGCAAACCGAGCCTCGGATCGTCCAGGAAGAACGCCAAGCCAAGAGCCATCTTTGGAGTCGCCAAGCGACTGCCCCCCGGGCCAAGACGAGAGACTCGCTAACAAAAACAACGCAATCAACGTCATCGCGGATTCACAATCATCGCGGACTCACCGCACTCGGGGACTCTCCCCTCGCGGACTCGCAATCATCGCGGACTCGCCACACTCGGGGACTCTCGCCTCGTGGACTCGCAATCATCGCGGACTCACCACACTCGGGGACTCTCCCCTCGCGGACTCACAATCATCGCAGACTCGCCACACTTGGGGACTCTCCCCTCGCGGACTCGCTCACCGGGAAATCTCCCCACGCGGACTCGCCATGCTCGGCAAGAACCACTACTATTTTCATAATATGCATCTCTAAAGAGCCTCAAGTCGCCTCTACAAGCCAACTCGAGCCTCGGGGACCACTCCTAGGCATACTGCGTGTGCGCGTGGTTCCACGACCACGGATCGCCACGCTCGGGGACTCGTCACCGCGGACTCGCCCTCGTGTACTCACCACGCTCGAGGACTCGCCACCACGGACTCGCCCTTGTGTACTTGCCACGCTCGGGGACTTGCCACCGCAGACTCGCCCTCGCGTACTCAACATGCTCGGGGACTCGCCACCACAGACTCGCCCTCGTGTACTCGCCACGCTCGGGGACTCTCCACCGTGGACTCGCCCTCGTGTACTCGCCACGCTCGGGGACTCGCCACCGCGGACTCGCCCTCGCATACTCAACACGCTCGGGGACTCGCCACCATGGACTCACCCTCGCGTACTCAACATGCTCGGGGACTCGCCCCTCGCGGACTCGTCTCGCGTATTCCCCTGCACCGACTTGGCGACTTTACCATCAATGATTTGGTGGACTCCACGTCCTCTACGACAACAAGATAATAAGGCGCCAGTCAAACTTCTCCAAGGGGCGACTCCGCTCAACACTGACTCGCATGGCGCGTCGACTCGCCCAAGCGAATGGACCACTTCATGTGTTATTTCTCTATTTCAGGAGCTCGTCAACGACTCACTATCGACTCCACCCTGGAATAACCTACGCCGATTCGGCGGCTTGAAGTCATCATCGAGTCCCTGACACGCTCGGGGACTACTGATGGGGGAATACCAATCGGGGTATACCAATGAAGTGGAGTCGCCATTGCGGATCGACTGGCCAAACACGGCGACTGGTGCAAACGACTTGCCGACTGGGAGCCCAAGATGGCAACTCCAATAGAAAGCCCATTAGCACTTGTAAACCCTAACTGGCTGTGTATATAAAGCCACCAGGGGCACCCCCACGGGAGACGGGCTCTCCCATGTCATATTAGATCTAGTCTCCCCTCCGCCTCCGGCAGCTCCATGTAAACCAATCTATAATCATATACTGGATTGACAACAGGACGTAGCGATCCTCCATCGAGGGGACGTGAGCCTGGGTACATCGTGTGCCAATCTCGCTCCTGGATTCTCCTATGTCGCCTTGCCCTTTACTCTACGTAAGCACCCTGTAGCATCTGCCGTGGCCAATACCACGACACAAACTATTAATTTGCATGAGGATAGGCGAATCACGTTTTTCTATCACTCGGGCATCCTCACTTTCCTTGCAGATAGTTTCCATGGGCACAAACCAAGGCTCAGTATAGACTCCCATGTATTCAATCAACAAGGCACTACAAAAACTAAGCTATCGATTCTTCAACACGTTCGGTTTGCATAATCTACTACATAACATCACTTGCAACACTTCATACTTCCATATCCTTTTGTTGCATTAGACGAACTATTCACATTCATTGGGGTATCATCTTACAAATATTTCCACTAACTCATTCTCCATATAACCAACACATTGTTTTAGCTCTAAGGGTTTAAGATATAGAATAATAAATTCTAGAGAATAATAAATTCTAGAGAAAAGAAACTACCAAGAAAATAATCCTACCCAAGCAAACAAGCTCATGCAACAACAATCATACAAACATTCAACCACAAGCGACCAACACACATGCAACCAGTTGCATAAATATTATTCTAGGAGTTTAAGATTAGCAGTATATAACTACAAAATAGTTTAGATACATTGGAAACAACACTAAGGTAAAATAAAGCAACATAGAAGCAATAAACAAAATCCATCCAAAACAGAACAGCAGGCTTCACGATTTTTTGATAGACTTGGACTCGTCAGGAATTTTAGCCAATTTGTGAGCAGGTGCTACAGGTAATTAGGGACCAAATACTAAAATATGAGCTCAATCCGAGTTACTAGTAAGAAATGAAAAATTGTGCGGTAGAACATGTCAGGCAGAAAATTACAACTAAAGAACTCATGAATTTTAAAATTTTCCTTTCATTAATGATGGGTTCTGTAGCAGAAAATAAAAAATTTCCTATGTTGGAACTCCTTAACACCCAAGATCTATGTATGTAGTAATGCAGTAACGACCGAAGCATATAAAATACATACCCTTGTAGACCATATGCTGTTAACGTTCCGAGGGGAACGTGGTTGAAGTAGTCGAACTTGTAGCCGACCTCAAGGTCACGAAGCTCCTCGCAGGTCACTCCTTACTCCTTCTTCTTCGTGTAGCAGCTCTGGCTCACGACATCCAAGGTGCCTCAAGTGAGGCTCCTCGTGGTTTCGTACACATACGGTGTATGATGACGACCTCCGACTCCTTGATCCTTGCCAGGAGTGCGGAAGTAGATCTCTGGTGTGGAATCCCTGGAGCACAACAACATGATGCAGGTGAGGTGTCTCTTGCACAGACAATCCTTACTTGGGACCGTTCCAACGCATGGAGACTAGAGAGAGAGGGAAGGAGAAAGTCAACCAAAGGACCTCTCCAAAAATTGGTGTGTCTCATCCCACCCATGGACACCCCTTTATATAGGCTAAGGGGGTGTACCTTTCTCAAAGGCTAAGCCATGTGGGACTAAAACTAAGGGGAAAAGGCAAAAAGAAAACCCCCAACCGACTGGGCCACAAGGGCCCAGCATAGCAGCCTGAGGAGGCCAACAAGGGCAGTGGCAGCTCAGCCTAGCGAGTGGGCCGGCGAGCCCACCCCGTGGCCCGCAAGCGGCCAGGCGTCCAAGCTAGCCAGGAGCCGTGGCCGGGTGGGCTGCCCCCGTGGCCCACCTCGCGCTAGTCCTCTCTATGGCGTGGTTTATCTGCCGCCCGCCTAGCGGTCTGCCTACAGCTGAGTTCCGCCCCGTGCGGTGGATATTCCGCCACCCACGTGGGCTTTTGGCTGTATTTCCTCTTCCATTTTCTGCGGATTTTCTTTTAGGCTATTTCCCTCTGGGGATTTGGCAATAATATGAAAGTTGCTTTTATAAATCTTAATTTAAATATTATTTAGAATATATTAATTCAATAACATATAATAAATGTATATTTAAATTCCCATTTATCCAAAAACACTTTTCCGGTCTTTTTCCTTTATTCCTTTCTCCGAACAACTTTGGATCTCTCCACAGAACAATTCCGGATTTCTCTTTCTCTACTATGATTCCATCTTACAGAGAAACTCTAACTCATCGTAACCTTAAATGTATTTCCCCATGGCTCGGGAATGGCACAGACATGATCTCCATCAATGATCAATAGCGGGACCGGGATGCCCATAATGACCCCTGTGCATTCCACGATGACAATGTTGTTTGAACCGTAAACAATCGTTTCCCATTCCCTTTGCCATTTGATACCTAGTTCACCCGAGATTTGATCTATGATATCTCCATACCTTCATTCGATCTCGTTACCGATGAACTTGTTTTCTCATTTCCATGTTGTTGCATTCCGTGACCCAGTCACACGCTTGCAAGCTTTGTTAATGCAACATCACCGAGATAGCCATAAATGTATCTGTCCATTACATGGATGGGAAAATCCTGGTCTTGATATGTACTCCTCTACGCGCCCCTTTGGGAAACTTGAGTGGCACCTTTTAGATTACCTAGTCATGGTATGATACTTGATAACCATCTAAGCTCCCTCCAGAATGGTGATTTACATTACCTCACAGTCTAAGGATCAGGTTGTGAGGTTTCCTTAGTTTATCATTAATGGTGAACTTTGTAACTAGATCTCATTAAGATACAACTATTTGGGGTTTTTTGTCTATCACATCATTCAACTAATAACGCGACCTCATTGTCAATTGGCATAAATGCCCATATGATCTCGAAACCCTAGAGCATCCTCATGACCAATGAACTAGTTCGCTAGAGGAAACTAGAGACTTGGTTTGTTTACATACCACATGTGTATTAATGTTTCGTATTAATACAATTATAGCACAATATGAAACTATTATAAACTAACTGAGATATGACAATAAAACCTATTTATTATTTGCCTCTAGGGCATATCTCCTTTAGTCTCCCACTTGGACTAGAGTACAAATAATCTAGCTTGCATTTTACTCATCATAAACCATATCACATATGCGTTTATTGATCATGTATGCTTATGGAAAACGTCCTGTCCATGTTCTGTTTTACCAGATCATTATGGCTTTTGCAAATTGTTAATGTCTTCCTAATTTTGACATTCACACCATTATCTCATAATGAGTTGAAGTATTCGTTTGGCGACAAAGTGAGACTTTGTTTCTAGTGTTTATAATGACGGTCGTTTTCAATGTTGTCATCTAAACTTCAAAACACACTTTTCAATCCTTTGTGTATATACGGAAGTTATGGCAGTAGAACGAGGCCGGTTTCTAGGAGCCTACATTGACTTTAGGTGAACCTCGAGGGCTTTTTCATGGGCACTGTGCCCTGGGACACATCATTCTATGTTAAAGACGAACTAGTCCCGCCATAACAATATACATCACATCAGATGGAGCCTTTATACTTATATATCTATGTAGATCCCAGTGCATAAAATGCAATTATGCCACTTACTTTGCTTCTTGCCATTTAAGTACAAACTTAATTCTGGTTTAGTGATTAAATCAGGAATCACTTCAAGACATGTTCTTAATGTTAAGAGCTTGTCCTTCCAACCATATCCTCGGGTTACATTACGTCGAGCATACAACATGGTTGTGTGGAAGAACCTATGGCTGAGGTATAGGAGATGCAACACATCTCTTTATTTCTTTTAACCATAGTTGTAATACTAACTCAACGCTTCATATAGTAAGAACTTCTTTCTTACCGTGTTCCATTCTGAGCTTCTTCAGAATCTTGTCTAGGAGATTCTGAACATCTTCAGAATCAAGTCGAAGAAGCATTCGACATTCAATGTTTATTAAACTCACCAATCTATCTCGATAAATCTCATTGTTTAATAACTTTAAACTTCATCCTTATTTATCTACTTAAATGTTATTAACACCAATCACATCATTTGAAGGGTTCACAACATAGAAAACAAAAAAATTCCTATGATGGGAACTATTATACGCCAAGATGTATCTATTAGATACAAGCAACGGGTGGATATACATCCATATAGAACATACCCTCGAAGACAACAAAGCTTTGTTAACAAGATGGAACTCGTGGATGATGTAGTCGTACACTTGCCGATCTCAAGATCATGATGAAGTCCAACAGGTCCAGCAAGTCCAGCTCCAGCACGTCCATCAGATCTAGCTCCAGCAAGTCCAGCATCACCAAGTCTAGCACCGCAAAGCAGCGGTGCATCCGTGATCGCACACATGTCTGGTACCCCGACAACCTCCGTCCCTCGCTCTAGCAAAGCAGCGGAAGTAGCAACTCCTTTTCAGATAAAACCACCGGGAACATGTATCTCGCTAATCCGAGACCATGGGGGAAAATACTAGAGGGGGAGAGAGATCCTTCACGAGGAGGTGTAAGTGGAAGGTGTGAGAGGGGGGCCTTTTATAGGAGGAGGGGGTGCCCCTCCCCATGGCCGGCGCCCAAGGGGTGACCCTTCACCTCCTCATTCATGTGGTGGTAACTCCCTCCAAATAAATTTGCCCCTTCACATTCTCCATTAAAGTCTCCACTTTAAATGCATTAAATTTCTCCAAATTTAATGCTCTCTCATAAAACTCCTTTTATTAATTTTATTCAGAATTTTGTTAATTACTTTAATCAACAAACATTCACATAAAACCCCCTGCAACATTTCAATATCACATGCAAAACCAGTTTCTGCAATTCCACCTGAAACAATTCCGGTTTCCATCGAAATGATTCCAGCGCTTTCTTAAATCCTTATCTGAAAATATTTGCTCCAAATGGTGTCGGTATCCCTTAAGTGTGTCACCCTACGGTTCGCGAATAATGCATACATGATCAAGACCCCTCTTCGATCAATAATCAACAGCGGGACCTGGAGATCCGTACTGACTCCCACATATTCAACGATGACTCTTGTGATCATGTGAACCTTTAACATCATAACTAAATCCCTTTGTATCACGATATATTACATGTCCGAGATTCGATCATCGGCATCCAAATACCTAGTTTGATCTCGTTACCGACATGCACTCTTTTCTTGTTCCCATGATATAACATTCTAGTGATCACATCACTTGCTTGCAAGCTATTCTCAATGTGATATCACCGAGAGGGCCTAGAGTATATCTATTCGTCATTGGGATGGAAAAATCCCACTCTTGATCCATGAGCCTCTACATAACACTTTCGTAGCACTGAACCCACCTTTATAATCACCCTTTCATGGTGTCATGTTTGATGTTATCAAGATACTCTTCTAGTGTCAGTGATTGACATGATCTCATGGTCTAAGGACTAGGATTACTTCGTATGATGTTATAGCAATATAAACACAATGACTTTGATCGTAATGCTACACTTCGGATGAATGTTCATCACATCATTCCACTAATGTTGTGACCTCGTTATTAACAACATCCAATGTCCAAGATCAGGAAACCTTGATCATCTTGTTAATCAACGAGCTAGTTTATAAGAGAGGCATAACTAGGAACTTTCCTTTTGTTTATTAAACTCACATGTATTAACATTTCCAAATTAATACAATTATAGCATGCAAAATAAACATTTATCATAAACGAGGAATAAGATAATAACCACTTTATTATTGCCTCTCGGGCATATCCCCTTCATCATTCACATATGTCGTCCACATATCCTAGAATGATTTCACGCTCCCCCTCAAATATGGCATCCATATTTGAGATCCAGGGATTCAGCTTAGCTCCCACTCAAAATCAAATCCTCTCGATAACCTTGGATATTCCAAAAAATTCCTTGATCACCATCAAATCGAGAATTCCACTAACGAGATTTCATTGACCATTCATTTCTCGCACTTAGGTCCATAACGCTTCTTTGTATTTCATAGGTATGTCTTGTTCAAAACATGACAAGTGAATCAATAATATAATTCCACAAACTTGTAGAATATATAGTTTAATCGTACTTTCTTTTGTAAAAGTATTCACTAAAACTTTTATGATTATTATCATTAGTTTCTCCTCTACTTGTAGAGTTTGGTTTCACGAAACAAATTCCGCTGTGGCACTCAAACAATTTGGAGGCAAGGTCAAATACCTTGTTTTGATCTTTTACTTTCTTCCACCTGTATCTTCATCATGACACGTCAACTTTAGGCAACAGTAGGTTTGCCCCCTTTTGGAAGATCCATTCATAGCTTCCTAAAAATGCTCTACAAAGACTTGTTTATTCGCCACGATTTTGACTTATCGAAATCTCCAGAAACTCAGATGTGCCATAACTCTTATGGTGTTGTTTCCATGAATATTTAGATGTTCCTTTGTATTTCAAATAAGTGTTTGCTTATTTTGATATCTAACTCTAAAAGACAACTATAACCCCGATAAGAGATAATATTACATTATATGTATTTAATACGAAATGATTATGATGTTCAGACATTTCAATACAGTTTGAAATTGTCCAATTATCATAATTTGTGAAACATCTTTCACAAGTCCTTTTATGCTAAAATTAACTTAAATACTTTAGTCATGTCGATCAAATCAAAGAGACTTTATATTTCTGTCCAATATCCCTCTTTGTTGTGAACTCATTTGAACAACTCAAATCGTTTCAAACTTATGTTTCATTAAGTAAATACACTTATTCACTTAAGTCCATAATTAACTAATGATTTCCACTACTTGTTGAAAATACGATACATCACTATGTATAAGATTCAACATTTCTTCGCATATCACTATTTTACTAGAATGCAGAGTTTTAGTCATTCTGCCCAAGAGGCATGGTTTTGCAAAGTCTCTAGATTAAGCATCTAGGACCCCGATCTTCATTTAGAATGAAGAACATGCAGTAACAAAAATGACTTAAACTATAGTGTCATGTCATTACTAAACCTTGGATATCTTTTAGCATTCTAATCCTTTATAAATGTTTAAACTATTATCATTAACATAGTGATGAGAATAACTCATTTATAATCGTAATGTGACCATAACGGTATTGTTCATAAGAATAGTACAACTGTATTGTAACTCATTCATATGAATAATCGTCTCACCAAAAGCAAGACACACAAACAAGGACTACAAAATTATATTCAAGTCCATTAATCCAAATGATAAACTTTGAGGAAAGGGGTGATATCGGCCATCAACTGTCTTACTTGCCGTCATCAAGTCACATTGCCTCAAATCCAGCAATTCTCAAGCAGACCATCCTGTTTTCACAAAGCGAGACAAGTATCAAATACTTTGCAAACTGTAACGAGTTCTGCCAGAGCTACATTTATAATTTGTATATCTTACATATAACCTTTTATCCATGACCTCCATTGCAATCAAGCCCTTCTAAGAGTTCTCAACTCTACTGCAAGATTGCTACGTGATTCTCCAAATATTACCTTTTCATCCATCACGGAGAAAACTCATCCAATGGCTCATACGCTATGTGCCTTATTCTGCAGAATACAAAATGTAGCCCAACTCTCCATCGAATGGAGAATGGCTTATTGGATGATTATGGAGAAAACACAAACTTTGTAGAGTAATCAGATTATCTCCTAATGGTTATTGTATCAGGAAGAGAAGATCACCTTTTTACGAGGATATCCCTCAGGCGTGGGTATTAATCTATGAAGTTGGACCCTTTTGCTAAGTTCCACATCAAGCAATAAATTGCCCATGGTCACAAAGGACCTCAATGGGATAGGCCATGATCTACTAAGATATTTTCAAACAGACATCTAGACTAAGTTCATAATATGAGTTCAATTTATAATTGATCTCCCACTAAAATTGTCATCCCTTGGACGATTTTAGTGATCACATGATCCCAATCCTCTACACCTCCCCCGATCGTCATGGTCATCTATGCAGCATCAAAGGTAGACATTCCCTAATGTCAGTCACATCATCCATGTCATTCATGCTCGATCTTTTGATCTCTTGTGTTCTGAGACCATGTCTGCACATGATAGGCTCGCCAAATCTAACTTGTGTGTATTCGCTGTGCAACGTGGCTTACACCCACTAACATGGGCATACCTTACATGTATTCGAGTTTTGGCATATACGGTCCAATCTAGCAAAAGCCCACGATGTTACCAGGGCCCAATCAAAGATTCAGGTGACCTAAGGAGACTTCGATTGCTTGCGGCACATGGCGAGCTCCAGATAGAAAGTTTAAAGGGACAAACCCTAACTTTTAACCGACTCGACCTGCTACCCGAGACCTAGCCTATCTATATAAAGGCTAGGAGGGGTGGCGAGGAGGACAATCACAACCCTAGTTTCCACACCATCGTCAGATTGCATCTGCGCACCCCTGTAACTTTCGACTCCCTCGATAATTCCAAGAGCAGACAAGCAGGAGTAGGGTCCTCTACGAGGCCTGAACCTGGGTAAACCTTGCATCCCTGTGTGCTTGTTTGCTAGCCGATTGTTGCCTCTAGCGCCCCCCTATTCTCCAAAACCCAATTCCATAACAATGGGCATTGATGAGTTTAACCCTCGTCAATTGGGTGAGAGCAATGGAGCAGCAAGGAGCAGAAATGGAGGCTATGTGCGAGGAGGACGAAGAGTTGTGGGGAATTACCGCACAGAGGATCTCTACTTAACCTCATCGAAGATGCCATCCAATGGCTTGGAGAAAACCAACTAGACATGTAGCACAAATCAATGTCGACGGGTGGCAGAGTAAAACCACGAACCATCGCTCCACTCCCCCCATTACGCGCGAGAATCGAGGAGACACAGTTAAAATAGAGATTACGCATGCCTGGTCAAATCCAAGTTAGGAAATGGGACCCACTTTTTGTCATGTCCCGTCAAAACCACTCCGTCAGCACTGCCGTCACTTACTCCAACAGGAGCACTTTTTGACTACTCTAGTCCTTACTCGAGTCTTCCACTCGACCAAGCACTCGGGGGCTACTCCAAACAAGAGTGCTGGCTACACACCCAAGGAACTTTGTAAGACATCCAAGCATTATGAAAATGCATTTTATGTCAAAAACCCTTCACTCGAACTGTGGACTCCGGGTTACTCCCATAGGGAGTGCTGAAGGCACATTCGACTGAAACAAGTGTTGGGGGGATACCCCGGGTAGGGTCACGCCGGGGTATAAAGGCCGAGTTAGCCGAGGTTCGGCAAGGACAAAGCAGATGCTGGCCGGGTCACCTCAAGGCAGGCCGAATCACGGGGTAATCCGGACCTGGGGGCGTTCGCCTAACTAGGTCTCATCCGACTTAAGCAGTAAGTCGGAAGTGAATGTTTTACCTGTATGCAGGAATGGGTGTGGCCAGATGAACCATCATCCGGGTCATAGCAAGCTTCTAGGAGAAGGAAGGAATCTCGCTGGTCAAAAGGAGCCCCGGTACGCACTACCTGAGTGAAGCGAGCAAGGACAGGACCACCGGGGCGTGGCCGACAAGCGTGACGACGCCCGTGTCGGTTGACGAGGGCGCCACAGAGGCTCACATAGCTAAAGCATGTGTGACGCGGGGGAAAAAGCACCCCGGTCGGCTTACCACTTTGGGAGGAGGCATATTCTTAGGAATATGCCTCCACGTAAGCCCTAGGCAGAAACCGAGCCTCCCCTATAAAAGGGGGGCTAGGGCTTCTGTTGAAGGGGTTGGTCTCTCGACGATTATGTTTTGGTCTAGGGTTTTAGGTGAGATCTGTGGGTGAGAGTAAGAGAGCTCCTTCTTCCTCCTCTCGCCAATACAGCTCTAGGAGCACTTGTAACCTTGGAAGTAAATCAATACAAGCTCTTGTGTGGAGAATCACTTCACTATCCCTCCCTGGGTTCCCCTAGCGAGTATTAGTCCCCACCTTTAGCCTATACATGGCATCTGCCGTGACACCACCACGACAGTTGGCGCCCACCGTGGGGCCAGCGGCGCTAGCAGGGGTCAAAATCCGGACGAGAAACTTCGTCGCCACCGGCGAACGCATCGTCTCCGGGCTCGTTCAGCACTTTGGAGCGCAGGACTTCGTCAGCGACAACACAGGCTGCTTCGGCACGCGCCCTCTCCCGCGCAACGGCATCTTCGTCAAGCTCGGCGCGCACAAGGTCTACGTTGTGGTGGACATATCCTACGTTCATCCGCGCCACGTCGTCGAAGCAGGCGAACCGCCCCTCACTGTGGCTCGCGGGGAGCGTATCGCTCGTTCCCCGGACCATGCAGAGGTAATGATGACAACGCCAGGTGCGGCTGCGAGCAAAGATCCGCGCCAGATCCGGAGGCAACGCCCAAAGCACCAAGGAAAGGTAGAGGTCCTCCACTAGAGAGACCGGAAAACGTGTTGAGAGAGGGAATGGATAGCTTGGCAAACCCTGTAGTAGCAGCGGTAGATCCGGCTCGTGCACAGGCCGAGCTGGAAGAAACTAGGCAGAAAATACTAGAGGGCGCAAAGAAAATAGCCGCGGCTCAGCAGTCGTTGAACATGACGCTGCGTGAGTATGCTAAGGCAAACAAGGTTGATAATGTAAAAGTCAAAGGGAGAAATCTCATGAGCGAGATGAACAGAGAAGGTGATGCTGGAATCGAGGAATCAGAAAACTGTTTGTCCGTGGGGCTGCCGAGGTATAGTACCCCGGCCAAGAACCTCAGGGCAGCAGATGCAGCTACATCCGAATTACCAGGACTGACGGGTGATGCCCGGCAAAGACAGCAAGATCGGGTAAATGAGCTGGTTCGGATTGCAAATAGGCAGAACGAGGAACTGCTCAGGGCAAACCCGGAGAGAGCTGGAGCCTCCAAGATCATCCATTCGGCGGTGGGTAACCCGGAGAAATCCGCTGGGGCCGCATCGTCCCCTCATGGTGGTCCAAGGAGAGAGGAGGTGGTAACCTCGGCCAGACGGAACAAACAGATTGTCCCGTATGACCCGACACGGGCAAGGGAAAGAAAAAGAAGCGCAGAAAAATGATGATCGACAGAGTGTGAGCTGAGGCAAAGCTGGCCGAGGTAACCGCGACCAAGGCAATGCCGGTCAAGGGAACGTTGTCAAGGGCAATGCCGGGCAGCATAACTCAGCTGGAGCAAGACAACCGCAACAGCGGAACATGCCAAGGCAAGAGCACAGTGCCGGCCGAGGTGTGCAACAGAAAGGTGCGCCGCAAGAGCAAAACCGGTATAACGACGGTGATTCGGAGATGGAAAATGCGGGATACCTGAGACCAGACTATCATGTGATAGGGTCGAGATTGGGAAGTAGGGATTTGATGCCAGACGATGCAAGGTTGAAACTGGATCGACTGTATAGGTCGGAACAGATTGAATGTCAAGGTCCACCGGGTCCAGCGTGTTTTGGACCCCGGATCATGAAAGAGCCACCAGTACCGAACTTTCAGCTGCCCAAGGGCACCAAGACCTATGACGGTAGTACCAAGCCAGAGGATTGGCTGATAAACTATGCTACGGCTGTAAAAATTGCCACGGGCAACCTGAGATGGGAGGTACGGTATGTACCCCAGATGTTGGAAGGCCCGGCAAGGGTGTGTTTGAACAATTTGCCACCAGGAAGCATCAACTGCTGGATAGATTTCGAGGAGATGTTCATCAGCAATTTTTCGAGTACGTATCAAAGGCCAAATAGGCCACAGACCCTAGCTATGTGCAAGCAAAGACCCAATGAGACAGACCGGGAGTTCTTGACCTGGTGGTGTACCGTGAGAAACTCATGTGAGGGCGTGATAGAATCACAGGCCATAGCATGGTTTGCACAGGGGTGCAGATATGGAAGCGAGCTATGGATGAAGTTGCAACGGAAAATGCTAGCTACGTTGGCAGAAATGATGCGGATTGCAGATTCGTATGCGTTGGGTGACCCGACCCAACCAAGGCTCGCGTCAAACGAGTCATGCGATGAGTACTATCAGAGGGATGGATCCGGGTCATCCCGGAGGAATGATTACCGAGGAAAAAAGAGAGATGATAGACCGGACCACCGGTATGGTTCACACCAAGTTGCAGCTGTGAATCAAGATCAACCCGGAGCAGGGGTAGCCAGCGCCAAAAAACTGGAGGTCAATGGACTCCAAGGAACGACGGGAAGAAAACTTGGACACCGGAACAAAAGAAGCAGTGGCAAGAAAGGAAGGACTGTCCGAGGTATACTTACGATTCGATGCTGGACCAGCCGTGTAAGTTTCACACGCCAAATCCGAACAACCCAACGGGTCATACGACGAGGCAATGCGAGTGGATGCGCAAGATCGAGCAAGGTGGTTCAGGGAATGCTCAGGCACCCCGGAATGATCAGCCTCGGCAGGAGTTACCCCGGCAGCAATTTCTCTCCGGAGCGAACACGCAACAGCTAATGTTGCCTCCTCCTCCGCCGAGGTATGATAACAATGAAAGAAGAGAGGCAGTGCATCAGGTAGAAAATCAGCATCAGCCGGATCAGAGGCACCCCGGAAATGAGGGGAGAAACGAGTACAGGGAGCATCACCAGAGCTACTGTGTATTCACCACAGAAGAAACTGATAGAAAAAGCTTGCAGCGTAGGCATATGGAGATGAATGCAGTAATGCCTGCAGTGACGAGGTACATGCCTTGGTCCGATCAGGAAATCACCTGGAGCATTAGGGATCATCCCAAGCTCATGCCGAGCCCTGGTTCGTATGCGTTTGTGCTGGATCCTACGTTCATTGGACCTAGCATTAATGTAAGGTTCTCCAAGGTACTGATCGACAACAGCAGTAGCATAAATATCATGTATGCGGACACAATGTGCAAGTTGGGTATCTCGGAGAACATGCTCCAGGCCACGAGGACAACTTTCCATGGCATTGTGCCCGACATTTCTTGCGAGCCCATAGGCAAGGTCCGGGTCGACGTCTTGTTCGGCACGAGGGATAATTGCCGAACCGAAAATCTGGAGTTCAAAGTGGTGAACTTAGAAAGCGCGTATCATGCGTTGCTCGGAAGGCCAGCACTGAACAAGTTCATGGCAAGTTGTCATATCAGCTACTTGAAGATGAAATTTCCCGGACCAAACGGAGTGATTACCATTGCTGGGGACTTCTGACGTTCCATGGAGTGTGCGTCGGCCAGATCAAACTTAGCCAAGTTGCTTGTGATCGCGCAGGAAAAAAGAAAAATTCAAGAGGTGGCGGCATTAGCTCAGTCCGCGCAGCAGTATATGCCGGCGTTGAGTAACCCGCATGGAACTGTCTCTTTCCAGGCCACGAAAGATACCAAGAAGGTTCCCGTTGATGACATGTTCCCAGAGCGCACCGTAACAATTGGTGCCGGGCTAAGTGATAAATAGGAAAGCGAGCTCGTCAGCTTCCTCTGTGAGAATCGGGACATTTTTGCTTGGTCCACACAGGACTTGCAAGGTGTTCCGAGGGTGTTGGCCGAGCACTCTTTGAATGTGAGACCCGGAGCCAAGCCGGTGAAGCAACCTCTCCGCCGCTTCACCGAAGATAGGAGGAAAGTCATTGGGGATGAGATAGCTCGGTTGCTAGCTGCAGGATTTATCATGGAGGTTCTTTACCCGGATTGGCTGTCTAATCCGGTGCAGGTGGAAAAGAAGAAGGATGATCCGAACGTGGCAGTGGTTTGGCGTATGTGTATCGATTACACGAACCTGAACAAGGCGTGTCCAAAAGACCCATTTCCGCTGCCAAGAATAGATCAGGTCATAGACTCAACTGCTGGATGTGAATTGTTGTCATTCATTGATGCCTATTCTGGTTTCCACCAGATACCTCTGAATCTGGATGATCAAATAAAGACTGCGTTTATTACCCCGTATGGGGCTTATTGCTATCCCACCATGCCGTTTGGTTTACGTAATGCAGGGGCAACGTACCAGAGGTGCATGCAAAAATGTTTGCACGACCAAATAGGTCAAAATGTACAGGTGTACGTGGATGATGTGGTTATCAAGACCAAGGAAAGCAAAACACTCCTTGACGATATCAGGCAAACGTTTGCAAACCTAAGAAGGTTCCGGATGAAACTTAACCTGGAAAAATGCACCTTCGGTGTCCCGGCTGGAAAATTGCTCGGTTTTCTCGTCTCCAGCCGAGGTATCGAGGTTAATCCAACCAAAATCCGAGCCATCGAGCGAATGGAACTTTCGAAGTGTCTTAACGATGTCTAGAAGTTCACAAGTTGCCTGGCCTCGTTAAGTCGGTTTGTATGTCGGTTGGGAGAAAAGGCTTTGCCTCTTTACCAACTCATGAAAAAGTCAGATAAGTTCATTTGGACACCGCAGGCCGATGAAGCCTTTGCCCACCTAAAGAAAATGTTAGCCACGGCACCAGTGCTAGCTTCACCACTATCAAAGGAGCCAATGTTACTCTATATAGCCGCAACCAACCGAGTTGTAAGTGCAGTGATAGTGGTGGAGCGCGATGAGGAAGGTAAGTCGGTGCAAAGGCCGATGTATTATTTGAGCAAAGTGTTTTCAACCTCAAAGCAGAACTACCCATATTATCAAAAAGTGGCATATGGCGTGTACATGGCCGCCAAGAAACTGAAGCACTACTTTGAGGAGCATCTCATCCGGGTCATATGTGAGGCCCCCATATCCGAGATAATGAGTAACAAGGATGCAAGCGGCAGAATTGCAAAATGGGCAATTGAGTTAGCTCCTTATGCTCCGCAATATGACAGGAGAGAAGCCATCAAGTCTCAAGCTGTGGCGGACTTTTTCGTGGACTAGGCCGAGGTGCAGTACGAACCACCGCTTCCTGATCCGAACTATTGGCGAATGCACTTTGACGGATCAAAAACCAAAACCGGGCTAGGTGCCGGAGTTGTACTCACATCGCCGAAGAAGGACCAGTTGAAATATGTGCTGCAGATCCACTTCACCGCATCAAACAATGTCGCTGAGTATGAAGCACTTGTGCATGGGCCAAGGTAGCAAACGAAATTGGAATACGTCGGATTATATGCTTTGGCGACTCGGATTTGGTGGTGCAGCAAGTGTCTGAAGTGTGGGACGCCCTTGATCCAAACATGGCACTATACAGATTTCATGTGCAGAAGATTTCTGGTTACTTTGAGGGATGCGAATTTCATCATGTACCCCGGGTGGAAAATGAGGCTGCCGACATGCTGTCAAAGCTCGGGTCAACCAGACAAGCAATTCCACCGGGTGTAGCATTGGACCACCTCAAGAAACCATCCATCAGACCATCCCCGGAATCCGAGTCAATCTATGTCCTGGAAGACACCGAATCCGGAGCTGTGCCCATGGACGTTGACACGGGAAGTGGTGCGCAAAACCCGGGGACTGCTTCGGCAAACCCGGGGACTACTTTGCAGGACCCGGGGGCTGCTCAGCACGGTCCGGTCGAAGTTATGCCGGTGGATCAAATGGAGATAGACGAGGATGTGTTCCCTGTGCGGCCAATACCGGCTTGGGCACTGCCTATATTTCAATTCCTGAAGGATGGAACGTTACCCACTGAGGAGGTGTTGTCCAGGCAAACACAGAGGAGGGCAAAGGCCTACACGATCATCAATTCCGAGTTATACAAAAGAAGTGTGACCAACATCCTCCAGCGGTGTGTTGACCCGGAAGAAGGGCTTGAAATCATCCGAGATATACATCAGGAGGAATGCGGGCATCACGCCTCATCCCGAGCCTTGGTAGCAAAAGCTTTCCGACACGGATTCTACTGGCCAAATGCCTTAGAGCAAGCAGAAGATCTGGTGAGAAAATGTAATGGTTGTCAGAGGTACGCTACCAAGACACATATGCCAATGTCGGAACTCAAGACCATCCCAATCACTTGGCCATTTGCCGTATGGTGCTTGGATATGGTTGGCCCGTTCAAACCAGCAAGGGGAAATATGACTCACATTCTGGTAATGGTGGACAAGTTTACGAAGTGGATTGAGGTAAAGCCTATAAGAAAATGTGATGGAGCTACGGCCGTAACGTTTCTAAAAGATATCATCTTGAGGTACGGTTATCCACATAGTATCATAACTGATAATGGCACAAATTTTGCGAAAGGAGCATTCGCTCATTTCTGCCGGGATAAGAGGATCCGGCTGGACGTAGCTTCGGTAGCCCACCCCGCATCGAACGGGTAAGTGGAAAGATCCAACGGATTAGTATTTTCCGGGATAAAACCCCGGCTCATCGAGCCACTGCAAAGATCAGCGGGGTGCTGGATAGAAGAACTACCAGCGGTACTGTGGAGTTTAAGAACAACTCCGAATCGATCAATAGGCTATACGCCATTCTTTCTGGTATATGGGGCAGAAGCTGTATTACCAGCCGACATAGAGCATGATTCGCCTAGGGTCACCCAATACACAAAAGCCGAAGTGCAAGAAGCCCGGCAAAATGATGTTGATCTGCTGGAAGAAGCGAGAGAACTGGCACTGTCCAGATCCGCCATATATCAGCAAAATCTCCGACGCTATCATAGCCGGAAAGTGTGCCCCCGAGTCTTTCGGGAAGGCGATCTGGTGCTCCGGTTGGTACAACGTACTACTGGAATGCATAAATTATCCCCCCCATGGGAAGGGCCATTCATCGTGAGCAAAGCATTGCACAATGATTCTTACTATCTTATAAATGCAAAACCACAGGAAAGAACAAGGCGGACAGGTCCGGAGAGGAATCCAAGCGACCGTGGAACATAGCTCTACTTCGTCCTTTCTATACCTATCTAAGAAGTGTATGTATCCGGGTTATCTCATATGTCGGTATGTATGTCGGCAATGAGCTTATCAATGAAATGTTGGCACCTCGAGCAGTAACTCGGGGACTGCCTTAACAATGTTTGTTATTTTCTGCGCGTTAGCTGGAGTAAGTTATTCTACTTAGCTCGGATTAGTAGTGTGTGAGCATCAAGAACCCAACTCTTCGACTTGCTGCTGTCCAACAAGAATTGGCTTCATGGCAAGCAAGAGAACAAGTTTGAAATTGCGTAGCACATGAAAAACGACTAAGGAAAAGAATTTATTCGAGCTGACGTTTATGTTTCGGACTAACCTCATATTCATTTTAAAATTGTTGTACAGTTTTATTTTTGAGCTAAGTCTAAAAGTTTCCCAGTATTGTTAAGACAATTTTTCAAGCTCGGATTCGTAAGTTGTAAAACCGAATCAAGGTAGACACGATCCGAGCCAAAAGATTGAACGAACAAGAAAAAGAAACTCGGGGACTACGCCCAAGTTAATCCGGCATAAGTACTCAGTAGCAAAATATCACATTTGTTTGGCATACAATTCCACCCGGCATACCGGGGATCTCATAAATTTTCAAGTGTTTTTACTTAAGGAGCAGCGGGAGGAAGTTAGGTATCATCGTCGCCCTCTTCGATATCTGAGGCAGTGTCCTCTTCGTCTTCACCCGAATCATCTTCAACGTTCTCAACTTCCTCTTCGCCTGCGATTTCCAGGAAGCTCGGACCCTCAGTCCATTCGTGAATGGGGGCGTATTCGATGAGGCTGTGGGCGCAAGCCTGGCGCCGAGCTACCCACTCCGGGTCATCTGTCCATTTGGATCTGGTGCGCAGGCGTGTGAGGAGGCTGAGATCTATCTTCTCATACCACGTCAAAATGTGGTGAAGGATGGTATCGGCTGCAGCACGTCCAGCGGATTCTCGCCAGAGGTCGAGCTGGTTCTCGATTTCCGAAAGACTTTCAACGAGCTGTGTGACTCTTTCCAGAGCATCATCGGCAGGCCAGAAGGCGTTGAAGACCCGGACTGAAACATCGAGGAGGTCCCTGCTGTAGTTCTTAATGATTTCCACGCGAGACGACAGGCTGACCAACAGGTCCTCCATGTCAAAGGGAATGCTCTCACCCTCAAGAGCGACCAGAGTACCCCTTTCTCGGTGGAAATTGGCGACATTAGCACTTGCAATGGCAGTACCCTCTGGAAAGTGGCCTGGGAAACAAGGCAAAGGACAAAGTTGAGAAAACAAGGCATGTGAAGTAACCCGGAGAAATAAGGCGGATAAAGGAAAAGAAATTACGTGAGATGTGACTGTGAATCCGGGTCAATTCCTTGATGCAAGCTTCACGCCTCTTCCGAAGCTGCTCGAGCTCAGAATTTGCCGACTCAAGTTTGACCTCGGCTTCCTGAAGAAGCTCACGGTCCTTAGCATTTTGGAGCTTGAGGCGCTCACGTTCTTCGGTGTAGTCCTAGCCAGCCTTTTTTAGCTCGTATTGGTGCTGCCCCTTCATTTTAGCCATCTCAGCCTTGAGCTTGGCTATCTCATCGTCTTTGGTCCGGAGGAGGGCGAGCTCATCATCTTTCTTCTTTAGTTCGGCTTGGTGCTGCCCTGCTTGTTCGAGAAAATGTAGCATCACATCAGGCACAGGCACACTATCTTCAAGCGATGCTGAAATAGCGCGTTGGCCCGGCAGTGCCGAGGAATAAATGTTTGCCGAACCAAGGAGGAAAGCCGATGGAAACCATGGTAAAGACAGACAAGAAGGACGTACCCTTGATCTGCTCCAAGTTCTTCCGCATTATCTTGTTTTCAGCTTCCACCCCAGCTGCGGGAACCGAACAATCAGATTAGTTCGGCAAGCGAAGTTGAAGAAAATTGAGGAAAGGATAAGGAAGAAATTTACCACTTTTCTCGTACTCCGCGATGAGTGCAGCCTGTTTTGCGCGAAGGTTCTTGTGCGTATCCAGCAAGCGTTGGAATTCAGCACTCCGGCGGTTGGTAGTCACCTAAAAGAGATACAGAAACTTAAGTCAGCCTAGTGCATGTTCGAAGTGTACTAAAATCCGGGCCAAGTGGAACTTAACCCGGCTCTAGGTGTGTGCATGTTTGAAGTGTACTAAAATCCGGGCCAAGTGGAACTTAACCCGGCTCTAGGTGTGTGCATGTTCGAAGTGTACAAAAATCCGGGCCAAGTGGAACTTAACCCGGCTCTAGGTGTGTGCATGTTCGAAGTGTACTAAAATCCAGGCCAAGTGGAACTTAACCCGGCTCTAAGTGTGTGCATATTCGAAGTGTACTAAAATCCGGGCCAAGTGGAACTTAACCCGGCTCTAGGTGTGTGCATGTTCGAAGTGTACTAAAATCCGGGCCAAGTGGAACTTAACCCGACTCTAGGTGTGTGCATCTTTGAAGTTATCATGGAGCTACGTTAGTTCTATAAAAGAGCATCCGGCCGAGTAACAAGTTACTCCCCCGGAGGCTCGGGGACTAATGGTTATTATCTACAATTTGCAAAGGAGAAACGACGTACCTCCATCATTCGTCCAGCGAGGTTAATGGCCTTTGCGGCGGTGTTCATCTGAGCGGAAAACTCGGCAGGACCGAACTTTTCCGGGAGATCAGATTCCTAGACTACCTCGGCCTTGTTCCAATTCATAACAAATTCCATCAGGCTCGGAGGGTACCGTTCTCTCGTGGGCATATGGGGCGTCACCAAGCCCTTTGCATGTGCTTCCTTCCTCTCCACCAAGGCAAGGGCGGGGCTGGTGTGCAGAACCAACTGCTGGGCTTCGGTTGGCTCGGCGGGCGCGTCCTTTGCCGCTGATGTCTTCTTGGGGAGCATTGACTCAAGGGTGCGTTGCCCAGGCTCGGCAGCACTGGGCTTGGCAGCGTCTTGAATCTTCTTGCCCTTGGCTTGCTGGGAAGAAGAAGCCGTAGCAGCGGTTTTCAGAGATTGAGAAGATTTGGAAGATGCAGAGGAACTGGGCGCTGGTACTCTCGTTGCTGGACTTGGTGCCGGCGCTGAGGTTTTCGCAGCCGAAGTGGGTGCTGATGCCGGAGTTGGAGATGGTGCTGGTTTGGCTGCTGGTACTGGAACGGATGCTGGAGTCGAGGTAGCCTTAGTGGCTGCTCGTTGTGGCGTTGCCGAGGTGGTGGGTGCCGTTTCTCCGGCTGGGACAGTTCCCCCCGCTCCAGGATGACCCGGAGCGGCCGCAGAGCCCTCCGGAATAGGGCTCAGCCGACGTGACTCGTCGTCACGACGGGGTGAAGGGCTAGGCCGGAGAGGTGAAGAGATGCTGGATCCACGTTGAGGGACCTCCACCGGAGCCCTCTGAAATCAAATAACGTCAGAAGAAAAATTACGACAAAATAAGGAAGAACGAGTTACAGAAGAAAGAAGGACTTATGCATCCAAGGTTTCAGCCGCTTTGGGTTTCCGAGCCCTTCGTGCTGGGGCCTTGCCTGCTGGTTTGGGGGCAGTCTTGTCCCCGAACTTCTTTCGCCTTTTAACGGGCTGAGAGGGTCCGGAGGAAGAACTCGAAGAAGCCCCACGTTTCTTCTTCGTTGCCACCGGAACAGGCTCGCCCGTAGCGAGAGGGGGATCCTCGTGAATATGACCGCCGGGGTGAGCTGATGGCGGAAAAGCAAAAGAAAGGGGGATAGCCTCAAAAGGTTCAATCACCTCGATTTCCGAGTCATCTTCATCATCGGGCCAATCTCTAATAGAAGAGGATTTACCCGTGGGTCGTTTCGTGGCGTTGGTCATAGGGAGGAAAATCTCCTGGTCCGGCTCTTCCTCATCCGGAGTCTCCCGGTCCGGCGCCCACTTAAGGGACGGATCGGTGCCGTCCTGAAGGGTCTGCTGAAGGAATTGCTGAGGAAAAGAGGGAACAAAAGAGTCAAAAATTGCAACAATAAATGACATGTAATTAGTCCGGGTTAAGTTTGCAGCATGAAACTTACTGTGGGAGGAAGCCGGTCACGGCAGAAATGCTCAATCCCCCAAGACCAATCAGTGGAAAAGTCCTTATGAGTGGTAAAGAGAGCCTTAACCCGGCGATAAATCTCCGAGTTGGTCAGCTTGAAGGATGAGGTCTGGTTAGGATCGCGGCCGTAGCTCATGTGGCACACCTTGTGGGTGCGCTTCTGGAGGGGTGAGATTCGGTTACGCACAAAGGTGATCATGGCATCCTCGTTGCATAGCCCGAGCCCCTTCAGTTCCGCGAACCTTTTGCTCACTTGGTTGGCCAAGGCTGTGGGCTTCTTAGGGATCACATCCCACAGGTCC
Source organism: Avena eriantha (assembly GCA_910589775.1). Classification (NCBI taxonomy): domain Eukaryota; kingdom Viridiplantae; phylum Streptophyta; class Magnoliopsida; order Poales; family Poaceae; genus Avena; species Avena eriantha. The sequence continues at coordinate 437,162,407 of OU342740.1, read as the reverse complement.
GGGTTAGGTGGACCCAGAGTGTAGGGAAGCAACCGGATGAAGTCCTCGGTTCCCGTATTCCGGACATAGAAGAAGGTCCGGGCCCATCCTTTGCAGGACTCTAGCCCGGTGACCCGGGGAAAACGGAAAATCGCCGGGGTGAAATGGAGGCCGCTCCGAATTGAGTGAGCCGCTTGTCCTCCGGATCAGCGTGGATGTTGGGAATGACGTTGCGGCGAAGGCCGAAGAACCGGATCCATAGCTCTTTCGTGGGCCATAGTCCGGCATAGCCTTCAATCGTAGAAGCAAAGGCATAAAGAGAGGTGATGGCGTTGGCTGGAAGGTGGTGTGGCTAGAGTTGGTACGTACCGAGACAGTCCTGGAAAAAATCACTCACCGGCAAGCCGAAGCCCCGTTGGAAATGGGATAGAAACACGACGAACTTGCCCGGATTGGGTGAGGGGCCTAGTTCGTTGGAAGGAAGCCGCGCGGCGACGCCGGCAGGGATGCGTCTGGTCCGGTAGAGCCAGTCCAGGTCATCCTGGAAGACCCAGGAGCCGGCCCACGCGCCGCGGTCCGCCGCCACGGCGTCTTCTTCCATCTCCTGCTCAGCAACAATGAGTTCCTCTTTAGTCATCTGGTCCTCGAGGCCCTCGCTGGCACTGGAGGCGGCGGGGGACAGTGGCCGGGACTGGCGCGGACCCGTGGCGAGAAATTTGCGTCGCGGTGGCGGCGACGTGGCGATGCGACGGAGAAGCACGGCGGCGACGCTGCTATTTGGCGATGCTGGCGGCGGCGCGGTCGCGAGGAAGAGGAAGAAGAATAGCAACGGGCAGAGGGGTTCGGAGGGGGAAAAATCCTAAGGGACGCACCCCTCCGCTATTTAACCACTCCCGTCAAGGGTGAGTGGGATCGCGCCCTGTGGACCGGCCACACGTTGTGGCCGTGTATCACTCATCCGGACCAATCAGTGCGGAGCCACACGGAGGGCCACAGGGCGGAGAAAGTCCTGTGACGTGACGCGCTGATGCGGTAAACGGGGAGGCAGGCGTGACGTGACCCGCGCATAGTGATAACTGACAATTACTGCGACAGTTACTGTACCGTCCCTTAAAATAAGACGACATAATGATTACCCTTCACATGGGTTAGCGTACGAGAGAAGGAAGCAAGACCCGGATGGAACTGTGGTAACCCGGCCGGCAAGTGAAAACTTGAAATGTGCGAAGGGAACATAAATCCAAGCCGTCCGAGGTACAAAGGTAACTCGGCAATAACAACCGGGGCACAAAATTGAACCTGGTGTGGCCTTAGCGGCCAAGGCAGCTAAGACCGCACCAGCTTCGGGGACTAATGTTGGGGGGATACCCCCGGGTAGGGTCACGCCGGGGTATAAAGGCTGAGTTAGCCGAGGTTCGGCAAGGCCAAAGCAGATGCTGGCCGGGTCACCTCAAGGTAGGCCGAATCACGGGGTAATCCGGACCTGGGGGCGTTCGCCTAACTAGGTCTCATCCGACTTAAGAAGTAAGTCGGAAGTGAATGTTTTACCTGTATGCAGGAACGGGTGTGGCCGGATGAACCATCATCCGGGTCATAGCAAGCTTCTAGGAGAAGGAAGGAATCTCGCTGGTCAAAAGGAGCCCCGGTACGCACTGCCTGAGCGAAGCGAGCAAGGACAGGACCACCAGGGCGTGGCCGACAAGCGTGACGACGCCCGTGTCGGCTGACGAGGGCGGCGCAGAGGCTCACGTAGCTAAAGCATGTGTGACGCGGGGAAAAAAGCACCCGGTCGGCTTACCACTTTGGGAGGAGGCATATTCTTAGGAATATGCCTCCACGTAAGCCCTAGGCAGAAACCGAGCCTCCCCTATAAAAGGGGGGCTAGGGCTTCTGTTGAAGGGGTTGGTCTCTCAACGATTCTGTTTTGGTCTAGGGTTTCAGGTGAGATCTGTGGGTGAGAGTAAGAGAGCTCCTTCTTCCTCCTCTCGCCAATATAGCTCTAGGAGCACTTGTAACCTTGGAAGTAAATCAATACAAGCTCTTGTGTGGAGAATCACTTCACTATCCCTCCCTGGATTCCCCTAGCGAGTATTAGTCCCCACCTTTAGCCTATACATGGCATCTGCCGTGACACCACCACGACAACAAGCAAAAGACGACAGTAGTCGCAAGTAATTATAGTACCCACTCGAGTCTACGACTCGAATAGGCACTCGGGGGCTACTCCCATAGGGAGCGCTGGTCGCGCACCCTATGATTTTTCTTATACATGCACTGTGTGTTGACTGCGTCCACACTCGAATGCTTTGGCGACTTCGCCTCATATTTTCCCTACAAAGAGACTGCGTCTCCTGGCTCACCGAATCATCTCCGCGATGATAAAAATTCGGATGCCATGTTTGCAGCATGAAGATAAGACCTGAAGAAGGCCCAGTAACACACCTGCTGCGCTCTACCAGACATAATCCATGTGTATAGGCACGATGAAATAAGCCTTGATGGACGCGTCGAGTGCTTGATGTCTACACACTTCTATTCTTGTAGACAATTGTTGGGCCTCCAAGTGCAGAGGTTTGTAGAACAGCAACAAGTTTCCCTTAAGTGGATCACCCAAGGTTTATCGAACTCAGGGAGGAAGTGGTCAAAGGTATTCCTCTCAAGCAACCTTGCAATCAAAATACAAGAAGTCTCTTGTGTCCCCAACACACCCAATACACTTGTCAGGTGTATAGGTGCACTAGTTCGGCGAAGAGATAGTGAAATACAAGTGGTATGGATATAAGACAACGGTGCCAGAAAAGAGCTTGACGGGAGGAAAAGACTAAAGGCAAAAAGATGGAAGCAAGCAAACTTGTAACAGTGTCGTCGGATTGAGGACAAGTACGCCATGAGGGGGTCCTCGAGGCGTGCGGAAGAGAGGGGTGTGAGACGTATGGTGTTCTGGGATGGTGAGCACACAAGTTTACCTAGGTTCGAATCCGCCGGCTTTGGAAGGATCCTACTCCTGCTAGCAATCCAGTAATACGGCAGAGCCAGAATATGGGTTACAAGGGTTTCACCTATGCGAGTTGAGGGTCTAAAGTATTGGGTGCCCTAAAGGCTCTCCCTAGGCTGGCTTATATAGATATCCGGCCTAGGGTTTACATGAGAGATCAATCCGGCTACGACTAAGAGTTGGTTACAGAGTACATATTGAACTACAAGTAACAGTATGGGCCTAAGTCAGTAAGTCTTCTGAGCCTTCCCATAGCCGGATTGGACTCCGTCTTTCTCCCTAACTGGGCCGCCCATGAAGCAAAGCTCTAACCCAAAGTGGGCCACCCTGGTCAGTGAGGAACTGTGAGGATACCCAGAAAGTATATCCCCAACAGCAGCCCCCGGAGGCCTCCAAGATCCAAAGTCGGATTTATCATCGTCTAGCTTGATCTTCGGCTTGCAGAATCTTGAAGGGTTCCTGAAACTTCACAACAAAAAATACGATCCGGGTCTTGAAAATAAGTCGGACCTATCAACAGGTTGCTCAGATTTTCCAGCTTGATTTCAAACTAAGCCGGAACTTGGTTTCTAACGCCACCTGACACAAGTCATGGTCAAGTCACGTCATCTGACAAGCGTGCCGTCAGCACGACCGTTGGTGGGTCCGCGGTTCGCAGAACCGAGGCACCGTTTTAATGCGTGCGTGGAGATCGAGGAGACGCAATCATCGCGTGGGTCCTTCCCAGTTCCTTCCACGATGCGTGGCGGTTACACTGTAGCATTTGCACGAATCTTGGCGCAGTTAGGTGGATATAAGGGGTTTGGATTTCTCCTTCTCCTTTCCACCAGTCCTTTGCCATTTCCTTTCCTCCCAATCCTCCTGCGCATAGAGCTTCCTCGTTCTCCCCCCACAGAACTCCCAGCGCCGCCCCTTTTAGGTCAATCTCTCACCGGAGAAATGGCTTCATCTTCTTCCTCCGGCTTGGCGGCAGCGGCGACGACAGCGACGGCGGAAGAAGCAGCGGAGAAAGAGAGCTTCCGGGGAATCTAGATCCCGCGTGCTGTCAACGAGGAGGGCCTCAAGAACGTGGAGAAGGAGGGGCTTCTCGTCGCCGGCGACTAGCGGAGCGGTTCCGGGGAAACCGTCCCTAACCCGCGCGACGGCGAGTGGGTCCACTTCGGCACCCACCTCGATAGAGGTCTGTCTTTTCCTCCCTCAGAATTCTTCTTCGAGGTGATAGATCATTTCGGAGTTCAACTCCATAACCTTCCTCCCAACTCTCTCTTAGAGATGAGTGCGTATGCTTCGCTTTGTGAGGGCTTTCTCGGCATTAGGCCGAGTTTGACTCTCTTCCGGTATTATTTCCATGTCCGGAGAAATTCCATCACTGCCGGTGTTCCTTACATCACCGGCACTATCAAGTTTTCACTTAGACGCGACCGGGCATATCCCAAAATTTCAGCTAGTGACTCGGTCAAACAATGGCCAGCCACATTTTTATATCATAGGGATATTCCGGCTCCCGGCAAAGCCACTGCTTTGTCAGCTTTTGTCGATGGAGCTGCCACCACCCAGCCTTCCTAGGACGAGGCTGCTCCGGCTCTCACCGATGATCTAATCCTTGCGAAGAGGCGGATCGAATATTTGATCAAACACAAAGGTCTAAAGGGATCCGACTTGGTCCAGTGCTGTGTCTCTCGTCGGATCCAGCCCCTTCAGTACCACGGGGATCGACTGATGTACTCCATCACGTCATCCAAAAAAGACTCCCTCCGCATCAGCCCCAAAGCTTACACCACTCAAGGCTACATAAGCCAGATCAAGTGGTTGATCAAGGAGCGGATCGAGAGGAGAATTCCGGAGGTTTCTCTGGATATGCACACGGCGGAAAACCCCGTAGTGCCGGTAAGTTTACATCAGTACACCTTTTTATGTGTTTCAATCTTTGAGTTATACTGCAATATTGATATGTTTCCTTGTTTTCAGCTTGCTGACCTCCCCGAGTCAAAACTTGCTCCGCTCGAAGGATATCCTCCTGAGTTTTCTCAGGAGACATAAGTGGTCCCATTGCTGGACCTTGCGCTCAAGAAGCGCAGAACTCCGACAGTGGCTGTTGGCACAAAGGAGGTGCCTGTTGTGAAGAGGTACTTTCAGTCACAACTTCCACCTTTGTACTTTATTCGAATTTCTTTCCGAGATGTAATGTTTCCGACTTTACTACATTCTCAGAGCAAAGCCGCTCATCAAGGGTAAGGGGAAAGGGATTACTTCAAAGCCCCATGCGACAGACGAAGCTCACCATAGCTTCCCCTGCCGTGGCTCCTTCGACTCCTGCCCCTCAACCTTCTGCAACTCCGGCGATCACTCCTTCTCCGGTGGTTGCAGAAGATCCGGCTCCTCCAACGGAGCCTGCTTTTCTTGGGTCGCAAACTGACGTCACCATGGGTGCGTCAGATCAAGATAGGGGTGAACCCTCTTCGGGTAATGATCCCTCGGCAGAAACCTTCACTGAAAACCTCATCAGCAATCTGGGACTTGACAAGTTTGGCCTGTCCCGAAAATCTGCAGAAGAGATCCAGCGGCTAGCCAGGCAAGGCCTGGAGAAAAGCCATTTATCTCCCAAAGAAGAAGCGCAAGAAGAAGAGGACGTCAAGTTCTCTGACCTTCTTGCTCAAGTTTGCCTTCGCGACGAGAGGATTAGGACTGGTGAGCTTCAAATAGCCCTAGTGATCCCTCTTACTCTTGCTGAGAAGGTGGCTACTGAAGTGAACGCGGGTTTGGATAAGCTCACCCACGAACAATATGTAAGTCGGAATTCTAACTCTTGTTTTCCCATTATGTTATATCATATCCTCTAGCCCCCAAGCATGAAGTAGGATATATAATCCGGGTTTATGCTTCATTAGGATGCCAAAGAACGAACTAGTGTAGCCCCCAAGGCTCGTGCTGATATTTAGCAAAAAATATTAGCCCGAGTCTTAAGTAGCTTTCTGACTTTGGGTATTCTGACTTACAGAAAGTATGTTCCTATAACCAGGAATTACTGACCAATGTCTGCGATAAGCGGAGAGAGATCAAAGCTCTCCGGCTTAAAAATGCTGAACTTAAAGTAGCCAAGGATGAAGCCGAAGGTAAACATTCCGAGATTCAAACCTTGTCTTTTGCTTTTTCAATGTCAAATTTTTTCTGCACTGTTGTTCTTTTTGACTTACAGCGCTAGTGAAACAATCCATCGCTATGATTAAAGAGGCCGAGAACCTCAAGACCCCGGTGGTGGAGAACAAGGGACTTCGCCAAGAGCTGGATAAGGTCAAGGCGGATCATGAAAGGAGCATAGCTCAAGTCCTTGAATCCTCCTCCATGGCCACCGAAGAGCGTGATCGCAAGATCGCCGCTCAAGATAAAATAATCTCGGACCTCAAGAATGAGCTTGGCAGAGAGAAGGACATCTCCCAAGTGCTCCAGGCTGAACTCCAGAGTCTCCGGGAGGAGAAGACCAAGATTGACGACGTCATTCTCGGTACGTCCATCTGTCTGACTTATCCTTTTCTTCGACTTCTATCAATGTCGGATTTTTCTTAACTTGTTTTGTTTATAGGTCCTCTGAACTTGACGGACTCTTCCTCCTCCGAGCTCCGCACCCACCGGCTTACCCAAGTCGGTGACCTTCTTCATGACTTCTGCCAGTCCCTTGAGGACATTGGCGAAGCTCTAAAGATTCCGGACATGCCAAGCATGTCGGATTTTCAGGTGCGGGACAAGGCCAAAGAGATGCCGCAGCTTGTTCGGGACTGGAATATGTCCTACACGCAGATTGCTGCGCAGAACGCTCTCACCATGGTCATGAGCCACCATGGAAACATGGAGATATGGCAAGTGACCAGAGGGTACTGCAAGGTAGACGAAGACGGCCAGGATCAAGACCTTCAAGCCATCATGCACTCCTGTGCCGGATATGGGTGTCACGTGGCTGATCTGACCAGCTACGAGATCCCCTTCTTCACCCGCGTAGCCACTCCTCCTCCTCCTCCAGAAGAAACCGAAGAAGTTTCCGACGATGAACGCACCACCTCAGATGCAGACATCTCGGAACGATATCAAGGCGGAGTAACCAGCGAGCCGGCAGCTCCTTCATCTCCTCCTGCATCATATACCAGAAACTTAAGTATTATTCCGGAAAAACATGATGCGTTTGTAAATATGTAATACTTTAACTTTGCTAGTGCTAAGATTTTGATCTATTCAGCACTTTTCAGCTTTTAATTTTTTTTTGTGTGCCTGAAATGTTTACACAAGCACTTGTATTTTTTCGTCTTCACTTATCGTTTATCTGGCTTTCCGCCTTGTCCCTTTCGTGAGCTGGCTAAACCTTCCATCGGAAACTTTGCTGAGCAACGGAGCTCAGTTGCTAAACCAGTTTAAACTCGGAAACAAAGCCGGCTTCTAGTACCAACAATTCACTACTCGGAAAATACCCGCATCCAGCAATCAGACAAATAACCAAAGTAAAGACTAGAAATTTTAGAGTTATATCCGAAGGTAGCAATTTTAGAATCGGAAATCTCAACCAGAACAGACATGAGCATAAAGTACTTTCAAGCATTCTGGGATTTTCGACTATGACATGATCATTTGGAAATAAGATGGTAAAAACTTCTCAGAAAAACTTGAGGCAACCAAAACTTTTATTTCTCAGAACATGTACATATGTATGATTACAAAGAAGGATAAACTAAGAATAAAAGGGACGTAGCTGAGCAATATTCCACGGTCTGTCTAACTCATCCGGATTTGTACTGCCTCCAGCTCTCTTTCTCTTCTTAGTAGCAGGTCTTTCTTTGACTGGCCTCATGTCAGTTAAGTTGTACGATCCATTGTGCAATACTCGACTAACTAAAAAGGGCCCTTCCCATACTGGGGAAAGTTTGTGCTTTCTTTGTTGCACAAGCCGGAGAACCAAATCACCTTTATTGAAAGATCTATTTCGGACTCTCTGGCTATGATACTTGCGTAACTTCTGCTGATAGGCTGTAGATCTCATTTCAGCAACGACGCGAACTTCTTCGACATACGCGGCCACTCTAGGAGAAGTATGAATTAAATCACTAGGAAGAACTGCTTCTGCGCCATAGAGCAAGAAGAAAGGTGTGTATCCTGTTGACCTGTTTGGAATTATTCGTAAACTCCAAATTACAGAGGGTAATTCCTCTGCCCAAGCCCTCGCAACACGTCGTATTAGTGCTTCGAGTCTCGGTTTCAGGCCTTGTAAGATTAAACCATTTGCCCTTTCGACTTGTCTGTTAGTCTGTGGATGTGCGACTGACGCAATGTCAAGCCGGATATTTTGCTCGTTGCAGAATTCAGCCAGTTCTCCCATAGAAAAGTTACTCTCATTGTCCGTGATAATGCTATGCGGATAACCATACCGGATTATAACATCCTCGACAAATCTTTTGGCTATTGCTCCATCACAACTAGTGACAGGTTTAGCCTCAATCCATTTGGTGAATTTATCCACCATCACTAAGAGGTGAGTAAATCCACTTGGAGCTCGTTTAAATGGTCCTACCATATCAAGCCCCCAGACCGCAAAGGGCCATGTTATAGGTATTGTTCGCAGCTGATCAGCCAGAACATGAGCTTGCTTGGCGTACTTTTGGCAGCCTTTGCACGTCTTGACTAATCGTTCGGCATCTGCCTGAGCTGTAAGCCAGAAAAATCCGTGTCTAAAAGCTTTTGCCACTAAAGATTTGGCTGTAGCGTGGTGTCCACACTCGCCTTCGTGGATTTCCCTTAAGATTTCCACTCCTTCTTCCGGAGATACACAGCGCTGAAAACCCCCAGAAACACTCCGTTTATGGAGCTCACCTTTAACAATAGTATAGGCTTTAGCTCATCGGATAATCTGCCGGCTCAGCACCTCGTCTTTGGGTAATTTCCATCTACCAAATAATCGAGGTAGGGTTGAGTCCAGCTGGGAATTACAGCCATAACCGCTATCAAAGGTGAGTCGGATTTGGTTGGATATTCCTCATCTACTCCCTTTATTGAGGGAACTTTGAGGTGCTCTAAAAAGTGCCATCCGGGACCTCTTTCCGCGCAGAGCCTATCCGAGATAGTGCGTCTGCTTCCTCATTTTCTGCTCGAGGGATGTGTTGAACTTCAAACCCTTCGAACGATTTAGATAGATCATCCACGACAACTTTATATGCTGCCATGTGTTTATTTGCATTACAAATATCCGAGACTTGCTGAGCAACAAGATCCAAATCTCCGTAACACATCAAACGTCGGATGCCAATATCCTTAGCAATCCGGATTCCATGCAGCAGTGCTTCATACTCGGCAATGTTGTTTGTCGCTGTGAAGTGGATCTGCAACACGTATAAAAGTTTATCTCCTTGGGGTGATTTGAGCACCACGCCAGCCCCCGAGCCCCCTCGAGCCTTAGATCCATCAAAAAAGAGGGTCCAATATTCCGACTTAGGGAGGGTCATGTTCTCCTTCGTCTCTGTCCAGTCAGCGACAAAGTCAGCAAGGATCTGGGATTTGATTGCTGTCCGAGGTTTATACTCAATATTGAAAGCTGAAAGCTCTATTCCCCATTTGGCGACGCGTCCTATGGCGTCACTATTGTTGATTATGTCTCTCATGGGAGCTTTGCTCACCACGGTAATTGGATGCTCCTGAAAATAATGTCGTAGCTTGCGAGATGCTAGAAAAACACCGTAAGCCAACTTTTGATAATGTGGATACCGCTGTTTAGACTCTGTCAGGACCTCGCTGACAAAGTAAGTCGGACGCTGCACCAGATGTTCCTGATTTTCCTCTGGTCTCTCCACCACCATGACGATACTGACAACCTTATTTGTCACAGCAATGTAAAGCAACATCGGTTCCTGAGGTTCCGGTGCTGCAAGGATAGGAGCAGATGAGAGTACTCTTTTCAGATCTTGTAGCGCAGCTTCAGCTTTGTCTGTCCAGACAAAATCCTTGGTCTTTTTCAGGAGTTTATATAATGGTGCGACTCTTTCACCAAGCCGGCTTACAAATTGACTGACCGCATCAATGCAACCGGTTAATCTTTGTACGTCCTTCAGGCGAGTTGGCCTGGAAATATTGAGTATAGCCTTGATTTTGTCTCGGTTCACCTCTATGCCTCTTTGAGACACGATGAAACCTAACAATTTTCCGGCTGGTATTCCAAAGAAGCATTTCTTCGGGTTAAGCATGATGTTGTATTTTTGTAGATTGGCGAACGTCTCCTCCAAGTCGGAAATCAGCGTTTCCTTCTTTTTGGACATCACTGCGATATCATCCACGCATGCATGTACATTGCGTCTGAGTTGGTCATGGAGGCAACGCTGCATCGTGCGCTGGTACGTAGCTCCTGCATTCTTCAGCCCAAAGGGCATCATAACAAAACAGAAGGTTCCGAGGGGGGTTATGAATGAAGTTTTGACTTTGTCAGATTCCTTCATCCGGATTTGGTGATAACTAGAATATGCGTCGAGAAAACAGAGGAGTTCCGAGCCTGCCGTAGAATTGATGACTTGATCAATTCTAGGCAGAGCGAACGGATCTTTTGGACAAGCCTTGTTCAAGGCAGTATAATCAACACACATCCTTAAATCAGTGGTGTCCTTTTTAGGGACCATTATAGGATTGGCCGACCACTCAGTGTGGATGACCTCTTCTATGAATCCGGCCAACTCGAGCCGTGCTAGTTCCTTAGCTATTGCCTTACGCTTTTCATCGCCAAACCGTCGTAAGGACTGTTTGACGGGTTTAGCGTTCGGGTTTACATTTAGAGAGTGCTCGGAAAGTTCCCTAGGTACTCCGGTCATGTCAGATGGCTGCCATGCGAAGATATCTTGATTTGCTTGGAGGAACTTGACAAGCGCACTTTCCTATGCGCTACTTAGGCCTACGCCTATCTGGGTCACCTTGGAGGGGTCATCATCCTTCAACGGTGCTTTCTTCTTCTCATCTGATGCCTTGAACTCCGGATTTGGCTTTGTCACCTCCTTCTTTGTTGCGGGCATCTTAGGCGGATCTATGCTCTTCTTAATCTCCTGGTACTCCTGGGCGTGCAGCACGGCTTTGGCGCAGGCGACATTTCCATCCTCGCACTCTCGTGCCTTCTTCGGGTCTCCCCTGATGGTGATCACGCCGTTGGGACCTGGAATTTTCATCATATTGTAAATGTAACACGAACGAGCCATAAAAGCCTAGTAAGCCGGACGTCCGAATAAAGCGTGGTATGCGCTCGTGAACAGGACCACTTCGAAGGAAAGTGCCTTCGTTCGATAATTCTTTGGAGTTCCAAAGGTAACATCCAAAGTAATCTCTCCTAGGGAATTAGCTTGTCTTCCCGGGAAAACTCCGTGAAAGATCATAGAGCTATGGTTCAGCTGTGTTTCCGAGATCTTCATCCGGCGTAGCGTTTCGACATAGAGAATATTGATGCTGCTACCACTGTCCATGAGGGTCTTGGAGAAACCATAACCGTCAATAAGTGGATTGACGATTAATGTGTATTTTCCTCGCCTGTGCAACTTAGGCAGATGATCAGCGCGGTCAAATGTGATTGCCACTTCCGACCAGTCCAGATATTGGGGGACAACCGAAACTGTTGCATTGAGCTCGTGGAGAACTGCTTTCTTGACCTTTGCTGGTTGAGATCCGAGGAAGGTGACGTAAGTGTCTTTTTTGGTGGGAAAGTCTTCTTCCCTTCCGGCTTGGGATTTGAAGCATCAGCTTCCTCCATGTTGGAATCTTCCTTTGGTCTCTTTGTCCTTTTTGGGATTTTTCTTTCCCTTCTTCTGCTTAGCTTTGTAGCCCGCGGTATCATCTCTTTTGATGTTGTCATTAAAACGACACTCAGCGTTGGTGTGGGACGAGCCCCCATTGGCGTCCAGGTGATGCACACATGGGTTATTGGCAATGTCGGCCCAAGTGTAGGTTTTGCCTAGTTGTTGTTCTCCTCTACCTTGGACCCTTGATGTCCCATGGCCACGCCCGCGGCCTCCGCCACGTCCTCCTCATCCTCCAGACCCAGAAACAGTAGTAACCACCGCTGTCTCCGCGTTGGGTTTTTCTTCCGAGGTATTTTTGCGCTTCTGAGCTTGTTGCTTTGTCTTTGCTGACTGAGGTACAGCCAGGACGTTGAGTAATCCTTCTGCATTGTCGTCAGCATCTGCATACTTGCTCGCTGTTTCTATCATCTCTCCCAAATCAGTGACCTTGTCACACTTCAAGCGGTGACATACTAGACCAATTGGGAGTCCTGCGATGAAAGCTTAAATCGCGGTTTGATCGTTTACTCCTTCACAGGAGTTCTTGGTGTCGATCCATCGTCCGAGGTAATCCCGGCAAGTTTCTCCGGCTTTCTGGGTGGAACGCTGTAGGTCTCTGACCGAACAGGGCCTCCGATATGTACCTTCGAAATTCTAAAAGAACGCACTTTGCATGTCATACCAGTTATGGATGGTGTTCTCCGGAAGTTCATTGAGCCATGATCGCGCCGTCTTCCGCAGCATAAGTGGGAGATATCGGGTTGCGACCAGGCTATTTCCGCCTTTGGCGATGCAGCAAGCTTGGAAAAAATCCTGTAGCCAAGTGTCTGGCCGAGCAATGCCGTCGTAGGCTTGGATATGCCTTGAGATAGCAAATCCTTCCGGGAATCTTGTAGCTTTGATGCGTGGTCCGAAACACTTTGGGCCCACGTACATATCATTGTTTTCATAGCGCCGCGCCTCTATGTTGGAATTGATCCTGTGCCTTGCGTCGCTCGGGGATAGGGATCATCCCAAATGTCGGCTGTGGCTGCGGTGCCTTGGAGCCGGACTTCGGCTTCTGCCACCACCTCCTCCGCCACGTCGTTCTCCTCCTTGGGAGCCGTTGTGATGGCTGCTTGGTGGAGAGGGTGGGGCAGCTGAATTGTTTCTGGCTGATCGCTGTCCTCCGTCCGGAGCGTCATTATTCTGGTTTCGGGGAGGATCTTGACTACGACGAGCCCCCTGCCGGCTCGTACCAGCATGGTTTCCGTCGTTCCTTCGTCCGTCGTTCCCACCACGGTGAGGCTTAGCCGGACGGCTTGCATGTCTAGGAGGTGGCATTTTTTGACGATCCTCCTCCCGACGTTTCTCTTTATCTTCTCCCCTTCGATCGTTGGATTCTCATCGGGGAGGGTTCTTCGGATTCAGTGCAGCAATGGCATCTTTCCCAGCTTCTGTAGCGACGTTGCTCCAGTTACGGGTAGTTCTGTTATGCTGTCCTGACGATCCGGTTCTTGAATAATTGTCTTCCCGTCGTTCGGGGTTATGATACTGCGCCCGAACGTAATGGGATCTTACGCCAGCCCATGCTGGATCTGTGCGGCATTGGTCAGAATCCGAGACCAGTTTTTGACTTTCGGACAGGGCGACCTTTTGCTGCTCTAGTCCCTTGTTGAGCAGTTTGATACCCAAACGGATCTCCTCCGATCCTGGATTAGCCGATAGAATTTCTCGGGCTGCCACGGTATTATGTACTGGGGTTGGGTATACCCAATCTCCGTTGCTATCTTTCCGTGGCTTCCCCATCTCATCCCCAAAAAGGATGGCACGGACACGTGGGAATTGGTCATCATTGGTGTGACGCTTCCGTGTATTCTGATGCAACCGAGACATGTAGTCCTTTGTTGACATGCGTTTCTTCTCCACCTCGATGTTTTTGGCTTCATCGAGGAGTTGTTGACGATGCGCTTCTAGGGCTTGCACCCTTTTGTCCAGCTCATCCGCTGTAAGTTCTGCAGCTGTAGGGATAGGTGTGGTTAATGCATCATCGATGAGTTTACGCGCACCTTCGGTGATCACGTGTCCATCCACCGATGCTTCTTTTTTCGGCTCTTCTGGGATAAGTGCTCCATCCGAGTCTTCCTCGTATTCCTCGGCGATCACCTCCTATGTGAGAGGGTCTTGTGCCGGGGTCTTGTTCTTCTTGCTCTTCTTCTTTGCCTTTTTGGCAGCACCGGTAGCAAAGACGGCTTTGGGTCCGTTTCCCGGAGTCAAGATCTGATCGGTACTTTCGGACATCTGGACTTCGGGATTATCTCCGACGTCCATGTCATCCTGCGCTTTGGGAGAGTGTTCCCCGGATCCTTCATCCATGGCTTCTCCTTCTTCTGCAGCTTTGGAGTTGTACTCCTCTTCATATTCCGCGGAGAATTTTCGGAAATCTGCCGACGTCATAGACTCATCCGAGGATGCGGGAACGTCTGCGTTTGTTCCAATTGCCTCCAGCATAGAGTCGGTGTTTTTCCAGCATCGACAGAGCAGGATCCGGATCCTACGTATCCGACGAAGTGTGTCGCGTGCTTCCTGAGGTACCTACGGCCCTCGCGATCAGCCATGTCGAAACTTTTGATGGTCTCGAGGATTGCATCTGCGCTTTCACCTTGCAGTATCATACGTCTTAGTGTGTACCTTAGGAAAGGCCTGTCTGTCCCGGCATCATCAGAGCCGGAATCAGTGTCATTGGTATGCTCCTCCTGAATTTCGACTTCCACGGGTGGGTCGATCTGGGATCCGGCCTCTCCAGAGAGATCCACTCCAGATCCAACTTGGACCGCTAGGTCTTCTTCAGGCTCGGATTTCTCCACTATCTCCGCAATTGGTGCGGGCTGGGAGGGATTAGGGTTTTCTGAGATCCGGAACTCTGCCGCCTCTGCGGACAAAGGGGACCCAGAAAGTTCTTCTGCCTCTATCATCACCGCTGGGGTGGGTTGGGCAGGTTCAGCGAAACCGATGTAAACATCGATGTTGCCAAAAGACATGACTATGTAGGCAGTCACAACCTCCTTTGCCCGAATCCAAGTCTCGTCGAGAACGCTGAGAGGGACATCGCTGGCGTAGAGGATGCGACCGACGGCGATAGTCTCGCCGATTCCGATTCTTGCAGATTCCGCTTGGAACGTAGATCCGAAGCTCACTTGCCCCACGTTGGGTGCCAACTGTCGTCGGATTGAGGACAAGTACACCATGAGGGGGTCCTCGAGGCGTGCGGAAGAGAGGGGTGTGAGACGTACGCTGTTCCGGGACGGTGAGCACACAAGTTTACCCAGGTTCGAATCCGCCGGCTTTGGACGGATCCTACTCCTGCTAGCAATCCAGTAATACGGCAGAGCCGGAATATGGGTTACAAGGGTTTCTCCTGTGCGAGTTGAGGGTCTAAAGTATTGGGTGCCCTAAAGGCTCTCCCTAGGCTGGCTTATATAGATATCTAGCCTAGGGTTTACAGGAGAGATCAATCCGACTACGACTAAGAGTTGGTTACAGAGTACATCTTGAACTACAAGTAACATGATGGGCCTAAGTCGGTAAGTCTTCTGGGCCTTCCGGTAGCCGGATTGGACTCCATCTTTCTCCCTGACTGGGCCGCCCGTGAAGCAAAGCTCTAACCCGAAGTGGGCCACCCTGGTCAGTGAGGAACTGTTGAAGGAAATATGCCCTAGAGGCAATCATAGAGATGATTGTATTTCATGTGTATCCATGAGTTATTATAATGTTCCTTGAATATCCATATACCAGGCAACTTGTATTGATTGGCAATTATGTGAATTGTTTGTGAAACTCTTTACTTGTATGGTTATCTAATAATTGTCCCTAGTCGGAGTTCATGCGAGGACACACGTGAATATTAGACTAGCACATCGATTGGTTGATGACTGTGTTTCACAAGTCATTGACATGGAGATGTCAAACCAATGATGTGGACACATGTTATGAACATGGGGTTGGACTGACCCAACATGAGACTAGCAATAATACTTGCAGCTCTCTCTACACATCGTGTATGTTTTATCCTTAGACCTGAGATTGTCGCATGTACTTGAGATGTGGATCGACCTACTTTGGGGCTATCAAACACTACTCCGTAACTGGGTAGTTATAAAGGTAGCTTTCGGGTTTGTCCTGATACATGCTGCAAGGCATCGGTCAATCAAGATGGGATTTGCCCCTCTCTACTTGAGAGAGATATCTCTGGGCCCCTCGAGTGATCGGATCCAGAAATGCATGGCCGTGCTACATATGGTTAAGAGTTAACCTAGTAAAGGGATTCCGAATCACAGTATCGAGAAAGAGAGGTCAGCTTGGAGCTAGACCAAATATCGTGAGGCAAAGGGAAAGACATGTACTCAACCTTGTGATGGTTCGTCCGAATGATCTTTATATGCGTTTAGGAGTTGGCACGTCTTGCTAGAGGCCGCTACCAACTATTGACGGAGTAAGTGTACTCGCGTCATGTCTATACGTGTATGAACCTATAGGGTCACACACTTTAGGGGCTGGAAGCCTAATGAGGATTGGATCCGAATTAGACCAGGCTTAGGCTGCTAATGGGCTACTAATGTAGAAGCCCACCAGGGATACCTATATAAGAGAGAGTGAGGCGAGCTGAATAGGAGAGAGCATTCCACCCAGCCGCCACTCCTCTTCCGCCTGTGTTGCACGCGCAGACCTAGCAGTCTGGCGTGTGACGGCTTCCACTCCGGACGTGTGGATACCTTGGAGGTGCTGCGTCTGTAGCACTTGGACGAGCCGCGCAAAGGGGAGCTGCTCGTGGGACGAGGATGAGGAGGAGACGTAGAACATCTACACTGCCGCAACGTGCTTCATCGAGTTCCGCACCTGCGCGTCTAGCGGTAATCCCGTGATCTATGACAATAGTGTTCCTGGTTGACGCGGTAGAATATTTTGATTTAACGCTAGTGTAGCCTACCCGTTACCCTACAGTGGTATCAGAGCCGATGCTATTCAGTCATAGGTTCGGGAAGTTTGCATATGGTGATATGTAGATTGATATGAATGATATGATCGTTTGTATGGCGGTGTTTCTGGATTGATCTATGATCTTACTTTCCGTGATCGTGATTCTAAGGTCGTCGAACGACTTACCCCTACCGGTCGGTTTCCGCCATCGGGGTAGAGAGTGACACATAAATCCTTCTGAATCACGCGAAGATCAATATGATTGATCAAATCGGGAATTAGATCTGAATCGACGTACCGTGATGAAAGGAGTTTGGTCGAATCGGAACTATGGTCGGTTTATGGTAAATTTGATTTGCCGATCAAAATCCTTAAAGAAAATTGTATAGATTTGATCTCTCATTTTTCACAAGGGACGTACCGCGAGGGGCGCTGCCCCATCGAACCCCGCAGGGGGAGACCCCCTAGACCCCCCTCAGTCGTAGCCCCCTTTTTGTATCTCGTTAAGGTTCATAGGTGGTACGATTTCACATAATCTGGTAGAATGCGATTCTATGCACAACTTGTTTTTGCAGGATTTATGTGATCAGTATGGCCCAAAAATGTATGTGATGCATGTATGTATTTTTCATGACCTGCGTGTCGTGAGTTGGACAACACGGCTGGAGCCATATGTGTTGTCAATTATTGTAATGGCCTGCGTGCCAACTTGTGATGATCCCAATACCATGTAATTTTGATTACTAGATGTTAGGAGTAATAGCTTGTATTAGTTCTTGGAGAACTCATCACTTGGAGGATGGCTCGCATAGAGCATGAAGATGGAGATCATCATGGTGGACAGGTTCTATGGCGATGGAGATCACCATGAGAAAATGGGCCATACGGTATCACATCTATGTGAATGCTATTCTTATACGTTTTACTACTATGCATGCTTAGATGATAGAAGTAGAACGATCCCTCACAAAGTTTAAGTTAAACCATGCCCTCCCAACCAAACCTTGCACCATCCTATGCCCTGTACAATCGTTGGTGGGTCTATGAAATTAGGGTGCCACGGTTTTCCTTGGCTGGATGGGTTTGTATCGGATACCTACACGCATAAGGGTTGGTGAGCTTAACAAGGTCATCTTAACAGTTAAGGACCTTGGGGCATAAAGGTTGGGCGCCTAGGTTTGACATAGAGATGTCACCCAACAACAAGAGTCATATGTGATATGATTAGCAAAGGTTGCTTACCGATTTACCTTGTCTTCTAGCAGTGATGCTAAAGCTCACTAGTCGACTTGTTAATTGTGGATCTTGAATCACTTAGTATCAATAGAGGGATGTTGATTTAAGTGGGAGTATATGCTATTAAATTGTTTAATATGTTTTACTCTTTCATGGTTACATGGCTTAGTATTTTGCATCTTTTTTTGTTGTACATCAATGGCACCGAACAATTCATCACCTTTTGCTTTGCGTTCGATTCTTGAAAAGGATAAACTAAATGGAACAAACTATTCGGACTGGGTCCGTAACCTGAGAATTGTTCTCAGGGCTGAGAAAAAGGAAACTGTTCTGGATACCCCAATCCTGGATGAACCTGCTGATAATGCAACTGCTACCCTTAAGAATGCCTACAAGAAAGCATGTGATGAATCTCTTGAGGTTAGTTGTCTTATGCTTGCATGCATGGAACCTGATCTTCAAAAGCAGTTTGAGGATCAGGAAGCGTACGATATGATCGTTGCGCTTAAGGACATGTTCCAGACTCAGGCTAGGACTGAGAGGTACAATGTCGCTAAGTACTTTGTGGAATGCAAGCTGGCAGAGGGAGCATCTGTAGGCCCCCATGTGATCAAAATGGTTGGTTACAGTCAGACTTTGGAAAAGCTTGGTTTTCCATTAGGCCAAGAGTTGGCCACTGATTTCATTTTGGCATCTCTTCCATCTAGCTATGGGCATTTCATTTCGAACTATCATATGCATGGTGTGGAGAGGGGCCTTAATGAATTATGTGGGATGCTGAAAACAGCAGAATGTGACATTAAGAAGTGTGTAGGGCATAGCCATGTGATGGCTGTGCAGAACAAGCCTAGCTTCAAGAAAAAGGGCACTTCTTGGCAGAAGAAGAAGGGCAAGGCTAAGGATACGATCCCTAAGCCAAACCCTGCACCCAAGCAAAAGGCTGGTCCTGCAGGAGACACCGAGTGTTTCTTTTGTCACGAATATGGCCACTGGAAGAGAAACTGCAGCAAGTACCAGGCTTCTTTGAAGAAGAGTGGCAGTAAGAGTACTTCCCACTCAGGTACGCTTGTTGTAAATGTTGTGGACATTTTTCTCGCAGATTCTTATGTTAACTCTTGGGTATTTGATACCGGATCAGTTGCTCATATTTGCAATTCGATGCAGGGGCTAATAAGGACTAGAGAAGTGCAGAAAGGCGAAGTGGATTTTCGCGTCGGAAATAAAGCAAGGGTTGCTGCATTGTTCGTCGGCGTCATGCAACTTCACCTTCCGTCAGGATTTATCATGGAGTTGAATAATTATTATTACATTCCTAGTATGGGTCGAAACATTTTATCACCTTCATGTTTGATGAGGGATGGTTATTCATTCGCGAGTACAAACAATGGTTGTGTAATCTCTAAGAATGCTATGTTTGTGGCTGATGCTCCCATTGTGAATGGGTTATTTATTTTAAATCTTGATAATGCATGTGTTTACAATGTTAGTGCTAAAAGGCTTCGGCCAAATGATTTGAGTCCTACCTATCTATGGCATTGTCGTTTGGGGCATATAAGTGAAAAGTGCATGAAGAAGCTCCATGGTGATGGTCTTCTAACTTCGTTTGATTTTGAATCATACGAGACATGTCAAGCTTGTTTACTTGGAAAGATGACCAAGACGCCTTTTACGGGGTTTCCCGAGAGAGCGACAGACTTGTTGGAACTCATACATACTGATGTATGTGGACCAATGAGCACGACAGCCAGAGGAGGATATCACTACTTCATTACTTTCACTGATGATTTCAGTAGATATGGCTATGTCTACTTGATGAAGCATAAGTCTGAAACTTTTGAAAAGTTCAAAGAGTTTCGAAATGAGGTAGAGAATCAACGTGGCAAGAAAATAAAGGCCTTGCGATCTGATCGCGGAGGTGAATATTTGAGTCACGAGTTTAGCAATCATCTTAAGAGTTGCGGAATTGTTCCACAGCTCACGCCGCCCGGAACGCCTCAAAGAAACGGGGTCTCTAAACGGCGTAATCGAACTTTGTTGGACATGGTTCGATTGATGATGAGCCAGTCGGATTTACCATTATCATTTGGGGTTACGCGCTAGAAACAACAACTTTCACACTAAACAGGGTACCATCTAAATCCGTAGTTAAGACACCATATGAGATGTGGACTGGAAAGAATCCCAGTTTGTCTTTTCTAAAGATTTGGGGTTGTGATGCATTTGTCAAGCGACTTCAGTCGGACAAGCTAACACCCAAATCGGATAAGTGCATTTTTGTGGGATACCCAAGGGAAACCTTAGGGTATTACTTCTACAACCGAGAAGAGGGCAAAGTGTTTGTCGCTCGTAGCGGTGTTTTCCTAGAGAAAGAGTTTCTCACAAAGGGAACGAGTGGAAGGTCGGTGCGACTTGAAGAAGTTCAAGATGAGCCAGTCGGGGATGCTTCTACGAGTGATGCTATTGTAGCAGAACAGGTTGAGGAACCCGTGGCAATAGAAGCACCACAGCCACGAAGGTCGGCGAGGCTCCACGAAGCGCGAGAGTTATTATTGTTAGACAATGATGAGCCTGCGACCTATGCAGAAGCGATGGTGGACCCAGACTCTGAGAAATGGCTGATTGCCATGAGATCCGAGATAGAGTCCATGGGAGACAATCAAGTTTGGAACTTGGTTGACCTGCCTGATGGTTTTAAAGCCATCGAGTGCAAGTGGATCTATAAGAAGAAGATTGATATGGATGGAAATTTTCACATCCATAAAGCTCGATTTGTTGCAAAAGGTTTTCGACAAGTTCAAGGAGTTGACTACGACGAGACTTTCTCGCCCGTAGCGATGCTTAAATCTATACGGATCATTCTAGCCATTGCTGCACATTTCGATTATGAGATATGGTAGATGGATGTCAAGACGGCTTTCTTAAATGGAATCCTTTCTGAGGATGTGTATATGATGCAGCCCGAAGGTTTTGTCGATCCAAACAATGCTGGAAAGGTATGCAAACTTCAAAAGTCTATTTATGGGCCGAAGCAAGCATCTCGGAGTTGGAACATTCGATTTGATGAAGTTGTAAAGGAGTTTGGCTTCACCAAAAACGAACAAGAACCTTGTGTGTATAAGAAAGAAAATGGGAAATCACTTGTGTTTCTAATCTTATATGTGGATGACATATTATTGATTGGAAATGACATTCCTATGCTCGAGTCTGTTAAGACCTCATTGAAAAATAGTTTTTCTATGAAGGACTTGGGAGAAGCGGCATATATTCTGGGTATCAAGATCTATAGAGATAGATCAAGGAGGCTAATTGGATTAAGCCAGAGTACGTACATTGACAAAGTGTTGAAACGGTTCAGCATGGAAGAGGCTAAGAAGGGGTTCTTGCCCATGTCTCACGGCATTAAACTCAACAAGACTCAGTGTCCTTCGACCACTGATGAGCAAGAATGCATGAGTAGGGTTCCATATGCTTCGGCTATTGGATCCATCATGTATGCAATGACATGTACTCGCCCAGATGTTTCCTATGCTCTAAGTGTTACGAGCAGATACCAGGCTGATCCAGGTGAGATTCACTGGACAGCAGTAAAGAATATCCTTAAGTACTTGAGAAGGACTAAGGATATGTTCCTAGTTTATGGAGGTGAGGTTGAACTCAGTGTAAAGGGTTACACAAATGCGAGTTACCTTAATGACTCAGATGAATCGAAATCGCAATCAGGTTATGTGTTTGTCATGAATGGTGGTGCTGTGAGCTGGAAAAGTTCCAAGCAAGATACAGTGGCCTCCTCTTCAACAGAACCTGAATATATTGCTGCCTCGGAGGCTGCAAAGGAAGCTGTTTGGATTAGGAATTTCCTGATCGCTCTTGGTGTGGTTCAGGGCTCGTCCAATCCCTTGGACGTTTATTGTGACAACAATGGTGCTATTGCACAAGCCAAAGAACCTAGACATCACCAGAAGAACAAACATATTCGCATGCGCTACCATCTGATTCGTGAGTTCATTGATGAAGGTAGTGTCATGTTATGCAAAATACATACGGACTCAAATGTTGCTGATCCCTTGACTAAGCCACTCCTGCAGCCTGCGCATGAAGCGCACACAAGAGCAATAGGTATTAGATACTGTCTAGATTGACTCTAGTGCAAGTGGGAGACTGAAGGAAATATGCCCTAGAGGCAATCATAGAGATGATTGTATTTCATGTGTATCCATGAGTTATTATAATGTTCCTTGAATATCCATATACCAAGCAACTTGTATTGATTGGCAATTATGTGAATTGTTTGTGAAACTCTTTACTTGTATGGTTATCTAATAATTGTCCCTAGTCAGAGTTCATGCAAGGACACACGTGAATATTAGACTAGCACATCGATTGGTTGATGACTATGTTTCACAAGTCATTGACATGGAGATGTCAAACCAATGATGTGGACACATGTTATGAACATGGGGTTGGACTGACCCAACATGAGACTAGCAATAATACTTGCAGCTCTCTCTACACATCGTGTACGTTTTATCCTTAGACCTGAGATTGTCGCATGTACTTGAGATGTGGATCGACCTACTTTGGGGCTATCAAACACTACTCCGTAACTGGGTAGTTATAAAGGTAGCTTTCGGGTTTGTCCTGATACATGCTGCAAGGCATCGGTCAATCAAGATGGGATTTGCCCCTCTCTACTTGAGAGAGATATCTCTGGGCCCCTCGAGTGACCGGATCCAGAAATGCATGGCCGTGCTACATATGGTTAAGAGTTAACCTAGTAAAGGGATTCCGAATCACAGTATCGAGAAAGAGAGGTCAGCTTGGAGCTAGACCAAATATCGTGAGGCAAAGGGAAAGACATGTACTCAACCTTGTGATGGTTCGCCCGAATGATCTTTATATGCGTTTAGGAGTTGGCACGTCTTGCTAGAGGCCGCTACCAACTATTGACGGAGTAAGTGTACTCGCGTCATGTCTATACGTGTATGAACCTATAGGGTCACACACTTTAGGGGCTAGAAGCCTAATGAGGATGGGATCCGAATTAGACCAGGCTTAGGCTGCTAATGGGCTGCTAATGTAGAAGCCCACCAGGGATGCCTATATAAGAGAGAGTGAGGCGAGCTGAATAGGAGAGAGCATTCCACCCAGCCGCCACTCCTCTTCCGCCTGTGTTGCACGCGTAGACCTAGCAGTCTGGCGTGTGACAGCTTCCACTCCGGACGTGTGGATACCTCGGAGGTGCTGCATCTGTAGCACTTGGACGAGCCGCGCAAAGGGGAGCTGCTCGTGGGACGAGGACGAGGAGGAGACGTAGAACATCTACACTGCCGCAACGTGCTTCATCGAGTTCCGCACCTGCGCGTCTAGCGGTAATCCCGTGATCTATGACAATAGTGTTCCTGGTTGACGCGGTAGAAAATTTTGATTTTACGCTAGTGTAGCCTACCCGTTACCCTACAACTGTGAGGATACCCGGAAAGTATATCCCCAACAAA
Source organism: Avena eriantha (assembly GCA_910589775.1). NCBI lineage: Eukaryota > Viridiplantae > Streptophyta > Magnoliopsida > Poales > Poaceae > Avena > Avena eriantha. The sequence continues at coordinate 437,138,966 of OU342740.1, read as the reverse complement.
CAGATCTAGTTGCAAACAATGTTTCAATGTTTAGAAACAAGGCCTAGCGATCATACTTTCGCCAGTGAACACTCTCATATAAATATCTTCTCTTCATGATACTACTCTGAACTACTCTTCGGTTGGACACTCTAATCCATGGTAGGGCTATAACAACACTCCTCAAAGTCCGCCTTTCCCATCAAGATAACCCCACACTGTCACCTTGAGCGCTAGATGGTTCCAACAAACACCACAATTTCATAGAGACATCCAACTCCAAATATAACTCATAACAAGTATTTGTAATCTCTAGCCTAAGTGCCACCATGGTGTGCACGCTATCACTTTCACACACAGTGGGGAGAGTCAGAGATCTATCAAAGCACTTAAGTAGCAAGGTAGATCTACTTGATTACAAAGATCCTGATCACAATATGATCATGCATAGAGAGAGAGATGAACACATAGCTACTGGTAGAATCCTTAGCCTCGAGGAAGAACTACTCCCTCATCATCATGGGAATCAGCAATGGCAGTGGAGATGGTGGTGGAGATCGATGGAGATGGCTCCGGGGGCACTTCCCCGTCCCGGCAGGGTGCTAGAACAGAGACTTTATGTCCCCCAAATCTCCCCTTCGGTGGCGGTGGCGCTGTGGAACTTTTCATGGCTGGAGGCTGGATTATTTAGGGTTTCTTCATCGGAGGCTTATTTTAGGCGAAAGGGCGATGTCAGAGGGTGGACTAGGGGCCCGCACCACCTGGTGGCATGGCCAGGGGGACCCGCGCCACCACATGGTGTGGCCAGCCCCTGGCCCCTCTCCATCTCGTCTTCTGGCTCCGCGAGTCTTCCGTTAAAATATCGACTTTGGCTTTTGTCCCGTCCAATTCCGAGAATATTCATTTTTTGGCTTTTTTGGAACCAAAAATAGAAGAAAATAGGCAACTGGCACTGTGGCATCTTGTTAATAGGTTAGTCCCAGAAAATGCATAAAAGTATCTCAAAGTATGAACAAAACATAATAAAGTAGATATAAAACAAGGATGGAACATCAAAAATTATAGATACGTTTACGACGTATCAACATCCCCAAGCTTAACTCCTGCTCATCCTCGAGTAGGTAAGTGATAAAAAGAATAATTTTTTAGGTGACATGGACCATCGTAATCTTGATCATAGTATTTGTAGAATATTGATAATTGGGATCATAGTACTCTAACATAGCATGAAACATATAGTTCTAACAATAAGACATAGCAACTATGTTGTAACAGGAAAAGGTACAAACAAAAGATTCATGAATAACAATGCTTTGAAAGACGTTTGTTTGTTTCACATATAGAAAACATAATGACAATGGCATTTAGATTGTCCCTCACAGTATAGCAAACATAAATGCATAGGACACCTTCAAAGTTCATAAGGGTGACTAGATACAAATAGTTTAACAACAGGCAATATCAAAGTTATGCATCAATCAACAAGTCTTGGGACAATGCACTTTAAACTAAGAATGGCCACTATGCTCTCTTAATAGGTGCATAAAGATAGAAGATGGAGACTCAACATAAAAGTAAAAGAAAGGCCTTCATAGAAGGAAGGAGGGATTAAGTCTCATAAAGAGATTCCAAAAATTATGGTACTTATTAGCTTTCAGCTCTCATTGCCCCTATCATAAGAATCTTGAAGTGATTAAGGTTAAAGTGAACAAACTATGGAGTATATGCTTGACAAAGTATAATTTGGCAATCTCATGTCCCTTGAATACGAGGGCCGCTCCTCATGCTACTCAAGTTTAGTTACCGGTAAGTTCTTGTCATAGTAAGTACATGTGTATCATAGAGAACCGCCAACTAGGTACCCCTTGCACATGATACAGGAGCTATCCCATAATCAAAATGACAAGGCAAGCATACAATGAGCATCTCAGCAATCTTCTTATTTACCATGGGAAAATGGTGTTTTTTTCTCTCTTTCCTCTTTTCTTATCTTTTTTTCTTTTTTTCTCAATCTCTATCTCTTTTTTATAAGAAGAATGCTTCATAGATTGCTCACTATGGTGATGCTGCAAGTTTCCACCATGATTAGGCATGGCTTAGGCTAGCGGCCCAGGCGTTTCTCTAACACACATACATAACTCCATGGACTTACAAGCTCCCCTTTCATTCCACCATGATTTACCACTTGATATCTAGTTCACTCGAGATTTGATCTACGGTATCTCCATACCTTCATTCGATCTCATTACGATGAACTTGTTTTCTCGTTTCCACGTTGATGACCCACAAGTATAGGGGGTGTATCGCAGTATTTTTGAGGGAAGTGAAACCCAATTTATTGATTCGACACAAGGGGAGCCAAAGAATATTTATAAGTCTTAACAACTGAGTTGTCAATTCAGCTGCACCTGGAAACAATCTTGCTCACAGCAGTTTATCAGTAGCAACAGTTTTGTAATAGGAATAATAAAGTAGCAGCAGTAGTAAAGTAAAGACAACAGTAACAATAGCAGCAAACCGTGGGATTCGAGTGCGGTAGGCATAGGGATGGATGGACGGGCGTTGCATGGACAAGACAATTCACATAGCAATCATAACATAGGGCAATTGCAGATAAATAAGATAAAGCATCCAAGTACTAGATAATCCTAGGCATGTGTTCCATATATAGTCATACGTGCTCGCAATGAGAACTTACACAACATCTTTTGTCCTGCCAGCCCGTTTGCAGCGGGGCCTCAAGGGAACTACTGGAAATTAAGGTGCTCCTTTTAATAGAGCACCGGAGCAAAGCATTAACACTCCGTGAACACATGTGATCCTCACATCAACGCCATTCCCTCCGGTTATCCTGATTTCTATCACTTCGGGGCCATTGGTTCTAGACAACAACGTGTGTATACAACTTGCAGATAAGACCATAAACAATACTATCATAATGAATCAATAACATGTTCAGATCTGAAATCATGGCACTCGAGCCCTAGTGACAAGCATTAAGCATAACAAGTCGCAACAAAGTCATAAAGCACTAATAGAAGATACTAGGCACCATGCCCTAACAATCTGATGCTATTACATGAACGATCTCATCCAATCCCTACCATCCCATAGCCTACAACGGGGGATTATTCACTTATAGATGGGGGAAACATGGATGGTCGATGGAGAAGCGATGGTGATGATGATGGCGATGATCTCCTCCAATTCCCCGTCCCGACAAGGTGCCAGAACGGAGTTTCTGGTGCTGTTTTGTGGAATCTGGTGGTGGCGGCAGAGCGGAACTCCTTCTGGAAAAACGTCGAACCCCCATGAGTTTTTAGGTCAGAAGGCATCTTATAGGCGAAGAGGGAGACCGAGGTGTCTAGGGCAGCCAGACCACCCCTGGCGCGGCAAGGCCCAGCCCGCGTGGCCAGGTGGTGTGGCTGGGCCCCAGCCCCACTCCGTCTCATATTCTGGCCCCGGGAGTCTTCTGGGGAAATAGGATTTTTGGCTTTTGTCCCGTCCAATTTCGAGAATATTCATTTTCTGACTTTCCTGGAACCAAAAACAGCAAAAAACAGGCAGCTGACACTATGGCTCTTGTTAATAGGTTAGTACAAGAAATCATATGAAAAGTACTCCAAAGTGTGGACAAAACACAAGAAAGTAGATAAAACCAAACATGGAACATCAAAAATTATAGATACATTTGCAATGTATCAACATCCCCAAGCTTAACTCCAGCTCGTCCTCGAGTAGGTAAGTGATAAAAAGAAAGAATAATTTTTGAGGTGACATGCACCATCATAAACTTGATCAAAGTATTTGTAAAACATTCAAACCTGGGATCATAGTACTTCAATCATAACATGAAAGACAAAGTTCTAGAAATAAGACAAAGAAACTATGTTGCAACATGAAAAGGCATAAACAAAAGATTCATGAATAACAATGCTTTGCAAGACGTTTGTTTGTTACACATAAAGAAAACATAGCATAGTGGCATTCAGCTTGTCCCTCATAGAGTAGCAAACATAAATGCATAGGACACCTTCAAAGTTTATAAGAGTGACTAGATACAAATAGTTTAAAACAAGCAATATCAAAGCTATGCATTAGTCAACAAGTCTTGGGACAATGCACATAGAACTAAGAATGGCCACTATGCTCTCAAAGTAGGTGCATAAATATAGAAGGTGGAGACTCGATATATAAGTGGAAGAAGGGCCTTCATAGAAGGAAGTAGGGATTCAAGTCTCATAAAGAGCTTCCAAAAATTATGGTACTTAATAGCTTTCAGCTCTCAATGCCCCTATCATAAGCATCTTGAAATGATTAAGGTTAAAGTGAACAATCTATGGTGTATATGCTTGACGAAGTATAAGTTAGAAATCTCATGTCCCTTGAATACGAGGGCCACTCCTCATGCTACTCAAATTTAGTCACTGGTAAGTTCTTGTCATCGTAAGTATATGTGTATCATAGAGAACCGCCAACGGGGTACCCCTTGCCCGATGATACGGAAGAATCCCCATATCAAAATGACAAGACAAGCAGACAACGAGCATCTCAAGAATCTTCTTATTTACCATGGGAATATGGTGCTTATTTCTCTATTTCCTCTTTTCATAATCTCTCTGTTTTCTCTTTTTTTTCTCAATATAGGACACTTTTTTTATAAGAAGAATGCTTCATAGACAGCTCATTATGGTTACGTTGCAGGTTTCCACCATGTCAGCATGGATTAGACCAGTGGCCCAGGCATTTCTCTAACACATATACATAACTCCATGGACTTACAAGCTCCCCTTTCATTTCACACCGGCGACATCCATAGACAAAAGAGCATGATATCAACTAGGTACAAAGTACCAGTGCAATGTTGAAAGCGTTCCCCATGACAGCATGGTTCTGCTAATCCCCAACAAATAAGTGCAAGAATATACAACATAGACGACACAATGGTTCAAGTTTATTAAGGGCAAGAAAAGTAAAGTGTGCCATCAAGTTCGTGAGAGCTTTAATTACTAGTTTTCTCATAACAAGTTTAATTTGGAAGGTAAACAAAAACATGAATATACTTGGAATAGCATATGCTAGTAGGTAGGTATGGTGGACTCTTTGGAATAACTTGGTTTAGGGAGTTGGATGCATGAGTTGAACTCATACTTGGTTATGGAGGCTAGCAAAAGACTGCGAGCGACAAACTGGGAGAGCAATAATGGCCATAATCATGCAGAGCGACAAAACATCATTGATCAAAGCATAAAGTGATACTAAAAATTGAAAACTAAAGGATCATAAAGGCTTATGGTGACTTGGGATAGTCATAACATGGTGTGAGCATGCGCCAAGTCAACCCAAATAAAGCATCAAAGGAGAATACCACTATACTATGCTTTAATATGCTAAAACAACGCATGATTCATCCAAGGCACATTAAGCAATCTCAATTGTTTATAACAAGTCATGATACAACAAATAATACTAAGCATAAAGCCAAATGAATATCAAGCATGGCATGCCAAAGCATAGGCCACAGTCAAAAACAAGCTCTCTTTACCACTTAAGCATAAACTTTCCTACTCTTTTCCAAACCAAAACCAAACTATTTGAAAACCAACGTATGAAAGAGGGGGTCCAACCAATTTATTAAGCAAACTAAGAAAACCAAGCAAATGAAAAACCAAAACGAAAACGAAAAAGAAGACGCTCCAAGAACAACACAACTGTGCATGAATAAATAAAAATGAAGTGTTTGGAAGAAACCTGGAATTTTTTATTGATGAAGAAGGGGATGTCTTGGGCATCCCCAAGCTTTGAAGCTTGTACTTCTTGGATATTTCTTGGGGTGACACACATGGAATCCCCAAGCTTGAGCTTTAGTCCATCCTTCATCTCATTACTCATTCCTTCCATACAGCTGAAAATTTTCCTTCATACAAAACTTCACACAATCTTTATTAGCAACATTAGTGCACTCAAGATAATAAGTCTTTAGGTTCAGTTCTAACACCAATAAAACTTCCATTAAAACACTAGCTACTGTAGCACTTCCCTCAAAAAGCTCAATTTCCCAAAAGAACTCAAAAAGGAACCAACAAGAAGCAAATGCAGAAAATGGCAGAAATCTGTCAAAACAGACCAGCAGGTAAAGACGATTTTGTTTCGAAGACCTTCTGTTGCTCAAATCAAAAAGTGTTGAACTAACAAAAGTTAGATAACAACCTGGGGCAGAAGTACAAAAATTCACGCCTCAAAAGGACGTTCATAGATTTTACACGAATTTTTACGGTGAAGCACACAAATCTGTTTCGGGACAGCAACTTGGTGAATATAAACATGTAAACAACTAATATTGTCATACCATATAAGTTGGTAAGATCAATATGCTAACACGATAGCGATAATCTCCTAAAGTTATAAAATATGGTGGTCCATATCTATTCAAACTTGGTGATATATTCATATGTGTTATCTTATTTGTTCTTTTAATTATAGGCCAACTCTCATATAGTGATTTGCTTTATGGAAAACTTCTAATAATACTTTCCAATTCCTATAGTCTTCATGGTTGGTTATCTCTCCTACTAGTCAAAAGAATGGACATCTACAAATTTTGAACAAGAAGAGGTTTTGGAAAAGATAGACAAGGATTACAAGAACTCTAATAAGTGGAAAATACAATATTTCTCCTAATAGAGGTCTTCTATTTCTAATCCATTTCTATGGTCACGAACCTACAGTCAACGCAAAGCTCTAATACCATCTGAAGCGATCCAACCCATTATAGTTGGATCATGTGTTTACCATGCTAGTCCCTTGGATCTATTAGCTAGCACACATAGTTTCGATGAATAAAAGAGTATCAATGCATCACATTATTACAATGCTTGATCCAAGAATATAAATATTACAAAGTTGCATAGCTCATAGCTAGCTAATTAACATAGTTCAACAAGTAACAAATAATAAAGGGCCCAACACGCCACATGCAACACGCTAAGTGGAGATTCACAAACTAAACGAAAACCTTACTCGTCCTCAGAATATCCTACAGCATGAAAAGTTCCAGCCATCAATGGTTAATACATTTGAATTGTATTGGAAAGACATCACTGTTATGTGGAAACAATTGGCAACCTATCAAATAAATACACACTTTGGCTAGTGGAGTTCAGGATATTTGCATAAAAGCGATATAACTTTCCCCTACCTTTGAAAATACATTTCTTTCCTTAAAACAATTTTTCTAAGGACATACCAGCATAAACCCATGTAGAAACAAGACACTTTAGCTTCATATGCTCCTAAATCCATGTTCACCCATCATGTTTTATTAGAGAAATTAGAATGAATGAGCCTTTTCAATTGTGTCAAGAGAAGGTACTCATAATTGTCCATTACCGGGGACACGGCTAAGTACTTAGTTCTTAAACCATCTGCACATGCTAGTACACTTTACCCAAAAGACCCAGTCAACCCCTTTCGAGAGAAGATCGGGACGAGACCTTTGGGAAACAGAATCATGAGCCTAGCCCTGGACCGTACCATCCTATACACACCTACATTTGCTAGTCATGGTAGGACATGATCCCATAACTTACTCAGTCAAGTCAGAGCCCATATGACATGTGGATATACATGGAAGTTACTAATCAAGGTCGTCTATTATCTCTTTGAAGCATGGGTGGCAATCCTCACCATAAACCACACTCGATGACCAAATCAATGCCATTCCACCCAGGTGATTCATTGATTAAGTGGTTTTAATATAAACAAAAACATAACCCTTTCATACACATATGTATCATGAAAACCACTCACGCGTCTAATAGCATTGCTAAGCAATCTACAATATGATGGCTATCAAGGAATCAACTAGGGGATCTATGACAATTATATTGGGTACTCACACCATATAGCATGGCATATAAAGTAAAACATTTACAATAGATGCAAAGCTACTGAATCTAAATGCATAATAAAACAATAGGGTATTTATGATAGTGACACTTGCCTTTAGTCGATGTTCTCGTTCACACACTCGTCGCAATCACAATAATCGTACTCCGGGTAATCTATCGTAGAAAGGATAATTGCAGTCAATCATACAACAACACAGCACAACAAAATAGTATGCATCCATGCTAGAAAAGATAAACAAAATCAAAAGCTTTTCATATGCATTTTCTATTAAACAAATAGGCACTATTGGAATCTGAATACTTTCTGTATGAAATTGTTTGAGACAATTTTGGAAAACATGCTACTGGATAGACAATGTTTATAGCTTTAACTTGCCACTAGTTTCACCTTCAAATGATTTATAGAATAAAAGTTACAACGAAAATACTCATTTAAGGGATTTAATAATAGACAATTATTTTGTACTGTGAAAAATCAAATAATGCTATAGTGACATAGATTACAATTTTCTGAATCCATATTCACCAAATTTGCCAATTTTGGAGTTGTATATATTTTTCTATGAATTTATTACCATTACATAATTTAAATATTCCAGAAACTATTTATTGGGCAAAGTAATAATTTTATTACAGAATCAAATTCTACACATTTTTGTGAATCCACGGATATTTTATTTGCAATCTTCTGATCAACATTCAATTTTATATGAATTTTACAAACTTAATACAATTCCTGCCTATTTATTCATTTTCTCATAAACCGAGGGAATATTCCCTGGAATATACTGCTGACGCGGCAGCTGACTCAATGCGTGTGCTGACTGGGCGCAATGTGGTGGCGTCTAATTCGCTCATGCCGGTTTGACCTGGAACAGATGGTGGCCATTGGATCTAGGGAAGATCAGACGGTCTAGGGTGACCGTAGCGAGGCCTCACCGGCGGATGACGTGGTGGTGGCGGTTGGCTCGGACGGCAATGCAGGCAGCAACTCTGGTGATATCCTGGCTCAACGAGGTAGTCCACGCGATGCGGGCGAGGATGACGAGCTCCCTCATGTCCATGGCGTGGTCCTTATCTTCCCCAGGCGACGACAAAGGGAGGCTGGAGCTTCCCGGTCGACGGTGCTACTCCAGCGAGTCCTCCTGGGCGTTCCCATGCTCTGTGGAAGGGGGAAAGGCATGGGGTGAAGCAGAAGAATATGGCGATGTAACACCCCAGTTTGGCTAATGAGTAATTAGGGTTTGTTTGTGCATCATGAGCATCATTATTTTGTTAAGAATAAAATTGCATGCAAAGAAAATAATGTAAAACCCTAAACCCTAGCTATTTTACCCCTCTCTCTACAAGCAATTCAAAAGGGTTTTGAATATTTTCAAAAGACCCAAAATATATGGAGCCAAAATTTATTAAAGGGCCCCTGAAATAATTTCCATAGTTTACCAAAGTCTTTGGTATTTTCAAATGATTCAAAACATAAAAGTATTTAAAATTGCAAAAGAGAAAAGGAGATTAGAAAAAGAAAGAGGTTTTGGAAAATAAAAACAGAATTAGAGCCGTAGCAGGCAGACCCATCTCTTCTCTCTCCCTCTTTGCCGCGTAGTGCAGCCCGCAGTAGCCGCTCCCCAACCTTTCCTGTAGCCCACGCCGGCCCAAACGAGCCCGCCAGTGGCCTCGTACCGCTTCAACCGTCTATTTCATTGTTGTATTTGTTCCCACTGAGGAAGTGTTGGGTCCACAGCATAGAAAACAAAAATTTTCCCACGATGAGAACTATACGCCAAGATCTATCTACTAGATACAGAGCAACGGGTGGACATACATCTATGGAGAACTTACTCTTGAAGATAACAAGTTTTGTTAACGAGTAGGAACTCGTGGTTAATGTAGTCGTACGCTTGTCGATCTCAAGATCGTGTGGAAGTCCGAGCACCGCAAATCAGTAGCGCATCCGTCCTCGCACACACGTACAAGCCACCAGGCAACCTCCACCTCCTCGCTCCAGCGAATCAGCGGAAGCAGCAACTCCTTCCAGACGCAAGGCCACCGGTAACATGTATCTTGCTAATCTGAGACCATGGGGGAATATCTAGAGGGGGAGAGAGATCCTTCACGAGGAGGTGTGCTTTGTGAGAGAGGAGATGGGGGCCTTTTATAGGAGAGGGGGGACTCCTCGCCTACCATGGCCGGAGGCCAAGGAGGGAGCCCCTTCCTCTTCCTCATTCATGTGGTGGAAGCTCCACTCACATCAATTCAAGCTCCACCCAAAGTTCCACTCACATGCATTAAATTTCCACCAAATTTAATGCAACTCTCAATTAATAAAACTCTTTTATTTATTTTATTCAGAGTTTTGTTAATTACTTTAATTAAAAACCATTCACATAAAACCCCTTGCAACATCTCAATATCACATGCAGAACCACTTTCTGCAATTTCACCCGAAACAATTCTAGTTTCTATCGAAACAATTCCTGTTTCTATCGAAACATTTCCTACGCTTTGCAAACCTTTTATCTAAAACATATGTGCTCCTAAATGGTGTCCGGAAACCCTTAAGTGTGTCAACCTGGTTCGCGAATAATGCAGACATGATTGAGACTCCTCTTAGATCAATAATCAGAAGCGAGACCTCGGGATCCATACTGACTCCTGCACATTCAACGATGACTTCTGTGATCGTGAGAACCTTTAACGCTAGTAATTTAATCCCTTTGTCTCATGATATAATACATGTCCGAGATTCGATCATCGGTATCCAAATACCTAGTTTGGTCTCGTTACCGACATGCACTCTTTTCTCGTTCCCGTGATATAACATTCTAGTGATCACATCACTTGCTTGCAAGCTATCTTAATGTGATATCACCGAGAGGGCCTAGAGTATATCTTTCCGTCATCGGGATTGCAAAATTCCACTCTTGATCCATGAGCCTCAACATAACACCTTCGTAGCACTAAACCCACCTTTATAGTCACCCTGTTACGGTGTGATGTTTTATGTTATCAAGATACTCTTCCGGTGTTAGCAATTAACATGATCTCATGGTCTAAGGACTAAGACTACTTCGTATGATGCTATAGGAATATAAACATAATGACTTGATCGTAATGCTATACTTCGGATGAATGTTCATCACATCATTTCACAAATGCTGTGACCTTGTTATTAACAACATCCAATGTCCATGATTAGGAAACCTTGATCATCTTGTTAATCAATAAGCTAGTCTATAAGAGAGGCATAACTAGGAACCCTTCTTGTTTATTAAACACACATGTATTGATGTTTCGTATCAATACAATTATAGCATGCAAAATAAACATCTATCATATACAAGGAATACATAATAACAACTTTATTACTGCCTCTCAGGGCATATTTCCTTCAGTCTCCCACTTGCACTAGAGACAATAATCTAGTTTACATAGTGATAAATCTAACACCCATGGAGTTCTGGTGTTGATCATGCTTTGCCCTAGGGAGAACTTTAGTCAATGGATCTGCTACATTCAGGTCTGTGTGCACTTTACAAATCTTTATGTCTCCATCCTTGACATGCTCGCGGATGGAGTGAAACCGGCGCTTAATATGCTTGGAAATCTTGTGAGACCTTGGTTCCTTGGCGTTGGCTATGGATCCATTGTTGTCACAATAGACCACCATTGGGTCCAATGCACTAGGAACCACACCTAGTTCCGTTATGAACTCCTTCATCCAAACTGCTTCCTGCGCCGCTTCTGAAGCAGCAACATATTCTGCCTCCGTCGTTGATCCAGGCACCATAGGTTGTTTGGAACTCCTCCAACTAACTGCTACTCTGTTCAAGAGAAATGAGACTTAGAGTCATCCGGATCAGTGTCAAAGCTAGCATCGACATAACACTTAGCGACTAGCTCTTCTTCACCTCCGTATACAAGAAACATATCCTTAGTTCTTCTCAAGTACTTAAGGATATTCTTGACCGTTATCCAGTGTTCCGAACCTGGATCATATTGGTACATACTACTCAAACTAATAGCATGTGCCACATCCGGTCTTGTACATAGCATGGCATACATTATAGAGCCTATGGCTGAGGCACAGGGGATATTATCCATTATCTCTCTTTCTTCCGCCATAGCCGGACTTTGAGTCTTACTCAATGTCTTGCCTTGCAACATAGGTAAGAACCCCTTCTTACTTCTGTCCATATTAAACTTCTTTAATATCTTATCAAGGTATGTACTCTGCGATAGCCCAATTAGGCGCCTTGATCTATCTCTATAGATTTTAATGCCTAATATATATGAAGCTTCACCAAGGTCCTTCATCGAAAATTTGTTGTTTAGATAACTTTTAACACTGTTTAAAAGATCTATATCATTTCCAATCAATAATATGTCATCCACATATAATATCAGAAATGCCACATTGCTCCCACTCACTTTCTTGTAAATACAAGCCGCTCCATAAGTTTGGACAAATCCAAACTCTTTGATCGCCTCATCAAAGCGGAGATTCCAACTCCGGGATGCTTGCTTCAGTCCATAGATGGATCGCTGAAGTTTGCATACCTTATCAGCATCCTTAGGATCGACAAAACCCTTAGGTTGGATCATATAGAACTCTTCTTCAATATTACCATTGAGGAACGCAGTTTTGACATCCATCTGCCATATTTCATAATCGAAATATCCAGCAATTGCTAACATAATCCTAACCGACTTTAGCATCGCTACGGGAAAGAATGTCTCATCATAGTCAACTCCTTGAATTTGTCAAAACCCCTTTGCGACAAGTCGAACTTTATAGATGGTCACATTACCATCAGCATCAGTTTTCCTTTTGAAAATCCTTTTATTCTCAACGACCTTTCGATCGTGAGGTAAGTCCACCAAGGTCCAAGCCTGGTTTTCGTACATGGATTCCATCTTGGATTTCATGGCTTCTAGCCATTTGTTGGAATCTGGGCTCATCATCACTTCTTCATACGTCGTAGGGTCATCTATTTCATCAACCATGAAATTCATAACAGGATTGCCGTACAGTTCAGGAGCTGCATGTGTCCTGCTTGACCTGCGAGGTTCGGCACTATCCTCTTCCGGAGTTTCATGATCATTATCATTAGCTCTCTCTTCATCAGGTGAAGTCAACTCCAAAACAACTTCTGGTGCTGCGCCACTCGCCAATTCATGAAGAGAAGGTTCAATAACCTCTTCGAGTTCTACCTTCCGACTATTCACACCTTTCGCGAGAAACTCCTTCTCAAGAAAGGATCCATTCTTGGCAACAAAAATCTTGCCCTCGGATCTATGATAGAAGGTATACCCAATCGTTTCCTTAGGGTATCCTATGAAGACGCACTTTTACGCTTTGGGTTCGAGTTTATCCGGTTGAAGTTTCTTCACATAAACATCGCATCCCCAAAGTTTAAGAAATGACAGCTTAGGTTTGTTTCCAAACCATAATTCATACGGTGTCGTTTCAACGGATTTAGATGGTGCCCTATTTAAAGTGAATGCAACGGTTTCTAGTGCATAACCCCAAAATGACAGTGGCAAGTCAGTCAGAGACATCATAGATCGAACCATATCCAATAAAGTACGATTACGACGTTCTGACACACCATTACGTTGTGGTGTTCCGGCAGGTGTGAGTTGTGAAACTATTCCACAGTCTTTCATATGTGTTCTAAACTCTTAACTAAGATACTCTCCTCCACGGCCAGACCGCAGAAATTTGATCTTTTTGTTACGATGATTTTCCACTTCATTCTGAAATTCCTTGAACTTTTCAAAAGTTTCAGACTTGTGTTTCATTAAATAGATATACCCGTATCTACTTAAATCATCCGTGAAAGTAACAAAATAACGATATCCACCTCACACTGACACACTCATTGGTCCACACACATCAGTATGTATGATTTCCAATAAATCTGTCGCCCGTTCCATTGCACCAGAAAACGGCATTCTAGTCATCTTGCCCATAAGGCATGGCTCACATGTATCAAATGATTCAAAATCAAGTGATTCCAAAAGTCCTTCAGAATGGAGTTTCTTCATGCGTTTAACACCAATATGACCTAGACAGCAACGCCACATATATGCAGATATATCATTATCAAGTTTAATCCTTTTAGCATCAACATTATGAATATGCGTAATACTACTATCAAGATCCAACAGAAATAAACCATTCAACACAAGTGCATGACCATAAAAGATATCATTCATATAAATCGAACAACCATTGTTTTCAGATTTAAACGAATAACCACTTCGCATCAAACACGACCCGGATACAATGTTCATGCTTAGTGCAGGCACCAAATAACAATTATTCAGATTTATAACTAATCCCGACGGCATATAGAGAGGCAGCGTTCCGACGGCGATCACATCAACTCTTGATCCATTGCCGACCCGCATCGTGACCTCATCCATTGCTAGCTCTCGCTTGTTCCACAGCCCCTAAACAGAGTTACATATATTAGCAACCGATCCCCTATCAAATACCCAGGAGCTACTACGAGTACTAGTCAAGTACACATCAATAACATGTATATCACATATACCTTTGTTTGCCTTGCCGGCCTTCTTGTCCGCAAAATACTTGGGGCAGTTGCGCTTCCAATGGCCAGTCCCCTTGCAATAGTAGCACTCGGTATCAGACTTAGGGCCAGCTCGGGGTTTCTTTTTAGGTGTGGCAACAAATTTGCCGCCCTTCTTTCCCTTCTTCTTGCCTTTCTTGTCCTTCTTGAAACTGGTGGTCTTATTGATCATCAACACTTGATGTTCTTTCCTAATCTCCACTTCTACAGTCTTAAGCATTGACAGAAGCTCGGGAAGAGACTTCTTCATGCCTTGCATATTATAGTTCATCATGAAGTACTTGTAGCTAGGTGGCAGAGATTGGAGAACACGATGTATGCCTAAGTCAATGGGAATCGTTATTCCCAAGGACACAAGCTTATCAGCGTACCCTGTCATTTTGAGTACGTGATCACTAACGGAGCTGTTCTCCTCCATCATGCAGCTAAAAAGCTTTTAAGAAGCATTATAACTCTCTATGACAGCATGGGTATCGAAAATCATTTTCAATTCTCCCATGGTATCAAATGCATTGCCATTTTCGAAACACTTTCGAAGTTCTGGATCTAGCCCATACAGTATGCCGCAATGAACTAAGTTGTGGTCCTCCTGACGAGTTATATAGATGTTCTTTTCCTCGTCAGGGGCATCAGGAGCTGGTGGGGGGCCTAGCGGCGCTTCTAGCACATATTGCTTTTGTGCAGCAGTGAGGAGAATCCTCAAATTGATAGCCCATTTGGTGAAGTTGCTACCATTCACATCAAGTTTCTCTTTCTCCATGAACACATTGAAATTAAAAGCAGGTGGTGCCATCTACAACAGAATTTGAAAAGTATATTTAGACTAAGTTTATGATAGATTTAGTTCAACTAATCCAAATTACTAATGAACCCCCACTCAAAAACGACATCCCTCGTGTCCTTTTGGTGATTACATGAACCAAATCCACTACACCAAGTCCGATCATCACGTGAGTCGGTGTAGCTTCAAAGGAGAGCATCTATATGGGCATCATATCAACTATATGACTCATGCTTAACCTTTCGGTCCATGTTCCGAGGCCATGTCTGTACATGCTAGGCTCGCCAAGTAAGAACCTTAGTATTCGCTTGTGTAAATCTGTCTTACACCCGTCGTATGAAAGCGTAGAGTCGAGAACACCCGATCATCACATGATGCCTCAAAACACGAATCATAAAACGGTGCATACTTAAGGAAGAACACATTTTATCTTGATATCTAAATGAGGGATCATCTTATGATGCTACCTAACGTGCCAAACTAGCAATATAAGATGCAAACATCTAATGTGTAAAGTGAGATGATATGGTCCATTCATTTTATCTCTATCATTTGCATCGTGGTATGATCTCTATCATTCCTTTGTGTGTAAGGCCAAGGTCTATGGAACTTACACGTTGAGTGTGTTGTAAGAGTATCTATCATACATCTACTTACAACAATACCATATCAAGACACTAGCCTAGCAACGATCTAAACTAGACGCCTCTAATTTATCAATTGCAAGTTTTACGTGGCTTAGGGATTTCGGAGATAGAACCGGTCTTGCCTGCAAACAAGAACCACAACAAGGATACCCAAGTTATTAGCAACTCGTTGTAAATCAGATATTGACTATAGTAGGAGAGACAGACACCCGCTAGCCACTTATGCAAAACTAGTTGCATGTCAGTCGGGGAACCGGTCTCTTGTACGATGACATGTAAGGTTGGTCCGGGCCGCTTCATCCCACTATGCCACCAATATACAAAATACATAGAAGATGCAATAACATGATCATCATCGCCCACATATAAACATTTGTGTACTACCCGTGCAAAGCACCTTCGCATAGATCAGGCTCTGATACCACTGTTGGGTCCGCAACATAGAAAACAAATTTTTTCCTACGATGAGAACTATACGCCAAGATCTATCTACTAGATACATAGCAACGGGTGGACATACATCCATGGAGAACTTACCCTCGAAGATAATGAGTTTTGTTAACGAGTAGGAACTCGTGGTTAATGTAGTCGTACGCTTGCTGATCTCAAGATCGTGTGGAACTCCGAGCGCCACAAATCAGCAGTGCATCAATCCTCGCACACACGTCCAAGCCACCAGACAACCTCCACCTCCTCGCTCCAACGAATCAGCGGAAGCATCAACTCCTTCCAGACGCAAGGCCACCGGGAACATGTATCTCGCTAATCCGAGACCATGAGGGAATATCTAGAGGGGGAGAGAGATCCTTCACGAGAAGGTGTTCTTTGTGAGGGAGGAGAGGGGGGACTCCTCCCCTACCATGGCCGGCGGCCAAGGAGGGAGCCCCTTCCTCTTCCTCATTCATGTGGTGGAAGCTCCACTCACATCAATTCAAGCTCCACCCAAAGTTCCACTCACATGCATTAAATTTCCACCAAATTTAATGCAACTCTCAATTAATAAAACTCTTTTATTTATTTTATTCAGAATTTTGTTAATTACTTTAATTAATAAACATTCAAATAAAACCCCTTGCAACATTTCAATATCACATGCAGAACCACTTTCTGCAATTTCACCCGAAACAATTCTGGTTTCTATCGAAACATTTCCTGCACTTTGTAAACCTTTTGTCTGAAACATATGTGCTCCTAAATGGTGTCCGGCAACCCTTAAGTGTGTCACCCTATGGTTCGTGAATAATGCAGACATGATTGAGACTCCTCTCAGATCAATAATCAGATGCGGGACCCGGAGATCCATACTGACTCCTGCACATTCAACGATGACTTCATTGATCGTGAGAACCTTTAACGCTAGTAATTTAATCCCTTTGTCTCATGATATAATACATGTCCGAGATTCTATCATCGGTATCCAAATACCTAGTTTGATCTCGTTAGTGACATGCACTCTTTTCTCCTTCCCGTGATATAACATTCTAGTGATCACATCACTTGCTTGCAAGCTATCTTAATGTGATATCACCGAGAGGGCCTAGAGTATATCTATCCGTCATCAGGATTGAGAAATTCCACTCTTGATCCATGAGCCTCAACATAAAACCTTTGTAGCACTAAACCCACCTTTACAGTGACCCTGTTACGGTCTGACGTTTGATGTTATCAAGATACTCTTCTGGTGTTAGCAATTAACATGATCTCATGGTCTAAGGACTAAGACTACTTCGTATGATGTTATAGAAATATAAACATAATGACTTGATCGTAATGCTATACTTCAGATGAATGTTCATCACATCATTTAACAAATGCTGTGACCTTGTTATTAACAACATCCAATGTCCATGATCAGGAAACCTCGATCATCTTGTTAATCAACAAGCTAGTCTATAAGGGAGGCATAACTCGGAACCCTTCTTCTTTATTAAACACACATGTATTGACGTTTCCTATCAATATAATTATAGCATGCAAAATAAACATCTATCATATACAAGGAATACATAATAACAACTTTATTATTGCCTCTCAGGGCATATTTCCTTCAGGAAGCAGCTCGGTGTCCAGCGCTCAGCCATCCGCTGTGCCGATACGCCAAGATGCCCGCCCGCCGCGTCCTAGATGAGGATAATAGCACCGTGTCATGCCCTCCTTCTCCTCCCCTGGTCTTATCCCCTCCCCGCATGCTCTCTGTCACCCTTGCAAGATCCCCCCAAAACCCTATCCTCGGCCGCTGTGTCGCGCCATCATCTTTGACCTCCACTCAGCCATATGAGACCACCACCATGACCGCCTCACTCGACTCGTTCGTTTGCCCCTACTCGCATGAGCCGGCGTGCTCCTAGGCATCCCAATCGGACCCTCATCCCTGACACTGGCCATCGCTGCACATTGTTGATCCCGGCCTCCCTGCTCCTCACCGTCGCTCCCATTCAAACCGCGGTGACCTGCTGGTCCCCTAGGACCTCTTCCCCGACCCCCTCTCGCTCCGTAGCCACCGCCTGTCGTTGCTCTGCAAGAACCGTCGCTGCCGCTCACTGTAGATGCAGCTCTGGCAACCACCCCATAGCAGCGCCGACAGTTTTAGGTAGCCCGCGTTGTGCTGGTTCAATTAGGCCAAATAGCGCAGCCCCGCTCGCCCTCCTGCGCCACCGACAACCACCGTCTGCTGCGCCACCATCGTGGGCACGTGGTGCTCGCATCAGCAGCGCGCAAGCTTGGCCACAGTGGCATCTGACGTGGCCCATGGCCCACCCTTCAGTCACTATGGGTAGCCTCTGCCCTGGTGTAAAACCACCCCTCCCTTTGGGTGACATCAGCCCTGTGTCACGCTGACATAATAAAAGCATAATAAATTGTTTTAATAATTCTAGAAATTGGTTTAATCTTATAAATTCAATAACTAATTATTTATAAATAAAAAAAAAAGTATAATATATCAAAATATTCAGAAAATTGAGATCTACACTGTAGCATCAAAAGCAAGCATTGTTCAATAACTTTCATTACAAGTATAATTAGAGAACGAAATCAACCTCTCATAGGTGATTCCGGGGTCTCTCCTGTATTAGGTTTTGTACCCCTTGGACCCTGTATAAAATGGTAGAGAATGTTTTAGGGTTTCAATTCAACGCAATTTAACTTTTCATATCATCACATTGCATCAATGCCATGTGTTGATTGTTGTTTCCCTTTCTTTCCGATGTTTGCTTCTTCCCGGTAGAATATGAGATCAAGTTCAAGATCGAAGACCGAGATTAATGATACGTTGCAAACGTATCTATAATTTTTGATATTCCATGCTTGTTTTATACCTACTTTCTTATGTTTTGTCCACACTTTGGAGTATTTTTATACACTTTCTTGGACTAACCTATTAACAAGATGCCATAGTGCCAGTTGCATGTTTTCTGCTGTTTTTCGTTCCAGGAAAGCCAGAAATGAATATTCTCGGAATTGGACGGGACAAAAGCCAAAGTCGATATTTCACTGAGGGGAACACGGAGCTAGAATACGAGAAGGTGAGGGGCCAGGGGCCGACCACATCACCTGGCCGCGCGGCTAGGCCTGGCCCGTGCTAGGTGGTGGTGCGGCCGCCCATGGAACCCCCTCGGTCTCCCCTTTCGCCTATAATAAGCCTCCGATACAGAAACCCTAAGTACCCGATCAAAATTCCATGAAAGAGTCTGTAGCCACCGTCATCTCCATCCCTAGATCGGGAGGGATCTGAAGCTCTTCCCGGCACCCTGCCGGAGGGGAGAATGCACCCTAGAGGCCTTCTTCATCACCATGCCTGCCTCCGGTGTGATGCGTGAGTAGTTCATCCCTAGACTACGGGTCCATGTAGTAGCTAGATGGTTGGTTCTTCTCCTTTGTGCTACCATGTTTAGATCTTGTGAGCTCCGTTCATGATCAAGATAATCTATTTGTAATCATACATGTTGTGTTTGCGGGGATCCGATGGATATTGACATGCTATTTCAGATTGATTATTGATTCTATCATGTCTTTGTTATTTGTAATCTTGCATACTCTTCGTTGTTAGTAGCTATCTTGGCTGAGTAGATGCTAGCAACTCCAAGAGGGAGTATTTATGCTCGATAGTGGGTTTATGCCTCTAGTAATCCGGGGAAGTGATTGAAATCTCTTAGGTACTAGATGTGCAGTTGCTACTAGGGAGAAAACAACAATCCTTTGTTCATAGAACAATCATAATGTTTACTTTACACACAATGCTTAATGCAATTATATGTTGCTTGCAACTTAATACTGGAAGGGGTTCGGATGATAACCTGAAGGTGGATTATTAGTCATTGATGCAGTTGGATTACGGTCTATGTATAATGTTGTAATGCCCAATCAAATCTCATAGGAGTCAAGATGATTAGTATATGCATGTATGCTTTCTCGATGTTTGTCAATTGCCCCGCTATAATTTGTTCACCCAACATGTAATCTATCTTAAGGAGAATCACCACTAGTGAACTATGGACCCGGTCCTTTCTTTTAACATCAATCTACAATCCATTTACTGTTATCTGTTTACTTTTTGCAAGAAATTACTATCTTCCACACAATACGTTTAATCCTTTGTTTTCAGCAAAACCGGTGAGATTGACAACCTCACTGTAAGTTGGGGGCAAAGTTCTGTGATTGTGTTGTGCAGGATTCCAAGTTGGAAACAACACCTTGGAGGTGTTTCCTTGCTCCTACTGGTTCATTAACCTTGGTTTCATAACCGAGGGAAAACTTGTGCTATTCTCATCATACCTTCCTCGTGGGGTTCCCCAACAAGCTCAACATATTGAGTAAGCAAGACTTTTGTGGCGCCATTGCCGGGGAGTCAAGGACATCTTCACAAGGGGAGTCCCTCATAACCAATCTCTTTACTTTGTTTTTTTGTTTTGCTTAGTTTATTTCTGCTTTGTTTGCTTGTTTCTTTTTATCAAAAATACAAAAAAATTAGTTCCTACTATAGTTGTTATTTTTGTTGGTCTGTTATTGTCTTGCTTTATCATGCTTTCTATCAATGGTTGGTTTCCTTGAAACTAGATCTTATTGGTAAGGTGGGTTCACGGAAGAACAAAAATATTATTATAAGGAACACCACTTGTCACAAAAAGGGAAACACTTATGGGAACAAATTGATAAATTGTATACCATTGCTAGAAATATGTGCTCTACTTATAATGTCACTTATTGCTGTAGGAGGTATAAACACCTCCCTTTTCAGTGTGAGTATGATGATGACATTACCATATCTTCTTATGTTAAGGGAAATTATGACTTTTATGATGTAGAACAAATGGAAGAATTTATTGCTTGGAAGGGTGCATTCGAACTTGCTTATTTTCTTGAAAATACTGATGATGCACCTTATAAATATGAGGTTTATGATATACTTAAATTTTGCTTTGATAATTACAAGGAAGAAAATGGCTATATTCTTGAATATCTTAATAGATACTCTCCACCAATGGAAGAGACTAATGCCTTGCAGGAGCCTATGGAAGAAGAAATTGCTGAAACTGGAAGCTCATTGGATGAAAAAGAGGAGGAGAGTGATGATCAAGAGGAGGAAGAATGGATCTACCCATTCCTACCTTCTAATGAGACTAACTCTTTACCCCTTACATTATTTGATTGTCCCCCATGCTTACCAAAGGAGGACGAATGTCATGTTCCTGTGGATTCTTTTGAAAATGTTTATAATAAAGCTCTAGATGATGGTCCTATATTGGTTGATAATATTAATTGTACTATTATTGAAAATGATATTGATCAGTCATCTTGTTATAAAATAGTTAAAAGTGGATTTGAAGGTTTTAATCCCACTATTTTTGAGCTTGATAAAAATTATGTGTTTGTAGATCATGAAAAGCATGCTTTATGTGATAGTTATATTGTTGAGTTTATTCATGAGTCTACTGAAAATTACTTTGAGAGAGGAAAATATGGTCGTAAAAGTTTTCATGGTACTGAAACACCTCTCTATTTGCTAAAAGTTTTGAAGTTACTCTCGTTTTATCTTCCTATGCCTGTCACTTTGTTCTTTTTGAATTTATTTGCGTATAAGATTCCTATCCATAGGAAGTGGGTTAGACTTAAATGTGTTTTGAATTTTCTTCTTCATGCTCTCTTTTACTTCAATTCATATTTTTTATGTGAGCATCATCGAAATTATCATGCCTAGCTCAAAGGCATTAACGAAAAGCACTTCTTGGGAGATAACCCAAATTTCGTTACGAATATGTTATTGAGACTTGGAAGTTACTGCTTTAGTAATAACCTTTCCCTATCATTTTTGTGTGTTTTTTGTGCCAAGAGTAACCTCTAATGAGAGAGAAGTAAGACTTGGGAAAGTTGCTGTCTGAAATAGATTTTTGTGCTTCGCTGTAAAAATTCATGAAAAATCAATGTAAGTCAGTTTGATCTGTAAGTTTTTGTGCTTCTGACCCAGGTTGTTATCCAACTTTCATTAGTTCAACACTTTTCGATTTGAGCAACATAAGGTCTTCGAAAAAATCGGTTTCTACCTACTGGTCTGTTTTAACAGATTTCTGCCATTATTTGCATTTGCTTCTTGTTGATTCCTTTTTCGGTTCCTTTTACGGAAATTGAGCTTTTTGAGGGAAGTGCTACAGTATCTTGTATTTTAGTGAAATTTTTACTTATTTTGTAACTGAACCAAAAGACTTATTATCTCGAGTACACTAATGTTGCCAATGAAGATTGTGTGAAGTTTTGTATGAAGGAAAAATTTCAGGTGTAGGGAAGGAATGATGCAATGAGATGAAGAATGGACTAAAACTCAAGCTTGGGGATGCCACTCGTGTCACCCCAAGAAATATCCAAGAAGTACAAGCATCAAAGCTTGGGGATGCCAAAGGCATCCCCTTCTTCATCAATAAAAATCTCAGGTTTCTTCCAAACACTTCATTTTTATAGTTTCATGCACAGTTGTGTTGTTCTTGGAGCGTCTTCGTTTTTATTTTCGTTTGCTTGGTTTGCTTAGTTTTCTTGAATAAATTGGTTGTATCCCCTCATTCATACATTAGTTTTCAAATAAGATTGGTTTGGATTAGAAAAGAGTAGGAAAAGCTCATGCTTAAGTGGTAAAAAGGAGCTTGTTTTGACTGTGGCCTATGCTTTGTCATGTCATGCTTGATATTGCTTTGGCTTTATGCTTAGTGATTTTTGCTGTAGCATGACATCTATCTTAAGGAGAATCACCACTAGTGAACTATGGACCCCGGTCCTTTCTTTTAACATCAATCTACAATCTATTTACTGTTTTCTGTTTAATTTTTGCAAGCAATTACTATCTTCCACACAATACGTTTAATCCTTTGTTTTCAGCAAAACCGGTGAGATTGACAACCTCACTGTAAGTTGGGGGCAAAGTTCTGTGATTGTGTTGTGCAGGATTCCAAGTTGGAAACAACACCTTGGAGGTGTTTCCTTGCTCCTACTGGTTCGATAACCTTGGTTTCATATGTGCGGGAAAACTTGTTGCTATACTCATCATACCTTCCTATTGGGGTTCCCCAACGAGCTGAACATATTGAGTAAGCAATTAACACCACTAAAGATCAACGAACAATACTCGACCAACTGTAATTGATGACTGCAAGTGCACATATCGTTTGTAGCTAGTTTCAATATAAAGATATCAATCCCACAGGGAGCAAGAGTATGAAGTCTAATAACTCTTGAAATAAATATTACAAAAGAAATGCTAAATAAAGTTCTAAGTGACAAGATAAAATGCGAGTATTGTGTAAAAGGTGTTTTGGGGTTTTTGGTATAAGAGCAACAATAAGTAAAGTAAAGTAACTGAATACAGAAAGTAAGTATCGTGTATGTAAGAGAGATTGGAACTGCAATAGGGAAAAAGCGTTCTTAGGGAGTAGCAGATACACCACTAGCATTATAAAGAGCTAAGGTAAAGATTATTATCATGAACATTCTAAACTGTGTATGTGTGGGTGGAATTCTGTATTTGGACAAATAGGCAGCAACCGCTGCTCACATCATCCTCATAACCACAACAGTCAGCAATCGACATTAATCTAATTACTGCGCTATTAAGGGATTTAATCCCGTAGGACGTATCCAATGGCATGGATAGTGTTCCATGAGTTTCCTCGGTTCCCAAGTTGATACGTAAGGGGTGCCAACAACTTTATAGTCACTGTAAGTGCTAACATACCTCCGTCTACCAACAAGTAGTTCCCTCCATCAAGTCCCCATGAGAGGCAAATATTGAGAGATCGACTTCTCTCAACATCAAGATGAAGACAATCTAACACATGGTCACAGCGGTGAATATCATAATAGACTTTATCTTATTCCAATCTCATACTAGGGTTTCTCCATCTCCCCAAGAACTGATAATCTACTCATACATGGAGGCAATCAACATCATGGCAATAACAATGGAATCTATCAAAGATGAATAGTACTTGTACAAATCCACAACGAGTACGGAAATTACAACAAGATCTAGACAAGATGTAGATGGGATGGATGGAGATGGTGGTGATGCAGTGGTTGATGATGAAGATCGATGCCTTAGACTCTCGGATCTGCGTAGGGCGAAGATGGATCTCTGGTGGACGAGTTCCCCCTCCAGATGCCTTCAGAGGTGAGGTTTCGGTGATTTCTGGGTGTTTTGTATGTTGTCTCTCTGATCTAGTTGCACGGGGTGAAACTATTTGAGGAGGCGGAGGCAACGCCAACTATACGACATGAACTATACGCCCGGAAAATTTATTCCCGCCGTATAATCGGTCATTAAACCGCCTGTCTCCTTTGTTCGCTTCGGGTTGTCTTCTGGTATTATTAATATTTCCCAAATAAGCGATTTACGTTGTTTTTGGCTCCATTTATCCTTAGTACAACTGCTCCAAGAATTGTGTCCATTGTATCCATCATCTGTCCTGATCCTGGTGAAAACAGACATAAAACATGCGCGTGAACATCGTAAAATACCAAGATCCTACATGTACAGTGCAAAATAATAATATAAAACATGATGCAAATATGCACTCATCAACTTCCCCAAGCTTAGACTCTTGCTCGTCCTGAGCAAGTTTAGCTTACTGGATGTGATCCTCATATTCATGAAGCTGAGTCGATAAAATAAATGAGGCAGTTGCAATATGTGTTTGTCATATATGATACATGGGAATAAGTTCATGAATAGTACCTTACTCAAACCATCTGAATAGTATTAGATGGCTTCCACACCTTAGTGATCAATAGTTCACAAAAGATGAATCTCAACATAATGTAAAAGTATCCGGTTCAACCGAATGAGTTAGCGAGGTAGTCCCAAGTGTTTTAGGATTAACATATCCAGTTGGGATTTAAAATTTCAGAAGTATGTCTTTGTCATACTACAATACGGTGGTGTATGCCTATTTGCTCTTTGCACATCCACTCTTTTCATTCTTTTCTTTTTCTTTGTATGTATATGCTCACACTTTTGTTTAAGTGTTGTGCAAAGGAGCTAGCCATACATTCCACTTCATGAAGGAATTCAAAGTTTAACGATCTCAATTATCAAATTCCAATTGTATATGAAGCATTTTTATGACTTGAAGATTCTACCTCGACTTGATCTCACTCTAATTTGATAGCACTTTTTATTTTTCTTTATTCAAGGTTTATTTTTCAACTTATCTGCATAGATGATTTTCTTTGCAAATCAACCAAATTATCTTTATATGTTCCATTCATACCAATGGTGTGGAAGACCACTATTGCTATCATCAAGTGCAAGTAAAATTATACTCAAGCCATTCATATATCCAATAAGACAAACACAAACTCAATATTTCTCCATATATAATAATAAACTCGGAATTTCATAAAAGGGATCGACTATTCCTGAAGGGAATTCTAATGATGCAAACTTTATTTCTAGTTTGAATTAATGCAAGACTAAAATAGTAATATAAAACTTATAAGATAGATTACAAGGTCTTAAAGATCGCCCCAAGCTTGGAATCAAGCCAAGCAGGATCAAATAACGCCTTGCGATTATTTGATACCGTGATTATTGTAGATCACTGTGGTGCCATGGCATGCAACACCGTGGTGCGTAGCTTCCTGTTGGTATCCTCCAGAGCAGTGATGCGGCTGTAGCACCTGCGCAAATCAGATTGCAGAGTGTCCACTCTATCTGCGAGCTTAGTCACCAATGGGAGGAGGTCTTCCTTCTTCTCCATCTCATTGAGACGGTGACAGACTTCAACGCGATGGCGTAGCTCCTGCTTCTGATATATCTCCAGGGCCCGCACGCGATCCTTGGTCTTGGGGAAAACTTCTTCTTCCTCATCCATAATTGATGGATCAGGGAAGTGGAAACCATACCTCTTCTTGAGGCTTAACCTTCATACGAGCACCAATGGTGGGCTTTGAGAGTGGAGCCTTCGCTCCCTTGCTAGAACCTGCACCAATATTAGATAATTCCTTACGCCTGTGCAGCCTAGGATCCGTGGTGATGAACTTGACCGTTTCCACATGCCCTTTTCCATGTAGCTTGCGATCTTGTCTCTCTTGTTGAGCTTTCTTCATTGCCGCCTAGTCAATCTCTGGTGGATCATAGACATCACAATGGATGTAGACGTCAACCACATCATCATTGGAATCGTTGTTGTAGTAGCTTGGCTCGACGTACTCCTTGTACCCCGGGCTAAACCTCTCCACCTCCTCGTCATCGTCCTCCATGGACGGGTGATACCTTCAATCCGGATTACGGATGTAGTATAGCTTCTTTTTCCCTAGTAGACCTAGGTTATCGAATCCTCGGGAAGAGAATGCATAGTGAAGTTACTTTAATGGACCTTCGGGAGTTTTAAATTTCCTTTTGTGTTTTCACTGGACCAGTAGTTTGCGTATTTTTGTTGTTGTCAATGATGGAGAGAGAGGGCCTAGGGCGTTCGGTTTGACCTGTAGCCGTGCAAAACATCTGATTGAAATAAAAGATAGAAATAAAGTATGCGTGTACTTGTTAGAGCAAGATAAATTATATGTGGCAGTGCATCGATAATTGCTATTGCCTCCGCAACCGCTTATAGCAATAACCTACTAGTCTCATCCATAGAAGAAAGAGAACTAATGATATGCATAGTGATGTCACCGTTAATCCCAAGCAAATCCCTCACATACAGCCATACTACCCCTTCTGTCACTAGGGTTCCCAACCTGCAGACCAGTCATCACTCACACTCCCTATACCTGGCTCAACCCTTGGGGTCTTGGGTACCTGATAAGTCCTTGGATTGAGGCAAGAGAGGATACAATAATCATCATGTCATACAACCTAATACACGATCCCATCTATGATAATTCACATGCACAATTGCTACATGGCTAGGCCGAAGCCCTTAGCCCAAGGAGAATTACTCACACATAGAGATGAGATCAACAATCATAAACATTGTAATAAAAATTATAAGATTGATAGCAATAGTCTTACATTGTCGCCAATCGGAGAAGAGATCTACTATTACAAGTTGTGGAATATGGCTATGGATATGGAGAAGGGTTTGGAGATCTGGAGGCAGCTGGTGATCTATGGCAGAGACTTCTGGATGGTGCGAACTCTCTTTTCTCATCGCCCAAGGCTTCTTTATATAGGGGTCCCTTCACGAAAGTTGTTCTGTTTGACCTAACGGTGGCGGCGCCAACTATATGACCGGAGCTATACTGTCGGAATTTTTGCTCCAGCCGCATAGTTGGTCGTTAAAGCGTCTGCCTCCGATGTAAGGCTCTTGGTTTCTTCTGGTAGTTGGAAATCTTGTATCTTGACTTTAATGTAGTGATTCCCTCCTTTAAACGACATTATCTACGCAGGAAAAATACAAAAGAAAGGATTGCATACCCCTCTGAATATTAGCATTAGTGGCAGGGTTTAGAATAATTCTTCCTTAGAATAATTCTTTTGAGAACCATTAAGAGTTCTACTAGCTGATGTATAATATAAAATCTGCGACCAATGTGTTGTCCCAGAGTTACTCCTACAACATCATCACTAGCTTCACATATTAAGTCAAAAGTCATATCCTAGATAGGTGGTTTAATGATAGGAGTACGGAATAAAGCATTTTTGAGTTTATCAAAGGCTACAAGACATTTATCATCAAAATTAAATCTTACTCCCTTTTGCAGGAGGTTAGTCAAAGGCTTAGATATTCCAGAGAAATTTCTAATGAACCTCCTATAAAAACTCACATGACCACGGAAACTTCTTATACCTTTTATATCCCTAGGTTGTGGCATTCTCTCTATGGCCTCAACCTTAGCTCTATCCACTTCAATTCCCTTACCTGATACCTTATATCCAAGGACTATGCCTTCTTTGACCATAAAATGGCACTTCTCCCAGTTTAGGACAAGATTGGTTGCTTCGCAATGCTGCAAAACTCTTTTGAGATCATCCAAGCAACTAGTAAATGAAGTTCCATAGACAGAAAAGTCATCCATAAATACTTCCATTGTCAGTTCTATAAAATCCACAAAAATAGGAGTCATGCATCTTTGAAAATTAGCCAGAGCATTACGTAAACCAAAAGGCATATGTCGGTAAGCATGTAAACCATAAGGACTAATGAAAGTTGTTTTAAGTTGGTTATCAGGATGAACAACTATTTGAGAAAAACCAGAGTATCCATCCAAGTAGAAAAAATGAGTGTGGTTTGCTAACCTTTCTAAAGTTTGATCTATGAACGGAAATGGTTAGTGATCTTTCCTAGTTTCTTTGTTCAATTTCCTAAAATCTATACACATCCTATGTCTAACAATAGTTCTAGTAGGTATTAATTAATTGTTTTCATTAGGAACAACAGTAAAACCGCCCTTCTTAGGGACACAATGAACATGACTTACCCATTCACTTTCTTTAAAAGGATGGATTATACCCGCGTCCAGTAGGCGTACAATTTCTTTTCTTACCACTTCCTTCATTTCAGGCTTCGATCTTCTATTAAATTCCGTAACTGGTTTGGCACCTTCTTCCATGAATATTCGATGGACGGCTATCATGGGACTAATGCCCTTTAAATCATCCATTGAGTACCCAAAGGCCTTGCGATGCTCCTTAAGTATTTTCATAAGTTCTTCTTCTTCTTCTTCTCCTGAAAGTTTAGCACTAATAACATGAAATTTATTTGTTTCATCTAAAAATATGTATTTAAGATTATCTGGTAGAGTCTTCAACTCTGGGGGTGGTAATTCCTCGTCCCCTCTCTTTTCTGGATCTTCGAAAGCCTCATTAGTTGGAGGCCCCATATTGGGAAGTGAATCGAGTTCATCTTCTAGTTCTTCTAGGGACTTGTCCTCCATAACTATTTCTTCATAATTTGAGTCTTCATTTATTTCTTCTTCTTGATTTCTAAAGAAGAGAGCTGCCATTTCCTCAATAGTCTTCTCTTTCACTTCTTCTTGCATTTGTGGAGGCCTGCCTTTAAATTTGGAAAAGTGAAATTCTTTTTCCGCTCCCCCAAGCTTAAGAGACACAATCTCCTTCTTGAAATTTACATAAGCACCTATATCACTAAAAAAGTTTCTTCCAAATATGATTGGGCAAAGAGTGTCAGCTAGCATATCAACAACTACAAAATCGATAGGAATTTTTTCGTTGCCAATTGTGACAGTTGCATCTTCAACTACTCCCATTGGAATTATAAGATTTTTATTAGCTAACATGATTGTCATATCAGTATTTTCAATTGTAGCCGGTTCTATTTCTTATTTTATTTCTAAATAGAAATCATAAGATATTACATTAACTTCAGTGCCAAGATCACATAAACCATAATGCAAGGTTTCCTTAAATATGGAGGGAAGAATAGGCTTACCCACATCTTTACCTTTGTTTTACCTTCAACCAATATGAAAGTCTCTTCGTCGAGTTCAACTATGTTACAATGTGCGTACATAGCCATAATTGCTTCCTTGGTTACCTCTTCATCTTTGGTTTGTTCTAGATGTTCCACGACTTCTGGCATACTTTCCTCTTCCTTCTTCTCCTGTACTGCTTTGACTTGTTCATATTCAAAAATATGCTTCTATGCAGTGTTAGGGAAAGGTATCTCATATGCTGGTTCTACGGAGGCCAGTGTTGCTTTAACTTCCCTTTTCTTCTTAGGTTCGGGTGGTGGATCATACTTGACCAAACCCTCTTTTGGAGCTTTGATGTGTTCTGTAAAAGCTTTAACAACTTGCAACACAAGATCTGAATCCAAATAAAGTTATTTAGATAATTCTTGAACATGGCCTTTTTTATTATTGTCATGAATACAATCATGCTCAATTTCTACGCCTCCTTCACTTCCTAGACCAAAATTCCATGAAACTCTATGATCACGAATTCTATTAAGTAAAGCCCAAGCTCTAGTTATAGGAAGATTCATAAAGGCTCCTTTCACAAAAGAGTCTAGTTCAATTTTATTAGGTTCAATTTAAACTGCTATAAAAGATATGCAATAAATACCATTCAAGTAAATCATGACGAGGACATAAATGTAGCAAATCTTTAAATCTAATATAAGCTCTTACTAGTCCTTCATTAGAACGGTTTCTCCAAGTCATTATAAGACGACTGATTTCAAAGGATTTTGATAAAGGATAATATTTTGATAGAAATTCACAGGCTAAATTGTCCCAAGTAGTAGTGGCTTCAGGAGGTAGAGATCTATACCATGAGAGAGCTATACTAGTCAAAGTCTGACTAAAAAGTTTAACCCTTACCTCATTAGTAGTATATCCCGTCAATTGAAAAGTGCCACATATATCTTTGAAACATGCAATATGCTCATATGGATCATGATCTTTTTCATCTCCAGTAAATTGCTTCTTGTGTAGAATACAAAGTAATAGAGGATTTATTTCAAGCCCTCTTGTCTTCTCATTGGAGTTGTCTCTTTTATAAATATCATAGGGCTTCCGAACGTGGCTGAGTGCTAGCACTAGTCATATGCTCAAACTCCATCATGTTGGTAGAAACCTGTAACTCAAAACAAAACTTAGCAAGACAAAAATAAATAAGCAAAAACTAAAAGACCTACAACGCTTAGCTCCTAGGTAACAACGCCAGAAAAGAGCTTGATGACTGCAAGTGCACAAATCGTTTGTAGCTAGTTTCAAAATAAAGATATCGATCCCACAGGGAGCAGGAGTGTGAAGTCTAATAACTCTTGAAATAAATATTACAATAGAAATGCTAAATAAAGTTCTAAGTGACAAGATAAAATGTGAGTATTGTGTAAAAAGGTGTTTTTGGGTTTTTGGTATAAGAGCAACAACAAATAAAGTAAAGTAATAAAATACAGAAAGTAAGTATCGCGTATGTAAGAGAGATTGGAACTGCAATAGGGAAAAAGCGTTCTCAGGGACTAGCGGATACACCACTAGCATTATAAAGAGCTAAGGTAAAGATTATTATCATGAACATTCTCAACTATGTATGTGTGGGAGGAACTACGTATTTGGACAAATAGGCAGCAACCACTGCTCACATCATCCTCATAACCACAACAGCCAGCAATCGACATCAATCGAATTACTGCACTATTAAGGGATTTAATCCCGTAGGACGTATCCTATGGCATGGATAGTGTTCCGTGAGTTTCCTCGGTTCCCAAGTTGATACGTAAGGGGTGCCAACAACTTTATAGTCACTGTAAGTGCTAACACACCTCCGTCTACCAACAAGTAGTTCCCTCCATCAAGTCCCCATGAGAGGCAAATATTGAGAGGTCGACTTCTCTCAAAATCAAGATGAAGACAATCTAACACATGGTCACAATGATGAATATCATAATAGACTAATGATCTACTCAGACATGGAGGCAATCAACATCATGGCAATGACAATGGAATCTATCATAGATGAATAATACTTGTATAAATCCACAATGAGTACGGAAATTACAACAAGATCTAGACAAGATGTAGATGGAATGGATGGAGATGGTGGTGATGCAGCGGTTGATGATGAAGATCGATGCCTTAGCCTCTCGGATCTACGCAGGGTGAAGATGGATCCCTAGTGGACGAGTTCCCCCTCCAAATGCCTTCTGGAGGTGAGGTTTCGATGATTTCTGGGTGTTTTGTATGTCGTCTCTCCAATCTAGTTGCATGGGGTGAAACTATTTGAGGAGGTAGAGGTGGCGCCAACTATATTGTAGGAACTATACCGCCGGAAAATTTATTCCTGCCGTATAGTTGGTCATTAAACTGTTGTCTCCTTTGTTCGCTTCAGGTTTTCTTCTGGTATTATTAATATTTCCCAAATTTTCGTTGTTTTTGGCTCCATTTCTCCTTAGTACAACTGATCCAAGAATTGTGTCCATTGTATCCATCTTCTGTCCTGATCCTGGTGAAAACAGACATAAAACATGCGCGTGAACATCGTAAAATACCAAGATCCTACATCTACAGTGCAAAATAATAATATAAAACATGATGCAAATATGCACTCATCAGTAATCAAGTCAAGTACAAGGCTTCCGAAGATCTGCTTATATGTTATCAACATGCAAAGGCAAGCATAGCCCCACACATAAAATAATCATGTGCTTTCAAAGTATTTCCATTCTTGCCATGATGCATACGATTCCACTGTGGTATTTATCGATAGATAGAGGATCCTATCTATTGCATTACTCCCTTTGAGCTTATATTACATGATCCACTACTCCTAGCATAACTAGGTTTGGCTTGTGTGCACTGCTAGATATTTTATCTATGTGTTGCTTAGCCATGCTTAGCTGTTAGTTCTGGTTCATCCAGATGATGTATCAGATGCAGAGAATCTAGTATGATAGGAGAACATGATGAAGTGAGATCATTGGTAAAAGTTAAACATGCTAAGGCTTGTATGGGAGGGCACGGTGGGATGTGGTTTTTGTAGTCCCATGCTCGCCACTACTAGGACCCGAGTTCTTGCCATTGGAACCGAGATGAGCATACAACCATATGGGGCCTGGAAAACCTCACGAGTAACTAACTTGCCTAGTAGATTCCATGAGTCACATAGTTCGGGTGTTCCATTCGACATATGCATAGAAAATGTTTTGAAAGATTTGGCGGGTGATTGTGCATCATAACAGGTAGGTAAGCGTGGCCGGGGTTGCTTGCGGTATGCAGCGCACCTGATAAACCAACCTCGCCTCATATCTTTAGGGATCGGCTTCAGGATTTGACCCGTTACGGCGGAACCATCCTTAGGGCGTGACTCATGGTCTCGATCAAAGCAAGGTAAAGGTTGTGTCTAACCACCCTCTGCCGACCTTCCAAGGAAGAGGGCTAATGATTCTGGCATTAAGCGTCGGTTAGTACGTGTGGGTAAAGTTGTACACCCCTGCAGGGTTAAATCTTTTTGAAAAGCCATGTTCACGGTGATGAATGCTTGGTGACCAGATTCTAAGATCATAGAGAACTATAACTTAATCGTAAAACTTGGAGGTTTCAATGTGTGCTTAAGGATGCTTCCTCTTGGGTATGAGGGGGTGATCCTAGTTGTGAGATGAGGATTTACTTTGGTGGATATCAAAAGATGATGATCAATTCTTTGGAGATGTCACTCTCTTATCCCCTTTTAAAATATTCTGATTAGATGAGCTTCTTCTCTCCCTCTTGTTTTATAAACAAAACTTGCTTTATGCAAAGTAACGCCACCAACCATAAGTCTTGGAGAGTACACCTTTTACTCACCCTTGCTTTGTTGATATTTTTGTAGAAGAGTAAGAGTTCCCTTGAAGACGAGTTCTGTACGACATCGACACCGATGAGTAGCTTGGGGTTCCAGACCGGCAGCCTGGAATCTATGGGCTATGACGTCATCGTTATGCTTTATGCCTCTTAGGCCATTTGTTAAGTTGCTATACTTAATAGAATAATTTTCCTTTCATTGTTTGATGTTTGTGGTCAGTGATCTCTTCTTGTAATATTTTGGTTCTTCGCTTAGTTATGAGCTTGCTGTAACAATTTTTGTGTCGCAGGGTTAGTGTTGTGTTACTGATTTCTCACTGGATATACTCGAGTTCTAGGTTAAGCTTATGTCAGGCGAAAGTCTGGGATTTGTTTAACCCTGATCTCGGGGGTGTCACAGTTGGAAGAGCATGTGGGCCCCCATGTGTGGTTTTGGTAATTAATGACAATCTTTATGGACTAATGTGTGTATTAAGTTTCACTTATAGGAATTGTCCATTGGAATCACTTGGAGCATGTGTTGGCTTCAAGGTAGAAGATATGAAGAATAAGATGTGTTGTGCAAGATCAAAATGCGTCATCTGTAGAAGATCTCATGTTTGATGCTTGCCATCCTTGGTGTTTATGGATCGATGAAGACAAGGTCAATATTTGCTCAAGGCAAAGGTATTCTTGATAGGTTTTCCCTTTTGCCTGTCTCGTGTTGGTAGTGAGAGACCGGGTTTAGGATAGATAGCCGTACTATCTAGAGGGGCTCTCGAGTGAGTAACTCGATCATATCATTCGGAGAGAGCTCAAACCTTTGCATACTTGCATCATTGTATTTGGTTTTTTATTTCATCTTATCCATGTGAGGATATAGAGATTGTGGTAATCTTCATAACAAGCTCTTGTTAATCAAATCGGATCTCCCTTTTATATCTTGTTGCGATTTTGATCTTTGAGGTTTTCTGAATGCTCACCAAGTGAGGTATCTCACATTATAATACTTGATACTTTCTCACTTGGTGTTATCCAATATTTCCTATTTCCAATGCAATTGGATTCGGGTCAATCGGAGCTACCAAACTAAAGTTATGATCATTTGAATATTTGTCTTTTGTTTATTTAAAAAGAAAAGGAAAACTGTTTTTCTGGACCGAGCGGTAGTACTGCTGGGTACTACCGGCCTAGTCTGCAGCGCAAGGCTCCCTTCTGCCTTGTCCGGTTGCTGGGTCCAGCACTTCCGGGCAGCTGGCCCGGTAGTACCGCCCGGGTGGGCCGGTACTACCGGCCGGCCCAAGTACTACCTGGCCAACTTCCTAGCCAGCCTCGCTCGCCCAGCGCTCGCCTCGCACACTCCCCGCCTCGCTCCCGCTCGCTAGCCGCCCTCTCCCCCGACCCCCTCGTGCGCTCTAGCTCTCGCTAGCTCGCTCGCTGTCGCGCCTCTGCCTCGCTTGCGGGCTGCTTCACGCGCGTGTCAGCCCAGCTGCTTCGCCAGCATTGGCCCAGCTCGTGCCGCTTCGCTCGCCGCTCGCTCGCGCGCGCAGCGCCCTGCCTCGCTTGCCATGCTCTCTGCTTCATGCCTCTCTCCCGATTCCCTTTCTCACTTGTGCTCACTTTCTCCCGCTTGCTTCACTGCCTGGCGCTGTTGCTAGCGGGCCGGTAGTATCGGCCCAATCTGGTACTACCGGTCCAGGTCACGTCTGCCCCAACAGGAGGATCTGCTAGGCCCCTTTAAATACCTTTATCTCTCTCTCTTTTTAAGTGTTATTTCTTCTCTCTAATTTGCTCAAGCCTCTTTGCCTCATTTGCTCATATCTCTTGTGCTTTATTTCTCTCTCCCCCTCAAATGATTCTTGCCAATATTTGAGGGGAAGAAAGAGGGGATCTAGATCTACAATTTGACCAAATCAAATCACCTCTTTGTGAGTGAATCTTTGGGATCTAGATCTTTGGGGCATTTTGTGTTCCCCTTTTGTGTTCTTCCTCTCTTGTTCCCCCAATTGCTTTAGTAGCCTTATTTGAACTTGAGAGTGAAGATTTGGGGCATCTTTGTGGTCTTCTTGCCATTTGCATTAGGTGCATCGGTTTGTGTTCTCCCCGGAGGATTTGTTTGGTGGTATTCATTGAAGCTTGTCCCTCTTGGGTTCTTGGAACCCTAGACGGTTGTGTGGCCTTGGTGGCATTTATTGGGAGCCTCCAATTGAGTTCTGGAGATAGCCCCAATCTTGTATGGGTTTAGTGATCACCCTCAAGTGTCCCATAGTGGAACGGGTGCTTGGCTCGTGGTGGGTGCACGGGAGAATAGGGTGAGGCCTTTGTGGCGTTGGTGTTCTTAGTACCACCCACCCCTCCAACGAGACGTACTCCTTGTTGGGAGGAACTCGGAAATATCATTGTCCCCGCATGCCTCGGTTATCTCTATACCCGAGCTCTTTAGTTATGCACTTTACATTGTGATAGCCTTCGTTCTTGATGTAATCTATATTGCTATCATATTATTGCTTGTCTTGCTTATCATAAGTTGTTGGTGCACATAGGTGAACCTTAGTATATCTAGGCTTTCTGCTTAACAAAAGAAAATGCTAGTTTTATTCCGCCATTCTTAAGCCCATCTCGTGGAAGTTTTTAACCGCCTATTCACCCCCCTCTAGGCGACATCCGTGATCTTTCAACAGTCTTTGGTATCAGAGCAGTACCGACCATAGGAAAACCTTGCTACTGGTCAATGTTGAGTCTAGTGTTTGTGAAAACAATTTTAAAGATGAAAAGTATTTGCAAAAAATCTAGTATGCTCCTTTTGCTCCTTATATGGTATTGCTCTAACTCTAGGTCATCTCATCTTGTGTTGACCTTGAATTTTTTTGATATCTCTTCTAGTCTTTCAAAATTTAGGTGACTTATGGGCATGCCATTGCTCAACCAGTTGACCTACTATTGAGTTCTCTAGAGTTGTGTGTGTGTTGTGAATTCCTTGTGTCCCATTTGCTACGTTTCAGCTGAGAAATTCCTTTCCCTCATGATCTCTCTAATTTATGGTACAATAATATTATATTGAAGGATCCAAAGTGTTCTGTTATAGGCCTAGAGGTTTCCTTTAGTCTCGTGTGCCTCCCTTTTGTTTGTTTGGGTACTTAAGAAGTTCTTTCTTCTCTTGGAAGCTACCTCGTGATTACTACATTACAATGTATGCTGCGTCACTCAAGTAGTAGTTACTTCTTTCTCGGGTTTTAACCCTTGGACTTGAACCGAAGAACCCGGATTGTACTAGATTCTGGTGTTGTGAATCTTATACATGAAGCTTGTCTTTAACACAAGATCCATTTCTTTGACCCCTGTTGTAAATGTTTGCACGTTACCTCAGGATGGCTGGTACTACAATTCTGGCCTTCAAGCTTGTGGATATTTGTCGCGATTGAATTTCGACAATAAAGGACTTCCCCTAGCACAAGATATGGCAAATGTTCTTTAATGGAACCAAATAGATCACGACAAGACTACTCCTTGTGAGTCTCGTATCTATACTCATGACTCTGCCACACCCTTCCTTCTATGCATTTGTTTTCGGAAGATTGATAAACTATGCATCCACATCTCGGGATTCTATCCTGAGCATGTTATTTTCCCCTTGTTGTTTTCCGACCTTTGTCTATCAGTTGGTAGCCAAGTAGTAATGCGCATTGGTATCTTCCGATGCAAGATACTCTTGTGGTCCGTCAAGACAAACCATTTCGGGATGTCAGGAGAAACAAACTCCAGTACCTCGTCATATCTAGGACCAGGTGAAAGTGTTATAATCTGTAGATCAATAAGCATTGATTAGCTTTTGTTCTATTCCACCTTAGAGTATCACACTGCTTTAAACTAAGAGGTCACGTTGAGTTTCATGACTCTGTCTCGGATTGATGACAAGTACGCCATGAGGGGGTCCTCAAGGCGTGTAGAAGAGAGGGGTGTGAGACGTACGGTATTCCGGGATGGTGAGCACACAAGTTTACCTAGGTTCGAAT
Source organism: Avena eriantha (assembly GCA_910589775.1). Taxonomy (NCBI): domain Eukaryota; kingdom Viridiplantae; phylum Streptophyta; class Magnoliopsida; order Poales; family Poaceae; genus Avena; species Avena eriantha. The sequence continues at coordinate 437,101,334 of OU342740.1, read as the reverse complement.
CCACCGGCTTTGGACGGATCCTACTCCTGCTAGCAATCCAATAATACAGTAGAGCCGGAATATGGGTTACAAGGGTTTCGCCTGTGCGAGTTGAGATTGTAGACTATTGTGAAGGTGTGTCCTAAAGGCTCTCCCTAGGGCGGCTTATATATATATATCCGGCCTAGGGTTTATAGGAGAGATCTATCCGGCTACGACTAAGAGTCGATTATAGAGTACATGTTGAACTACAAGTAACACTATGGGCCTATGTCGGTAAGTCATCTGGGCCTTCCTGTAGCCGAACTGGACTCCGTCTCTTCTCCCTGACTGGGCCGCCCATGAAGCAATGCTCTAACCCGAAGTGGGCCACCCTGGTCAGTGAGGTACAGTGAGGATACCCAGAAAGTATATCCGCAACAGTAGCCCCCAGAAGCCTCAAATATCTAGAGTCAGATTTCATCATCGCCTAGCTTGATCTTCGGCTTGTAGAGTCTTGAAGGGTTCATGAAACTTCAAAAGAAAGGATAGGATCCGAGTCTCAAAACAAGTCGGACCCGTTAATACATTATTCGGGTATCCAGCTTGAAATTCAAACTAAGCCGGAATTTGGTCTCTGACGTAACCTGACACCAGTCAAGGTCAAGTCACGTCACTGCCAGACATTCCAGACACCACGACCGGTAGTGGGTCCACTTCGCGCGGAACCGAGGCGTCGTTTTAATGCGTGCGCGGAGATTGAGGTAGCGTAATCCTCACGAGGAGGTTACCCAGATCCTTCCACGCCGCGTGGCATGTTTCACTATTATGTTTACACGAATCTTGGCGCAGCTAGAGGATATAAGTGGTTAGGATTCCTTTCCATCTTCTTCACCAACACTTGTGCTCCTTGCTTCCTCCCGACGCTTCCCACGAAAACATCTTCTACCTCCCCAACTCCCATAGTGCCGCCCCTCCCAGGTCACCGGAGCCCAAAAAAGATGGCTGAAGCCTCATCTTCTGCAGCGGCGGCGGCAGCAGCAATGACGGTGGTGACAGAAAAGGAAAGCTTTCGCGGGTGCGGATCCCGTGCGTCCTCGATGATGCCAAGCTCCACCTCGTGGAGAACGAAGGACTCCTCCGCACCGGCAACTAGCGGAGCGGTTATGGAGAAACCATCCCTAACCCTAAGGCGGCGAGCGAGTGCATTTCGGCACCCACCTCGACAGAGGTTTGAGTTGTCCACCTTTAGATTTCTTTTCTGAGGTCATAGATCACTACGGAGTTCAACTCCACCATCTCCCCCTAAACTCTATTTTAGAGATGAGTAGTTATGCTTCTTTGTGCGAGGGGTATATCGGCATTAGGCCGAACCCGGAGAAATTCCATCACCGTTGGTAATCCCTACATTACCGGAACACTCAGCTTTTCTGTTAGGAGAGAACGTGTCTATCCTAGGATTAAGGCTGGCGAGTCTGTAAAAAAGTGCCCGTCCATATTCTTTTACCATAAGTACAGACCGGCTCCCGGCAAAGCTATTACTTTACCGGCTTTCGTCGATGGCACCGCCACGCCCCAAGACTCCTGGGACGCGGATGCTCCGACTCTCACAAATGATCTGCTTCTTGCGAAGAGGCGGATCGAATATCTGATGAAGCACAAGGATCTGAAAGGATCCGACTTAGTGCACTACTGGCTGGCGCGCCGGATCCAGCCTCTTCAACACCATGGAGAACAGCTTATGCACACCATCACCAAGAGCAAGACGAACTCTCTCCGAATCTGCCCCACGGCCTACTCGAAGAAGGGCTACGAGTGCCAAATCAATTGGCTGATCAAGGAGCGGGTCGAGAGGGAAATTCCGGACTTGTCCTTGGACATGCACACAACTGACGATCCTATGACACCAGTAAGTTTTCCAGCTGTAACTCGAATTATATTTTCATCTCATACATTGTTTTGCAATAATGAGATACCATTTTCCTTTTCAGCTTGCTGACCTCCCAGAGTTGGAGCTTGCTCCTATCGAGGGATATCCTCCTGAGTTATCTCAGGATGATGGAGAATTGGTTCCACTGCCGGATGCACTTACTCGAAAGCGTAAGGCTCCGACAGTGTCTATTGGCACAAAGGAGGTGCCCGTTGTGAAGAGGTACCTCTCCTCACAAGGTCTTTTCATTAAATTTATTATTCTTTCTGAAGTGTAACGATTTTCATTCTATTACCTCTTCAGAGCTAGACAACTCTCCAAGGGCAAGGGGAAAGGAGGCTCGTCGAAGCCCCCGCGCCAGTCAAAGTTGAAATTGACTTCTCTTGCCACAACACCTCTGACTCCTGCCCCACAGCCTTCCACAGCGCTAGAGATTACTCCATCTCCGCCCGTTGTGGAAGATCCGACTCAACCAGCAGAGCCAGCGATCCTTGGGTCGCAAATTGACGTCAGCATGGGTGACTCAGGTTTTGATGAGGGTGGACCCTCTATGGGTAATGATCCCTCAGCCGAAACCTTTGCTGAAAACCTTCTCAGCAATCCGGGTCTTGCCAAACTTGGCCTTTCTCGGAAATCTGCAGAAGAGATCCAACGGCTGGCCCAACAATGCCTGGAAAGCCGGACTATCACTACCGAAGAAGAAGCACAAGAAGCAGATGACGTCAAGTACTTCGAACTTCTTGTACAAGTCCATCTTTGCAACGACAAACTGAGAACCGGCGAGCTTCCGCCTCCACTAGTGATCCCACTAACCCTTGCCGAGAAGGTTACCACTGAGGTGAACATGAGTTTGAGCAAACTCACTCATGAACAACATATAAGTCAGAATTCCAACTCAACTTTTTTACTTTACTTTATGTGATATCCTCTAGCCCCCAAGCATGATATTGGATAGATGATCCGGATTTATGCTTTCATAGGATGCCAAAGAACGAACTAGTGTAGCCCCAAGGCTCGTGCTGATATTAGTAAAAATATTAGCCTGAGTCTTTAGTAGACTTCTGACCTTAGGTATTCTGACTTACAGAAAGTTAAATTATATAACCAGGAATTGTTGAGGAATATCTGGAACAAGCAGAGACATATCAGAGCTCTATGTTTTGAAAATGCTCAGTTAAAGGTGTTAAGGGATGAGGCTGAAGGTAAACATTTCAGGCCTTACTCTTGCTCTTTTTTGCTTTCATAGTCAAATTTCATACTCAACTATTGTCTGTTACTTACATCACTGGTCAAACAATACCGTGCCATGGTTGAAGAGGCCGAGAATCTAAAGACCCTAGAGGTAGAGAACGCCGACTTACGCCAAGAGCTGGATAAGTTCAAAGCAAATCATGAGAAGAGCATTGCTCAAGTTCTTGAATCCACCTCCATGGCCACCGAAGAGTGTGATCGTAAGATCATGATCCAGGATAAGAAAATCTTGGATCTCAGTAATGAGCTATTTAGAGAGAAGGACATCACCGAGGCACTCCGGGCTGAACTCTAGAGCCTTAGGGAAGAGAAGACCAAAGTTGACGCTGCCATCTTTGGTATGTTTCCTACTTTCTGACTTTCTGTTTTTCTGATTCTTTGAATTCGGATATGTTTTCTAACCTTTGCATTTTATGCGTAGTTCCTCTGAACTTACTGGATTCCTCCTCCACCGAGTCTCGCATTATCCGGCTTACACAAGTCGGTGATTTACTTCACGATTTCCGGCAATCTTTGGAGGATATTGGCGAAGTACTCAAGGTTCCGGACATGGACAAAATGTCTAGCTTTGAGGTGCGAGACAAGGCCAAGGAGATGCCCCAGCTTATCTAGGACTGGACCATGTCCTACGCGCGTACTGTAGCACATAACGATCTCACCATGGTCATGAGCCACCATGGAAACATGGAGATCTGGGAAGTGACCAGAGGGTATTCAACTGTGGATGAAGATGGTCAGGAGCAAGATATCAAGGCTATCATGGACTCCTGTGCCGGATATGGGTGTCATGTAGCTGATCTGACCAGCTACGACACTCCTTTCTTCACTCACATAGAGACGTCGCCTCCACCCGCTAAAGGAACCGGTGAAGTTTCCGACGATGAACAAACTGTATCGGATTTGAACGTCTCAGAAAGATATCAGGGCGAGGGTGATGTCTCCAGTGAGCCGACTGCTCCTTCCTCTCCTCCTGCATGTAGTTCCAGAAGAAAAAATATGTTATTTTGAAACAATTTGGTTGTAAATAAATAGTGTAATACTTTTGCTAGTGCTAAGATTTGATATTCCTAAATAGTGTAGTACATTTTTTGCTTTATATTTATCGTGCCTGAAATGTTTACATAAGCACTTATTTGTTTTTCTTGCACTTGTCGTTTATCTGGCTTTCCGCCTCGTACTTTCGTGAGCCGGCTAACCTTTCACACGGAATCTCTGCCGAGCAACGGAGCTCAATTCTAAACCAGTTTAAACTCGGAAATAGAGCCGGCTTTCAGTACAACAATTCACTTCTCAGAAAATACCCGCATCTGGCAATCAGATAAATAACCAAAGTACAAACTAAAAAAATTAGAGTTATACCCGAAGGTAGCATTTTTAGAATCAGAAATCATAACCAAAATAAACATGAGCATAAAGTACTTTCAAATATTCTGTGATTTTCGACTGTGACATGATCATTCGGAAATAAGATGGTAAAAAACTTCTCAGAAAAAATTTGAGGCAACCAATACATTATTTCTCTTAACATGTACACATATATGATTACAAAGAAAGATAATTTAAGAATAAAAGGGACGTAGCTGAGCAATATTCCACGGTCTATCTAAATTTCTTCCGGGTCTATACTGCCTCCAGCTCTCTTTCTCTTCTTAGTAGCATGTCTTTCTTTGACTGGCCGCATATTAGTTAGATAGTAAGAACCATTATGTAATAGTCGGCTAACTAAAAAGGGCCCTTCCCATACTGGGGAAAGTTTGTGCTTTCTTTTCTGTACAAGCCAGAGAAGCAAGTCGCCCTTGTTGAAAGACTAATTTCTGACTCTCTGGCCATGATACTTGCGTAACTTCTACTAATAGGCTATTAATCTCATCTCAGCAACGAGACACACTTCTTCGATTAAATTGAGATCATTTTGTCGAGAAATTTCGGCATCCTCTTCAATATACGCAGCAACGCGAGGATAAGTGTGAATAAAATCACTAGGAAGAACTGCTTCTGCACCATAGACCAAGAAGAAAGGTGTGTATCCGGTTGACCTATTTGGAGTCGTTCTCAAACTCCATATCACAGAGGGTAATTACTCTACCCAAGCCCCCGCAACACGACGTAGTGGTGCTTCGAGTCTTGATTTTAGGCCTTGCAGGATTAAACCATTTGCTCTTTAGACTTGTCCATTAGCCTGTGGATGTGCGACTGATGCAATGTCAAGCTGGATATTTTGTTCATTGTAGAATTCAGCAAGCTCCCCCATAGAAAAATTACTCCCATTATCCATAATAATGCTATGCGGATAACCGTATCGGATTATGACATCCTCAACAAATCTTTTGGCTGTTGCTCCATCACAACTTGTGATGGGTTTAACCTCAATCCATTTCGTGAATTTATCCACCATCACTAAGAGGTGAGTAAATCCACTTGGAGCTCGTTTAAAGGGTCCTACCATATCAAGCCCCCAGACCGCAAATGGCCATGTTATAGGTATTGTCCTCAGCTAATCAGCCGGAACATGAGCTTGTTTGGCGTACTTTTAGTAGCCTTTGCACGTCTTAACCAACCGTTCGGTATCCGCCTTAGTTGTAAGCCAGCAAAAACCGTGTCTGAAAGCTTTTGCCACTGAAGATTTTGCTGCAGCATGATTACCACATTCGCCTTCGTGGATTTTTCTTAGGATTTCCACTCCTTCTTTCGGAGATACACAATGCTGAAAAACCCTATACACACTCCGCTTATAGAGCTCACCACTTATAATAGTATAGGTTTTTGCTCATCGGACGATCTGCCGCCTCAGAACCTCATCTTCAGGTAATGTTCCGTCTACCAAATAATCAAGGTAGGATTGAGTCTAGCTGGGAATCACAGCCATGACTGCTATTAAAGGTGAGTCGGATTTGGTCGGATATTCCTCGTCAACTCCTTTTATTAAAGGAACTTTGAGGTCCTCCACAAAAGCGCCATCCAGGACCTTTTTTCGCGCAGAGCCTATTCGAGATAATGAATCTGCTTCCTTGTTTTTTGTTCGAGGGATGCGTTGAACCTCAAACCCCTCGAATGATTTCGATAATTCATCCACGACAGCTCTATATGCTGCCATGTGTTTATTTACATTAAATATATCCAACACTTGTTGAGCAACAAGATCCGAATCTCCATAACACATTAGTCATCGGGTGCCGATATCCTTAGCAATCCGGATCCCATGTAGCAACACTTCGTATTCAGCAATGTTATTTGCTGCTGTAAAATGAATTTGCAACACCTAGAAAAGTTTATCACCTTGGGGTGACTTGAGCACCACGCCAGCCCCAAGCCCCCGAGTGCCTTGGACCCATCAAAATGCAAGGTCCAGTATTCTGACTCTGGGAGGGTAATATTCTCCATTGTCTCTGTCCAATCAGTGACAAAGTCAGCGAGGATTTGGGATTTGATTGCTGTACGAGGTTTATACTCAATGTCGAAAGCTAAAAGCTCTATGCCCCATTTTGCGACACGTCCTGTAGCGTTGCTGTTGTTGATGATACCTCTCATGGGAGCTGTGCTCACCACGGTAATTGGATGTTCCTGAAAATAATGCGAAGAACACACCGTAAGCCAGGTTTTGATAGTACGGATACCTCTGCTTATATTTAGGTAGGACTTCACTGAGGTAATAAGTCGGACGCTGCATCGGGTGTTCCTGCTTTTCCTCTGGTCTCTCCACCACCATGACGACACCGACGACCCTCTTTCTCGCAGCGATATAGAGCAACATCGGCTCCTGGGGTTTCGGTGCTACGAGGATAGGAGCAGACGAGAGTACTGTTTTTAGGTCTTGTAGTGCAGCTTCAGCTTCATCAGTCCAAACGAATTTCTTGGTCTTTTTCAGGAGCTTGTAAAGTGGTGCGGTTCTTTCACTGAGCTGGCTCACAGATCGACTGACTGCAACAATGCAACCAATTATTCTTTGAACATCCTTCAGGCGAGTAGGCCTGGAAATATTGAGTATATCCTTGATCTTGTCGTGAATCAGCTCTATGCCTCTTTGAGACACGAAGAAACCTAACAATTTTCTGGCTGGTATTCCAAAGAAACACTTCTTCGAATTAAGCATTATATTGTATTTGCGTAGATTGGCGAATGTTTCCTCCAAGTTGGAAATTAGGGTTTCCTTCTTTTTGGACATCACCGCAATGTCTCCACATATGCATCTACGTTGCGTCCGATTTGGTCGTGGAGGCAACGCTGCATAGTGCGCTGGTAGGTAGCTCCTGCGTTTTTGAGCCCAAAAGGCATCGTAACGAAATAGAAGGTTCAAAAAGGGGTTATGAATGAAGTTTTGACTTTGTCTGATTCCTTCATCCGAATTTAATGATATCCAGAATATGCGTCGAGAAAACAGAGGAGTTCCGACCCTACTGTAGAATCAATAACTTGATCAATCCCAGGCAGAGCGAACGGATCTTTGGGACAAGCCTTGTTCAAGGCAGTATAATCAACACACATCCTTAAATCAGTGGTGTCCTTTTTAGGGACCATTACAGGATTGGCCGACCACTCAGTGTGGATGACCTCTTCTATGAATCCGGCTAACTCGAGCCGGGCTAGTTCCTTAGCTATTGCTTTTCGCTTTTCATCGCCGAAACTTCATAAGGACTGTTTGACGGGTTTAGCTCGGCAAGTTCCCTAGGTACTCTGGTCATGTCAGATGGCTGCCATGCGAAGATATCTTGACTTGCTTTGAGGAACTTGATGAGCGCGCTTTACTATGCGCGGTCTAAACCTACACCTATCCGGGTCACCTTGGAGGGGTCATCATCCTTCAACAGCGTCGTCTTCATCTCTTCTGATGCCTTGAACTCCGAAGTCGGCTTTGTCACCTCCTTCTTTGTCGTGGGCATCTCGGATGGGTCGATGGTCTTCTTGATTTCCTGCTACTCCTGGGCGTGCAGCATGGCTTTGGCAAAGAAGGCATTTCCGTCCTCGCACTCTCGCGTTTTATTTGGGTCTCCCCTGATGGTGATCACGCTGTTGGGACCTGGAATTTTCATCATATTGTCAATGTAACATGGACGAGCCATAAAAGCCCAGTAAGTCGGGCGTCCGAATATAGCGTGGTAGGTGCTCTTGAACGGGACCAGTTCGAAGGAAAGTGCCTCTGTCCAATAATTCTTTGGAGTGCCAAAGGTGACATCCAAAGTGATTTCTCCCAGGGAATTTGCTTGTCTTCCTAGGACAACTCCGTGAAAGATCACAAAGCTGTGATTCGATTGTGTCTCCGAGATCCGCATCCAGCGTAGCGTTTCGACATACAGGATATTGATACTGCTACCGCTGTCCATGAGGGTTTTGGAGAAGCCATAGCCGTAATTAAGTGGATTGCCGATTAAGGCGTAGTTTCCTCACCTGTGCAACTTAGGTGGATGATCAGCACGGTCAAAGGTGATTTCCACTTTCGACCAGTCCAAGTATTGTGGAATAGCCGGAATAGTCGTGTTGAGTTCGTGCAGTACTGCTTTCTTGACCTTAGCTGGTTGAGACCCAAGGAACACGTAAGTGTCTTTATTTATTGGGAAGTTCTTATTTCCATCCGACTTGGGATTTGAAGCATCTGCTTCCTCCATGTCGGAATCTTCCTTGGCCTCTTTCTCTTTTTCAGGATTCTTTTTTCCCTTCTTCTGCCTAGCCCTGTAGCCAGCGGTATCATCCTTTTTGATGTCGTCATTGAAATGACACTCTGCGTTCGTGTGGGACGATCCCCCGTTGGGATCTAAATGATGCACACATAGGTTATTGGCAATGTTGTCCCACAAGTAGGTTTTGCCAGGTTGCTGGTCTCCTCTACCCTGGCCTTTTGACATCCCACGACCACGTCCACGGCCACCGCCGCGCCCTCCTTGTTCGCCAGACCCGAAAGTAGCAATAACAACCGCCATTTCTACGTTGGGATTTTCTTCCGAGGTGTTCTTGCGCTTCTGAGCTTGTTGCTTTGGTTGTTTTGCCGACTGTGGCACAACTAGGACCTTTCGTAATCCTTCTGCATCGTCGTCAGCATCTGCATACTTGCTCGCTGTTTCTATCATCTCTCCCAAATCAGTGACTTTATCGCACTTCAAGTGGTGACATAGGAAACCAATTGGGAGTCCTGCAATGAAAGTTTCAATCGCAGTTTGGTCATTTACTCCCTCACAGGAGTTCTTAGTGTCGATCCATCACCCGAGGTAATCTCGGCAAGTTTCTCTGGCCTTATGGGTGCAACGCTCCAGGTCTCCTACCATACAGGGCCTCCGATATGTGGCTTCGAAATTCCGAAAGAACGTGCTTTGCATGTCATACCAGTTGTGGATGGTGTTTTCCGGAAGTTCATTGAGCCAGGATCGTGCCATATTCCGTAGCATAAGTGGGAGATATCGGGTTGTGACCAAGCTATTTCCGCCTTTGGCGATGTAGCAAGCCTGGAAAAAATCATGGAGCCAAGTATCTGGCTGAGCTACATCGTCATAGGCTTGAATGTGCCTTGAGATAGCAAATCCTTCCAGGAAGTGTGTTTGCCGTATGCGCGGTCCAAAGCATTTTGGACCCACGTAGATTTCGTTGTTCTCGTAGCGCCGTGCCTCTATGTTAGAGTTGATCCGATGTCTCGCGTCACTTGGTGACAGAGATCGCCGTCCTGGTTGATGCTTGTGGCTGCGGTGCCTTGGAAGCAGACTTCTACTTCTGCCACCACCTCCTCCGCCACGGCGCCCTCCTTGAGAGCCGTTGTGGTGGCTACTTGGTGGAGCGGGTGGATCAGGTGGATTGCTTCTAGCTGATCGCCGGCCTCCATACAGAGCGTCATTATTCCGGTTCTGGGGAGGGCCTTCATTAGGACAAGCCCCCTGCCGGCTTGACTCGGCGCGGTGTCCGTCGTTCCCTGCAGTTTGGTGAGGTTTAGGCGGACGGTTTGTACGTGTAGGAGGTGGCATTCTTTGACGGTCCTCCTCCCGACATTTCTCTTTGTCTTCTTCTCTGCGATTGTCTGACTCTCGCCAAGGAGGGTGTCTCGGATATAGTGCTGCAACTGCATCTCGCTCTGCGGCTAGGGCCACCTTGCTCCAGTCACGTGCGGTTTTGTGCTATTGGCATAAAGATCCGATTCTTGAGTAGCTGTCTTCCCGACGGTCGAAACGGTGATGCTGTACCGACATCCGTTGGGGCTTGATATCATCCCAGGCCGGATCCGTGCATCATTGGTCAGATCAAGATAGTAGTTTTCTGCTTCCGGATTTCGCGACCTTCTGTTGCTCCAGACCCTTGGTGAGTAGCTTAATGCTAAGCCAAACCTCCTCCGGGCCTGGATTATTTGCCAGGATGTCATGGTCCGCGGTGGTATTCTCTACTAGTGTTGGGTACATCAGATCTCCATTGCTATCGGTCCATGGCATCCCTCGATCTCCCTCAAAGAGGACTTTGCAGACTTCCAGAAATTTATCGGCCCGTAAGTAGCCTTTCCCGGTCTTTAGGTGCTATAGAGAGACGAGCTTCTCTGCAGTAGCTATGCGCTTCTTCTCTTCCTCGATGTTTTTGGCTTCATCTAGCAGTACTTGGCAACGCGCTTCTAGGGCCTGAGCCCTTTCCTCCAATTCCACAGCAGTAAGTTCTACCGCTGTAGGGATAGGTGTAGTTAATGCATCATCGATGAGCTTACGAGCACCAGCGGTGACCAACAGTCCATCCACCGAAGCTTCTTTAGGCTCGTTTGGGATTAAGGCTCCATCCGAGTCTTCTTTGTAATCCTTGGAAACCACTTCCTCTACTGGAGGATCTTTTGCCGGGGTCTTGTTTTTCTTGTTCTTCTTCTGTGCCTTCTTGGAAGCACCGGTAGCAAAGACGACTTTGGGTCCATGATGACCCACAAGTATAGGGGGTGTATCACAGTATTTTCGATAAGTAAGAGTGTCGAACCCAACGAGGAGCAGAAGGTGCTGGCTAGTGGTATGGATCAGGAATTCTCTGCAAATACTTAGCAAACGGATTTTTAGGGGTTTTCAATAAAGCAAGTAAACAAAGTACGAGTAAATAAAAGACAGTAAGAATGAATGCAGCAAGTGGCCCAATCCGTTATGCAGCAAAGGACAAGCCGGTTGTATTTCTATAGATGACCAAATGTTCCCGATGACACATGGGAAGACTGTCAAGTGCTTTCGCTTCATATAGTCGATTAATCTTCTTTAGCTTGCTAAGTGTTGTGTGGGTGAACCTGTGCTAATGTACCGCCCCATCCAAGACTAATACATACTTGTGATTATACCCCTTGCAAACATCCGTAAGTACAAGAAAGTAATTAAGGTAGAAACCTAACCACAGCTTTAAACTCTAAGACCCTTACGTCCCTTGTGCAATGGTTTCCTAACGGGGGTTCAGGTTTCTGTCACTCCGGCAACCCCTACGATTAGTAGCCAAATACACAATGCATTCCCCTAGGCCCTTATAGGTGAAGTGTCATGTAGTCGACGTTCACATGACACCACTAGAAGAAGTACACCACAACTTAAATAACAATCTATTGAATCTTTCTCAACGCAACTCCACTACTAACAACAAGACTTCTCCCATGTCCTCAAGAACAAAACGAACTACTCACAAGACATCATATGGATCATGATCAGAGATGGAATAATTATGTATAACAATCTGAACATAAACAATAATTCAATGGTTCACTCAATAGCATCAACTACAAAGAGTAATCAACACCGGGAAAGTTTCCCCTATGTACTATAGCAAGATTCAATGCAATTGTTACAGCAATATGGAGATGGTGACGAGGGTGCTGATGGTGATGATGATGATCCCGATGAAGTCTAGCTTGATGGTGGTGTTGATGGCGATGATCTCCCCTCCCCGGGAAGGAATTCCCCCGGCAGAAATCTATCTGCCGGAGTGATCTTTCTCTCTTAGTGTTTTTCGCCCCGCAGAGGCGGCGGAATCTTTCTGTGGTCGCTCTCCGAGTCTTAGGGTTTCGTGGGGATGATATATGCCAGAGGGGAGAGGATGGAGTGGGCCAGGGCGGCCACACCACTCCCAGGCGTGGCCTAGGCCTGCCCGCGCCTTGGGGTGGTGTGGCCCCCCTATGGCCCACCTCCACTCCATCTTCTGGCATCCTGAGTCTTCTAGAAAAATAGAATTTTCCGTATATTTTCCCGGATTTTCTGATCTTCGCGAATTTTGCCTCCAAACAACACCTTTTCCATCAGAATCCTGACTGCAGCGGTCCATGCTCCAAAAGTCATCAACCATGCAAAAACAGATGAAATAACATAAGTATCACCTCTCAATACGAAATATATCAATGAATAATAGTGAATTAAGACATAGAATAGTGATGCAAAATGGACGTATTAGTCCGTTTCCCGGAGTCAAGATCTGATCAGTACTTTTAGACATCTGGACATCGGGGTTAACTCCGAGTTCCATGTCATCCTGCGCTTTGGGACAGTTTTCTCCGGATCCTTCGTCCATGGCTTCTACTTCTTTTGCAGCTTTGGAGTTGAACTCCTCTTCATATTCCACGGAGAACTTTTGAAAATCTGCCAACGTCATAGAGTCATCCGAAGATGCCGGTAAGTCAGTGTTTGTTCCGATCACTTCCAACACCGAGTCCTTGTTGTCTCCATCATCGGCAGAGCCGGATCCAGATCCAACATATCCCACAAAGTGCGACGTGTGAGTCTTGAGGTAGTTGCGGCTTTCCTTGTGTGATTCCTCGAAAATTCTGATGGTTGCAAGAACCTCATCCACACTTGCGTCTTTCATTATCATGTGCCTCAACGTATGCCTCAGGAAGGGTTGATCTGTTCTAGCGTTAGAAGAGCCAGAACCAGCATTGTTGACTTGTATCTCCTTGATTTCGATCTCGGCGGGTGGGTCGATCTGGGATTCAGCCTCTCTAGGGAGATCCACTCCAGATTCGACTTGTGCCGCAAGATCTACTTCAGGCTTAGCTTTCTCCACTATCTCCGTAACAGGTGCGGGCTAGGTGGGATTATGGTTTTCTGGGATCCGGAACTCCGCCACCTCCACCGACAGAGGGGAGCCAGAAACTTCTTCTGCCTCTATCATCACCGCTGGGGTGGGTGGGGCAGGTTCAGCAAAGCCGATGTAAACATCGGTCTCACCGAAAGACATAATGGTGTAAGCGGCTACAACCTCCCTAGGCGGAATCCAAGTCTCGTCAGGAACGATGAGAGGGACGTCGCTGGCGTAGAGGATGCAAATGACGGCGATGGTCTCGCCGATTCTGATTCTTGCAGATTCCGCCCGGAATGCAGATCCGAAGCTCACTTGCCCCACGGTGGGCGCCAACTATCATTGGATTGATGACAAGTACGCCATGAGGGGGTCCTCCAGGCATGCAGAAGAGAGGGTGTGAGATGTACGGTATTCCGGGACAGTGAGCGCACAAGTTTACCCAGGTTCGAATCCGCCGGCTTTGGATGGATCCTACCCCTGCTAGAAATCGAGTAATACGGCAGAGCCGGAATATGGGTTACAAGGGTTTCTCCTATGCGAGTTGAGATTTTAGACTATTGTGAAGGTGTGTCCTAAAGGCTATCCCTAGGACGGCTTATATAGATATCCGGCCTAGGGTTTACAGGAGAGACCTATCCAGCTACAACTAAGAGTCGGTTACAGAGTACATCTTGGACTACAAGTAACACTATGTGCCTATGTCGGTAAGTCATCTGGGCCTTCCCATAGCCGGACTGGACTCTGTCTCTTCTCCCTGACTGGGCCGCCCATGAAGCAATGCTCTAACCCGAAGTGGGCCACCCTGGTCAGTGAGGTACAGTGAGGATACCCAGAAAGTATATCCCCAACGGACTCCCTTAATGAAGTGATGCTTTTACACATATTTACCCACCCTTCCTCCGAGCTTTCATGCTCGTGAATGATGCGTGTGCGTAATAATGTGGTTATCTGAGATTCTTAGGAATTATTACTGCTTTGAATTCCAAGGACATTTGTGTCATTCTTAGCATGATCGTTAACCCTATCACTAAGCAAAGGATGATTGTGCTACTAAGCCCTGTATTCTGGTACACTCTCTTCGGTTAAAGAGTTAGGCTTGTGCCGAAACTCTGAGACTATGTCTGCTTGCCTTACCAAGCAAGTTTTCTCTGGAACTAAATGACATATCGGCGGTTTGTGATATTCTAGACGTCTCTCTAGAAGTATCGCCATGTTGCCACATGACCGTGTTGTCAACTTATTGAACAAGCAAGTTCTTTGAACTGCTCCTTTATCCAAGGATCCGTACTAGATAACCCTGAACTAGTTGGTTGATCTTAAACAACAAATCGGAGAGTTGCAACCAAAAAGTTCTATCTAACTTAGTTCATCTTAAAGGGATGTCTAGTTTTGTCTGTTCTGAAGAAAGATAGTATTTCCTCCATGGATATGTTATTTTCCCCGCCTTTGATTTGATTCGGGTTATCATCAAATCAAACTCAGTTCCAAGGACTATCTTGATCATGTTTCTACTCGTGATGTTTCACTTGAGAACACCTTCATGTCCTTTGGTCTGACCAATACTTTTGTTTTGTTCATAACACATGTGAGTCTATCTTCTTGGAGTATCATGATAACTTTATTGTTGAGCCCATCGATAACATCCTTATCTTTTCCATGTTAGACCAGACTCATATGGAACATTTGGCAATAATGTTGGAAACTTTTCGAGAACCATCTTTAGGTTGTCTCGAAGTATGTGTTCTGGATGTTAGTAGTGATCTTCTCCGTTTCACGTGTAGTTGAAGAAAAATGTCGCTGTGGATTAGAGTAGATTTAACTCCATATCTTAAGGACACATATGTATTTTGTTGAAAGTAATTCATGTAGGTGCAGTTGTATTTTGACAAGTTGTTAATACATGAGTCTAGCAATATAGGTCAGTCTATTGGAGCTTGACACTGTAGTCCATGTCTCGAGAATCTAGTGACTTTACCTTTATGGTAAATGTTGCAAACTTTCTATTCAGACATGCTGAGTCTAAAGTATCATTTCACCTAACCAAATCTGTACCTCAAGCAGATATGATGGTTGGTGTTCTTCAAGGTTTTGGCATAGGTTTCTTTGGAAATCTGGTGATGTAATGGTTGACACAATTAGTCGGAAAACCTATTGTCATATTCTCTTAATTCAGTAATAATAACCACTCTTCATGAGGCTTCTTCTATAATTTATTATAGGAGTTGCACTTATGGTTTCCTTTGTATCCGGAGTCCGACCTTTACTCAACATTTGGTATTCCGAACATGAAGGAGAACATTTAAAGTAGTGCTGCTAAATGTATCTCGGTCGATCCTCTAGACCCTTTTATGTTGGCAAGTGTTTCGTTATGCCAAGTAATTGAAGTCTGAGAATGAAGTTTCTTTTTTCTTGTGTCATCAGGAATCTTCTTACTTATTCGTCTAGAGATGTAAAGTGATATCATGATCTTTGGCAAAGATTTTGGTAAACCTGGACGAATATTGAGTTTCCTTCATGTCTCGATCATGTTGAAGAGTGACGAAGATTTTGGTAATCAGAAAATCCTCTTGTTACATGTTTCTTGTGACTCTTACGAGTCCTTGCCACAAAACACGTTTCTGTCTTAACCTTCTGTTGAACGAAGAGTGATCCTTCTGTATCAAAAGTAGATCAATAGCTAGGTTATCTATATCTGTGTATCCCTAGAAGCTCTACTTAAGCCGTCTAGTAGAGTTTCATCTCCCGAAGTTTGTGGTCACGTTCTTTCTGTTGTAACCTTTCCTCTTCAGAAGCTTAAAATCTTCTGAAACTCCATGGTCTCAATCCTTATGAAGACCAACTATCTGTCACCTTGAAACCATCTCCTCTTGTTTAGTCCGTTACCTTGATGTGTTTCATGTTCATCATCTCATAGTTTTTCTTGAACACTCCTCCATGAGTTGACCATGAGATACTCGATGTGTTGTTAAGTGTGTTTCCCTCTTATCCTTAGAAGTGACCCTGTTTCTCTTCCTTCTTCCTACCTGCGGAATCTCGGGTCGAGATTCACGTAAGGGGGATAGATTTGTAACACCCCAGTTTGGCTAATGAGTAATTAGGTTTTGTTTGTGCATTATGAGCATCATTGTTTTGCTAAGAATAAACTTGCATGCAAAGAAAATAAAGTAAAACCCTAAACTCTAGCTATTTTACCTCTATCTCTACATGCAATTCAAAAGGGTTTTGAATATTTTCAAAAGACCCAAAATATATGGAGCCCAAATTGATTAAAGGCCCCCTGCAATATTTTCTATAGTTTACAAAAGTCTCTGGTACTTTCAAATGATTCAAAACATAAAAGTATTTGAAATTGCAAAAGAGAAAAGGAGATCTAGAAAAAGAAAGAGGTTTTGGAAAATAAAAAAAGAATTAGAGCCGTAGCAGGCCGGCCCATCTCTTCTCTCTCCCTCTCTCTGCCGCGGAGTGTAGCCTGCAGTAGCTGCTCCGCAACCTTTCCTATGCCCCCCTGTCCCAAGGGAGCCCGCCAGCGGCCACGTACCGCTTCGACCATCTGTTCCGTCGTCGTCTTCGTTCCCGACAATGAAGCAACTTAGTGTCTAGCGCTCCGCCGTCCTCTGTGCCGATACGCCAAGATGCCCGCTCGGTGCCTCCTGGATGAGGATAATAGAGCCGCGCTTATCCCCTCCCTGCGCTCTCTCTCTCACCCTTGCGAGCTCCCCCAAAACCCTAACCTCGGACGGTGCATCACGCCGTCATATCTGACCCCCTTAGACATCTGAGACCACCACCACAACCACCTCGCTCGACTCATTCATTTTCCCTTACTCGCGTGAGCTGGCATGCTCCCAGGTATCCCAATCGAACACTCGTCCCTAACGGTGGCCATCGCTGCACGTCGTCTATCCTGGCCTCCCAGCCCCTCACCGTCGGTCCCATCCGAACCGCGATGAGCTATTGGTACCCTAGGACCTCTTCCCCGACCCCCTCTCACTCCATAGCCACCGCCCACTGTTGCTCTGCAAGCACCGCCGCCACTGCTCGCTGTAGCTGCAACTCCGACAACCACCCCGTAGTGGTGTCACCCGTTTTAGGTAGCCCGCATTGCGCTAGTTCGATTAGGCCAAATAGCGTAGCCCCGCTTGCCCTCCTACGCCACGACCAGCCACTATCTTCCGCGCCACCGTCGTGGTGATGTGGTGCTCGCGTCAGCAGCGTGCAAGCTTGGCCACGGTGGCACCTGACGTGGCCCATGGCCCACCTGTCATTTATTGTGGGTAGCTTCTGCCCCGGTGTAAAACAACCCCTCTCTTTGGGTGACGCCAACCCTATGTCACGCTAATGCAATAAAAGTATAATAAATTGTTTTAATAATTGTAGAAATTGCTTTAATCTTATAAATTCAATAACTAATTATTTATAAGTCAGAAAAATATGTATAATATATCAAAATGTTCACAAAATTGAGATCTACACATTAGCATCAAAAGCATGCATTGTTCAACAACTTTCATTAAAAGTATATTTAGAGAATGAAATTAACCCCTCATATGTGATTCCGAGGTCTCTCCTGTATTAGGGTTTGTACCCCTCGGACCCTGTATAAAATGGTTGAGCATGTTTTAGGGTTTCAATTCAACGCAATTTAACTTGTCATATCATCATCCTTGCTTGTGCATTGCATCGATACCATGTGTTGATTGTTTTTTCCCTTTATTTCCGATGTTTGCTCCTTCCTAGTAGAATACGAGATCGAGTTCAAGATCAAAGACCAAGATTAACACCATCAAAGATCGACAAAAAATACTTGACCAACTTTAATCAAGTCAAGTACAAGGCTTCCGAAGATCTGCTTATCTGTGATCAACAGGCAAAGGCAAGCATAGCCCCACACATAAAAGAATCCTATGATTTCAAAGTATTTCAATTCTTACCATGATGCATACGATTCCACTATGGTCTTTTATCGATAGATAGAGTATCCTATCTATTGCATTACTCCCTTTGAGCTTATATTACCTGATACACTGATCCTAGCATAACTAGGTTTGCCTTGTGTGCACTGATAGAGCTTTTTATCTTTGTGTTGCTTAGCCATGCTTAGCTGTTAGTTATGGTTCATCCAGGTGATGTATCAGATGCAGAGAATCTAGTATGACAGGAGAACATGATGAGGTGAGATCGGTGGTAAAATTTAAACATGATAAGGCTTGTATGGGAGGCCACGGTGGGATGTGGTTTTTATAATACCATGCTCGCCACTACTAGGACCCGCGTTCTTTCCTTTGGAACCGAGGCGAGCGTACAGCCACACGGGGCCTAGAAAACCTCACGAGTAACTAACTTTCCTAGTAGATTCCATGAGTCACATATAGTTCAGGTGTTCCATTCGACATATGCATAGAAAACATTTTGAAAGATTTAGCGGGTGAAGGTGCATCATAATAGGTAGGTAAGCATGGCCAGGGTTTCTTGGGGGTAGACAACACCCCTGATAAACCAACCTCGCCTCACATCTCTAGGGACCAATTTTGGGATTTGACCCATTACGGTGGAACCATCCTTAGGGCATGACTCATGGTCTCAGCGAAAGCAAGGTAAAGGTCGTGTCTAACCACCCTCTATCGGGCTTCCAAGGAAGAGGGCTAATGATTCTAGCATTAAGAGTCGGTTAGTACATGTGTGTAAAGTTGTACACCCCTGTAGGGTTAAATATTTTCTAAAATCCGTGTTCACAGTTATGAATGCTTGGTGACCAGATTCTAAGATCATAGAGAACTATAACTTAATCGTAAAACTTGGACGAGTAGCTTGGGGTTCCCTACCGGCAGCTTGGAATCTATGGGATGGGATGTCATCATTATGCTTCAGGCCTCTTAGGACATTTGTTAAGTTTGCTATACTAAATAGCATAATTTGCCTTCCATTGTTTAATGTTTGTGGGAAGTGATCTCTACATGTAATATTTTGGTTCTTTGCTCAGTTATGAGCTTGCTGTAACAAGTTTTGTGTCGCAGGGTTACTGTTGTTTTACCGATTTCTCACTGGATATCCTCGAGCTCTAGGTTAATCTTATGTCAGGCTAAGGTCTGGGATTTGTTTCACCCTGATCCCGGGGGTGTCACAGGAGAGTAGAATAGGAGGGGTAAGGAGAACGCGGGATGCCGGTGGTGATGAACTTGAATTCATACCGAGCTTAGATGGCGGCAGCAATGGTGAGATCCACGGACAAGTCTCCCTAGCGTCTAGGGTTCGGTTTTGCAAAAAAAAAGTTCACGAGGAGATGCGGTGGTTCTTATGGGGGTGGATACGTGTGGAGGAGGGTAGGGGGTCGAACAGATTTTGCGGATTCGGCGAGGATCATGATCAGATCAAAGATTTTGTGTCCGATTCAGTCACTGGCGCGAGGAAGATGGAGAATGGGTGGGTCCCACTCATCAGTGGAACATCGGAGGAAGCGGGCTGCGTCGGGCTTCTGCTGGGCTGCATTGTGGCTGCTGGCACTATGCACGCAATAGATAGCGGGTGAAAGGGCATTTCCTATCGTAAGTGGTTTTGATGTTTGTTGACAACACATGTGTCAGTCTAATCATTTTCTAAGTGTGTCTCAGGATTTACGAAGGAAAAGGCATTTGGTTCCCCTCTAAAAGGTTCTCAGCAAGATATAGTTTTTCTAGGGCTTTTTGCTTGAGTTGTAGGAACAACATACTATCAACAGGGGGTCGGCTTTGGAAAGTTTAGGTGGAATCAACACGGTTTTGAAAAACCTCAGGCTTTCCCAATGGTTGAGATCTCAGGTGGTGTTTGCCCTTGTGGCTGTGGCTATTGCTTCTGTGTCCGCTAGTACCAGAACTCCCATCCGGTACTACCGCTCAGCACTGGTAGTACTGCTTGGCGGTACCTCGGGAGACAGAACATTGTGGCGAGCTGTGTCTCCCCCTCTTTTCCTCCCCGGTACCACTGAGCGGCACCATCACCCGGGTCCGGCAGTACTGCTCTTGTAGCCGGTACTACCGCTTGGTGGTAGCACCACTTCCTCGAGCTACTGCTACCATGGGAGGCAGAAGCCACGGCACATCGCTAGCACCTCCCCAGTACCTGGTCCAGTACCTTACTGGTAGTACCATGTTCATCCGGTAGTACCGCTCACAGGATCGGTACTACTGGTCGGTGCCTAGCTGCAACAGGCAGATTCCTCTTGGGGTATAAGTAGATCCTTCTTCTCCAACGATAAGTTTGACTCTTTTATCTCTCTCCTCAATTGTTCTTGAGCTTCATATCCACTAGGTATCCCCCCATAGTGCTCCAATATCCTTGATACTTTGGGATTTTGTGGAGGAGGTCTAGATCTAGGGTTTCACCAAAGCAAAGTTGATTTCCCCTTGTTTTCCTTTGTGGATCTTGTTACTCTTGGGTTCTTTGAACCCTGGACAGAAGAGGTCGGTCTTGAAGCTCAAGCATTCATAGTAAAGCTTTGGGATCGTGTTGGGAGACTCCAAGTGTGGTGGAGGTCTACTCAAAAAGTTTGTAAAGGTTTTGGTCACCACCTTCAAGGTCACCGCATAGTGGAACGGGTGCTTGCCGAGAGGCGGGTGCTTGGGAGACTAGGGTGAGGCCTTCTGTGGCGCTGGTGGTCTTAGTACCACCCACCCCTCCAACAGTTACTTATATCGTTTACCCTTTACCTATTGTTGTTTACTTGCTTGCTTGTCATAAGTTATCTCACGTAGTTGCACATTTAGAGAACTTACTTTGTGTTTAGCCTAAATTGAAAAGAAGCTAAAAATTGAGTAGCGCCTATTCACCCCCTCTAGTCGCTTATACCGATCTTTCAATTGGTATCAGAGCAAGGTGCTCTTCTTTGGCTTAACCGCCTAAGAGAAGTATAAGTGACTCGAGATGGAATGAAACCACTCCCGAAGTGACTCCCATCACCAAGGGTGAGCTATCCGCATATATGGATACGCTTTGACAAGAAATGAAAGGCTTGCTTGAATTATATCTTGGTAATAAGGAAGTTGTGGTTGCCAATGCCATTGATAATCCATCAAGTGGCTCAAAACCGGTGGAAGATCCCCTCAAGGAATCTCCCATCAGTGATGATGGAAATAAGACTAAAAGCAACCCCATGGGAACCATGCCACCACCATCTAGCTACAATAATGCTCCTCTTCCAATGCCACATATAAATCATTGTGGTACACCACCTAAGATTGATGTATCTAATTTTGCCAATTGGCAATATCTCGTGCGCTCTCACTTCAAAAGTTCTAGTGTTCATCTTTGGAAGGTTGTGGAGTTCGGCTTCTATCCGCACAACCCCTACAACATGACTCCCACCAAGGAAATCAACAATCAACTCAATGCCACCGCAATAGCCATTCTCCAAGATGCGTTGAGTCATGAGCAAATGACTCACATTCACGCTTATGACACCGCCAAGGAAACTTGGAATGCCCTTCAACGAGTCTACCTTGGCAATGAAAGCATTAAAAACTCCAAGTTTGAAGAAATGCACTATGAAGCCGATGCTTTTGTTGGGAAGGAGGATGAGACTCCCGAAGATCTCTATCGAAGGGTCATGGCTCTTTCAATTAGGATGATTAACCATGGGAGTAGGGATGTGAATGACAAGTGGATCAAGCGCAAGTTCATGCAATCCATCTTGCCTTACCACCGAGAGTTGGCCAACAACATTCGTTCAAGACCAGACTTCTGTGCCATGTCCTCCAATGAAGTGTTGAATGAGTTTGTGGCTCTTGGAATCATGAACAAGACCGCCGATGATGCCCTTGCTCATGCTCGGAGAATGGACTCTCCCACTCTTGCTTTTAAGGCGAAGGCTCATGTCTATGAAGAAGAAGTTGACTCATTAGGGAAGATTGAAGGTGATGATGAAGACATCAAGTGTGCTCTCCATGAGCAATTGGCTCTAGTCTCTAGAAGGTTTTGGAAGAACCAAGAGAAGGGCAATTTGTTAAAGGCTACCACAACTACCTCGATACCCAAGTTGAGGTCGTGTTACAATTGTGGAGAAGCCAACCATTTCATTGCCGAGTTCCCATATGAGAAGAGAGAAGACCATGGAGGAAGACTTATATTGAAATCTATGTTCAAGCCAACTCCCAACAAGAACTTCGTCAAGAAATTCCAAAACAAGAACTTTGGAAACAAGAACTTCCCCAACAAGAAGGAGCCACAAAAATATGTGTTGGTGGCCCGTGAAGAATATGAAGAAAATTATGACAATGACAGTGATGATGAAGATGATGGAGAGATTGTTGGTGTGGCTGCTATTGCTACAATTGCCACCACCTCTGCTACTACCACCTCAACCTTTTCACCTACGTCTCTCTTCAATTCTCCCAATGAGAACAAGCGGGCATCCAAGTCTACGCGTCTCATGTCTACTACTACTACTACCTCAACCTCTCCACCAACATCCCTCTTTGACTCTCCCAATGAGGACAAGCTCGTCACCAACTCCACATGTCTTATGGATAAAGCCTCTATGGTAACTCCTCCATCCACTATCCTCCCTTCTATTAATGCATCTACACTTGATGATGAGATGAGTCTTAAGATTAAGAAGGAGATAGTGGAGTCCACTAGTTGCTTGAATAACCTGAAGAGGGTGAAGGTAAAATATGTGTTGAGTCTTTGATGAGTCAACTAGGTGAAGCCCACTATATCATTGACGAGAGGGATGATTCCATCTCGGAAATGTTTGGTCATGCTCAGGAAGGTACCATGGAGATTTCTGACTTAAACGATGCTCTTGAGTAAGAGCAAAAGAAAAGAGTTACTCTTGAAGAAACCTATGTTGGTCATGAAGAATTTTTTAACTTGAATATCTCTAAACTTGTTAAAGAACATGATCATGCTATTGCTTTAACTAATGTGCTTAAAAAGGAAAAACATTGAGTGTGGGATTGGTCATGATAGGCTAAAGGAAGGAATGGAGAAACTCAAGAAGGAACATGAGGCCTTGTTGAGAAAATTCTCTACTCTTTCAAAGTCACATGAGCAACTTCAAACTCAAGTGACAAAAAATGTTTCAACCTTGTCAGCTAGTATTGCTTCATGTTCTACTAACTCTTCTTGTGAGCATGGAGATCTTTTAGAGGAGAACAAGAAGTTGAAAGCTACCATTGAGAAAGGCCTTGTCTCTTGCATACAAGGCGAGAAAAGCCTCAATGACATTTTGAGCAATAAAAGGGAAATGTGGCTAAAGAAGGACTTGTATTTGCATCCAAGTCAAAAAAGAAGAACAAGAGCAAGAAGAAGAAGAAGACGTTGCCCACTCCCCCTTCCAAAATGATTACTTTTGTGAAGGAGGGGGAGATGGCAAAAGAGAAGGAGCCAAGTATCCATAAGGGTAGAGATGAACCCTCTGAAGGGAATATGCCCTGAGAGGCAATAATAAAGTTGTTATTATACATATTCCAAGTATATGATAGATGTTTATTTTGCACGATATAATTGTATTAATTTGGAAACGTTAATACATGTGTGTTTAATAAACAAAAGGAAAGTTCCTAGTTATGCCTCTCTTATAAACTAGCTCGTTGATTAACAAGATGATCAAGGTTTCCTGATCATGGACATTGGATGTTGTTAATAACGAGGTCACAAAATTAGTGGAATGATGTGATGAACATTCATTTGAAGTATAGAATTACGATCAAAGTCATTGTGTTTATATTGCTATAACATCTAACAAAGTAATCCTAGTCCTTAGACCATGAGATCATGTTAATCACTAACACTGGAAGAGTATCTTGATAACATCAAATGTCACACCGTGAAAGGGTGATTATAAAGGTGGGTTCAGTGCTACAAAAGTGTTACGTAGAAGCTCATGGATCAAGAGTGGGATTTGTCCATCCCGATGATGGATAGATATTCTCTAGGCCCTCTCGGTGATATCACATTGGTTAGCTTGCAAGCAAGTGATGAGATCACTAGAATGTTATATCACGGGAACGAGAAAAGAGTACATGTCTGTAACGAGATCAAACTCGGTATGGAGATACCGATGATCGAATCTCGGACATGTAATATATCGCGAGACAAAGGGATTTAGTTACTAATGTTAAAGGTTCTCATGATCACAGAAGTCATCGTAGAATGTGTAGGAGTCAGTATGGATCTCCAGGTCGGGGGGCTTCTGATTATTGATCTGAGAGGGGTATCGATCATGTCTACATTATTTATGAACCATAGGGTGACACACTTAAGGGACACCAACACCATTTGGAGAAAATGTGTTTCAAACAAATGAATTGCAAAGCACTGGAATTATGTCAATAGACACTGAAACTGTTTCGGGTGAAATTGCTGAAATTGGTTCTGCATGTAATATTGAAATGTTGCAGGGGTTTTTATGTGAATGTTTGTTAATTAAAGTAATTAAAAAAATTCTGAATAAATTTAATAAAAGAGTTTTATTAAATGAGAGAGCATTAAATTTGGAGAAATTTAATGCATTTAAAGTAAAGACTTTAAAGAGGAATGTTAAGGGACACTTTTATGTGGAGGGGGTTACCACCACATGAATGGGGGAGGTGAGGGTCACCTCCATGGGGTGCCGGCCATGGGAGGGGTACGCCCTCCTCCTATAAAAGGCCACCCCTCTCACCCTTATTCCTCACACATCCTCGTGAAGGATATCTCTCCCCCTCTAGAATTATTCCCCCATAGTCTCGGATTAGCGACATACATGTTCCTGGTGGAATTTCGTCTGGAAGGAGTTGTTTCTTCTGCTGCATCGCTGGAGCGAGGAGGCAGCGGTTGTTTGGTGGCCTGAACGTGTGTGCGAGTGTGGATGCGCTGCTGGTTTGTGGCGCTAGGACTTCCACACGATCTTGAGATCGGCAAGCATACGACTACATCATCCACGAGTTCCTACTCGTTAACAAAACTTTGTTGTCTTCAAGGGTAAGTTCTCCATGGATGTATATCCACCCGTTTCTTGTATCTAGTAGATGTATCTTGGCGTATAGTTCTCATCGTAGGAATTTTTTTTGTTTTCTAGGCTGTGAACCCTTCACCCTCTCACAATGATTTCGCAGGAAAATATAATCCTTCATATGTTCTTATGAAGTCTTATGATGGTCATGTCTATGCTAAATATGTAGGCACCTCTTATGGTGATGATTACCATTGGTCCATTTGGGTTCCTAAGATTCTTGTGACTAACAAAAGAGGACCCATTCAACGATGGGTACCTAAAACCAAGAATTGATCTCTTGTAGGCTATGCTTCCGGTGGGAGAAAATGGGTGGTTGATAGTTGTTCCACAAGTCATATGACCGGAAGCAATGAGATGCTTGATGAAACAAGAGCTAATACTTCCAATATGTGTGTCACTTATGGAGATGGATCAACATCTAAGGTATTGGGTTTGGGTAAGGTAGTGGTCACTCCGGATATATCCATTGTGGAGATTATGCTTGTCAAAACCCTTTCATACAATTTACTTTCTGTTCATCAACTCATGCTTATGGTATTTAATGTCTACTTTACCCCAAAGGTTGTGGTTCTCATGTGGAGCAAGACTCTCTCTATAGCCTTTGTCGGGTATACCGAGAACGGTTTGTATGTGGTAGATTTCGATAAGAAACCCACACCTACCGCAACTGGCCTAATGGCTAAAGGTGACATGGGATGTCTTTGGCATCGCCGTCTTGCCCATGTCAACATGAGGTCTTTGCAAAGTCTCCACACGGGAGGACACATCCTTGGTTTAAAAGATAACGTGCATTTTGTCAAAGATCGTGTGTGTAGGTAATGCATTGAAGGAAAGCTCCATCAGACGGCAGACCCCCAACTACAACCATCTACTCTGATGGGATCTTGGAGCTCCTTCACATGGACCTCTTTGGTCCACCATCGTTTGATAGTCTTGGGGGAAGAAGTATTCTTTGGCTATTGTTGATGACTACTCAATATACACATGGGTATATTTCTTAAAGAAGAAGAGTGAGAGTCAACAAACCATCATCAATTTTGCCAATGAAGTGCAACGTCAACATAATAAGAATATCTTGGCCATTAGAAGTGACAATGGGACCGAGTTCAAGAACTACACCCTTGATGAGTTTCTTGGTGATGAGGGGATCAAGCATCAATATTATGCTCCTTATACCCCTCAGCAAAATGGTGTGGCAGAAAGGAAGAACCAGACTCTTATGGATATGGCAAGAACCATGATTGCGGAGTTCAAGTCCCCATATAACTTTTGGGCCGAAGCTATCTCTACCGCTTGTAATATTGACAACCGGGTTTATCTTTGCAAGTATTTGGATATGACTCCATATGAGATCCTCACCGACAAGAATCCAAGTATTCACTACCTTCGGGTGTTTGGGTGCAAGTGCTACATCCTCAAGAAAGGTAACCGGTTATCTAAGTTCGAGACTCGCACTATTTAAGGTATCTTTGTTGGCTATGCATCGGACTCTCATGCATATAGGGTCTATAACAAGTCCACCGGACAAGTTATAGTATCCTCTAATGTGAGGTTCAATGAGCATAATGGATCCAAAGTGGGGAAAATTGATCTTAGTGATGTAGGTGGATAAATTCCTCCTCAAGCCATAAGAAAAATGGGTGTGGGATTTTTCCGACCCATTGAGGAACCCCTTGTGGTGGAAGGAGAAGGACAATGCTCTACTCAAGTGGAGCCCTCACCTACTCAAGATCTACATCAACCCCATAGCCATCAAGATGCCATTGTTGAAGAGATAGCTCATGATCAAGGTCAAGCTCAAGCTAATGATGGGTGTCCTTCACCCCATAATGACCATGGTCAAGATCATGTGGGTGATCGAGGTCAAAATATCGAGCAAGCTCAAAGAGAGGAGCAAGCTCCATTTCAAGGTCAAGACAAGGATCAAAATAGTGGTGATGACCAAGTAGGTTCTCAAGAATCTGTTGAGGAAGCTCATGCTTGTCATTAAGCAAGAAGGATCGCCAAGCTCATCCATGAAGGAATTACTCTTGAAAATGTTGTTGGTGATCTTGAAAGGGGCATTTCTACCCGTAACCAAGTGGCTAACTTTGTTGGCCACAATAGTTCCATTTCTTGTGTAGAGCCCAAAAAGGTGTATGAAGCGCTTGAAGATTGGGATTGGCTTGTGGCCATGCACAAAGAACTTCACAACTTCAAGCACAACAAAGTGTGGACTTTGGTGGAAAGACCCAAGGAGTGTCATAATGTCATCGGGACAAAGTGGATCTTCAAGAACAAGCAAGATGGAAATGGAATGGTTATTTTCAACAAGGAAAGATTGGTGGCTCAAGGCTTCTCCCAAGTCAAGGGTCTCGACTACGGTGAAACTTCGCTCCCATTGCCCGTCTTGAATCCATTCGTACCTTGCTTGCATATTCATCTCATCACAACTTTAAGTTACAACAAATGGATGTTAAAAGTGCATTTCTTAATGGTCCCTTAAATGAGTTGGTGTATGTCAAGCAACTTCCAGGTTTTGAGGACCCCAAGTTTCCAAACCATGTCTACAAACTTGATAAAACCCTCTATGGACTTAAACAAGCCCATGTGCGTGGTATGAGCACCTTAGAAAGTTGTTGGTAGACCGTGGTTTCGAAGTTGGGCTAATCGACCCCACTCTTTTTACTAAGAGAGTTGGAGGAAACTTGTTCATATGTCAAATTTATGTTGATGATATTAATTTGGTTCTCCTAACAAAGCCTTCAATGATGTCTTTGCTAAGCTAATGACCGATGAGTTTGAAATGTCTATGATGTGTGAATTGCAATTCTTCTTTGGATTTGAAGTGAAGAAATTGATGGGAGTTATCTTCATTAATCAAGCCAAGT
Source organism: Avena eriantha (assembly GCA_910589775.1). NCBI lineage: Eukaryota > Viridiplantae > Streptophyta > Magnoliopsida > Poales > Poaceae > Avena > Avena eriantha. Next base: position 437,073,367 of record OU342740.1, on the reverse strand, counting down.
ACATTCATGCTATGCTCAAGAGGTTTAAGTTCATAGATTTAAATGGAGCCAAGACTCCCATGCCTCTCAAGTGTGATCTCTCTCTCTCTCTCTCAATGTAAAGGGTAAAGATGTGGATCAAAAGGTATATCGATCTATGATTGGTTCTTTGCTTTATCTTTATGCATCTAGACCAGATATCATGTTAAGTGTGGGTATTTGTGCATGGTTTCAAGCCACCCCAAAATAAAGCCACCTTATGGTGGTCAAACGAATTATTAGATATTTAGTTGATACCCCAAACTTTGGCTTATGGTATCCCAAGGGCTCAAGCTTTGTTCTTCAGGGTTTCTCGGATTCAGATTGGGCAGGAGACAAAGTTGGAAGGAAATCAACCTCCGGGGCTTGCCAATTCATTGGTAGGTCCTTGGTGTGTTGGTCATCAAAGAAACAAAATTGTGTCTCCTTATCCTCCACCAAAGCCGAGTATATTGCGGCCATTGGTTGTTGTGCTCAATTATTGTGGATGAGGCAAACTTTAAAGGATTACGGTGTCACGTGTGAGAAAGTTCCTCTTCTTTGTGATAATGAAAGTGCCATCAAGATCGCCTACAACCCGGTGCAACACATAAGAACTAAGCATATTGATATTCGTCATCACTTCATCCGGGAGGATGTGAACAATGGAGATATTGACCTCTCATATGTGAGCACCGAGAAGAATCTAGCGGATTTATTCACCAAGCCCCTTGATGAGAAGAGATTCCGACATTTAAGACATGAGCTAAATATCATAGATTCGAGAAATGTGGCTTGAGATCATGCACCCATACCCATGCATCCATATGTTGTTCCATCTAGATGTAGGCATGGAAATAGGGGGAGTGCAGCCCTAATTCATTGGACTATCACTCCCCCATTATACCCAAAGTGACAAAAATCATTCTCTTAATATCATTATGTGATATGTGAGCTTCAGTGATGAGTTTTGGTTATGGACCCAAGATACATCTTTGCGGTACCAAGACAAGTATACTCAAACATGGTGGCCTAGGCCACCACCCTCTCCTTTTGAGAGGTCGATCTTTCCTCGTGTTTGTCATGCTTTGGGTTACATGGATCTTGGAGACTTGCACTCCCATTTGGTTCTTACGTGTTTTCTCCTCATTTAGAGTGAAATCGTCCCTATATTAGTTTGGGAGTCTCAACCCAAGCCCCCGCTCTTTATCTTGAAGCCCCTTCTCTTCTGCACAAGAACCTTTCCTTGAATTTGTCATTTTTCTTCTGGTGCAACCGGTAATACTGGACATACCGCGGTACTACGGGACCGAGCTAGTTCCCAGGGTGAAACCTGGAAACTATTCCAGGTGCGGTACTACCGGGCCATTCAGTGGTAGTACCGGTACTACTGGTTCTCCTAACCGGTACTACCGATCAGTGTTCTGGCTAAAGGGTGGATCGAGGGTGGGGGTGAGGCACCCCCTGTGCCTCATTTTCCCCAACTTCCCCTCATGGTACCACCACCGCCGCCGGAGGAAAAATTGCTGCCGGAGTCTGCCGGCGCCGTCTTCCACCGGAACCGGCCTCCTTGCAGGCTCCTCCTTGCAGGCTCCTCCTCCATCTCCACCTTCATGGACATCGATACAACTGCCCCTCCCCTTTTATTCTTGCTTATCTCCATGGATCTAGATCTCCTCGATTCATGGCCATAAGCTCTCGGTCAGTGGTTTGTACTACATGTATCTTGCCTCTCTCCACTCCATACCTATAGAAATCGAGTTTTGGGGTCTTAGTACCATGGATTTGTGGTCTGTTTGTACCAGATTCATGCGAGCTCCCGACCGACCGATAGTACTGGGAAATTTTCTGGTACTACTGCTCGCGTGCGGTACTACCGCTCATAGTTTCCGGTACTGCCAGACCCGGCCAAATTCACTTTTTTCCGAAGTCTCGACTCCTATGTGGTTTCATTTCTTCAGGTTCTTCTACCCTTATCTCCTTGCTGTTCTTCCTATTGCCTTCACAGGTGCAGGTGGTTCTAGGCATGCTAGGAAGCGTTCCAAGTCACTTCATGAGATTGAGGAGGAAGAGTTAGAGTCAGAACATGAGGTCTTGCCTCAGCCTAGTACCCGCATGAGGTTGAATTCTACTCGGGGTGGTCGTGGAGGTGCTTCCAAGCGGTCTTCTGACCATGGGGATGCCCCTCCTCCTCCATCTTCGAGTCGCCCCAAGAGCCAGAGTTCTAGGCCATCAGGGCCAAAGCTATTGTGTGATATGTCTGATGCTAACTATGCTGCCTTTAGGTATGATAATCCATATGGCATGAATCGTGGCCGTGACAGGGAAGACAGTTTGTTCTACACCGAGTTTCAAGAGCGTGTGTACAACGAGGTCATCATGAACAATGAAAAGATAGTTGTGTCGCAGAAATGGATTGATATGGCTCATGTGAACAAGAATCTTGGTTACTTTGGTGAAGCTAAGGAGATTTGCACCCATATTGGCTTGCTTCCCATCATGAAGTTCCAACAAGATTATGATCCTTCTCTCATTGCTCAAATCTATGCCACTGTCCACTTCAAGAAGAATCAGTCAATGACCTTTATTTCGATGACTTAGGGGGATTGTGAGGCAAGCTACTTTGGCTCAATTTGGCGCCATTCTTGGCTATGAGGATCGTGGCATTGACCAACCGTGCGGCTTTCGTTGTCACAATAATGAGCATCCCATGAAAAAGGAAGTCCTTGCTCCTCTTTATATCTGAGGCTAGGATGTTGCTGGTAAGATCAAGGACCTTCTCCCCACATATGATATTGTGAACCGCATCCTCCGTGAGACCGTTGCTCATCGTGCGGGCAGCCAAGATGAGATTCATGGCTTCTTGGTGGATATCATGTTCCACACCTATTTCAACTGTGACAACGGTGTTCCCCTTGATGTTATGGATTACATTTGGAATGAGATGGTTGTTGCTACTTGCACTTGGAGGGTGCCACCTTTTGCCCCGTACATCATGGCTCTTATCATCTCCAAGAGTGAGCATGTTTCTAGGAACCTCTCTTCCCTCCGGCTTGTCAAACATAGGAGCAAGGCTTTGTTGATAAAGAAGCATGCTAAACCTCGCAATGCGTCCGGTCAAGAGGTGGATGAAGATGGCAATGTGGTTGAAGTGGAATCGGGTGATGAAGATAGTGGCCGTGATCAAGATTTTGTGGTATCGCGTCGTGAGCATGTGTAGCCCTCATGGGCGAAGAGGATGGAAGCCAAGATCAATAAGGTGTTTTGCTTCCAAGTTGACAACCAGAAGCGCATGTATGAAGCCCATGTCTATGCTAAGAAAGCTACTACTCGTCAGAAAGAATTGATGGAATCCCAACAGTTGACCATCTCCGAAGGCTCCAAGAACAACATCACTCTGGAAGAGCAATGGATCTCCAATTATAGCAATTGGAAGTTTGATGATGCATCTTCCTCCTTCCGTGCTCCGCCGGTCCATGATGATGAGGAGGAGTGATCTTAGTGGCACTAGTCTTGCTCTACTCCCTTTTTGGCGTCTTGATGCCAAAGGGGGAGAAGGGTAATAGTGTACGGGATTTGCATGGGAAAGTCACAAGCTCGTTCTTTCTTTGATCTTTGGTGGCTTATGAACTTTTTACCTCATATTATTCGTGAACTCTTTGTGCTAACTATTTGTGCTATGTAAGTTGAGACTATGTGGTTATCTTGTGGATCCATCGTATGTGACTTATGGGTATTCTTATATGGATCCATCTCTTGTGTGAGTGTTATCTATTGTATTATCCTTCTATTTCTCATCACATATTGTGCAAAGGTATGAACTCCTCGTTTTCTATCTATGTCTTTGCACTATTGTTTGGCTTGTAGAATAGAGGGGGAGTGTTGATCCTAGATTGTACTAGCAATGTGTGCACATATCTAGGGGGAGGCCGTCTCTATTTTTCAAACCATGAGCATTATCATAATATTTATCATGCAAAGTTGTGTTGTCATCAAACACCAAAAAGGGCGAGATTGAAAGGGTATTTTTATCCTAAGTGGTTTTGATGTTTGTTGACAACACATGTGTCAGACGAATCGTTTGCTAAGTGTGTCCCAGGTTTTACGAAGGAAAAGGCATTCGGTTCCCCTCTAAAAGGTTCTTAGCAAGATATAGTTTTTCTAGGGCTTTTTGCTTGAGTCGTAGGAACACCATACTATCAAGAGGGGGTCCACTTTGGAAAGTTTGGGTGGAATCAACACTATTTTGCAAAACCTCAGGCTTTCCCAATGGTTGAGATCTTAGGTGGCGTTTGCCCTTGTGGCTGTGGCTGTTGCTTCTGTGCAGTCCGGTAGTACCGGAACTCCCATCCGGTACTACTGCTCAACACCGGTAGTACCGCTTGTCGGTACCGCGGGAGACAGAACCTTTGGCGAGCTGTGTCTCCCCCTCTTTTCCTCCCCGGTACCACTGAGCGGCACCACCGCCCGGGTCTAGTAGTACCGCTCTTGTATCCGATACTACCACTTGGCGGTAGCACCGCTTCCTCAAGCTACTGCTACCATGGGAGGCAGAAGCCACGCCACATTGCTAGCGCCTTCCCGGTACCTGGTCCGGTACCTGACCGGTAGTACCGTGTTCATCCGGTACTACCGCTCATGGGACCGGTACTACCGGTCGTCGCCTATCTGCAACAGGCAGATTCCTCTTAGGGGTATAAATAGAGCCTTGTTCTCCAACGAGAAGTTTGACTCTTTTATCTCTCTCCTCCATTGTTCTTGAGCTTCATTTCCACTAGATCTCCCCCATTGTGCTCCAATCTCCTTGATACTTTGGTATTTGGTGGAGGAGGTCTAGATCTAGGGTTTCACCAAAGCAAAGTTGATTCCCCTAGTTTTCCTTTGTGTATCTTGTTATTCTGGGGTTCTTTGAACCCTAGATGGAAGAGGTCGGTCTCGGAGGTCGGGCATTTGTTGTAAAACTTTGGGATCATGTTGGGAGACTCCAAGTGTGTTGGAGGTATACTCAACAAGTTTGTAAAGGTTTCGGTCGCCACCTTCAAGGTCACCGCATAGTGGAACAGGTGCTTGCCGAGAGACGGGTGCTTGGGAGAATCGGGTGAGGCCTTCTATGGCACTGGTGGTCTTAGAACCACCCACCCCTCCAACGGAGACGTACTTCCCCTCAAAAGGAAGGAACTTCGGGAAAAAAACTCCGTTTCTACTCTCGGTTACTTCTATCCTTTACCCTTTACCTATTGTTGTTTACTTGCTTGCTTGTCATAAGTTCTCTCACGTAGTTGCACATTTATAGAACTTACTTTGTGTTTAGCCTAAATTGAAAATAAGCTAAAAATTGAGTAGCGCCTATTCACCCCCTCTAGTCACTTATACCGATCTTTCAGCTGGGCCGCGGCTGCCCTTGCTGGCTGCTATGCGCTGCGCGTGGTGAAAAGGTGAGAGGCGGGCCGGCTCGGGCCGGTTCTATAGAGTTTTGGGATGTGACACAAGGTCCTACCGATCTATCTATTCTTTTCATTTTCTTTTATTCATTTTTCTTATTTCTTTCATATCTTTTTCAAAACAATTCCAAATGAGTTCGAACCAGTTTCAAAATTTTTAGGATCAACTTAGGATCCTTTTTGAAACATTTTCACCAATTTGCAAATAGTGGATTTGTACAAACCTTAATTTATTCCTCATAGGAACATTTTGGCAAATCAAAATAGCCTTTTGAACTAGGGTTTTGAAAATTAATTTTTGCATGGATGCAATGATGCAATGCCACATGTCACTCACTCAAGCAAAAATCAATTTATGCCTTTTGCCTATAGACTACTTAGGCCATATCAAATGTAATAAGTTTTGTAAAGCCTCAAACTGAATAATCAAACAATGAAAATAAAATGAAGAAGTCATGTTATCTTCTCTCATCCAAATCAAATGGTGAAAAATGTTTCACAAATCCATTAATCCAAATAGGGACCTAAAAGTCAAATAAAAATTATTCAAATATTTCTACCATAATTGGGAAAGTCATTTTATTCCCTCTCAAGAATTTAAAGTATGGTTGGATTAATTTGTTTGAGATTTGTTTTAGTTAAAACACAATCAAGTTGAATAGTCATGTTTATCCAATCTCATTCAAATTTCTGAACTCAAGGTTGAAGGAAAATGAAATCAAAAGGCTTCTTTTCTTTGGGAAAATTCAACAAAGTCAAAACATTCAACCAACTTATTTTATTTATTTCACATTCCAAAATTAGGAGAGTTTTGGGATGTCACACAAGGTATGTTTCTCCTTCGAACCCCAACTTAGTTGCAATAAAACCATGCCCTAGCTCTTGCCATTATCAATCTGGACTTAGGTCTTTTTTGTGCTTATTATCTTTTTGAGCATGATAAGTTTTGTTATTTAGAGGAGATTCTTTTGTGGAATGTGTAGAGGGGTACTCCATGCTTATTTCTATTGGATCAAAAAATTATTTGAAGAAAGTTTTTAATTAGTGAAAGTTTTTATTTTTAGATGAACCCAAGGAGCCATACGCGTGCGGTGGCTACTCAAGCCGCGCCACCGGTTGAAATACTAACCCCAACAACGCTCAACATTGAGTTCATAGAATACCTTCATCTCAACCATTTCAGTCGTCTCAAGAACATCGAGATCAAGTCCACCGAATGGGCATGCCCCCATATTTTGAACCCTTCCCACTAAGATATTTTGGGAAGAGGACCAGAGAACTAGGGTTGACGGGAGTGCTGCCATTGCCGCCGTTGGAGGTTCGATTGTTCCCACTAAGATATGGTTGGAGGTTCGATTGTTCCTCCGTTGTTGACGGGAGTGCCGCCATTGCCGCCGTTGCCAGCGTTGGGCGGGTCGGTTCCGTTACCGCGATTGCCACCATTGCCGGCGTTGGGCGGGTCGGCTTCTTTACCGCGATTGCCACCGTTGTCGCGATTGGTAGAGGTATCGCCTGTGTTGATGACGGCGCACATGAAGTGATTGGGGAAGCTGCTGCTTCCACAACTCTCAGATCCAGAACGTAGGTTCCATCTTCAGTGGCAGATCGCTCAGATCGGAGTCGCAACTACTGTTGCTAACCGTGTTCTCGACTGTTGTCGGGGCGTTGAGCTCACTGAGGGTGCCGATCGATGGAGGGAACCATGATGCTGGGGCAATTGTCGGCATTGTCAGCTGATCAGGCATGCGAAGCATGCCCATCTGACCAACCTGGAAGTGGAAGCTCCCGATCGCCTGGCTGATTCCGTCGCCCGCGGGCTCGAAGGCCGGGCGAGTAGCCGGCGTGTGGATGGTGAAGTCGAACGTGCCGAAGGGCTGGTGGATCTCCGCTGTTGCAGAGTTGTAGATCGCGGTTGATGAGGCCGAAGAAGCCACACCATCAGCACTCCCAATTCCCACAGACGGTGCGAATTGACGAGGGTTTAACTCATTAATGCCCATTGTTATGGACTTGGGTTTTGGAGAAGGAGGGAGCGTTGGAGACATCTATCGGCTAGCAAACAAGCACACAGGGGACAAAGATTTACCCAGGTTCAGGCCTCGTAGAGGTCCCTACTCCTGCTTGTCTGCTCGTGGAATTATCGAAGGAATAGAAGATTACAATGGTGCGCAGATGCAATCTGGCGAGGGTTGTGGAAACTAGGGTTGTGTGTGTCCTCCTCGCTGCCCCCTCCTAGCCCTTATATAGAGATAGGCTAGGTCTCGGGTAGCAGGTCGAGTCGGTTACAAGTTAGGGTTTTCCCTTTCAAACTTTCTATCTTTAGCTTCTTCTTGTTCTTCAAGCAATCGAGAGTCCGTAGGTTACTCGAGTCTTTTCATTTGGGCCTTGGCGACACCGTGGGCCTTTACGTATTTAGACCGTATATACCAAGCTCGAGTACCTGTAGGGTATACCCATGTCAGTGGGTGTTCCACTTCCATAAGCAAAATGGTCACCATTTGGTCAAGCTAATTGACGTTAACTAGTAACGCTTCACGGGAGGCAACCCATATGAAATAAAAGTTTTTAATTGTGTTAATATTTGTTTTGTTTTTATTTTCTAAAAAAGAGTGTTAAAAATATCCATTAAAGAGAGGAGAAGAAACAAAGGTAATCTTTCACTTAATTTTATTCACTAACACGTAGTTATTTAATCACTAGTATAGTGTTGTATTAAAATTATACTGTCATTTTTAAGGTGTAATTTATATGCAAAGGCGTGCGAGAAACATGCAACAAAAAAATTCAAGTCTTGCAGACTCAAAGGGTCTTAACGACTATAATTATGGTGGGAGGCCACCCTACCACCTGCCCGTACCATATCTGGGCTGAAGAAAATGAAGGATTTTAAATTTTGTTCGAAGATACTGAGTTCTTAAGGACCATCCATATGGTGGGACGCGGCCGTACCGCTCGCTCGTACCATATTCGAATCAAAGTTTGTGAAATTATCCAAAATTATTGCGATTGTAACGACCATAAGTATGGTGGGTGTGGCTGTATCGTGTGCCCGTACCTAGTAGGTCGCCCGGACCGAACCTCTATCCTAAGGAAACCTCGCTTAGTACATGTTGGACGCAACTACCGAAGCCGTACCATTTCACCTTACTGACTGTTTGGATGTGACTTGAGCCCAGGGGAGAGGTAAACCTAAACGTAAACTCTCATTTTCTCTTTCTTCTTCCTCCAAACTCCAAACTATCTCCATTGGATCTTCACCTCTACTCATTTTTTATTCGATTCCTCGCATGTCATCAATTCAAGGTATGTTTCTCCTCTGATCCCCAACTTATTTGCAACAAGACCATGCCCTAGCTCTTGATATTATCAATCTATAACTAGGTCTTATTTTGAGATCATTGAACATGTTAAGTTTTGTTATTTAGAGGAGAATTATTTTTTTAGAAAGTGTAGAGGGATACCATGCTTATTTTTATCAGATCAAAATTTTATTTAAAGAAAGTTTTAATTAGTGAAAGTTTTTATTTCTATATGAACACAAGGAGCCATATGCATGCGGTAGCTATACAAGACACACCACGAGTTGAAGGAATAACCCCTGTAGTGCTCAAGAGAGTTCACAGAAGAGTTTCATCTCAACCATTTCAATAGTCTCAAGAACCGCGTTCTCAAGTCCACCGAACGGGCATGCCCCCATATTCTGAACCAACTAGGCCTTTGCCGTGATTTTAATTATCTTTGCAATAATGTTGGTTTGCTTGACCATTTTTTAATGAGGCCGCGACCTATCGCCGCTTGACACTCAAGTTTCTTAGCACCTTGAAGCATACGGTGGGTCCATTCTACAGTTCTAAGGAGGACATCACAGGAGCTGATGGGAGCACTTTCCGTTTGATGAACTGTGAGTACGACTTGTCTCTTTATGATTGGTGTCAGTACTTTGGTTTTGCCAACAACATCACCGACATCCTCTCCACTTGTTTTACACTTAGCCCTACCCGTAAAAATCATTTCAACAAGATGACAATTTCCAAACCTATTCCAAAGGGGAATCAAATTGAGTGTACTACAATCCGCTATTTGTTCCATGTTATTGCCAACACCCTACATGCCCTTGGTGAGTTCACAAGAGTCAATGAGGAGGACATGATGATCCTCGAAAAAGCTGCCACTCGGAACTGTAACTTGACGCCAAATTTGGGCGCTCTTCTAGTGATTTGTTTAAAGTATCAAGCTCTCCAAACTCGTGCACCCATAAGTGGAGGAGGAGTTATCACCGTTCTCGCTCGAGCACTCCATCTCAGGTGATTTGTTTGAACATCTTCTGCCTCCCCAACTCCCATAGCACCACCCCTCCCAGGTCACCGGAGCCCAAAAGATGGCTGAAGCCTCATCTTCTGCAGTGGCGGCGGTGGAAAAGGAAAGCTTTCGCGGGGTGTGGATCCCGTGTGTCCTCAATTACGCCAAGCTCCGCCTCATGGAGAACGAAGGACTCTCTGTGCCGGCGACTAGCGGAGCGGTTATCGAGAAACCATCCCCAACCCAAAGCCGGCGAGCGAGTGCATTTCGGCACCCTCCTCGACAGAGGTTTGAGTTTTCCACCCTCAGATTTCTTTTTTGAGGTCATAGATCACTACGGAGTTCAACTCCACCATCTCCCCATGAACTCTATTTTAGAGATGAGTAGTTATGCTTCTTTGTGCAAGGGGTATCTCGGCATTAGGCCGAGCCTTCTTCTTTTCTGGTTCTACTTTGGAACCCGGAGAAATTCCATCACCACCGGTAATCCCTACATTCCTGGAACGCTCAACATTTATGCTAGGAGAGAACGTGTCTATCCTAGGATTAAGGCTAGCGAGTCGGTGAAAAAGTGGTTGTCCATGTTCTTTTACCATAAGGACAGACCGGCTCCCGGCAAAGCTACTGCTTTGTCGACTTTCGTCGATGGCACCGCCATGCCCCAAGACTCCTGGGACGCGGATGCTCCGGCTCTCACAGACGATCTGCTTCTTGCAAAGAGGCAGATCGAATATCTAATGAAGCATAAGGATCTGAACGGATCTGACTTAGTGCACTACCGGCTGGCGCGCCGGATCCAGCCTCTTCAACACCATGGAGACTGGCTTATGCACTCCATCACCAAGAGCAAGACAGACTCTCTCCGAATCTGCCCCATGGCCTACTCGAAGAAGGACAATGAGTGCCAAATCCAGTGGCTGATCACGGAGCGAGTCAAGAAGAAAATTCTGGACTTGCCCTTGGACATGCACACAGCTGACGATCCTGTGACACCAGTAAGTTTTCCAGCAGTAACTCGAATTATATGTTCATCCTATTCATTGTTTTGCAATACCGAGATACCATTTTCCTTTTCAGCTTGTTGACCTCCCAGAGTTGGAGCTTTCTCCTATCGAGGGATATCCTCCTGAGTTATCTCAGGATGATGGAGAATTGGTTCCACTGCCGGATGCACTTACTCGAAAGCATAAGGCTCCGACTATCGTGGTGGTGTCACGACAGATGCCATGGATAGGCTAAAGGTGGGGTCAATATGCACTAGAGGAATCCAGGGAGGGAAAGTGTGGTGATTCCACACACATATGCTTTGTATTCTCCAAGTTCACCGAGTCTATAGATGCTCCTTGAGCTGTATTGGGGAGAGGAGGAAGAAGAAGCTCTCTTACTCTCACCACAACTTTCACCCAATGAACTAACTACTCACCCGCCAGCCCCTTCTACAGAGGCCCTAGCGCTCCTTATAAAGGGGAAGCTAGGTTACCAGTTAGGGCATACGTGGAGGCATATTCCTGGGAATATGCCTCTCGCAAAATAGCAAACCGACCGGGTCTCCTTTTCCCTTTGTAAGCCATGTAGAGGCTACGTAACCCTCTACGGCGCCAGCGTCAGCCGACATAGGCTACGTCACCTTTGTCGGCCACGCCCTGCTGGTCCCTCCCTCTATTCGCTTCGCTCACGCTCCAGCACACAGAGACCACCTTTTGACCAGCGGGATACCTTCCTTCTCTTGCAAGTCTGGTATAACCCGACCCCGTGGGTACCTGCATACAAGTTACAGAAAGCCTGCCGGCATACGACATACGTTAGCCAGGACACAGTCAGGTGGACATCCTTCGGTCCGGGTTACTCCGCAAGTTGGCCTGCCTTGAGGTGACCCGGCCAGCTCTCGCTTTGACCTTGCCATACCTCGGCTAACTCGGCCACCATACCCCGGCGTGACCCTACCCTGGGGTATCCCCGCAACATTAGTCCCCGAAGCTGGCGCGGTCTTAGCAATTTCAGCTGCTAAGGCCACGGCAGGTTCAATCTACCAAGCTTTTTGCTCCCCTTTCCGAGTTACCTTGTAGTTCGGATTTCGTAGCCTAGCTTTCCCTTTGCACATTCCGAGTTATCACTCGCTGGCTGGGTCACTCTTCAATTTTCCGCGTTATCCTTCCTTATCTCATACACTTCCCCACATCCTACGTGGAGGGTAATCATCACCTTGCCTCATTTTAAGGGCTTGCGCCAGTTACTACACTTATTATCAGGGGTTACTGCTGCAAACGTCGCGTCTCAGCTGCCTCCTCGTTAACTCCATCACCACGTCACGTCATGGGATCCCCTGTTTCCTGTGGCCCTTCCTGTGGCTTGCTTCTGATTGGCTGACCCGGCAGATGCACGGCTACACTGTGTGGCCTCAAGGCACTGCCTGATCCCACTATCTATTGCAAGGGCGTGGTTAAATAGGGGAGAGGGCACGCCCCTTGGCTGTTTTCCCCCTTCTCGCGCCTCTCTGCCTTTCTGATCCTTCTTCTTCCTTGCGACAGTGCCGCCACCACCGCTTCTGCTTAGCGCTGCCACCGCCGTGCCTTGCTCCTTCTCATTATCCTCGCCGCTGCTCCCGCACCGCTTCACCGCCACGGGGCCACGCCAATCTAAATCACTGTCCCCCACCTCCGTTTGGGCCGGTGAGGACAACGACTTGGAGATGACAGAGGAGGAGCTCGCCATCGTCGAGGAAGAAGAGATGGAGGAGGAAGGCGAGGCTCAGGAGCGTGGTGCCTAGGCCGGCTCCTAGGTGTGCCAAGATGATCTCGATTGGCTCTACCGCACCCGCCACATCCCCGAAGGTGTAATTTCTCGCCTTGCCTCCGAGGAGATTGCTCCCTCACCCAATCCGGGTGAGTTCGTCGTCTTCCTCTCTCACCTCTAGCGCTACTTCGGCCTACTAGTGAGTGATTTATTTCATGATTTTGCCAATACCTACGAACTCCAACCTCATCATCTTCCGGCGAACGCCATTACGTCCCTCTCCTCCTTCGGATCCGCCGTAGAAGGGTACCTCGGCTTGTGGCCTACTAAAGAGCTTTGGATCCGATTCTTTGGTCTCTCGAAGAACATTATCCCGGATAAGACAGCTACCCTTGCTGACAAATTTCTCAGCCATTGCGGTGCTGCTTCCATCTCTCCCCGCAAAAACTCCGTCTTTCCCCGGGTTACCAGCCTCGAGTCCTGCAAGGGCAGGGCCCGGACCTTCTTTTATGTGAGGAATAGCTCGGATGAGGATCTGATCTGGCTGCACCCCTTCGCGATGGGTCCTCCTAATCCAGCTCTGTTGAACCGGGTTCCCAACAAACCAACTGCCTTGGCGAGTCAGGTTAATAAGCGGTTCAAGGAACTGAAGGAGCTGGGGATGCGCAACGAGGATGTGATGATCACATTTGTCCGCAGCCGGATTTCCCAACTGCAGAAGCGCACACACAAACTCTGCCATATGAGCTGGCGACTTGACCCCAACTGGACCTCCTCCTTCGAGCTGGACAACACTGAGATCTTTCGCCGGGTTAAGGCCATCTTCATGACCGATAAAGATTTCAACGCGGATTGGGAGTGGGGGTTGGAGCACTACTGCCAGGACAAGCCTCCTCCTGCGGTAAACTTTATTACCCAATCCTTCTCCGAGTTATACTCTATGTCAGAGCGTATTGTTTATTTGATCCCCTTGCATTTTCCCTTTAGTTGTTTCTCCAGCAGACCATTGAAGATGGCACCGAGCCTTCCCTCAAATGGGGGAAGGATTGGCTTGTCTCAGATGAGGAGGAGCCGGATCAGGAAATGTTCTTGCCTGCCCCGGATGCATCCAAGCGAATCTCTGGTAACTTCTTTTCCTTAAGGAGTTGCCCTGACGATGAGGATGATTCCGATATTGAGGTGTTGGAGGTATTTGACCTGGTGCCCATTTCTTACGCATTTTCGGCTTCAGCTAACCCCGCTGGGCAGATCCATGAAGATCCCCCTTGCTACGAGTGAGCCGGTCCTAGCCGTGTCTAAGAAGCGAGCCGCCACTTCAGCTGCTTCTTTCGAGCCTCCCCAAACAACCAAAAGGTGGAAGAAGTCTACCGACAAGGTCACCAGCAAGCCTCCGACTAAGGCCATAGTTCGGAGAGCTCGAAAGCCCAAGGAGCCTCCGACTTCTGATGAGTGAGTTTCTTTTTCCTTGTCCAATTTTCTGCTTTATGTTTCTTTGTCTTCATGCCTCTATCTCAGTTATATAATTTGTTATTTGTTGTTTAATTTGGCAGGGCTGCCATGGAGGTTCCCTAGAGCGGCTCCAGCATTGCTTCGTCTTTTCGGCGCACCCCATCTCCCCCTCACGATGATGACACGCGCCTGCTGAGCCCAGTTCAGGAAGGCTCGGGGCTACACCAGATCTTAGCCCACCTCGTCTAGAGGAGGGCAACCTCGGTGCAGGGGGAAGTGGTGCGGCCGAGGACACGCTAAGGCCGGATGCTCCCAGCTCTTTATCGACTCAGCCGCAACCCGTCGTTTCTGAGGTATCAGCAACAGCAACACCAACATCAGCACCAGCAACAGCACCATCAGCAGCACAAACACCAGCGCTAGTACCCCCAGCAGCACCAGAAGTAGCACAAGCACAAGCACCAGCACCAGTACCAACAGCACCACCAGCATCAGCGGCCGCACCAACACCAACTCCTCCTGCCTCATCCGATCTTCCAAGACACGCGAGAAGACTCAACTAGCACTAAGGCTGTGCCCAAGTCCAAATCCGTAGCTCAACCCTCAGCCTCCCAAAAGCAGCCCAAGGCTGGCAATCAGGCCAAGAAAGGCTCTAGCGCCACCAAGGCATCATCCATCGAAGTTGGACAGCGCACCCTTGCGTCCATGCTTCCTAAGAGAGATGCCTCCTCCGGGTCAGCTGGCGGCAAGCAACTTGCACTGCATACCAGCCCCGCTTCCGCCCTAGTTGCGAGGAGAGAGGCCCACACCAAAGGCTTGGTTGCGCCCTAGATGCTTAGTGGAGAGAGCTATCCTCCGGCTCTGATTGAATATGTCAATAATTGGAACAATGCGGAGTTCGTCAATCCGAACGATGATCTCCCGGAGAAGTTTGGTCCTGCCGAGTTCAGCGCACAGATGAACACAGCAGCCAAGGCTATCAACATTGCTGGCCGGATGATGGAGGTACGCTACCTTGTCTTTTCCTTAATATGCACAAGTGCTTAGAGACATATCCATTAGTCCCCGAGCCTCCAGGGGAGTAACTTGTTACTCGGCCAGATGCTCCTTAGAAAACTAGCGTAGCTCCTTAGTAGCTCCCAAAGCCGGGTTAAGTTCCACTTGGCCTGGATTTTGTACATTTCGAATATGCACACACCTAGGGCCGGGTGAAGTTCCACTTGGCCCAGATTTTGTACAGTTCGAATATGCACACACCTAGAGCTGGGTTAAGTTCCACTTGGCCTGGATTTTGTACACTTCGAATATGCACACACCTAGAGCCGGGTTAACTTCCACTTGGCCTGAATTTTGTACACTTCGAATATGCACACACCTAGAGCCAGGTTAAGTTCCACTTGGCCAGGATTTTGTACACTTCGAATATGCACACACCTAGAGCCGGGTTAAGTTCCACTTGGCCCGGATTTTGTACACTTCGAATATCCATATAGCTGAACCAATCTTGCTCTTTTCGAATCACTACCAATCGTCGGACTGCACAATTTCAGCACCTCTTGGACTCACACGAGGTGCTGTGCTCAAAACATGCTGCGCTTCTTGCTGAGTTCGAGAAAAGGGTAAGTTTTCTCTTCGACTTTCCCCCCATCTCTCTTTGCCTTTTCCCACCGAACTAATCTGTCATTCGGATTGCACAGCCAAAGCGGAGGCCGAAAATACCATCATGAGAAAAAAATTGGACGAGATAAAAGGTAATTCACTTTCGTTAACCCTTTTCCATGCTCTTTCTCCTTTCTCCTTTCTCCCTTGACTCGGCATATATTTATACCTCGGCTCTGCCGGGTCAACAAACCGTTGCAGCATCCCTTTAAGATAGTGTGCCCGTGCCTGATATGATGCTGCATTTTCTCAAACAAGTAGGGCAACATCTGGCCGAGCTCAAGAAGAAGGATGACGAGCTTGCCAAACTCCGAGCCAATGATGATGAACTTGCCAAGCTCAAGGCTAAGATGAAAAAACTCAAAGAGCTCAACAAGACTGAGATGGACAAGGCTGGCCAAGACTTCACCGAAGAGCGAGAACGTCTTAGCCTCCAACTTGCAAATGATCAAGAGTTGCTGAAGGAGGCTGACGTTAAGCTTGAGTCAGCTAATGGCGAACTTGAGAGGCTCCGGAAGAGGCGTGCTGATTGCACCAAAGAGCTGACCCGGATCCATAGTCGTATATCACGTAAGCTCTTTTCCTTCTGCTGACGTGTATTTCTGTCGTGGTGGTGTCACGGCAGATGCCATGGATAGGCTAAATATGGGGCCAATATGCACTACGGGAATCCAAGGAGGGATAGTGTGGTGATTCCACACACAAAAGCTTTGTATTCTCCAAGTTCACTAGGTTTACAGATGCTCCTTGAGTTGTATTAGGGAGAGGAGGAAGAAGAAGCTCTCTTACTCTCACCACAACCTATCTCCCAATGAACCAACTACCCAATTGCCAACCCCCTCTACAGAGGCCCTAGCCCTCCTTATATAGGGGAGGCTAGGTTCCCAATAAGGGCATACGTGGAGGCATATTCCCAGGAATATGCCTCTCCCAAAATAGCAAACCGACCGGGTCTCCTTTTGCCATCGTAAGCCATGCAGAGGCTACGTAAGCCTCTGCGGTGCCTGCATCAGCCGACGCAGGCTGCATCACCTTTGTAGGTCACGCCTCATTGGTCCCTCCCTCTGCTCGCTTCGCTCACGCTCCAGTGCACAGAGGTCACCTTTTGACCAGCAAGATACCTTCCTTATCTTGCAAGCCTGATATGATCCGGCCCCGTGGGTACCTGCATACAAATTACAAATAGCCCACCGGCATACAACATACGTCGGCCGGGACTCAGTTAAGTGGACATCCTCCGGTCTGGGTTACTCCGTGAGTTGGCCTGCCTTGAGGTGACCCGGCCAGCTTTCGCTTTGACCCTGCGGTACCTCGGCTAACTCGGCCTTTATACCCCGACGTGACCCTACCCGGGGGTATCCCCCCAACATTACTCCCCAAAGCTGGTGTGGTCTTAGCAACTTCAGCTGCTAAGGCCACGACAGGTTCAATCTACCAAGATTTTTGCTCCTCTCTCCGAGTCACCTTCTGGCTCAAATTCATCAGCTTAACTTTCCCTTGGAACACTCCGAGTTTTCACTTGCTGGCCGGGTTACTCAATAGTTTTTCGTGTTATCCTTCCTTATCTCATATGCTTCCCCACGTCCTACGTGGATGGTAATCATCACCTTGCCTCATTTTAAGGGCCTGCGCCAGTTACTGTATTTGTCAGGAGTTACTGTTGCAAACGTCGCGTCGCAGCTACCTCCTCGTTAACTGCATCACCACGTCGTGTCATGGGATTGCCCGTTTTCGGTGGCCCTTCATGTGGCTTGCCTCTGATTGGCTGATCCGGTTGATACACGGCCTCACTGTGTGGCCTTGATGCACAGCATGATCCCACTACCCACTGCTGGGGAGTGGTTAAATAGGGGAGAGGGCGTGTTGCTTGGGTGTTTTCCCCTTCTCACGCCCCTTAGCCTCTCTGCCTCTTATTCTTCCTTGCGAAAGCGCTGCCGCTGCCGCATCTGCTCTGCAGCGCTGCCGCCACACCATGCTTTTTCGCACAAGCCTCGCTGCCGCTCCTGTGCTGCTTCAACGTCACGGGTCCGCCCCAATCCAAGCCTCTGCCCCCCACCTCTGATAGGGCCAGTGAGGACAGTGACCTAGAAATGACCGAGGAGGAGCTCACTGTCGTCGAAGAAGAGATGGAGGAGGAGGGGGAAACCCTGGAGCTCGGTGCCTGGGCCAGTTCTTGGGTGTGCCAAGACGATTTGGACTGGCTCTACCGCACCCGCCGCATCCCGAGGGGGTGATTTCTCGTCTTGCCTCCGAGGAGATCGCTCCCTCACCCAATCCTGGTGAGTTCGTTGTCTTCCTCTCTCACTTCTGGCGTGGCTTCGGCCTGCCAGCGAGTGATTTCTTCCATGATTTTATCAACATCTACGAACTCCAACCCCACCATCTTCTGGCGAATGCCATTACATCCCTTTCTTCCTTCGCCTCCGCCATAGAAGGATACCTCGGCCCGTGGCCCACCAAAGAGCTCTGGATCCGGTTATTTGGTCTACGAAGGAACGTTGTTTCGGATAAGATGCATGCCCCGGAGGACAAGCACCTGACCCAATGTGGTGCGGCCTCCATCTCACCTCGGAAGCAATCTGTCTTCCCCCAGGTGACGGGGCTTGAATCTTGCAAGGGCTGGGCCTGGACCTTCTTCTATGTGAGGAATGGCACGGATGAGGATCTGATCTAGCTACGCCCCTTTGCGATGGGTCCTCCTAATCCGGATCTATGGGACCGGGTTCCCAAGAAACCAACTGTCCTGGCAAATCAAGTTAACAAGCGATTCAAGGAACTGAAGGATTTGGGGCTGCGCAATGAGGATGTGATGATCACATTTGTTCGCAGCCGGATTTCCCCCTCCAGAAGCGCACACACAAACTCTGCCAAATGAGATGGCGACTTGACCCCAATCGTACCTCCTCCTTCGAGTTGAGCAACACTGAAATCTCTTCACGACCCACAAGGATTTCTACACTGAGTGGGAGTGGGGGGTGGAGCATTACTTCCGGGACAAGCCTCCTCCTGCGGTAAATCTCATTACCCCATCCATCTTCGGATTATATCCTATGTTGGAGCATGCTTTTTATTCGATCCCTTTGCATTCTCCTCTTAGTTGTTTCTTCAGCAGACCCTTGAAGATGGCACCGAGCCTTCCCTCAAATAGGGGAAGGATCGACTTGTTCCCGACGAGGAGGAGCCGGATCAAGAAATTTTATCTTACCTACCCCAGACGCAACCAAGCGACCCTTTGGTAACTTCTCTTCCTTAAGGAATTAGCCTGACAATGAGGATGATTCCAACATTGAAGTGGTGGAGGTATTTATCCTGGTGCCCCTTTCTTACGTGTTTCTGGCTTCAGCTAACCCGGCTGCACAGATCCATGAAGATCCTCCTCTCGCTACGGGTGAGCCGGTTCCTGCCGCGTCTAAGAAACAGGCTGCTACCTCGGCTGCTTCTTCCAAGCCTCCCCAAGCAACCAAATGGCGGAAGAAATCCGCTGACAAGGCCGCCACCAAGCCTCCGACTAAGGCCATAGTCCGGAGAGCTCAAAATCCTGGGGAGCCTTTGACTTCTGACGAGTAAGTCACTTGTTATAACTTGTCCAATTCTCTGCTTCATGCTTCTCTGTCTATATGCCTTTCTTTTTGTTGTAACATGTTATTCGTTGTTTGATCCGACAGGGCTGCGATGGAGGTTTCCCAGAGCGGCTCTAGTATCGCCTCCGCTTTCCGGCGCACCCCATCTCCCCCTCGTGGTGATGACACATGCCCACTGAGCCCAATTTAGGAGGGTTCAGCGGCTGCTCCGGGTCATAGCCCACCTCGTCTAGAGGAGGGCGACCTCGGAACAGGGGGAAGTGGCACGACCGAGGTAGCGGACACTCCCAGCTCTTCATCGGCTCAGCCGCAACCCGCCACTTTCGAGGTACCAACAACCACTACAGCACCCCCGTCAACACCAGCAACAACACAAGTATCAGCACCAATACCACCAGCAGCACCAGCAGCATCAACAGCACCATCAGTGACACAAGCACCATCACCAGCACCAACTCCTTCTGCCTCGTCCGAGTGTTCCAAGACCCGGCGAGAAGATCCTGCTAGCACCAAGGCTGCACCCAAGTCCAAATCTGCAGCACCAGCCTCAGCCTCCCAACAACAACCCAAAGCTAAGAAAGGTTCTGGTGCTACCAAGGCAACATCCACCGAGGCTAGACAGCGCACGCTCGCGTCCATGCTTTCGAAGGGAGACGCCTCCTCCGGGTCAGCCAGCAGC
Organism: Avena eriantha; assembly: GCA_910589775.1. Taxonomy (NCBI): domain Eukaryota; kingdom Viridiplantae; phylum Streptophyta; class Magnoliopsida; order Poales; family Poaceae; genus Avena; species Avena eriantha. The sequence continues at coordinate 437,053,529 of OU342740.1, read as the reverse complement.
AAGCAACTTTCACTGCATACCAGCCCTGCTGCCGCCCAAGTTGCAAGGAGGGAGGCCCACGCCAAAGGCTTGGTTGCGCCTCAGATGCTTAGTGGGGAGAGCTATCCTCAAGCTTTGATTGAATACGTTGACAATTGGAACAAAGCTGAGTTCATCGATCCAAACGACGATCTCCTAGAGAAGTTTGGACCCACTGAATTCAGCACACAAATGAACACAACAGCCAAGGCTATCAACATTGCTGGCCGGATGATGGAGGTATGCTACTCTGTCTTTTCCTTAATACACACAAGTACTTAGAGACATATCCATTAGTCCCCGAACCTCCGGGGAAGTAACTTGTTACTCGGCCGGATGCTCCTTAGAGAACTAGCGTAGCTCCTTAGTAACTTCGAATATGCACACACCTAGAGTCGGGTTAAGTTCGACTTGGCCCGGATTTTGTACACTTCGAATATGCAAACACCTAGATCTAGGTTAAGTTCCACTTGGCCCGGATTTTGTACACTTAAAATATGCACACACCTAGAGCCGGGTTAAGTTCCACTTGGCCAGGATTTTGTACACTTCGAATATGCACACACCTAGAGCCGGGTTAAGTTCCACTTGGCCCGGATTTTGTACATTTCGAATATGCACACACCTAGAGCCGGCTTAAGTTCCACTTTGCCCGGATTTTGTACACTTCGAATATGCACACACCTAGAGCCGGGTTAAGTTCCACTTGGCCCGGATCTTGTACACTTCGAACATATAATTGAGCCAACCTTGCTCTTTTCAGGTCACTACCAATTGTTGGAGTGCTAAATTTCAGCGCCTCTTGGACTCACACAAGGTGCTGTGCTCGAAGCATTCTACTCTTCTTGCTGAGTGCGAGAAAAAGCGTAAGTTTTCTCTTTGATTTCTCCCCCATCATTCTTTGTCTTTTCCCGCCGAACTAACCTGTCATTCAGATTGCATAGCTAGAGTGGAGGCCGAAAATACAATTATGAGAAAAAACATGGACCAGATAAAAGGTAACTCGCTTTGGTTACTCATTTTACATATTTTCTATCCTTTCTCCTAGGCTCGGCGGATATTCATATCTTGGCTCTGCCGGGTCAACCAATCGTTGCATCATCCCTTGAAGATAGTGTGCCTGTGCCTGATATGATGCTGCATTTTCTCGAACAAGCAGGGCAACATCAGGCCGAGCTCAAGAAGAAGGATGACGGACTTGCTAAACTCCGAGCCAATGATGATGAACTTGCCAAGCTCAAAGCAGAGATGAAAAAACTCAAAGAGCTCCACAAGACTGAGATGGACAAGGCTGGCCAAGACTTCACCGAGGAGAGAGAACGTCTCAACCTTCAACTTGCAAAAGATCAAGATCTGCTGAAGGAGGCCGACGTCAAGCTTGAGTCAGCAACTGTTGAACTTGAGCAGCTCCGGAAGAGGCATGCTGATTGCACCAAAGAGGTGACCCGGATCCATAGCCATATTTCCCGTAAGCTCCTTTCCTTCTGCCGACGTGTATTTCTCCAGGATAAACTCCTTTACTTATTTCATTTGTTTTGTTTTCAAGAAAATTTCCAAAGGGCGATGCTATCGTGGCCACTACCGTTGCATAATTCCGCTCGCAGAGGGGTACCCCAACTGATCCTGGCTCTGAACCCATCCTTATGATATGGAGGATCTGCTAGTCAGCCTATCCGCCCGGATTGAAATTGTGAAGAACTATGGTTTGGGTCTCCTGGATGCAGCCGTCCGGATCTTCTGTGCCCTTTGGCCTGATGAGGATGCTCCAGAGGGATCCACCGCTTTGATCAAAAGGCCGATGGATTGCGAGACCCAGCTCGACCCCTGGAGGGAATCCACCGCACTTGCCGGAGCTGATACTGTCCTTCATTTTATGCTCTCCTGGTATGAAAAGCTAGATTTGAATGTTCTCGAGCGCCTGCGCACCGGGTCAGGTGGTCAAACGATCCGGATTGGATTGCTCGGCGCAAGGCTTGTGCCCACAACCTCATCCAGTTCGCCCCTGTCCATCAATGGAACGAAGGACCAAGCTTCCTCGGCGCTGTGGACGACGAGTACGTCGAAGATGGTTCGAGTGAAGAGGACGAAGCCTCAGATCTCGAAGATACCGAAGATGATGATGATACTGAAGCCGGAGTTCCACCTGCTGGCGCCGAGTTACCTCCTCCTCCTGCTGCTGCTCCTTGAGCATAAAAACACTTTGAAATTTATCAGATCCCTGGTATGCCGGGTGTAGATGTATTAAGCATACTGATTATGTTTTGCTACTAAGCTACTCATGGCGGATTAACTTGGGCATAGTCCTTGAGTTTCATTTTCTTGTTTCTTCAATTTCCTGGCTTGGATCGCGTCTACCTTGATTTGGTTTTATGACTTACGAGTCCGAGTTTCAAAAAGTGAATTAATAATACTTGGAAACTTTAGGATTAGCTCAAAATAATCCATCATAGTAAAGGTAAAGTAAACATAGGGTTAGTCCGAACACTAAATGTCGGCTCGATTTCGTTCCTTTCCTTAGTCATTTTTCGTGTGCTACGCATTTCCAAACTTGTTCTCTTGATTGCCATGAAGCCAATTCTTGTTGGACAGCAGCAAGTCGAAGAGTTGAGTTTTTGGTGCTCATACACTACTAATCTGGCTTAGATAGAAGCAACTTAAGCTAGCCGACATAAAATTGAATAATCACACACAAAGGACAACAAATATTACTAAGGTAGCCCCCGAGTTACTGCTCGAGGTGCCAAGATTTCACTGATAAACTCATTTCCGGCATACATACCGACATATGAGAAACTCGGATACCCACATTTATTTGTTAAGTGTAAAATGGACGAAGTAGGGCTACATTCCATGGACGCTTAGATTCCTCTCCATACCTATCCGCCTTGTTCTTCTCCTATGGTTGTGCATCAATGAGATAATAAGAGTCATTGTGCAATTCCTTGCTCACAATGAATGGCCCTTCCCACGGGGGGGATAACTTATGCATGCCAGTGGTACATTGCACCAGCCGGAGTACTAGATCACCTTCCCGGAAGACTCGAGGGTTTACTTTCCGGCTATGATAGCATCGGAGATTTTGCTGATATATGGCGGATCTGGACAATGCCAATTCTCTCGCTTCTTCCAGCAGATCAACATCATTTTGCCGGGCTTCTCGCACTTCGGCTTCTGTGTATTGGGTGACTCTAGGCGAATCATGCTCTATGTCGGCTGGTAATACAGCTTCTGCCCCATATACCAGAAAGAATGGCGTATAGCCTGTTGATCGATTCGGAGTTGTTCTTAAACTCTAGAGTATCGCTGGTAGTTCTTCTATCCAGCACCCCGCTGATCTTTGTAGCGGCTCAATGAACCGGGGTTTTATCCCGGATAACACTAATCCGTTGGATCTTTCCACTTGTTCGTTTGATGCGGGGTGGGCTACTGAAGCAATGTCCAGCCGGATCTTTTTATCTTGGCAGAATCGCGCAAATCCTCCTTCAGCGAAATTGGTGCCCTTATCTGTTATGATACTGTGAGGATAGCCATATCTTAGGATGATATCTTTGAGGAATGTCATGGCTGTAGCTCCATCACATTTTCTTATCTGTTTTACTTCAATCCATTTTATAAACTTGTCAACCATAACCAAGATATGGGTTATATTTCCTCTTGCTGGCTTAAATGGACCGACCATATCCAAACACCGTACAACAAATGGCCAGGTAATTGGTATGGTCTTGAGCTCCGACATTGGAATGTGTGTCTTGGTAGCGTACCTCTGACAACCTTTGCATTTTCTTACTAGATCCTCTGCTTGCTCTAAGGCACTTGGCCAGTAAAACCCATGCCGAAAGCTTTTTCCACTAAGGCTCTGGATGAGGCGTGGTGCCCACATTCCCCTTGATGTATATCTCGGAGGATGTCAAGCCCTTCTTCCGGATCAACACATCGTTGGAGGACATTCGTGACACTTCTCTTGTATAGATCGGCATTGATAATCGTGTATGCCTTTGCCCTCCTCTGAATTTGCCTTGAAAGCACTTCTTCACTGGGCAAAGTTCCATCCTTCAGGAACCGGAATATGGGCAGTGCCCAAGCTGGTATATCCCGCACCGGAAACACTTCGTCGTCAATTTCCATTTGATCCACCGACATAAGCTCAGCCGGATCACGCTGCGCAGTCCTCGGGTTTGCCGAAGCAGTCCCCGGGTTTCGTGAACCACTTCCCACATCAATGTCTATGGGCACAGCTTCCGACTCCGGATTTGCCGGGATATAGATTGACTCGGACTCTGGGGATGGCCTGATAGATGGCTTTCTGAGGTGCTCTAATGCTACACCCGGTGGAATCGCTTGTCGGGTTGATTCGAGTTTTGACAGTATGTCGGCAACCTCGTTTTCCAGCCGGGGTACATGGTGAAACTCGCATCCCTCGAAGTATCCTGATATCTTTTGAACATGCACATCCCACTGCCCTGAGACTTCCTGAACTACCAGATCCGAGTCACCAAAGCACTGGATCCGACGTATTCCAATTTCTTTTGCCACTTTGAGCCCGTGCACAACCGCTTCATACTCCGCAACATTGTTTGATGCTGCGAAATAGATCTGCAGCACATACTTCAGCTGGTCTTTCTTGGGTGAGGTAAGCACAACTCCGGTGCCTAACCTGGTTTTTATTTTTGATCCGTCAAAATGCATTCTCCAGTAATTCGGATCTGGCAATGGTGGTTCATATTGCATCTCGGCCCAATCCACAAAAAAGTTGCCACAGCCTGAGACTTGATCGCATCTCTCCTGTCGAATTGTGGAGCATAAGGGGCTAGCTCAATTGCCCATTTTGCAATCCGGCCGCTTGCATCCTTGTTGCTCATTATCTCAGATATGGGGGCTTCACATATCAATTTGATGGGATGCTCTTCAAAATAGTGCTTTAGCTTCTTTGCTGCCATATATACACCATATGCCATCTTCTGATAGTGAGGATAGTTTTGTTTTGACACTGATAATACCTCGCTCAGGTAGTAGACTGGCCTTTGCACTGACTTACCCTCCTCGTCGCACTCTACCACTACTACTGTACTTACAACTCGGTTGGTTGCGGATATGTAGAGAAACATTGGCAATCATTTCGCTGGGATGACCCTGCCCCGTCTCGCTGGTAGTACTCCTCATTTGACTCGTTTGACACTAGCCGGGGTTGAGTAGGATCACCCAAGGCATACGAATCAGCAATCCGGATTGTCTCTGCCAGTGTATTTGGCATATCCCTTTGTAACCCTTACCACAGCATGCTTGCATATCTACACCCTTGTGCAAACCAAGCTATGGCCTGAGACTCAATCACGCCTTCACATGAATTTCTCACGTTGCACCAGCGAGTTAGGAACTCTGGTCTGTTTCATTTGGTCTATGTTTGCACATTGCTAAGGTCTATGGCCTATTCGTCCTCTGATACGTGCTCGAGAAGTTACTGACAAACATTTCCTCAAAATCGATCCAGTAGTTGATACTACCGGGTGGTAAATTGTTTAGCCATACCCTCGCTGGCCCCTCCAGCATCTGAGGTACGTATCTCATAGCCCATCTCAAATTGCATGTCACAATCTTCACTGCTGTTGTGTAGTTGATTAACCAATCCTCCGGCTTGGTGCTGCCGTCATATGTTTTCGTGCCTCTAGGTAACTGGAAGTTAGGGACCGGAGGCTCTTTCATGACCTAGAGGACCTTGCCCCTCAATTAGCTCCGACCTATTGAGCCGATCCAGCTTCAACCTGGCGTCATCAGGTAGCAAGTTCCTTCTTCCCAACCTTGATCCTATCACATGATGGTCCGGCCTATGGTATCCTGCATTCACCATTTCCGAATCAGCATCATTGTATCTGTTTTTCTCTTGTTGAGAACAATTTTGCCGCATACCCTGGCCGGCATTCTGCTCTTGCCGAGGTACACTCTGCTGCTGCTGTTGCCGAGGTAGGTTTTGCCCTGCACCCATCGAGTTTCGCTGTCCGGCATTGCCGTTTTCAACGTTTCTCTGACCGACATTGCCTTGGTCGCGGTTACCTCGGCTAGCTTCACCTCGGCTGACACTTTGTCGATCCTCATTTCCTTGCACTGCCTTTCCTTTCCCTACTCTTGCCGGGTCATACGGGACTATCTGTTTGTTTCTTCTTGCCGAGGTTACCACTTCCTCTCTTCTTGGGCCATCATGAGGGGATGATGCAGCTCCAACAGATTTCTCCGGGTTACCCACTACCGAATAAACGACCTTGGAAACCCCAGCTCTCGTCGCGTTAGCCCTGTGCAACTCTTCATTCTGTCTGTTAGAGATCCGAACCAACTCGTTGACCCTCTCCTGCTGTCTTTGCCGGGCTTCACCCGTCAAACGTTCTAGTTCGGATGCAGCTGCATCTGCTGCTCTGAGGTTCTTTGGCGGGGTACTGTACTTCGGCAGCCCCATGGACAAAATGTTCTCTGATTCCTCCACCCTAGTGTCACCCTCTTTGTTCATTTCACTGATGAGGTTTCTTCCTTTTACTTTTATAGCATCTACCTTATTTGCTCTTGCGTACTTGCGCAACGTCATGTTTAACGACTACTGAGCCGCGGCTATCTTTTTCGCACCCTCTAGTATTTTAAGCCTAGTTTCCTCTAACTCGGCCTGTGCCTGAGTCACGTCTACCACTAGTGCTATGGGGCTTGCCAAGCTATCTATCGCCTGCTACAACATATTTTCTAGCCTCTCTAGTGGAGGACCTCTACTTTTCCTTGGTGCCTTGGGTGTTACCTCTGGATCTAGTACCGGGTCTTTGCTCGCGCCAACGCCAGGCGCTGTCATCATCACCTCAGCGCGGTTGGGGGAGCGAGTGATACGCGCACCGTAAGGCGCGCTAAGGGGGGGCTCGCCTCCTTAGACGACGTGCTGCGGGTGAACGCATGACACATCGACACCGACGTAGATCTTGTGGGCGCCAAGCTTGATGAAGAGGCCATTGCACGGAAGAGGTCACTTGCCGAAGCAACCAGCATTGTCGCTAACATAGTCCATTACTCCGAAGCGCTGAACGAGCCTAGAGACGATGTGCTCGCCGTTGCCGACGATGTTTCCCGTCTAGATATTCACTCCTGCAAGCGCCACTAGACCCACGGTGGGCGCCAACTGTCGTGGGGGTGTCACGACAGATGCCATGGATAGGCTAAAGATGGGGCCCATATGCACTGGAGGAATCCAGGGAGGGATAGTGTGGTGATTCCACACACAAAAGCTTTCTATGCTGCAAGTTCACTAGGTTTACAGATGCTGCTTGAGCTTTATTGGGGAGAGGAGGAAGAAGAAGCTCTGTTACTCTCACCACAACCTATCTCCCAATGAACCAACTACCCAATTGCCAACCCCCTCTACAGAGGCCCTAGCCCTTCTTATATAGGGGAGGCTAGGTTCCCAATTAGGGCATACATGGAGGAATATTCCTGGGAATATGCCTCTCCCAAAATAACAAACCGACCGAGTCTCATTTTGCCAGCGTAAGCCATGTAGAGGCTACGTAAGCCTCTGCGGCGCCAGCGTCAGCCGACACAGGCTGCGTCACCTTTATCGGCCATGCCTCGCTGGTCCCTCCCTCTTCTCGCTTCGCTCATGCTCCAATGCACAGAGGTCATCTTTTGATCAGCGAGATACCTTCCTTCTCTTGCAAGCCTGATATGATCCAGCCCCGTGGGTACCTGCATACAAATTACAAATAGCCCACCGGCATACGACATTAGCCGGCCGGGACTCAGTGAGGTGGGCATCCTCCGGTCCGGGTTACTCCATGAGTCGGCCTGCCTTGAGGTGACCCAGCCAGCTTTCGCTTTGACCCTGCGGTACCTTGGCTAACTCGGCCTTTATACCCCGGCGTGACCCTACCCGGGGGTATCCCTCCAACAATTTCTCCGGGTTACCCTTGTTTTATTTTCATTTCACTTGTTTTGTTTTCAGGAAAATTCCCAGAGGACGATGCCATTGCGGCTACTGCCATTGCCAAGTTCCGCCGGCAGAGGGGTACCCCCACTAGTCCTGGCTCTGAACCCATTCCTTATGACATGGAGGATCTGCTAGTCAGCGTATCCTCCCGAATTGAAATTGTGAAGAACTATGGTTCAGATCTCCTGGATTCAGCCGTCCGGATCTTCCTTGCACTTTGGTCTGGTGAGGATCCTCCAGAGGGATCCATTGCTTTGATCAACATGCTGACGGATTGCGAGACCCAGCTCGACCTCTGGAGGGAATCAGCCGCACGTGCCAGAGCTAATACTGTCCTCCACTTCATGCTCACTTGGCTGGAAAAGCTAGATTTGAAGGTCCTCGAGCGCCTGCGCACCAGGTCCAGGTGGTCAAATGATTCGGATTGGGTTGCTCGGCTGTCGTTGTATTGGGAACGACAGTACCTGAGGAGGTTAGATAGAGGTGTGGGGACTAGCAGGGAAGCTATCGATGGCGTCCGCATGCGAGATTGGATACAAGCGAGCGTAGCGGGACGCAAGAAGTACCCAGGTTCGGGGCCCTCATGGTTTGGTAAAGCCCCTACTCCTGCCAGATCTGACTATGTGGGATACACCAACTACAAGTGCTCCTCGAGCTGTATCTGCTAGCTACTGCCTTAAATGCTATATCACCAACCCTTTCTACTGAGGCCTTGCCTCTCCTTATATAGGCAGAGAGGCAACGGTCTCCTTGGCCAATCCGACTGGCGGGCCCCACACGCGGGCCCCAGCCGGCTGGTCATCCACAGTGTCCGGTATGGTATGTCTTATCAGAGTACGAGCGGTATGGCTGTCGTAGGCGTAGTGGACGCCGTGCGAGCCCGTCGTCAGCATTGGCCACTATTCCTGCGTCATCATCGCAAAGTCTTCGGTATGGCCGGGTGGTGGCCAGTCTTGTCATCGTACAGGGTGTACCGTGCACTGATACGCACGTCGTCCTGTCTCACTGATTGGGTCTGGCTACGTCACTGTATCCGACTGTCTCTTACTGATCCGGCTACCGGGTGATAGCCGGCCCGTCTTACCCCGTCCGGCTGCATCTGGTCAGCCGGACGCGATCCGACTGCCTGGTTTCTTGTTCGGTTTGGGTACCTGGGGATCATCCCCCTGATACTAGCCCTCGAGCGCGTGTGGATTCCGCCCTTAGGCAAAATGTGCGCGCGCTCCTTCTTGTTTTTGAATTTGTGTCCGGCTGAGCTTGGCGGTTGCGCTACCCGTGACGTCAGTGCTGACGCCGGCCACGCGCGCACGCGCCATCATTGCTCTGCGGCGGGCATCGTAACGTCCCGTCGCATGTCGCCTCGGGAAACCGCTGTCCGGCGCTTCGGTTCCTACTCCGGGATCTTCTGCGCATCCTGCTTCGGCACACCGGATCCTGGGCAGCGGTTGGGGTGTGGGTTGCCTGGATGCGCGCCACGTGGCCCCATCGACGGTTGCCCTTCTGGCCCTTTAAAGGGATGCCGCGGGGGAGGCAGTTCCTTTCCTTCGCTCCCCCGCTGCAGTCTCCTTCTCCCTCGCGTGCTCCTGCTTCTGCGCTCTTGTCTTCTGCACCGTAGCCCGCTGTGCCGCCCGCTCGTCGTCGCCGACGCTACGGGCCACCGCCACACTTTCGTCGCCGCTCCTCTCTGCCAGCCGGAAATGGCCGCCGACCGCGGGGCTTGGTGCGGCTCCTCCATCACCGAAGACCAGATCCAGAAGTACCACGCCACCCGCAATCTCCCCGTCGGAGGAGGAGGTGGCGGTGCGGTTGGCGCCGGCGGGAGAGGTGTCACCGCACCCGGCGGAGGGGGAGCGCGTCATCTTCCTCTCCCATCTGGCGCGTGGGTTCGCCCTTCCGGTGCATCCCTTCCTCTTGATGTTTCTCGCCTTCTTCGACTTCTGTCTTGACCACCTCGGCACCAACGCCATCGGGACGCTGGCGCCCATGGCGTTCAGCGAGAGCTATCTCGGGATCCATCCGGATTTTGGGCTCTTCTACCGGCTCTTCTGAGTCTGGCCGTAGGTGCAGTACATAAAGGGGCCGCTAGTCGTCTGCGTTGGCGCCTCCATCTACTCCCGCTCCCAATCCGGCTACCCCAAGTTCTTGCTTCAGGACACGGTACGGCTGTGGCAGCAGTCGTACTTCTACGTCAAGAACGTCACCAACGTCGACCGGATAAATCTTCCGGCCTTCTAGGATGTCGAGTCTAGCCATCAGAACTGGGACTTGAAGTTCCACGGCGACAAGGCGGAGACGGACGCGATGCTGCAGCGCATGCGCTCCCTCATCACCTGCCGGCTAACCGGCCTGGACATCACTCTTAGCTGGATGTCCCGGCTGATGATGCCGATGCATCAGTGGGCGCACAAGATGTGCTATTACTCTGGCCGGCTGGACCCGACCCGGCTGTCGCGCCGCGATCGCCGCTACCACAACTTGAAGGAGTGGGTGTGGACGATCAGCAAGGAGTGGCTACCAGAGAACTGGAAGTTCAGTCTGGCGCCCTACAGCCGGGAGAAACGCGCGCCTCGGGTAAATTGCTGTAGCCTGAAACTTTATTTGCTATTTTTGTGTTGTTTCCCTATTCTATCTGACTGACTTCTTGTATTCGGCAGATCTTCGCTTCCATCCTTCGTGAGGAGGGCGAGGCTCCCCTCGAGGTATTCACGCTTGACTTGCCCGAGCCGCGCGCTCGGCGGTCTGGCGAAGAATCGGACGGGGACGGTGATGCCTTCCCCAGCCGGAATGACGAGCCGGCTGCCGACCCGCACGCGGAGGTGCACGAGGAGGAAGAGGCCGCACCGACCGTGGACCCGGCGACGCGCTCCGCGACGGACGGCGAGGCAGGTGGGAGCGGCTCCAGTCGTTCCGGCTCCCTTGGACCCAAGAGGAGTCGGTCCGGCGCCCTGCCGGCAAGCCGTCTTGGCCGGAAGAAGGGGCCGCCCCTAGTTGTGCCGGATACGTTCCTTCTCCCCCCTTTTTCTTTTGGCGCCTTCCGTCTACTTGCTGTTTTTTCTTCTTTTTCTGACTTTGGTTTATTTTGCCTTTGCCTTCTCCTCCTTCTCTTTAGCACGCTGGTCTCTTTCGGAGCCGCGAGCCCGGCGCGAGCGTCGGCCGGGTCGCCGCCCCGTACCCTGGCTGCGCCAACCGGCGCCCCTCCTTCTTTTGAGGCGCAGCCCTCGCCTCCCTCTCGTCCAGAGCCGACCGCCCCCGCCCAGCCAGAAGGTCCTCAGCTAGAAGCGGAGCCCTCCCAGCTGGAAAGCTCCAGCGCAGGCGCGCGGGGGGCTGCCGGGAAGGAGCTCGTCGTTGTTGGTGATGAAAACTCCAACGAGGAGCCTAGGGAGGAATGGTGAACGGCGGTGGTCGCAGCGAAGGAGTCCTTGGCCGTCAACACCGTGGACGACGATGCTTCCTCCACCGCCTCGCTGTCGGACCTTGCCGCCACGCTGGAGCTGGCGGTGAAGGAGATCCGGCTGCTGGAGGCCGCAGCCGGCGGGAACCGGACGTTGGAGCAGAAGCTTGCTGCCGCCAACGGGACTTCCCAAAGTAAGTTCACTTCTCTTGGCTTGCTTTTTTTACTGATAGCCACAATTTTCGTAGCCATCCTCGTGTGCGCTCAGTGCGAGATCGATCGCTTGAAGAAAGCGAACGACCGGCTGAGCAAGTCGAATTCCACTCTGCGGCTGTAGAACAAGGATTGGCACGCGAGGGTAGACGGTCTGGAGGCCACCATCAGGGAGTGCGACGCCTCGCTCGGTAGCTGGGCCGAAGCCTTCACCCTTCTCGAGGCCCGGAACAAGGACCAAGAGAAGGAGATCAAACGCCTGGTGATCAAGGAGAAGGCCCTGGTGGAGGAGCTGATGCAGGTCAGCCACACTGCCAAGGGTGAGTTCCTTTTCCCGTCTTCTTTTCTTTCCAGATCCGGTAGCCGGATCTGACCCCTCTTTTCTGACAGCCTTTTACCCCGGCATAGACCTGCTGGCCTACAACCGGCTGCAGGAGAACTGGCCGGGAGCACAGCTGACGGCCCAGGAGCTCGTCGTCCTTCTTGGCGAAGAGGCCGCCAAGCTTCGTCAAACGGCGCTGGACGTCTTCTCCTTCATGTGGCCGGAAGCTCCAGTTCCGGAGACAATGGCGCAGTTGGCCGCGAAGGTGGGAGAAGTGCCGGCTGCGATGGACCGGCTACGGGAGTTGGCGGCGTGGGCCGGAGCGGAGATGGCTCTAGCCCTCATGCTCTCCTGGTATAAGGATGCATGTGTCGAGAAGATCGACGGTGGCTTCCGTGCCAGAGCCGATCTTGCCGCCATCCGTCAAGCCCATCTAGAGCTCCGCGGATCCGCCATCAAGATTGCCGACTATGGATCCCGACGAGGCGCTCACCGACTTGGAGTCCGTCGGTACTCCCGACGTGGAGTGCCCGATGCCACCGCCCGTAGGCGCTAGAACCTTGTCAAGCTCTGCGCCTCCTCTGCCGCCCGAAGCTTCTACCGGCCAAGATCTCCCACACGGCAAGGGTCCCGCCGTCTAGTTATTGCCCCGAGATGCCGGGTGTTTTTTTCTTGTCTTACATGTTCATGAACCTTGTCTGTTTGTACCGGCTGTCTTTGATGCCGGGTAACTTATGGGAGCTTCGTCTCCCTTTTGTTTGTCAACGTTGAAATTCTTGAGTCTCCCTTAACTTGTGCGTTGAGTTTCCTTTTGATATTTTGCCGGCATGCTCCACCCAGCTAACCTCCAGTGGGGGCGCGCTAGCGCACCCACTGGGTGTAGCCCCCGAGATTCGGAGTAGCTGGCGTAGCCAGGTGCTTCGAATCTTCCTTATTTCTCCCAAGTCTTCTAACTTTATCCGACTAGCCTCGTCCCAGTCAGCTGCTTTCGTCGGCTGAACGCCTTCAGCCGGGGGAACTACCATTCCAGTGGGGGCGCGCGAGCGCACCCACTGGCTGTAGCCCCCGAGATTCGGAGTAGCTGGCATAGCCAGGTGCTTCGAATCTTCCTTATTTTTCCTTGCTCCTTCCCTTGCCCTCACCTGGGCTCCGAATCGGCCGGCTAAACGCCCTTAGCCGGCCAGGGACTACCAGGCTCCACTGGGAGCCCCCGAGATTCTCGTGGGGGTCCGCATTTTCATTCATGGGGTTTTCGAGATACATACACTGCCTGGCGACTAGGTGTAAAACGGGCGCAGCAGGGCCGCGTTCCAGGGACGCTCGGTCTCCTCGTCTGATTTGTCCATCTTGTTCTTGCGCGGGTGCTGCGCGTCGATGAGGTAGTAGGAGTTGTTGGGAAGCACCCGGCTGATGATGAAGGGGCCCTCCTAGGGTGGTGATAGCTTGTGCATGCCCTTCGTGTCTTGCACCAGCCGGAGAACCAGGTCGCCCTCGCGGAATGCGACTGGGCGGATCTGGCTTGAATGGTAGCGACGTAGTCGCTGCTGGTACATGGCTGATCTGGACAGGGCCAGCTCGCGGGCCTCCTCCAGGAGGTCCACTCCGTCCTCCCGCGCCTCCCTGTTGGCTTTTTTGTCGTACAGGAGCTTGCGAGGGGGAGTCGAACTCGATGTCGGCGGAGAGGACGGCTTCCAATCCGTAGACCAGGAAGAATGGCGTGTAGCCGATTGACCTATTCGGCGTGGTGCGGAGGCTCCACAGCACAGCCGGAAGTTCTTCGATCCAATATCCGGGTGACCGCTCTAACGGCTCGATGAGGCGTGGCTTGATGCCAGCTAGCACCAAGCCGTTTGCTCTTTCGACATGCCTGTTGGATTGCGGGTGCGCGACGGAGGCAAGGTCCAGTCGGATGCCCTTGTTGCTGCAAAACCGGGCGAAGGTTCCCTTGGCAAAGTTCGTGCCGTTGTCGGTGATGATGCTGTTGGGGTTGCCGAAGCGGTTGATGATGTCGGTGAAGAAGGTAACAACCGTCGCTCCATCCAGCTTCCGGATAGGCTTGGCCTCGATCCACTTGGTGAACTTGTCCACCGCTACCAGTAGGTGGGTCATGCCCACGTGTGCTCGCTTGAAAGGACCGACCATGTCAAGGCCCCAAACCGCGAAGGGCCAGGTGATCGGTATGGTCTTGAGTACCGAAGTTGGCATGTGCCTGAGCTGCCCGAAGCGTTGGCACCCATTGCATGCGTGGGCCCGCTGCTCAGCGTCCTCGAGGGCGGTGGGCCAATAGAAATCGTGGCGGAATGCCTTGGCGACTATCGCCCTTGACGAAGCGTGGTGCCCGCACTCGCCCTGGTGGATATCCTTGAGTAGCCGGTAGCCCGTGTCCACATCAACACATCTTTGGAAGATACCAGATACGCTGCGCTTGTACAGCTCGCTGTTTATGATGGTGTACGTGTGCGCGTGGCGCCGGATTTGCCTGGCCTCCACCTCGTTGTCCGGGAGTTCTCCATTGTCGATGTAGCTCATGAAGGGTTGTGCCCAGGATGGCACTTCCCGAATGACGAGGACGCCCCTGTCCTCTGGCTGACGGATGTCGGTGGGTCGTCCGGGTGGTGTACCCGGGATGGCAGCCCCCGAGCCACTAGGCGAGCCGGCAGCCCCCGGGTCTTGCGAGCCGAAAGGCACTGCCTGGCCGGAATTGGTGCGGGTCTTCTTCTTCAGTAGTTCTGCCGGCTCTGCTTCTGCCGTTCCGTCAGCCGGAACGCTTCCTGCCCAGACGATGGAGTTTGATTCTCGTGACAGGTTGATGGTGGCTTGCGTAGGTGGTCCAGGGAGACCCCTGGTGGGATGGCCTGCTTGGTGGATCCGATCTTGGAGAGCGCATCGGCTGCCTCGTTGTTGACGCGGGGGACGTGGTGAAATTCGCACCCGTCGAAGGAGGCGCTGAGCTTCTAGATGTGGAATCGGTAGATTGCCATGTTTGCATCTCTGGCGTCCCATTCTCCGGACACCTGCTGCACCACCAAGTCCGAATCACCGAAGCACATGATTCGGTTGACACGGATCTCCTTGGCCAGTCGGAGCCTGTGCGCCAGTTCCTCGTATTCGGCTATGTTGTTGGAGGCCTTGAAGTGGATTTGCAGCACGTACTCCAGCCGGTCTCCTTTGGGCGAGGTGAGCACGATGCCGGCTCCCAAGCCCCCGAGCATCTTCGACCCGTCGAAGTGCATCCGCCAGTGGTCCGAATCCGGAACCGGTGGGAGATACTGGGTCTCGGCCCAGTCGACGAGGCAGTCTGCCAACGCCTGCGACTTGATCGTGAGCCGGGGCTCGTACTGGATGGAGTAGGCGGCGAGCTCGATGGCCCACTTGGCGACTCGGCCGGGTGGCGTCCTTGTTGCCGATGATTTCCGAAAGGGGTGCAGTGCACACGACCTTAATCGGGTGCTCCTGGAAGTAGTGCATGAGCTTCTTGCATGCCAGGTACACGCCGTAGCACATCTTCTGGTAGTGGGGGTAGTTCTGCTTGGAGAGGGAGAGAACCTCGCTGAGGTAGTAGACGGGTCTCTGAACCGGCTGAGCCTTGCCTTCCTCGGGGCGCTCCACCACCAGGACGACGCTGACGACCCGGCTGATGGCTGCTATATAGAGCAACATTGGCTCCTTGCTAGCCGGTGTGGCTAGAACCAGTGTTGTGGATAGCATGCGCTTGAGGTCGTGAAACATGGTGTCGCCTTGCGAAGTCCAGGAGAACTTGTCCATCTTCTTCATCAGCTAGTACAACGGGAGTGCCTTCTCCCCCAGCCGGCTGACGAAGCGACTGAGGGAAGCCAGGCATCCGGTGAACTTTTGGACCCCAAGCAGGTTCTTGGGCGGCTGCATCCTCTCGATGGCCACGATCTTCTCCGGATTCGCCTCGATACCTCGCTGAGAAACGAGGAAACCGAGGAGCTGGCCGGACGGCACCCCGAAGACACACTTTTCCGGGTTCAGTTTCATCCGGTACTGGCGGAGGTTGCCGAATGTTTCTCCCAGATCCTCGAGGAGGGTGCGCTTCTCCTTGGTCTTGATGACCACGTCATGCACGTAAGCGTGTATGTTTCGGCCTATCATCAAGTGCAAGCATTTCTGCATACATCGCTGATCAGCCGGGTTTAGCCGGATCTGATTGTACCCGGAATAGCAATCTAGAAAAGACAACAAATCACAGCCGGCCGTGGAATCGATGACTTGATCGATACGGGGCAAGGCGAAGGGGTCTTTCGGGCACGCCTTATTCAGGCTGGTGTAGTCGATACACATGCGCCAGGTCTTGTTCTTTCAGCACCAAGACTGGGTTCGCCAACCAGTCCGGGTGGTACACTTCCATGATGAACCCGGCTGCAAGGAGCCGGGTGATCTTGTCACCGATTATCTTTCTCTTCTCCTCTGCGAACCGGCGTAGAGGTTGCTTGACCGGCTTGGCATCCGGACGCACATGAAGTGAGTGCTCGGCGAACTCCCTCAGCACACCCGGCATGTCCTTGGGGGACCATGCGAAGATGTCCCGATTCTCACGGAGGAAGTCGACGAGCGCGCCTTCCTATTGCTGTCCAAGCCGGCACCAACGGTGACGAACTTAGTCGGATCGGAGGGGTCAAGAAAGATTCTCTTTGTCTCCTTTGCCGGCTGGAAAGCTCCTTCTCCAGCCGGTTTGCTGCTAGCCGGAATGTCCTGCTGGGCCATGGCCCCATTGCGCATGATCACGCATTTTTCTTCGGCTATGATGAGGGCCTCTAACAGCTTGGAACCGGCTGAGGCGCACTCCATCGACCGCCTGAAGCAGCCGGCGACGGTGATCACACCGTGGGGTCCCGACATCTTCGTCTTGAGGTATGCATAGTGGGGGATGGCCATGAACTTGGCGAGGGCGGGGCGCCCAAGGAGAGCATGGTAGGAGATTGTCAGATTTACCACCTCGAACTAGATTGGTTCGCGGCGAAAGTTCTCCTCGGTCCCGAAGATGACGTCTAGCTGGATTTTCCCCAGCGGGGTGCAGGCTAGCCCCGACAGTACGCCATGGAACGTCGTGGTAGTCGGGCGCAGGTTGCTTTCGCGAATGCCCAGCTTCTCCAGCGAGGACTGGTAGAGGAGGTTGAGGCTGCTGCCTCCGTCGATGAGGACGCGCGAGAATCGGCAGGTGCGCACGTTGGAGACGATGAGAGGGTCGAGCACCATGGCGTAGCCCCCGGGAGTCGGCAGATGCTCAGGCTGATCCGCCCGGCTCCAGGTGATTGGGGTTTCCGACCAGTTCAGGTACCAGGGGACCGGAGAGACGATGGCATTGACCTCCTTGGAGCGTCGCCTGCGGCTGTGCTTGTCGTCCTGCTCCGTCTCGAAGATGTGGTAGGCGGCATGCGGCTGGGGGTAGCCGTTGTTGTTGTTGCCGCCATTACCATCATTACCAGCTCCCCTAGACGGTGGTGGAGGTCCACCCGGTGGGGGAGGGGGAAGACGAGGCTGGTTGCCCTGGTCCTTTAGCTGGCGGGTCTAGCTGCAGTTCCGGGTGGTGTGAGTAGCCGGTTTGAAGGGACCGCTATGCCACTTGCACGGGCCGTCAAACATCTGGTCGAAGGTGAGCCGTGGCTTCTGCCTTCTTGCCTCATTAGACGGTGCGTCGGGCGCACCCTCCATAGCATTGACCTACCGCGCGTGGTAGCGAGGGTTTTGCTGTCCAGCCTGGCGGTCCCCATGGAACCGGTTGTCGTTGTCGTGGCGTCTAGAGGATCCGGCTTCTCCTGCTGGGTTGCTTGGTCGGTCGCGAGCTGGCTCCGTGGTAGTCGGACGCCCGTCCGCGTTTACTCGGAGAGGCTTCTTCATGGCGGCATCCGCTGTGGCGTACTGGTCTGCAACCGTCATGAGCTCCGCCATGGTTTTCGGCTCATCACACAATAGCCGGTGGCGAAGCATGGTGCCCTCTTGGCAACCTTTGATGAAGAAACTGATGGCTTGGCTCTCTAGGATGCCCTTGCAAGTATTGCGCAGCTCCGTCCACTTGGCGAGGAACTCGCGGTCGGTCTCGCAGTCGCCCTGGACGCACGAGGTCAGGTCGCGCGGGCGCCCTGGACGTTTGTACGTGCCGTTGAAGTTGCAGACGAATACCTTCTCGAAGTCAGGCCAGGCGTTGATGCTGTTGGGCGCAAGGCTATTGAGCCATGTCCTTGCCGACCCAGTTAGCATGAGGGGGACGTAGCGCACGGCTGTGCGCTTGTTCCCGTGGGCGATGCCGACTGCCATAGCGTAGTCGGTCAACCAGTCTTCCGGCTTCATGCTACTGTTGTACTTGGGGGTGTCCCTGGGCAGGGAGAATTTATCCGGAAACGGCTCGTTCCGGATGCGGGGTCTGAAACAAACCGGGCCGGTCGAATCTTCCTCCTCCATGACGCGCGCTAGAGCGAGGAGCTCGATGTGGTCACGGGCATCCGGATAATCCGAGTTGGGCGCTCCCACCTAGCCCGAGGGACGGGAACCGGCTGGTCTGGGCGCTCCGGCTGGCGGAGGGGGAGGTGGTGGGTTGCTGTTCACCGTCTACTCCTGGCGCGGCTGGCCCCTGTTGCCCGAGCTGCGACGCCTGCTGCGGGCCCTGGGCGGTTGAGGGGAGGACGCCTGCTGGGTGTCACGCGGCGCGCCCCTGCTGTTGGCAGGTAGCTTGCTCCCCCTGGAGTAGCTAAGGTCTTCCTGCATCTGCCGGTTGGCGCCGGCCTGCTCGTCCGCGACACGGAGGAGCTCCTACACGCGAGCGTGCTAGCGGGCGCGCTCTTCTCCCTCCAGGCTGGGTAGTTCCTCTGCCGCGGTTCGCGCCGCGCACAGGTTCTTGATGGGCGTGCTGTAGGTGGGCCGTGTGAGGGCAGGCCTGGGATCTGGTTCCCCGTCCTTTTCCATTCTACCGCCCAGCTCGCTGCCCCGACGCCGTACCTGGCCGCGTCGGCTCGGCTCCGCGGTAGCCGGAGTAAGGCCGTGTGCGCGGTCGTACTCACGCCGGGTGATCTGGAGTTGCTTGCGGGCTGTCGCCAGCTCCATGGCCTCCTGGAGGAGGATCTATCTCTCCATGGTGAAGTTGGCCTCCGCTTCCTCCGGGTTATCCCCGAGGTTAACCGGCGTCAGGAGCCGATCAATGGCATCCTCCACTGGGTTCCGAGGCTGCGGGGGAGTGGAAGTTCCGACCTCGTCCGTGCCTCGCTCCCGCGGCTGGCGGGGATGGGAGCTGGAACCGGCCATCATGACCTCCACGCCGCGGGATGCGGTGGAGGCGCTGCCGCCTGAGCGCGGCAGCTCCGCGACAAAGACGATTTCCCTAGGGAAACGCTCCGGGACGGTGGCGACGTAGACGGGGAGATCGCCGAATAGCAGGACAGTGTCGTTCGCCGGGAAGGTGGTTCCGGCGAAGCAGGAGGCATTGTCGATGACGTAGTCGTACTTGCGAAGCGTGAGCACCAGCCCGGAGGCCACGCGCTTACCGGCTAAAGTGCGGGGTCCCGTGCGGAACGTGACTCCGGTCAAAGCCATCTAGCCCCACGGTGGGCGCCAACTGTCATTGTATTGGGAACGGCAGTACCTGAGGAGGTTAGATAGAGGTGTGGGGACTAGAAGTGAAGCTATCGACGGCGTCCGCAGGCGAGATTGGATACAAGCGAGCGTAGCGGGACGCAAGAAGTACCCAGGTTCGGGGCCCTCGTGGTGAGGTAAAGCCCCTACTCCTGCCGGATCTGACTATGTGGGATACTCCAACTACAAGTGCTCCTCGAGCTGTATCTGCTAGCTACTGCCTTAAATGCTATATCACCAACCCTTTCTACTGAGGCCTTGCCTCTCCTTATATAGGCAGAGAGGCAACGGTCTCCCTGGCCAATCCGACTGGCGGGCCCCACACGCGGGCCCCAGCCGGCTGGTCATCCACATGTCCGGTATGGTATGTCTTAATGGAGTGAGAGTGGTATGGCTGTCGTAGGCATAGTGGACGCCGTGCGAGCCCGTCGTCAGCACAGGCCACTGTTCCTGTGTCATCCTCGCAAAGTCTTCGGTATGGCTGGGTGGTGGCCAGTCTTGTCATCGTACAGGGCGTACCGTGCACTGATACGCACGTCGTCCTGTCTCACTGATTGGGTCCGGCTACGTCGCCGTATCCGGCTGTCTCTTGCTGATCCGGCTACCAGGTGATAGCCGGCCCGTCTTACCCCATCCGGCTGCATCTGGTCAGCCAGACGCGATCCGACTGCCTGGTTTCTTGTCCGGTTTGGTACCTGGGGATCATCCCCCCGACATCGGCTCAAGGCTTTTGCCCACAACCTTATCCAGTTTGCCCCTGTCCATCAATGGAACGAAGGACCACGCTTCCTCGGCGTCGTTGACAATGAATACATTGAAGATGGTTCGGACGACGAGGAAGAGGACGAAGCCTTAGATCGCGAAGAGAATGAAGATGACGACGAGGCTAAGGCTGATCAGAACACTGAGGCTGAAGCCGCAGCTCCACCTGTTGGTGCCGAGTTACCCCCTCCTGCTGCTGCTCCTTGAGCACCAAAAACACTTTGAAATTTATCAGATCCCCGGTATGCCGGGTGCAGATGTATCAATCATACTGATTATATTTTGCTACTAAGTTATTCATGCCGGATTACGTTGGGCGTAGTCCCCGAGTTTCATTTTCTTGTTTCTTCAATTTCATGGCTCGGCTCGCGTCTACCTTGATTCAGTTTTGTGACTTACGAGTCCGAGTTTCAAAAATTGACTTAACAATACTTGGAAACTTTAGGATTAGCTCAAAATAATCCAGCATAGTAAAGATAAAGGAAACATAGGGTTAGTCCGAACAATAAATTTCGGCTCAATTACATTATTTTCCTTAGTCGTTTTTCATGTGCTTCACAATAACAAACTTGTTCTCTTGCTTGCCATGAAGCCAATTCTTTTTGGACAATAGCAAGTCGAAGAGTTGAGTTTTTGGTGCTCACACACTACTAATCCGGCTTAGGTAGAAGCAACTTAAGCCAGCCAACATAAAAATAAATAACGAACACAGAGAACAACAAATATTACCAAGGAATTCCCCGAGTTACTGCTCGAGGTGCCGAGATTTCATTGATAAACTCATTGCCGGCATTCATACCGACATATGAGAAACTCGAATACACACACTTCTTTGTTAAGTGTAGAACGGACGAAGTAGGGCTACATTCCATGGACGCTTAGATTCCTCGCCAGACCCGTCCGCCTTGTTCTTCTCCTGTGGTTGTGCATCAATGACATAATTAGAGTCATTGTGCAATGCTTTACTGACAATGAATGGTCCTTCCCATGGGGGGGATAACTTATGCATGCCAGTAGTACATTGTACCAGCCGGAGTACCAGATCACCTTCTCGGAAGACTCGGGGGTTTACTTTCCGGCTATGATAGCATCAGTGATTTTGCTGATATATGGCAGATCTGGACAATGCCAATTCTCTCGCTTCTTCCAGTAGATCAACATCATTTTGCTGGGATTCTCACACTTCGGCTTCTGTGTATTGGGTGACCCTAGGCGAATCATGCTCTATGTCGGCTGGTAATACAGCTTCTGCCCCATATACCAGAAAAAATGGCGTATAGCCTTATGATCGTTTTGGAGTTGTTCTTAAACTCCACAGTACCGCTGGTAGTTCTTCTATCCAGCACCCCGCTGATCTTTGCAGCGGCTCCATGAGCCGAGGTTTTATCCCGGATAATATTAATCCGTTGGATCTTTCCACTTGTCCGTTCGATGCGGGATGGGCTACTGAAGCAACATCCAGCCAGATCTTCTTATCTCGGCAGAATCGCGCAAATGCTCCCTCAGCAAAATTGGTGCCGTTATCAGTTATGATACTATGAGGATAGCCATATCTTAGAATGATATCTTTGAGGAATGACACAGCTGTAGCTCCATCACATTTTCTTATCGGCTTTACTTCAATCCATTTTGTAAACTTGTCAACCATAACCAAGATATGGGTCATGTTTCCTTTTTCCGGCGTAAATGGGCCAACCATATTCAAACACCATACGACAAATGGCCAGGTAATCGGTATGGTCTTGAGCTCCGACATTGGCATGTGTGTCCTTGTAGCATACGTCTGACAACCATTGCATTTTCTTACTAGATCCTCTTCTTGCTCCAAGGCACTTGGCCAGTAAAATCCATGCCGGAGAGCTTTTGCCACTAAGGCTCTAGATGAGGCGTGATGCCCACATTCCCCTTGATGCATATCTCGGAGGATGTCAATCCCTTCTTCCGGGTCAACACATCGTTGTAGGACATTCGTGACACTCCTCTTGTATAGCTCGACATTGATAACCGTGTATGCCTTTGCCCTCCTCTGAATTTGCCTTGAAAGAACTTCTTCATTGGGCAAAAATCCATCCTTCAGGAACTGTAATATGTGTACTGCCCAAGCTGGTATAGCTCGCACCGGAAACACATCCTCGTCAATTTCCATTTGATCCGCCGACATAACCTCTGCCGGGTCACGCTGCGCAGTCCCCGGGTTCTACGAAGCAGTTCCCGGGTTTGCTGAAGCAGTCCTCGGTTTTCCTGAACCACTTCCCACATCAATGTCCATGGGCACAGCTTCAGACTCCGGATTGGCCGGGATATAGATTGACTCGGATTCTGGGGATGGCTTGATAGATTGCTTTCTGAGGTGCTCTAGTGCTACACCCGGTGGGATCGCTTGTCGGGTTGATCCAAGCTTTGACAGTACATCGGCAGCCTCATTTTCCTGCCGAGGTACATGGTGAAACTCGCATCCCTCGAAGTATCCTGATATCTTCTGCACACGAAATCTGTACAATGCCATGTTTGCATTGAGAGCATCCCATTGCCCTGAGACTTGCTGAACTACCAAATCCGAGTCACCGAAGCACTGGATTCGACGTATTCCAATTTCTTTTGCTACTTTGATTCCATGCACAAGTGCTTCATACTCGGCAACATTGTTTGATGCGGTGAAGTGGATCTGCAGCACATACTTCAGCTGGTCTTTCTTCGGATAGGTAAGCACAACTCTGGCACCTAACCCAGTTTTCGTCTTTGATCCGTCAAAATGCATTCTCCAGTAGTTTGGATCTAGCAATGGTGGCTCATATTGCATTTCAGCCCAATCTACGAAGAAGTCGGCCACAGCCTGAGACATGATCGCATCTCTCCTATCAAATTGTGGAGCGTAAGGGGCTAGCTCAATTGCCCATTTTGCAATCCGGCCGCTTGCATCCTTGTTGCTCATTATTTCAGATATGGGGGCTTCACATATCACTTTGAAGGGGTGCTCTTCAAAATAGTGCTTCAGCTTCTTAGCTGCCATATATACACCATATGCCATCTTCTAATAGTGAGGATAGTTTTGCTTTGACGCTGATAATACCTCGCTCAGGTAATAGACTAGCCTTTGCACCGACTTACCCACTTTGTCGCGCTCTACCATGATCACTGCGATTACAGCTCGGTTGGTTGCGGCTATGTAGAGCAGCATTCGCTCTTTTGATAGTGGAGAGGCCAACACCGGTGAAGTGGCTAACATTTTCTTTAACTCGATGAAGGCTTCATTGGCCTGCGGTGTCCATATGAACTTATCCGACTTTTTCATTAGCTGGTAGAGAGGCAATGCCTTTTCTCCCAACCGACATACAAACCGACTTAAGGATGCCAGGCAACCAGTGAACTTTTGGACATCATTAAGGCACTTCAGCAATTCCATTCGCTCTATGGCTCGGATTTTAGTCGGGTTAGCTTCGATACCTTGGCTGGAGACAAGAAATTAGAGTAATTTTCTAGCCGGGACACCGAAGGTACACTTCGCTGGGTTGAGCTTCATTCAGAACCTCCTTAGGTTCGTGAATGTTTTTCAGATATCATCATGGAGCGTTTTGATTTCCTTGGTCTTTATAACCACATCATCCACATGCACCTGCATATTTCGACCAATTTGGTCGTGTAAGCATTTTTGCATACATCTCTGATACGTTGCCCCTGCATTACGTAAACCAAAATTCATAGTGCGATAGCAATAAGCCCCGTACGGGGTGATAAATGCAGTATTTATTTGATCATCTAGGTTCAGTGGTATATGGTGGAAACCAGAATACGCGTCTATGAATGACAACAGTTCACACCCAGCAGTAGAATCTATGACCTGACCTATCCTGGGCAGCGGGAATGGATCTTTTGGGCACGCCTTATTCAGGTTCGTGTAATCGATGCACATACGCCAAACCACTTCTACATTCGGATCATCCTTTTTCTTTTCCACAAGCACCGGATTAGATAACCAATCCGGGTAAAGCACTTCCATGATGAACCTGGCTGCGAGGAGCCGAGCTATCTCATCTCCAATGACTTTTCTCCTATCTTCGGCGAAGCGGTGGAGAGGGTGCTTCACCGGCTTTGCTCCGGGTCTCACATTCAAAGAGTGCTTGGCCAATTCCCTTGGAACACCTTGCAAGTCCTGTGTGGACTAAGCAAAGATATCCCGATTCTCACGGAGGAAATTGACGAGCTCGCTTTCCTATTTCTCTATTAACCCGGCACCAATTGTTACGGTGCACTCTGGGAACAAATCATCAATGGGGACTTTCTTTGTATCCTTTGTTGCTTGAAATGAGACACTTCCATGCGGGTTACTCAGCGCCGACATATATTGCTGCACGGACTGAGCCAATGTCGCTACTTCCTGGATCTTTCTCTTTTCTTGTGCGATCACGAGTGACTCGGCTAGGTTAGACCCGCATGATGCACACTCAATGGAACGTCAGAAATCCCCAGCTATGGTAATTACTCCATTTGGCCCAGGCAACTTCATCTTTAGGTAACTGATGTGAGTACTTGCCATGAATTTGTTCAAGGCTGGCCTGCCGAGTAACGCGTGATATGCGCTTTCTAAGTTCACAACCTCAACCTACAAATTCTCAGTTCGGCGGTTATCTCTTGTGCTGAATAACACGTCAACCCGGACTTTGCCAATGGGTTCACAGGAGATACCAGGCACAATGCCATGGAAAGTTGTCCTTGTAGCTTGGAGCATGTTCTCCGAGATACCCAACTTGCGCATTGTATCCATGTACATGATATTGATGTTGCTGCCATTGTCAATCAGCACCTTAGAGAACCTCACATTGATACTTGGCCCAATGAACGTTGGGTCCAACACTAATGCATACGAACCAGGACTCGGCATGATCCTGGGGTGGTCCTTGATACTCCAGGTAGTTTCTTGATCAGACCAAGGCATATACCTCGTCACTGCTGGCATAACCGCATTCACCTCCGTGGCAAATACATAGTTGGATGCTCTTTCTATCTGTTTCCTCCGTGGAAAATACACAGTAACTCTAGTGATGCTCTCTGTATTCATTTCTCCCCTTTGATCTGGCTGATGCAGGTTTTCCAGCTGATGCACTGCATCCCTTCTCTCATGATTCTCATACCTCAGCGGAGGTGGTGGCAACATTAACTGTTGCGTATTTGCTCCGGAGAGCAGCTGCTGCCGAGGTAACTCCTGTCGAGGTTGATCGTTCTGAGGTGCTTGAGCATTCCCCGAGCCACTTTGCTCTATCTTCCTCATCCACTCACATTGTCGGGTTGTATGACCCGCCAGGTTACTCGGATTTGGTGTGTGAAATTTGCACGGCTGATCCAGCTTTGCCTCATATGTATATCTTGGCTGGTCTTTACTTTCTTGCCAGTGTTTCTTTTGCTCCGGCGTCCAAATTTTCTTGCCATCATTTCTTGGAGTCCACTACTGCCTTCTAGTTTTTTGACGTTGATTACTCCCTGCTCTGGGTTGATCTTGGTTTACAGCAGCGACTTGCTGCGAACCGTACCTGTAATCCGGTCTATCATCTGTTCTCTTATTCCGGTAGTCATTTCACCGGGATGATCCGGCTCCATCACGCTGGTAGTACTCCTCATTTGACTCGTTTGACACTAGCATACGAATCAGCAATCCGGATTGTTTCTGCCAGTGTAGTTGGCATATCCCTTTGTAACCTTTGCCACAACATGCTTGCATATCTACACCCTTGTGCAAACCAAGCTATGGCCTGTGACTCAATCACGCCTTTCACATGAGTTTCGCACATTGAACAAGCGAGTTAGGAACTCCCGATCTGTCTCATTTGGTCTCTGCTTGCACATTGCTAGGGTCTGTGGCCTATTCGGCCTCTGATATGTGCTTGAGAAGTTACTAACGAACATTTCCTCAAAATCCAGCCAGCAGTTGATACTACCGGGTGGTAAATTGTTTAACCATACCCTCGCTGGCCCCTCCAGCATCTAAGGTACGTATCTCACTGCCCACCTCAAATTGCCTGTATCAATTTTTACTGCCGTTGCGTAGTTGATTAACCAATCCTCTGGCTTAGTGCTGCCGTCATATGTTTTCATGCCTCTAGGAAACTGGAAGTTAGGTACTGGAGGCTCTTTCATGATTCGGGGCCCAAAACATGCTGGACCCGGAGGACCTTGCCCCTCGATTTGCTCCGACCTATAGAGCCGATCCAATTTCAACCTGGTGTCATCTGGTAGAAAATTCCTGCTTCCCAATCTTGACCCTATCACATGATGATCTGGCCTATGGTATCCTGCATTCGCCATTTCCGAGTCACCGTCGTTGTATCTGTCTTGCTCTCGTTGAGCACAGTTCTGCCGCATACTTTGGCCGGCACTTTGCTCTTGCCGAGGTACACTGCGCTGCTGCTGTTGCCGAGGTAAATTCTGCCCTGCACCCACCGAGTTACGCTGTCAGGCATCTCGGCCGGCTGCACCTCGGCCGACACTTTGTCGATCCTCATTACCTTGCATTGCCTTTCCTTTCCCTGCCCTTTGCAGGTCATACAGGACTATCTGTTTGTTTCTCCTTACCGAGGTTACCCCTTCCTCTCTTCTAGGGCCATCATGAGGGGATGATGCAGCCCCAGCGGATTTTTCTGGGTTACCCACTGCCGAATAAACGACCTTGGAAGCACTAGCACTTGCCGGGTTAGCCCTGGGCAACTCCTCATTCTGTCTTTTAGCGATCTGACCTAACTCGTTGACCCTCTCCTGCTGTCTTTGCCGGGCTTCACCCATCAAACCTTCTAACTCGGATGCAGCCGCATCCGCTGACCTGAGGTTCTTTGCCGGGGTGCTGTACTTCGGAAGCCCCACGGATAAAAAGTTCTCTGATTCCTCGACTTTGGTCTCACCCTCTTTGTTCATTTCACTTATGAGGTTTTTCCCTTTTACTTTTACAGCTTCTACTTTATTTGCTCTTGCGTACTCGCGCAACATCATGTTCAACGACTGCTGAGCCACAGCTATCTTTTTCATGCCCTCTAATATTTTCTGCCTAGTTTCCTCCAACTCAGCTTATGCCTGTGCTGGATCTACTACAGCTGCTATTGGGCTTGCCAAGCTATCTATTCCCTGCTACAACACATTCTCTGGCCTCTCTAGCGGAGGACCTCTACTCTTCCTAGGTGCCTTGGGTGTTACCTCCGGATCCGGTGCCGGGTCTTTGCTTGCGCCAGCATCAGGCACTGTCATCATCACCTTAGCATGGTTAGGGGAGCGAGTGATATGCGCCCCGTGAGCCGCACTAAGGGGTGGCTCGCCTCCCTCGACGACGTGCTGCGGGTGAATGCATGAGACATCGACGCCGACGTAGATCTTGTGGGTGCCAAGCTTGATGAAGAGGCCATTGCGCGGTGGAGGTCGCCTGCCGAAGCTACCAGCATTGTCGCTGACGTAGTCCAGCGCTTCAAAGCACTGAATGAGCCCAGAGACGATGTGCTCGCTGTCGCCGATGATGCTTCCCGTCCGGATCTTCACTCCTGCTAGTGCCGCTAGCCCCACGGTGGGTGCCAACTATCATGGTGGTGTCATGGCAGATGCCATGGATAGGCTAAAGGTGGGGCCAATATGCACTAGAGGAATCCAGGGAGGGATAGTGTGGTGATTCCACACACAGCTGCTTTGTATTCTCCAAGTTCACTGAGTTTACAGATGCTCCTTAAGATGTATTGGGGAGAGGAGGAAGAATAAGCTCTCTTATTCTCACCACAACTTTCACCCAATGAACTATCTACTCACCCGCTAGCCTCTTCTACAGAGGCCCTAGCGCTCCTTATAAAGGGGAGGCTAGGTTACCAGTTAGGGCATACGTGGAAGCATATTCCTGGGAATATGCCTCTCCCAAAATAGCAAACCGACCAGGTATCCTTTTCCCTTTGTAAGCCATGCAGAGGCTACGTAACCCTCTGCGGCGCCAGCGTCAGCCGACATAGGCTACGTCACCTTTGTCGTCCACGCCCTACTGGTCCCTCCCTCTGTTCGCTTCGCTCATGCTCCAGCGCATAGAGACCACCTTTTGACCAGCGGGATACCTTCCTTCTCTTGCAAGCCTGGTATAACCCGATCCCGTGGGTACCTGCATACAAGTTACAGAAAGCCTGCCGGCATACGACATATGTCAGCCGGGACACAGTCAGGTGGACATCCTTCGGTCCGGGTTACTTTGCAAGTCGGCCTGCCTTGAGGTGACCCGGCCAGCTCTCGCTTTGAGCTTGCCATACCTCGACTAACTCGGCCTCTATACCCCGGCGTGACCCTACCCGGGGTATCCCCCCAACACCGATAGTGTCTATCAGCACAAAGGAGGTGCCCGTTGTGAAGAGGTAACTTTCCTCACAAGGTCTTTGTATTAAATTTATTATTCTTTTTGAAGTGTAACGATTTTCATTCTATTACCTCTTCAGAGCTAGACAACTCTCCAAGGGCAAGGGGAAAGGAGGCTCGTCGAATCCCTTGCGCCAGTCAAAGTTGAAATTGACTTCTCTTACCACAACACCTCCGACTCCTGCCCCACAGCCTTCCGCAGCACCGGAGATTACTCCATCTCCGCCCGTTGCGGAAGATCCAGCTCAACCAGCAGAGCCAGTGATCCTTGGGTCACAAACTGACGCCACCATGGGTGACTCAGGTTTTGATAAGGGTGAACCCTCTACAGGTAATGATCCCTCGGCAGAAACCTTCGCTGAAAACCTTCTTAGCAATCTGGGTCTTGCCAAACTTGGCCTTTCTCGGAAATCTATAGAAGAGATCCAACGGTTGGCCCAACAATGCCTAGAAAGCAGGGCTGTCACTACTGAACAAGAAGCACAAGAAGTAGAGGACGCCAAGTACTCCAAACTTCTTGAACAAGTCCGTCTTCGCGATGAGAGACTGAGAACCGACGAGCTTCCGCCACCACCAGTGATCCCACTAACCCTCGCCGAGAAGGTTACCACTGAGGTGAACATGAGTTTGAGCAAACTCACTCATGAACAACATGTAAGTCAGAATTCCAACTCAACTTTTTTACTTTACTTTATGTCATATCCTCTAGCCCCCAAGCATGAAATTGGATAGATGATCCGGATTTATGCTTTCATAGGATTCCAAAGAACGAACTAGTGTAGCCCCCAAGGTTCATGCTGATATTAGTAAAAATATAAGCCTGAGTCTTTAGTAGACTTCTGACCCTGGGTATTATGACATATAGAAAGTTAATTCATATAACCAGGAATTGTTGAGGAATATATGGAACAAGCGGAGACAGATCAGAGCTCTCCGGCTTGAAAATGCTTAGTTAAATGTGTCAAGGGATGAGGTTGAAGGTAAACATTTTAGGCCTTACCCTTGCCCTTTTTGCTTTCATAGTCAAATTTCATGCTCAACTATTGTCTGTTACTTACAACACTGGTCAAACAAACCCGTGCCATGATTGAAGAGGCCGAGAATCTGAAGACCATGGAGGTAGAGAACACTAACTTACGCCGAGAGCTAGATAAGCTCAAAGCAGATCATGAGAATAGCATTTCTCAAGTTCTTGAATCCACCTCCATGGCCACCAAATAGCACGATCGTAAGATCGTGATCCAGGATAAGAAAATCTCGGATCTCAGTAATGAGCTATTCAAAGAGAAGGAAATCACCGAGGCACTCCGGGCTGAACTCCAAAGCCTTAGGGAAGAGAAGACCAAAGTTGACGATGCCATCTTTGGTATGTTTCCTACTTTCTGACTTTCTGTTTTTTCGATTCTTTGAATTTGGATATGTTTTCTAACCTTTGCATTTTATGCGCAGGTCCTCTGAACTTACTGGATTCCTCCTCCACCGAGTCTCGCATTAGCCGACTTACACAAGTCAGTGATTTACTTCACGATTTCCGCCAATCTTTGGAGGATATTGGCGAAGTACTCAAGGTTCCGTACATGGACAAAATGTCTGGCTTTGAGGTGCGAGACAAGGCCAAGGAGATGCCCCAGCTTATCTAGGACGGGAACATATCCTACGCGCGTACTGCATCACAGAACGCTCTCACCATGGTCATGAGCCACCATGGAAACATGGAGATCTGGCAAGTGACTAGAGAGTATTCGACTATGGATGAAGATGGTCAGGAGCAAGATATCAAGGCTATCATGGACTCCTGTGCTAGATATGGGTGTCACGTAGCTGATCTGAACAACTACGACACTCCTTTCTTCACTCGCGTAGAGACGCTGCCTCCACCCACCAAAGAAACTAGTGAAGTTTCCGATGATGAACAAACAGTATCGGATTTGAACGTCTCAGAAAGATATCGGGGCGAGGGTGATGTCTCCAATGAGCCGGCTGGTCCTTCCTCTCCTCCTGCGTGTAGTGCCAGAAGAAACAATATGTTATTTTGAAACGATTGGGTTGTAAATAAGTAGTGTAATACTTTTGCTAGTGCTAAGATTTGATATTCCTATTTAGCACTTTTGGCTTTATATTTATCGTGCCTGAAATGTTTACATAAGCACTTATTTGTTTTGCTTGCACTTATCATTTATCTAGCTTTCCGCATCGTCCCTTTCGTGAGCCGGCCAACCTTCCACGGGGAATCTCTGCCGAGCAACGGAGCTCAATTGCTAAACCAGTTTAAAGTCGGAAAAGAGCCGTCTTTCAGTACCAACAATTCACTACTCAGAAAATACCCGCATCCGACAATCAGATAAATAACCAAAGTACAAACTAAAAGAATAGAGTTATACCCGAAGGTAGCATTTTTAGAATCGGAAATCATAACCAGAATAAACATGAGCATAAAGTACTTTCAAGTATTCTGGGATTTTCGATAGTGACATGATCATTCAGAAATAAGATGGTAAAAAACTTCTCAGAAAAAATTTGAGGCAACCAATACTTTATTTCTCATTTAACATGTACACATATATGATTATAAAGAAAGATAATTTAAGAATAAAAGGGACGTAGCTGAGCAATATTCCACGGTATGTCTAATTCTTCCGGGTCTATACTGCCTCCAGCTCTCTTTCTCTTCTTAGTAGCAGGTCTTTCTTTGACTGTCCGCATATCAGTTAGATAGTAAGAATCGTTATGTAATACTTGGCTAACTAAAAAGGGCCCTTCCCATACTGGGGAAAGTTTGTGCTTTCTTTTCTGCACAAGCCGGAGAACCAAGTCGCCCTTGTTGAAAGACCGATTTCTGACTCTCTGGTTATGATACTTGCGTAACTTCTACTGATAGGTTGTTGATCTCATCTCAGCAACGACGTGCACTTCTTCGATTAAATCGAGATCATTTTGTCGAGAAATTTCAGCATGCTCTTCAAGATAAGCAACAACGCGAGGAGAAGTATGAATGAAATCACTAGGAAGAACTACTTCTGTACCATAGACCAAGAAGAAAGGTGTGTATCCGGTTGACCTGTTTGGAGTTGTTCTCAAACTCCATATCCCCTTTTTGGGAAGAGGACCATAGAACCTATAAGAGGGGCAGTGCGACACCATATGAGGATCTATCTTCTTCTACCTCAGGAACCCTAGCCTTCTCCTAGCTAGGAACCCTAGACCTGATCGTTTTATCTCCACCTTGTACTGTAAACCTCGCTAAGGGATATAAGCAATCTGGACATGCAAGAGTAGGGTTTTACACCACAGGGTGGCCTGAACCGATGTAAAATCTCCATATCCCGTGTCGTGTTTTCCACAAATTTTCTCTCCCAGGTCACCGAGAGTTTTGTAGAGATCATGTCCAGCCCCTTGTGTTTGATTTCATCCTACTTTGAGAGATACCCCATTTGTTTGCAGGAAAAAATCTCTGACAATACCCAACATAACTATTGCAACACGATTAATCACATAGTTCATTGTTGCAATAATTAGCAATGAAGTATCATACTCCTTAGACCGTGAGATCATACTTAATCACTATCACCCAAGTTTGCTTTGATTGCATCAACCGTAATACCGTAAAAGGGTGATCATAAAGGTGTATGTCAGGTATTCCGAAGGAGAGGTTGAGGTGTATGTATTGAGATCGGGATTTGTTCTCTCATGTGACGGGAAGATACGCTAGGCCCACTCGGTAAGATTACATCCATAGAGTTATGCAAGTTATGACTAGGTCATGGGGATGGAATATCATGAGAACGAGTTAAGCGAGCGCTTGTAGGTAACGAGGTCTAATTAGGTATGGTGATACCAACGACTAGATCTCGAACAAGTCACGAAGTAACAAAGGAAATTGGACACGACATTTATGGTTCAAACGACATTGATATTGTGAAATGCACATGGGTTATTATGGGTATCTAGATCCCACTGATGATCATTGATCCGAGAAGCATCTCAATCATGTCTATGATGTTCCCGAACCATAGGGTAACACACTTAATTGTTCTATGATGCTTGGAGATCTTTTTTGAATCATCGGGATTATCAGAAGAAAGAGAAGAGAGAATTAGAATTGTTCTGGGAAGGATCTAAAGTAGTCCAGAGTGATTCAAAATGAGTTTTGGATTATGAGGAATTGTTAAATATGATTTGATAATAATTAGTGGAATTAATGTTTGAATAATTTAATTTGGAGAAAACCTCCCTATTGGGCCACTTCCCTGAGGGAGAGGCCCACGAGGGAGGGGCAACCGCCCCAAAGGGTTAGGGGCCGGCCGGCCATGGGCAAGCATGCGGGGCTCACCCCGGTCGTTACTTCTCCCTTGGCACCTCCTCCTCCCTTTAGTCCAACATTGCTTGCTGGCTGGTGGGTGTCCCTCTTTTTCCCTTATATAAGAATGGGCATATGGGAGGAAAAATAAAACAAATTTTTCCTAAGGAATTTTTCTTAAGGAATCTCTCTCTCTCTCTCTCTCTCTCGTTGGCCCTCGTGCTCGCGGTTCCAAGAAGAACTACGCATGGGGATGATGATTTCTTAGGCATGCCGTCACGATACTGAATCCCGGTTTCAAAAGGTCTACTTTCGCAATCTTGGCTAGATTAGGGAGAACGGGAGTCGTTGTTGAGCATCGTACGTGTGCGAAACAACGAGGGTGCTGCCAGTTGTGGCACCTAGATTATCATGCGAGGAGCAACACGACTTTGAGGTTGGCTATGAGTAAGACTACATCATTCATGTTCATCGTGAACGTTAAACTCTTTCGGTCTACAAGGGTATGTCACCAAAACCTCTCTCCATTACTTAATTAACTCATAGATAGATCTTGGCATTGGTGTTGCGCTAGTCATGAAAATTAATTGTTTTCTGCTGTGAATCCCTTCATAATGAAAAATCGGTAGTGGTGTCAAAGATGAGTCTATAAAATTAGTGACATTTAAATTTATAGGGACATTGTTAGGATTCATGCCTTAGAGGCGTCACTATCTGTGTGTATTCATAAGTCGTCTATTTATGAACTTTTGCACTTTCATCGTATTCGTGATTCGATTGTGGAACCTTGTACTTAATTTTAGTTCATGAAAGTTTCGTTCTTAGTAATTTGAGGTTGTGATAGACACACACTACCAAGAATAATGTGTAAGGAGGAATATGGATAATTCCATCTATCATGGGCATAGAGATGCTATCTAACTTATACCAGCTATTCCAAATAGGTAGGCCAGACGGACTAAACCAAAGATTGAGCTGGCAAGAGTAAGCCGCTTACGATCCCAATCATGTGATGTAATCCTTAAACTGATGTGAACATATGATATGGGTGGTGGATTAGCTGATTTTGAATCAATTACATGCTTGGTCTTATAAAGGCGGTGGTTGGTATGACTAAGAAGCGATTACATGGTGAGTATGCACTAATACGAGATTTCCCTCCATATTGTAGGATATTCTCCTAGCCCTCTCGTGTGATATGATTCATAATCCACACACTACTTGGTTAAGTGTTAACCAAGGTAGTGCGACTAAGGAGGTTGCTAGAGGAATCACATATCACGGAGACAAAAAAGGGTGTTAAGACGACACTGCGATGACCAGAACTCACATGTGGCTTGCCACCAATATCGTGAAGAAAAGGGATCTAGACATAACGTCACATTTAGGGCTTCTCATTGGTATCTGGGAGCTGACATGCATGCTTTGCTATAAACCATTGTAGCCTTATTATGAGTGTGACTCAGACTATGTTTGTATTGTCGTGAGCTAGCGGTTTACACTCTTAAGAGAGTGGAGACAACCAAATGGGATCCATCTGAAATGACCCGGATAAGTGAGACTTGGGCCGATAGAGACCATTCAATTGGTAGCAACCACTTTCACTAGGGTTAGGGATGTCGACCAACGGACACAATGGGCTGTGTCACCCCACCTACTTCCTATATTTAGATGGGTGGGTTGGTGGCGAACATGAGGAATTCTTAACCCGCACGTTAGTGCCACACTAACACCTTTTGTCCCAAGAGTAGTTGAACCGAGGCTAGCAATTCCCTATTGTCGTTCCACCTCGTATGTGTGAGAACCAGCGGGTGCACGATGTTTGGGGTGCTTGAGGTAGTGGAGTTCTCGTTGTCGGAGTCAGAGAGGAAGATAATGCCGGAGAAGACTTCGCCTAAGCCTGATGTGGGAGATGGACGGTACATGGACTATAGTGCCCTGACACACTTCATCAAGGTTCCACAACCACGCGTTTATGGGTAAGACCTATGGACTCTTCCTTGAGATGGATCTTGTCGGTGCCACATTAGAGCTAGGAAAACGTATTTATTTTTGTTGTTGCCTCGGACGTGTCACAACAGATATTAGTTACACTACCACACTATAACAAGTAATCCAAACTATTAAAATTTTGTTAAAGATATGTAGTTGAATAATTTAAGTATGTCACACCAGGAAGCATGAATTAAAGGGAATTAATGGATTTAAATTGAACTCAGACATATTACATGGATCCCATCTAATTATTCATAACCTCTCATTCCCTTATTGCTAAGGACGACCTTTAATATGAACCTTGGAATTAAACAACAATCCCATAAATTTAAACAAACATGACAATGTAGACCGACTCAAACATATTTTGAGATCAATATCTTATTCCCCACATCGCTCAAGGGATCATGCTCAGACCATGGTGTTCTTCTTCTTGTTGATGACCTCCGGGATCATAGCCTCGAGAACATCAAGCTTCATTGGTTTGGGCACAAACACATCAGCACCGACCCTCATGAACACCTCTTGGGCATTATCATTAGATGATAGCCCAACAATCTTCACATCACTTTCTCCCATAGCACGAATCTTCTCAACTGCCTGTCAAGTAACACAACAATTAATTTTTCAGACTAAAAATATTCAAGAAAAATGAAATACCAATTTTCATACAAAAAAGGAATCTCAGACTAATAAAAATACCTTAGGTCCACTCATTATGGGCATGTCATTATCACACAAAACAATGTCAAACTTCCTCCCTTCAAGGAACATATCCACAAATTCTTTACCATTCTTAGCCATAGTAATTTCACAGTGGAACTTGCGAAGCATGGTGGAGAGAACCAGGGCGTCAACTCGGGATCTTCAACAAGAAGAACCTTCACGGGGGATGCCATGATCAGCTAAACGAACTACCAAAATAAAGAGAGTTGTTATTTCCAATCCATTTTTTATACATTCAAGGTGATTGTTACCAACTTCTCAATAAGAATAAACAAAAACATCATAAAATCAATTAGCCTTGTCTATGTATCCAATATTTTTTTTGTAGTTGCAAAATCATAAGAAATACTAGTTATTAAAAATCCCAAATATAAGCATGCACTTCGTATATATTCCAGCTGATAAAAATATGCCAGATCGGACAATCAGCTGGAAACATCATATGTTGCTATTGTAGGAGGCGTGCACACTTTCTTAGTCTCATTATAACAAGAATAAGAATAAATATTATATTTGGATGTAAGAGGATAACAATAATATTACAATGATGAAAAATCACAACCAAGTGTTTCCCTATAAATGGAATAATTTCCCGTGTCCTTTTCTACAAAATTGTCATGAGGTCGTACGAGCTAGGAAAATGATTAGGGGGGAGGGCTTGAGAAGTGTGCAACTTGGAGGCGGGCATATATGTTACTCTAGGATCATATATACAAAATAACACATAATATCAAGGGAGTTTTACAAAATTTTATAGCATGGGGAGCCATGGCCCTAGCTTTTTCTGATGAGAACATCTACATAGTAAATAAAATGGAAAGTGGCAACATGTATATATAAATGCATACACATGGTTGCCAATTTCCAAAAACACAACAACAAAAATTGTGTTCCGCATGATGTATAGATAAAACACGCTAGTTCATCATACACACATATAACACATGTAACAGTCTCTTGTAATGTAAAGCATGGAGACCGAAACTACTACACAATGATGATAAATAAGGGAGAATGAAAGGAATGAATAAAGGATCTTAAAGCTAGCTAGAGATTATGGAATAGCCACAGTAAGATGTTGCTCTCTTTCTCCCCTTGGCGATTTAGGCTTGGTGTTGTGTGCCTTGTACCCCTTTATGCTCATACATTTATAGGGAACCAAGAGGAGGGGTGTGTCCATAGCCAGTCGATATTCACCATCCGATAGAAAATCACCTAGAGTCACACCTACATATATCTCCACTGCTTCACACCAAGATAAAAAAAGGGGAACTAATATTGATATACTCGCCATATCTTTTGTGATTAACGATTCATATATTTTTATGTTTCCACAAATTTTTCAAAGATATATACACTGAAGATCACTACATATATACGTATTTGTCGTGACATGTCAGCGTAGCTAGATACCAAAACATGATTAAAATAACTTCTTCTGCCATTAACAATGGGTGGATGGCAGTTGATCTACCAGATGTTATTATGCCATTAGTTTTAGTTATGATAGGAAAATCATATTATTAATATGGACAATATTGATATTAGTGACTAATTAAGTATATATCGCACCCATTATACTCTAGACCAACCACACATCAGTTAACTTGATACACACATTATTCTTAATATGCCATCTATAATTCCATGGCATATAGGTGCATGGGCCTAATATAGTTGAATAATTGAGCTGATGACTTAATGCAAAAAATATGTAAAATAATTGGACCCAATTGTATATATACTAAGATTGAGGGTGCCAAGTGCGAACTAGTTCCCATCCAAGAGTTTCTTTTATTTTTATATACATATGTTTAAATTACAATCTAAACTTCTACGAATTGAAGAGTAGGAACTAAGAAGGAAGTTTAAATAATTTTTTTATCATAGCTTGTTTTTCTATAGAACTTGAGCACTGCACGTATATCATCCTAGGTGTACAATGTTGCACATGTATGTTTTGAGCGGTGCTCTAGTGCCATTGTGTTGGTTCTATCCTAGCAGCCATAAATTCTTCTGAGAAAGTGTAGACCTAGCCCTGAACAGTGTATGACCTGAATAGTGACATATCAGAACAGTAATAGGCAAGAGTATTAACATGCCAGAATATTAAAAGCCTAGAACAATAACATGGTAGAATACTAACAAGACTTCTCACAAAAGGGCTGTTAGTGGGTGGCCCACGATGAGATTTAAGAATAGTGTCAGGCCTAATGCAGGCCTTAACAGTACTAGACCGATGTGGTGCAGGCCGTTGATGGGTCACACAATATTGGACAAAGAAGGACCCCATATAGGCCGAAATAGTAATCGACCAGAAAGTTAACAGGGCACAATTAGGAGGCAAAGTGATATGCCCATTTCAAATAGTGCATGCCTCTAGCAGGCCGAAACAGTAACGAACATATTCTTATTGGGCTCTCCTAATGGATCGGCCCACTTAATAATTAGTAGGCATTGGCTGGGCCTGACTTCTACCATTGTTTTTTTACCTTAACAGCGGTAACTGGTTGTTAATGGTGTTTTCCATGTGACATTTTGCATGACGTCATAAGTCAACAGAGCTAGCGAACATATCTACGATAGCACGAGTTTCCGTGGCTAAAGAGTGTGATCCACCATGATCACGAAAAAACCATAGTAGATTCTTTGGTTAGAGGATTTTACAACAAAAGCCATCCATTGTAGAAGACTTTTTAACCATGAAAATTGTCCACTGTAAAAACCAACTTTTTTATACTGAAAATAGCTGAGAGTCAAGCTCTCATACTAGAAATATTTGCAATAAAGCCTAAGCCAAATCTATTCGAAGACCTCAAGATGATGAGGATTGAAAACAAAGATGAGAAGTCTAAAGAGCTAGACTACAGCAATGCTCCATCTCTAGATTATACCGTGGAGGACCGTGTGAAGATGATCACCATGAAGAATCCTGGTATTGAAGGAGGAAATGATATCATGTACCAACATTTCATTCAAGAGGTAGCAGCCAAGGTACGTGATCTAGAAATGAAATATAAGAAATTAGTTGAGAAACTTCTAGCTAAAATTGATGGTATATTTGAGCCCACTATTAAAACTCATATAGGAGTTAATGAGATTGCTGGGCTTTGTGATGTTGGTGCTAGTGTCTCAACAATTTCTAAAAGTTTATTTGAAAGACTTAATCTTTGTACATTTCAAACTACTAAACTAAGACTCCGCTTATTAGATTCAACTTACAAACAAGCTATAGGAGTCAAAGAAAGTATTGTTGTAGAAATCAAAGGATGTCCTGCACTAATTGATCTTGTTATAGTGGACATGCCTGAAGATCCTAAAGCACCTATAATTCTAGTAAGGCCATTCTTAAAAAGTATTAAAGCTTTATTCAATTTGCATGAAGGGAATGTTAGAGTAGGGATAGCATCTAGAGAACCATTTGTATTCCACTTCCCTAGAAATAAAAAGGCCAAATCTTTTGATGATAGGATCATCACTTTAAAAGCCAACTATTTTAGAGTGGGTGTTCCACTTCCATAACCAAAATGATCCCATTTGGCCTAGCTAATTGACGTTAACTAGAAACACTTCATGGGAGGCAACCCATATGAAATAAAAGTTTTTAATTGTCTTAATATTTGTTTTGTTTTTATTTTCTAAAAAAAGTGTTAAAAATATCCATTAAAGAGAGGAGAAGAAACAAAGGTAATCTTTCACTTAATTTTATTCACTAACACACAATTATTTAATCACTCGTATAGTGTTGTATTAAAATTATACTGTCATTTTTAAGGTATAATTTATATGCAAATGCGTGTGAGAAACATGCAACAAAACAACTCAAGTCTCGCTGACTCAAAGGGTCTTAACGACTATCAGTATGGTGGGCGACAACGGTACCACGCGCCCGTACCGTATCTGGGCCGAAGAAAATGAAGGATTTTAAATTTTGTTCGAAGATACTGAGTTCTTAAGGACCATCCATATGGTGGGACGTGGCCGTACCGCTCGCTCGTACCATATTCGAATCGAAGTTTGTGAAATTATCCAAAATTATTGTGATTGTAACGACCATAAGTATGGTGGGTGTGGCTGTATCGTGCGCCCGTACCTAGTAGGTCACCCGGACCGAACCTCTATCCTAAGGAAACCTCGCATAGTACAGGTGGGCCACGACTGCCACAGCCGTACCATTTGACCGTACTGATTGTTTGGATGTGACTTGAGCCCAAGGGAGAGGTAAACCTAAACGTAAACTCTCATTTTCTCTTTCTTCTTTCTCCAAACTCCAAACTATCTCCATTGGATCTTCACCTCTACTCATTTTTTAATCGATTCCTCGCATGTCATCGATTGAAGGTATGTTTCTCCTCTGATCCCCAACTTATTTACAACAAGACCATGCCCTAGCTCTTGCTATTATCAATCTAGAAATAGGTCTTATTTTGAGCTCATTGAACATGTTAAGTTTTTTTATTTAGAGGAGCATTATTTTTTTAGAAAGTGTAGAGGGGTACTCCATGCTTATTTTTATCAGATCAAAATTTTATTTAAAGAAAGTTTTAATTAGTGAAAGTTTTTATTTATATATGAACACAAGGAGCCATATGCATGCGGTGGCTATACAAGACACACCACGGGTTGAAGGACTAACCCCTGTAGTGCTCAAGAGAGTTCACAGAAGAGTTTCATCAACCATTTCAATAGTCTCGAGAACCGCATTATCAAGTCCACCGAACGGGCATTCCCCCATATTCTGAACCAACTAGGCCTTTGCCGTGATTTTAATTATCTTGGCAATAATGTTGGTTTGCTTGACTTTGTTTTTAAAGAGGCCGCAACCTATTGCCGCTTAACACTCGAGTTTCTTAGCACCTTGAAGCATACGGTGGGTCCATTCTACAGTTCTAAGGAGGACATCACAGGATCCGATGGATCACTTTCCGTTTGATGAACTGTGAGTACGACTTGTCTCTTTATGATTGGTGTCACTACTTTGGTTTTGCCAACAACATCACCGACATCCTCTCCACTTGTTTTACACTTAGCCCTACCCGTAAAAATCATTTCAACAAGATGAGAATTTCCAAACCTATCCCAAAGGGGAATCAAATTGAGTGTACTACAATCCGCTATTTGTTCCATGTTATTGCTAACACCCTACATGCCCTTGGTGAGTTCACAAGAGTCAATGAGGAGGACATGATGATCCTCGAAAAAGCTACCACTCGGAACTGTAACTTGACGCCAAATTTGGGCACTCTTCTAGTGATTTGTTTAAAGTATCAAGCTCTCCAAACTCGTGGACCCATAAGTGGAGGAGGAGTTATCACCATTCTCGCTCGAGCACTCCATCTCAGGTGATTTGTTTGAACATCTTCTACCTCCCCAACTCCCATAGCGCCGCCCCTCCCAGGTCACCAGAGCCCAAAAGATGGCTGAAGCCTGGCGGCAGCGGAAAAGGAAAGCTTTCGCGGGGTGTGGATCTCGTGCATCCTCGATTACGCCAAGCTCCGCCTCATGGAGAACGAAGGACTCCTTCGCGCCGGCGACTGGCGGAGCGGTTATCGAGAAACCATCCCCCACCCCAAGGCCGGCGAGCGAGTGAATTTTGGCACCCACCTCGACAGAGGTTTTAGTTTTCCACCCTCAGATTTCTTTTTAAAGTCATAGATCACTACAGAGTTCAACTCCACCATCTCCCCGTGAACTCTATTTTAGAGATGAGTAGTTATGCTTCTTTGTGCGAGGGGTATGTCGGCATTAGGCCGAGCCTTCTTCTTTTCCTATTGTACTTTGGAACCGGAGAAATTCCATCACCACCAGTAATCCCTACATTACCAAAACGCTCAGCTTTTCTGTTAGGAGAGAACATGTCTATCCTAGGATTAAGGCTAGCGAGTCGGTGAAAAAGTGGCCGTCCATGTTCTTTTACCATAAGGACAGACCGGCTCCCAACAAAGCTACTACTTTATCGGATTTCGTCGATGGCACCGCCACGCCCCAAGACTCCTGGGACGCGGATGCTCCGGCTCTCACAGACGATCTGCTTCTTGCAAAGAGGCAGATCGAATATCTGATGAAGCATAAGGATCTGAAAGGATTCGACT
Organism: Avena eriantha; assembly: GCA_910589775.1. NCBI lineage: Eukaryota > Viridiplantae > Streptophyta > Magnoliopsida > Poales > Poaceae > Avena > Avena eriantha. The sequence goes on along the minus strand of OU342740.1, from coordinate 437,011,820 downwards.
TAGTGCACTACTGGTTGGCGCGCTGGATCCATCCTCTTCAACACCATGGAGACCGGCTTATGCACTCCATCACCAAGAGCAAGACAGACTCTCTCTAAATCTGCCCCATGGCCTACTTGAAGAAGGACTATGCGTGCCAAATCAAGTGGCTGATCAAGAGGAAAATTCTGGACTTGTCCTTGGACATGCACACAACTGACGATCCTGTGACACCAGTAAGTTTTCCAGCAGTAACTCGAATTATATGTTCATCCTATACATTGTTTTGCAATACTGAGATACCATTTTCCTTTTCAGCATGTTGACCTCCTACAGTTGGAGCTTTCTCCTATCGAGGGATATCCTCCCGAGTTATCTCAGGATGATGGGGAATTGGTTCCACTACCGGATGCACTTACTCGAAAGCTGAAGGCCCCGATTGTCGTGGTGGTGTCACGACAGATGCCATGGATAGGCTAAAGGTGGGGCCAATATGCACTAGAGGAATCCAGGGAGGGATAGTGTGGTGATTCCACACACAGATGCTTTGTATTCTCCAAGTTCACTGAGTTTACAGATGCTCCTTGAGCTGTATTGGGGAGAGGATGAAGAAGAATCTCTCTTACTCTCACCACAACTTTCACCCAATGAACTAACTACTCACCTGCCAGCCCCTTCTACAGAGGCCCTAGCGCTCCTTATAAAGGGAAGGCTAGGTTACCAGTTAGGGCATATGTGGAGGCATATTTCTGGGAATATGCCTCTCCCAAAATAGAAAACCGACCGGGTCTCCTTTTCCCTTCGTAAGCCATGCAGAGGTTACATAGACGTCTGCGGCGCCAGCGTCAGCCGACATAGGCTACGTCACCTTTGTCGGCCATGCCCTGCTGGTCCCTCCCTCTGTTCGCTTCGCTCACGCTCCAGCGCACAGAGACCACCTTTTGACCAGCGGGATACCTTCCTTCTCTTGCAAGCCTGGTATAACCCGGCCCCTTGGGTACCTGCATACAAGTTACAGAAAGCCTGCCGGCATACGACATACGTCGGTCGGGACACAGTCAGGTGGACATCCTTCGGTCTGGGTTACTCCGCAAGTCGGCCTACCTTGAGGTGACCCGGCCAGCTCTCCCTTGGACCTTGCCATACCTCGGCTAACTCGACCTCTATACCCCGGCGTGACCCTATCTGGGGGTATCCCCCTGTTGGGAATATGCCCTAGAGGCAATCATGTATGATGTTATTCCTGTGTATTCATAAGGTTATGGTCCATGTATGAACTACTGATATGTATCATTGAATATGTGATTCGATTGTGGAAGTGCATATTCATGTTGTTCATACTAATTGTCCTTGGTCATTGAGGTTGTACCGGACACACAACTTAGACCAATGTGAAAGTCGGCAGATGACTAGGTTCCACTTGTCATGGGCATGGAGATGCTATTCCAACTTACACGGATTCGGCTAAAGAGTTTAGCGAGTCGGACTGACCCATATTGAGATGCAACGAACAAGTCGTCATTTGCATGTCTCAATCAATGTAATCCTTAGACCTGAGGTTATTGCAGAATCTAAGTTGAGGATCTCCGACTTAGGTTCTGTCAAACACTGTTCCGTCACTGGGCAGTTATAAAGGCGGAATTCGGGTCGACTGAGAATCAAGCTGTGTGATGTGAATAACCAAGACGGGATTTTGCCCCTCCATCTGGAGAGATATTCTCTGGTCCCTCTCGGAAGATATGATTCGGAAAGCATGGCCATGCGCGTCATGGTTAAGTGTTAACCAAGGCAACCGACTAAGAGTTAGTCAGGTGAATCACTTATCTCGGATGGAGAAAGAGAGTCGGACTATTTAAGGGATGACGATCATTCGCCTATAGTCCGACAAGGTATATCATGAGGCAAAAGGGACTCAGACGAAAGTCGCATTGAAAGGTATGTCGTCATGACTTATTGGTACTTGGGAGTTGGCACGTTCTGCTAGGAGCCGCTACAAACTGGTCGATCACGAGTGAGACTCGGAATCGTGTCCGGGTTACCATGAGCATGTCGGGTCACACACTTAAGAGCGGGAGCAGTTTGGGTTAGACCCAAACAGGAAATCTATTTGGGTTGGACCCAAATAGAGACATGAACTTAGTCAGCAAGTGAGACTCACAATTGCTAATATCGGCCTTTTAGTGAATGGGCCACAAGTGATTGGAGCCCACTTTCACTCCCTATATAAGCTGGGGCGCAGGTGCTTAGAGCACAAGGTTAGGTCACTCCATGTGTTGGAAACCCTAGCCCCAGTTCGTCCTGTCACCGCCGTACTGGACCTAGCAGTCCATTGCCAGCGCTCCTCCTCGTACGTGTGGATACCGGCGGAGGTGCTGTACGTTCAACACTTCGACGATCGTGGAGCCGGAATGGATCAAGAGGACTGCACTGCATCAAGCGACGTGCTTCATCGATTCCGCAACTGCACTCCTAGTGGTAATCCTCGTGGCCTTCTACCTGAGCTGGATCTTGGGATCACTGTGTAGGGAAAAAGTTTTGTTTATCTCTACGTGGCCCAACAATGGTATCAGAGCGTTAGCTTCTGGTTTTTGGCTCGAGATCGCGCATATGTCATATGCGGTTGGTGTTAGATTGGATCTAATTGCAGTTTTTGTGGTCGATCTATGGGATAGATCGGTTTTGTACAAAGTTGATTGGATCAACTATACTCAGGGAAATGGATGATCTGGTTTCCGTGATCTAACTACTGAGGTCGTGGAACGACATACCCCTACCGGTCGGTTGCCGCCATCGGGGTAGACTGTGACACGTAAACCTGGATGCGGTGATTGAAGATCAAAGAGTTTGGTCGAACCGGAGTCCGGATCAGATTTGGGTAAAATTGTTTTATCCGATGATGAAATCCATGTCGGGAATGCAGATGAGATCTGTGTTTTCAGAAAAATCATCGGGCGCTACTCGCCCCCGCGAGGGGCGCTGCCCCTTTGACGAGGGGCGCTGCCCCTTCGATCCCCGCCCGCTATCCGGCTAGTGGGACCGCCGGCTTCGCCCTATCATAGCACCTTAGATGTTGTTGCGAGTTTCACAATGCCGGTAGATATCGTATCAATGCATAACTTGTTTTTGCAGGATGATGTTGTGAATGGTATGGCTTATGTGCATGTGATGTGTGTAATCCATACGTGATCTGCGTATCACGGATTTTGTCAGCCGGCTGGAGCCTAGGTGCTGTCATCTTATTGTATAACGGCCTGTGTGTCGGATTCTCTGTGTAATTTGCAGTACAAGCTAGTGTAGCTGTTTGGATAATCCGGAAGGCATGCAATTCGGTGTACAAGTCGGCTACATGGTGTAAGACGGCACGTGACAAGAGTTGACACGAGTCGGATTATAGGCTTTATGGAGATGGAGATCGCCATGAAGAGAGCCATACCATTTCACATTATAATTGCTTTATTTTGTGTTATTGTTATGTCTCTGTTTTACCTCTATTAGATAGTTGGTAGAAAGTAATCCCTCAAAGAAGGTCTAGTCGGTTTCCCCGCCAGTGCTGCACCATCACAAGTCGGACATTTTTGGTAGTGGGCTCATAAAATTGAGGTGCTATCAATTCTTTTCGACTAGGTGGGTTCGAGTCAGACTCTTACAGCGGAAGCACTTGGTAATCTATATGGGTCTATCACAACGGTTGTGGGACTCGGGGAAAAATCGGATGGGAGCCCGGGCATGTGGTGCCACCCATCCAACAGGAGTGGTATGAGATACGATTGACAAGGAGTTGTCTACCTAGATCACTTGACGGCTAGCGGTGATGCTAAAGCTCACTAGTCGACTTGCTTATTTAGGGTCCTGAATCACTAAGTAACCATCGGAGGGGTGTTGGTTCTAGTGGGAGCATAAATATTAAAGTTTTTAATATGCTTGCTCTTTATGGATACATGTCTTAAGTGTTTTGCATATTTTCCGGTTTTGCTTTGAGAACCATCTTTGAGAAAGATAAGCTGAATGGAACTAATTTCACCAACTGGTATCGTAATCTGAGAATCGTTCTCAAACAAGAAAAAAGGGATCGTGTCCTAGACAACCCACTTCCAGCTGAGCCGGATGAGAATGCGACTGTCGCAGCCGCCAATGCCTACCGTCGGATTTGTGATGAATCCACGAAGATTAGCTATCTTATGCTTGCTCACATTGAACCGGACTTGCAGCAGCAGTTCGAGAATGTTGAGGCCTACGATATGATCGAAAGCCTCAAAAGTATGTTCCAGGCTCAGGCAAAGACTGAGAGGTACCAAGTCTCTCAGGCTTTGTTGAGCTGCAAGCTTAAGGATGGCGATCCACTGAGTCCGCATGTGATTAAGATGGTTGGTTATGTGCAGTCTCTGGAAAGGCTTGGCTACCCCATTAATGAAGAGTTCGCTACAGACATAATTCTGAACTCTCTTCCTAGTGCATATGGTCAGTTCATATCGAACTACCACATGCATGGTATGGATAAGAAGCTCACTGAATTACATGCGATGCTCAAGCAGGCTGATGCGGATCTCAAGGAAGGTGCCAATCAAGTGTTGATGGTACAAAACAAGGCTAAGTTCAAGAAGAGTTCTTGGACTAAGAAGAAGAAGGAAAAGTCGGGAGGTAAGGCGGAGGACCCAGTCCAAAGCGTTTCATCAGGGCCTAAGCCATCTCCTACAGCCGGATCCATTTCCTTCTACTGCAAGTCGGATGGCCACTAGAAGAGGAATTGCAGCAAGTATCTGGCTGACAAAGCCAAGAGTGGAGGTGTGACTTCCGGATCAGGTACACTTGTTTGCAATGTTATAGACATTTATCTTGCTAATGCATCTGGTAGTTCTTGGGTATATGATACTGGATCAGTCATTCACATCTACAACTCGTTGCAGGGACTGGTAAGAACTAGGAGCATGGCAAGAGGCGAGGTCGACATTAGAGTCAGAAACAAAGCGAGAGTCGCTGCGTTGGAAGTCGGCACAATGCAACTTCATTTACCTTCTGGATTCATAATGGAGCTAAATAATTGTTATTATGTTCCAGTGCTTAGTCGAAACATCATTTCTGCCTCATGTTTGATGAGACAGGGTTATGAGTCGAATATTAAGAATAATGGTTGTTCTTTATATTTGAATGATATGTTTCATGGCTTTCTGCCCATCCGGGACGGGTTATTAATTTTGAATATTGATAGTGAATCTGTCTATAACATAAATGTGAAAAGGTTAAAATCAAATGATCTGAATATGACTTACTTTTGGCATTGTCGGCTTGGTCATATAAGATGGAAACACATGAAGAAGCTCCATGATGATGGAATCCTAACTTCATTCGACTTGGAGTCGTTCAAGACATACGAATCCTGCCTTCTCGGCAAGATGACCAAGACACCTTTTGCAAAGAGTTGTGAAAGGGCATTCGACTTATTGGGACTAGTACATAGTGATATATGTGGCCCAATGAGCACGACAGCTAGAGGTGGTTACGAGTACTTCATTACCTTCACTGATGATTTGAGTAGGTATGGATATATCTACTTGATGAAACATAAGTCGGAAGCCTTTGAAAAGTTCAAGGAATTCCAGAATGAGGTACAAAATCAACTTGGCAAGAAAATAAAGTTTCTTCGGTCTGACCAAGGAGGCGAGTACATGAGCCATGAGTTTGATGACCATCTAAAGAGTTTTGGAATAGTTCCCCAGCTCACTCCTCCAGGAATGCCGCAGAGAAACGGTGTGTCGGAAAGGAGGAATCGGACCTTGTTGGACATGGTACGATCAATGATGAGTCGGACAGATCTGCCTTTATCATTTTGGGGTTATTGTCTAGAAACTGCAGTGTTCACACTAAACAGAGTACCATCAAAGTCGGTAGAGAAGACACCGCATGAGATGTGGACTGGCAAGAAGCCAAGTTTGTCTATTCTTAAGATTTGGGGTTGTGAAGCTTTTGTCAAGCGACTTCAGTCGGACAAGCTTATAGCTAAGTCGGATAAGTGTATTTCCGTGGGATATCCGAGGGAAACCTTGGGTTACTACTTCTACAACCGAGAAGAGGGAAAAGTGTTTGTCGCTCGAAACGGTGTCTTCCTTGAGAAAGAATTTCTCAGTCGGGGAGTCAGTGGGAGTACGGTGCATCTCGAAGAAATTCGAGAAATACCGGCTAGCAGCAAGTCAGCAAAAGCCTTAGAGGTTGAGCCGGACGTGATACCTAAGCCGGAAATTGCAACGACACTGCGAAGATCGGCCAGATTGCGAAGTGTTCGTGATGTGATGCTGTTGGACAGTGATGGGCCGGCAACTTATTCGGAAGCGATGGTGGGTTCTGATTCCGAGTCATGGCTTGGAGCCATGAGATCCGAGTTAAAGTCCATGGATGAAAATCAAGTTTGGAACTTGGTTGATCTGCTAGACGGTGCAAGACCCGTCGAGTGCAAATGGGTCTTTAAGAAGAAAACTGATATGGATGGAAATGTTTCTATCTATAAAGCACGGCTTGTCACGAAGGGGTTCCGACAAGTTCAAGGAGTTGACTACAATGAGACTTTCTCTCCGGTAGCGATGCTTAAATCAGTTCGGATCATGTTAGCTATAGCAGCCTATTTCGACTATGAGATATGGCAGATGGATGTCAAGATGGCTTTCCTTAATGGAAATTTAACCGAGGACATGTATATGATACAACCCGAGGGTTTTGTCGATCCGGCTAATGCTGACAAGGTATGCAAACTTCAGAAATCCATTTATGGGTTGAAGCAAGCATCTCGGAGTTGGAACATTCGCTTTGAAGAGGTAGTCAAATCGTTTGGCTTCATCAAGAGTGATCATGATTCTTGTTTATACAAGAAGTTTAGTGGGAGCAAAGTAAACTTTCTGATCTTATATGTGGATGACATATTACTGATTGGAAATGATGTCCAGATGTTGCAAGAGACCAAGGAATCATTAGAAAGGAGTTTTTCGATGAAATACTTAGGTGAGGCGACTTACATACTAGGAATCCGGATCTATAGAGATAGATCAAAGCGGCTCATTGGATTGAGTCAGAGTACATATTTGGACAAAGTGTTGAAGAAGTTCAACATGGAATCGTCTAAGAAGGGGTTATTACTGATGTCCCATGGCGTAAGACTTAGCAAGACTCAGTGTCCTTCGACAACTGATGAGCGAAGTCGGATGAGTGCGATTCCGTATGCTTCTGCAATCGGATCCATCATGTACGCTATGATTTGTACTAGGATGGATGTTTCCTATGCTCTAAGTGTTGTGAGCAGGTACTAGGCTGACCCTGGAGAAATCCACTAGGCAACGGCTAAAAATATCCTCAAGTACTTGAGAAGTACTAAGGATATGTTCTTGGTTTATGGAGGTGAGGATGAACTCAGTGTAAAGGGTTACACGGATGCGAGTTATCTCACTGACTCAGATGATTCTCGTTCGCAATCCGGGGATGTGTTTGTAATAAACGGAGGGGCTGTGAGCTAGAAGAGTACCAAGCAAGAAACGGTGTCTACGTCTACGACAGAGGCTGTGTATATTGCTGCCTCGGAGGTGGCAAAAGAAGCCGTTTAGATGAGGAATTTCCTCATGGATCTTGGTGTGGTTCAGGGTTCGTCCAATCCGTTAGACGTGTATTGTGACAACAATGGTGCTATTGCACAAGCCAAGGAACCTAGGCAACACTAGAAGAACAAACATATACTCATGCGGTACCACCTTATTCGCTAGTTCGTGGATCAAGGTGATATCAAGTTATGCAAAGTACACACGGATGCAAACATTGTAGATCCGTTGACAAAGCCACTTCCATAGCCGAAGCATGAGGCGCACCTGAGAGCAATGGGCATTAGATGCCTAGACATGTGATGTCAGAAGATTGACTCTAGTGCAAGTGGGAGACTGTTGGGAATATGCCCTAGAGGCAATCATGTATGATGTTATTCCTGTGTATTCATAAGGTTATGGTCCATGTATGAACTACTGATATGTATCATTGAATATGTGATTCGATTATGGAACTGCATATTCATGTTGTTCATACTAATTGTCCTTGGTCATTGAGGTTGTGCCGGACACACAACTTAGACCAATGTGAAAGCCGGCAAATGACTAGGTTCCACTTGTCATGGGCATGGAGATGCTATTCTGACTTACACGGATTCGGCTAAAGAGTTTAGCAAGTCGGACTGACCCATATTGAGATGCAACGAACAAGTCGTCATTTGCATGTCTCAAACAATGTAATCCTTAGACCTGAGCTTATTTCACAATCTGAGTTGAGGATCTCCGACTTAGGTTCTATCAATCGTTGTTCCGTCACTGGGCAGTTATAAAGGCAGAGTTCGGGTCTACTGAGAATCAAGCTGCGTGATGTGAATAACCAAGACGGGATTTTCCCCCTCCATCTAGAGAGATATTCTCTGGGCCCTCTCGGAAGATATGATTCGGAAAGCATGGCCATGCGCGTCACGGTTAAGTGTTAACCGAGGCGATCGACTAAGAGTTAGTCGGATGAATCACTTATCTCGGATCGAGAAAGAGAGTCGGACTATTTAAGGGATGACGATCATTCGCCTATAGTCCGACAAGGTATATCGTGAGGAAAAAGGGACTCAGATGAAAGTCGCATTGAAAGGTATGTCGTCATGACTTATTGGTACTTGGGAGTTGGCACGTTCTGCTAGGAGCCGCTACCAACTGATCGATCATGAGTGAGACTTGGAATCGTGTCCGGGTTACCATGAGCCTGTCGGGTCACACACTTAAGAGCGGGAGTAGTTTGGGTTAGACCCAAACAGGAAATCTATTTGGGTTGGACCCAAATAGAGACATGGACTTAGTCAGAAAGTGAGACTTACAGTGGCTAATATAGGCCTTTTAGTGAATGGGCCACAAGTGAGTGGAGCCCACTTTCACTCCCTATATAAGCTGGGGCGCAGGTGCTTAGAGCACAAGGTTAGGTCACTCCATGTGTTGGAAACCCTAGCCCCAGTACGTCATGTCGCCGCCGTACCGGACCTAGCAATCCATCGCCGGCGCTCCTCCTCATACGTGTGGATACCGGCGGAGGTGCTGTAAGTTCAGCACTTCGACGATCGTGGAACCGGAAGGGATCGCGAGGAGTGCATTGCATCAAGCGACATGCTTCATCGATTCCCCAACTGCGCGTCTAGTGGTAATCCTCGTGGACTTCTACCTAAGTTGGATCTTGGGATCACCGCGTAGGGAAAAAGTTTTGTTTATCTCTACGTGGCCCAACACCCCAACATTAGTCCCTGAAGCTGGCGCGGTCTTAGCAATTTCAGCTGCTAAGGCCACGACAGGTTCAATCTACCGAGCCTTTTGCTCCCCTTTCCGAGTTACCTTGTAGTTCGGATTTTCTGGCCTAGCTTTTCCTTGGCACATTCCGAGTTATCACTCGCTGGCCGGGTCACTCTTCAGTTTTCCGCGTTATCCTTCTCTCATACACTTCCCCACGTCCTACGTGGAGGGTAATCATCACCTTGCCTCATTTTAAGGGCTTGCGCCAGTTACTACACTTATTGTCAGGGGTTATTGCTACAAACGTCGCGTCGCAGCTGCGTCCTCGTTAACTGCATCACCACGTCACGTCATGGGATCCCCTATTTCCTGTGGCCCTTCTTGTGGCTTGCTTCTGATTGGCTCACCCGACAGATACACGGCCACACCGTGTGGCCTCAAGGCACTGCCCGATCCCACTATCTATTGCAAGGGCGCGGTTAAATAGGGGAGAAGGCGCGCCCCTTGGCTGTTTTCCCCCTTCTCGCGCCTCTCTGCCTTTCTGCTCCTTTTTCTTCCTTGCGACAGCGCCGCCACCATCTCTTCTGCTTAGCACTGCCACCGCCGTGCCTTGCTCCTTCTCATTATCCTCGCTGCCGCTCCCGTGCCGCTTCACCGCCACGGGGCCACGCCAATCTAACTCACTGTCCCCCACCTCCGATTGGGCCAGTGAGGACAGCGACTTGGAGATGACAAAGGAGGAGCTCACCATCGTCGAGGAAGAAGAGATGGAGGAGGAAGGCGAGGCTCAGGAGCGCGGTGCCTGGGCCGCCTCCTGGGTGTGCCAGGACGATCTCGATTGGCTCTACCGCACCCGCCGCATCCCCGAAGGCGTAATTTCTCGCCTTGCCTCCGAGGGGATCGCTCCCTCACCCAATCCAGGTGAGTTCGTCGTCTTCCTCTCTCACTTCCAGCGCGGCTTCGGCCTGCTAGTGAGTGATTTCTTTCATGATTTTGCCAATACCTACGAACCCCAACCTCATCATCTTCCGGCGAACACCATTACGTCCCTCTCCTCCTTCGCATCTGCCATAGAAGGGTACCTCGGCTTGTGGCCTACTAAAGAGCTTTTGATCTGATTCTTCGGTCTCCAGAAGAACGTTATCCCGGATAAGACAACTTCCCCTGCCGACAAATTGCTCACCCAGTGCGGTGCTGCTTCCATCTCTCCCCGCAAAAACTCCGTCTTTCCCCGGGTTACTGGCCTCGAGTCCTGCAAGGGCTGGGCCCGGACCTTCTTTTATGTAAGGAATAGCTCGGATGTGGATCTGATCCGGCTGCGCCCCTTCGTGATGGGTCCTCCTAATCCGGCTCTATGGAACTAGGTTCCCAAGAAACCAACTGCCTTGGCGAGTCAGGTTAATAAGTGGTTCAAGGAACTAAAGGAGCTGGGGCTGCGCAACAAGGATGTGATGATCACATTCGTTCGCAGCCCGATTTCCCCCCTGCAGAAGCACACACACAAACTCTACCATATGAGATGGCGACTTGACCCCAACCGGACCTCCTCCTTCGAGCTGAACAACACTGAGATCTTTCGCCGGGTTAAGGCCATCTTCACGACCGATAAAGATTTCAACACGGATTGGGAGTGGGGGTTAGAGCACTACTGCCGGGACAAGCCTCCTCCTGTGGTAAACTTTATTACCCAATCCTTTTCCGAGTTATACTCTATGTCGGACCGTGTTGTTTATTTGATCCCCTTGCATTTTCCCTTCAGTTGTTTCTCCAGCAGACCATTGAAGATGGCACCGAGCCTTCCCTCCAATGGGGGAAGGATCGGCTTGTCTCAGACGAGGAGGAGCCGGATTAGGAAATGTTCTTGCCTACCCCGGACGCATCTAAGCGAACCTGTGGTAACTTCTTTTCCTTAAGGAGTTGGCCTGACAATGAGGATGATTCCGATATTGAGGTGTTGGAGGTATTTGACCCGGTGCCCATTTCTTACGCATTTCCGGCTTCAGCTAACCCAGCTAGGCAGATCCATGAAGATCCCCCTTGCTATGAGTGAGCCGGTCCCAGCCGTGTCTAAGAAGCGGGCTGCCACTTCAGCTGCTTCTTCCGAGCCTCCCCAAACAACCAAAAGGTGGAAGATGTCTGCCGACAAGGTCGCCAGCAAGCCTCTGACTAAGGCCATAGTTCGGAGAGCTTGAAAGCCCAAGGAGCCTCCGACTTCTGATGAGTGAGTTTCTTTTTCCTTGTCCAATTTTCTGCTTCATGTTTCTTTGTCTTCATACCTCTCTCTCAGTTATATAATTTGTTATTCGTTGTTTAATTTGGCAGGGCTTCCATGGAGGTTCCCCAGAGTGGCTCTAGCATTGCTTCGTCTTTTCGGCGCACCCCATCTCTCCCTCGCGATGATGACACGCGCCCGCTGAGCCCAGTTTAGGAAGGCTCGGTGGCTACACCGGATCTTAGCCCACCTCGTCCAGAGGAGGGCAACCACGGTGCAGGGGGAAGTGGTGCGGCCGAGGAGACGCTAAGGCCGGATGCTCCCAGCTCTTCATCGGCTCAGCCGCAACCCGTCGTTTCTAATGTATCAGCAGCAGCAGCACCACCAACATCAGCCCTAGCAACAACACCATCAGCAGCACAAACACCAGCACTAGTACCCCCAGCAGCAGCACAAGCACCAGCGCCAGTACCACCAGCACCACCAGCATCAGCGGCAGCACCAACACCAAGTCCTCCTGCCTCATCCGAGTCTTCCAAGACTCGGCGAGAAGACTCAACTAGCACTAAGGTTGTGCCCAAGTCCAAATCCGCAGCTCAAGCCTAAGCCTCCCAAAAGTAGCCCAAGGCTGGCAATCAGGCCAAGAAAGGCTCTGGCGCCACCAAGGCATCATCCATCGAAGCTGGACAGCACACCCCTGCGTCCATGCTGCCTAAGAGAGATGCCTCCTCCGGGTTAGCTAGCGGCAAGCAACTTGCACTACATACCAGCCCCGCTGCCGCCCTAGTTGCAAGGAGAGAGGCCCACGCCAAAGGCTTGGTTGCGCCCCACATGCTTAGTGGAGAGAGCTATCCTCCAGCTTTGATTGAATATGTCAATAATTGGAACAATGCGGAGTTCGTAAATCCGAACGATGATCTCCTGGAGAAGTTTGGTCCTGCCGAGTTCAGCGCACAAATGAACACGGCAGCCAAGGCTATCAACATTGCTGGCCGAATGATGGAGGTATGCTACCTTGTCTTTTCCTTAATATGCACAAGTGCTTAGAGATATATTCATTAGTCCTCGAGCCTCCGAGGGAGTACCTTCTTACTCGACCGGATGCTCCTTAGAAAACTAGCGTAGCTCCTTAGTAGCTTAGAATATGCACACACCCAAAGCCGGGTTAAGTTCCACTTGGCCCAGATTTTGTACATTTCGAATATGCACACACCTAGGGCCAGGTTAAGTTCCACTTGGCCCGGATTTTGTACACTTCGAATATGCACACACCTAGAGCCGGGTTAAGTTCCACTTGGGCCAGATTTTATACACTTCGAATATGCACACACCTAGAGCCGGGTTAAGTTCCACTTGGCCCGGATTTTGTACACTTCGAATATGCACACACCTAGAGCCGGGTTAAGTTCCACTTGGCCCGGATTTTGTACACTTCGAATATGCACACACCTAGAGCCGGGTTAAGTTCCACTTGTCCTGGATTTTGTACACTTCGAATATCCATTTAGCTGAACCAATCTTGCTCTTTTCAGATCACTACCAATCATCGGACTGCAGAGTTTCAGCACCTCTTGGACTCACACAAGGTGCTGCCCTCAAAACATGCTGCGCTTCTTGCTGAGTTCGAGAAAAAGGGTAAGTTTTCTCTTTGACTTTTCCCCCATCTCTCTTTGCCTTTTCCCGCCGAACTAATCTGTAATTCGGATTGCACAGCCAAAGTGGAGGCCGAAAATACCATCATGAGAAAAAATTTGGACGAGAAAAAGGTAATTCGCTTTGGTCAACCCTTTTCCGTGCTCTTTCTCCTTTCTCCTTCTCCCTTGACTCGGCATATATTTATACCTCGGCTCTGCTGGGTCAGCAAACCGTTGCAGCATCCCTTGAAGATAGTGTGCCCGTGCCTGATATGATGCTGCATTTTCTCGAACAAGCAGGGCAACATCAGGTCAACGAGCTCAAGAAGAAGGATGACGAGCTTGCCAAACTCCGAGCCAATGATGATGAACTTGCCAAGCTCAAGGATGAGATGAAAAAACTCAAAGAGCTCCACAAGACTGAGATGGACAAGGCCGGCCAAGACTTCGCCGAAGAGCGAGAACGTCTTAGCCTCCAACTTGCAAAGTTTCAAGAGTTGCTGAAGGAGGCCGACGTTAAGCTTGAGTCGGCTAATGGCGAACTTGAGAGGCTCCGGAAGAGGAGCGCTGATTGCACCAAAGAGCTGACCCGGATCCATAGTCATATATCCCATAAGATCTTTTCCTTTCGCCGACGTGTATTTCTCCGGGTTGCCCTTGTTTTGTTTTCATTTCACTTGTTTTCTTTTCAGGAAAATTCCCAGAGGGTGATGCCATTGCGGCTACTACCGTTGCCAAGTTCCACCAGCAGAGGGGTACCCCCACTAGTCCTGGATCTGATCCCATTCCTTATGACATGGAGGATCTGCTACTCAGCCTATCCTCCCAAATTGAAATTGTTAAGAACTATGGTTCGGGTCTGCTGGATTCAGCCGTACGGATCTTCCGTGCACTTTGGCCTGGTGAGGATCCTCCGGAGGGATCCATTGCTTTGATCAACAGGCTGACGGATTGCGAGACCCAGCTCGACCTCTAGAGGGAATCAGCCGCGCGTGCCGGAGCTGATACTGTCCTCCACTTCGTGCTCACTTGGTATGGAAAGCTGGATTTGAAGGTCCTCGAGCGCTTGCGCACTGGGTCCAGGTGGTCAAATGATCCGGATTGGGTTGCTCGGCGGAAGGCTTTTGCCCACAACCTTATCCAGTTTGCCCCTGTCCATCAAATGGAACGAAGGACCAAGCTTCCTCGGCGTCGTTGACGATGAATACGTTGAAGATGGTTCAGACGACGAGGAAGAGGACGAAGCCTCAGATCTCGAAAAGAATGAAGATGACGACGAGGCTGAGGCTGATCAGAACACCAAGGATGAAGCCGCAGCTCCACTTGCTGGTGCCGAGTTACCCCCTCCTGCTGCTGCTCCTTGAGAACCAAAAACACTTTGAAATTTATCAGATCCCCAGTATGCCGGGTATAGATGTATCAATCATACTGATTATATTTTGCTACTAAGTTATTCACGCCGGATTACGTTGGGCGTATTCCCCGAGTTTCATTTTCTTGTTTCTTCAATTTCATGGCTTGGCTCGCGTCTACCTTGATTCGGTTTTGTGACTTACGAGTCCGAGTTTCAAAAATTGACTTAACAATACTTGGAAACTTTAGGATTAGCTCAAAATAATCCAGCATAGTAAAGATAAAGTAAACATAAGGTTAGTCCAAACAATAAATGTCAACTTGATTACGTTCTTTTCCTTAGTCGTTTTTCGTGTGCTTTGCAATTCCAAACTTGTTCTCTTGCTTGCCATGAAGCCAATTCTTGTTGGACAACAGCAAGTCGAAGAGTTGAGTTTTTGGTGCTCACACACTACTTATCCGGCTTAGGCAGAAGCAACTTAAGCCAGCCGACATAAAAATAAATAACAAACGCAGAGAACAACAAATATTACTAAGGCAGTCCCCGAGTTACTGCTCGAGGTGCCAACATTTCATTGATAAACTCATTGCCGGCATACATACCGACATATGAGAAAGTCGGATACACACACTTCTTTGTTAAGTGTAGAACGGACGAATGATACATTGCAAATGTATCTATAATTTTTGATGTTCCATGCTTGGTTTTATCCACTTTCTTGTGTTTTATCCACACTTTGGAGTACTTTTCATATGATTTTCTTGGACTAACCTATTAACAAGAGCCACAGTACCAGCTGCCTGTTTTCTGCTGTTTTTGGTTCTAGGAAACTTAGAAAATGAATATTCTCGGAATTGGACGGGATAAAAGCCAAATTGCCTATTATTCTGGAAGTCATCAGATGCCAGAATACGAGACGGAGAGGAGCCAGGGGTCCACCACACCACCTGGCCGCGCGGGCCAGGCCTGGCCGCGCCAGGGGGTGGGGTGGCCAGCCCAGGCACCCCCTCAGCCTCTCCTTCCGCCTATAAGATGCCCTCGGGACGAAAACCCTAAGTACCCGATCAAAAATCCACGAAAGAGTATGTAGCCGCCGTCATCTCCATCCCTAGACCGGGAGGGATCTGAAGCTCTTCCTGGCACCCTGCCGGAGAGGGGAATTCACCCTGGAGGCCTTCTTCATCACCATGCAAGCCTCTGGTGTGATGCGTGAGTAGTTCATCCTTGGACTACGAATCCATGTAGTAGCTAGATGGCTGGTTCTCCTCCTTTGTGCTTTCATGTCTAGATCTTGTGAGCTCCGTTCATGATCAAGATCATCTATTTGTAATTCCGCATGTTGTGTTTGCGGGGATCCGATGGATATTGAGATGCTATTTCAGATTGATTATTGATTCTATCATGTCTTCGTTATTTGTGATCTTGCATGCTTTCCGTTGTTAGTAGCTATCTTGGCTAAGTAGATGCAAGAAAGTCCAAGAGTTAGTATTTATGCTCGATAGTGGGTTCACGCCTCTGGTAATCTAGGGAAGTGACAGAAATCTCTAAGGTACTAGATGTGTTGTTGCTACTAGGGAGAAAACAATAATCCTTTGTTTATAGAACAATCGTATTGTTTACATTACACGCAATTCGTAAGGCATTAATATGTTGCTTGCAACTTAATACTGGAGGGGGTTCAGATGATAACCTGAAGGTGGATTATTAGTCATAGATGCAGTTGGATGGCGGTCTATGTATAATGTTGTAATGACCAATCGAATTTCAAAGGATTCAAGATGATTAGTATATGCATGTATTACTTTCTCGATGTTTGTCAATTGCCCCACTGTAATTTGTTCACCCAGCATGTTATCTATCTTAAGGAGAGCCACCTCTACAAATTGTTTACTGCTTTGTGTTTACTTTCTGCAAACTATTACTTCCTTCTATTCGATACGGTTAATCCTTTGTTTTTAGCAAAACCAGTGAGATTGACAACCTCATCGCAAAACCAGTGAGATTTACAACCTCATCGCAAGCATATTTTCTGGCGCCGTTGCCGGGGAGTCAAGGACATCTTCACAAGGGGAGTCCCTCATAACCAATCTCTTTACTTTCTTATTTTTGTTTTGCTTAGTTTCTTTTTGCTTTGTTTGCTTGTTTCTTTATCAAAAACACAAAAAAATTAGTTTTACTAGTTTGCTTTCTGATGTGAAAACAGAAAAAAATGACTACTCTTGAAAAAACTAAGTTGTGTGACTTCACTAGCACCAACAACAATGATTTTATGAGCACACCTATTGCTCCACCTGTGCCTGAAGATAGTTTCTTTGAGATAAAACCTGCTTTACTCAATCTTTTTATGAGAGAACAATTTTCTGGTATTGGTAATGAAGATGCTGCTGCCCATCTAAATAACTTTGTTGAACTTTGTGAGATGCAAAAGCATAGGGATGTAGATGGTGATATTATTAAGCTGAAATTGTTTCCATTCTCTTTGAGAGGAAAAGCTAAAGAATGGTTTAATTCCTTAACTAGGAATAGTATTGATTCCTAGACTAAGTGCAAAGATGATTTCATTCGAAAATACTATCCTCCTGCTAAGATTATATCTATGAGAAGTGAAGTAATGAAGTTTAAACAATCTGATAATGAGCATGTTGCTCAAGCTTGGGAAAGAATGAAATCTTTGGTTAAGAATTGTCCTAGTCATGGACTGACTGCTTGGATGATCATCCAAACTTTTTATGCAGGATTGAACTATTCTTCAAGGAACCTATTGGACTCTGCTACTGGAGGTACCTTTATGACCATTACTTTGTGTGCTACAACGAAACTTCTGGAAAATATGATGGTTAATTATTCTGAATGGCATACTGAGAGAGCGACACAAGGTATGGAGGTAAATTCTGTTGAGGAAACCTCCTCCTTGAGTGATAAGATTGATGTTATTATGTCTATGCTTGTTAATGGGAAAGCCCATATTGATCCAAATAATGTTCCTTTAGCCTCTTTAGTTGCTCAAGAAGAGCAAGTTGATGTGAACTTCATAAGAAATA
Source organism: Avena eriantha (assembly GCA_910589775.1). NCBI lineage: Eukaryota > Viridiplantae > Streptophyta > Magnoliopsida > Poales > Poaceae > Avena > Avena eriantha. Next base: position 436,994,328 of record OU342740.1, on the reverse strand, counting down.
ACAATTTTGGCAATAATGCTTATAGAAGTAATTTTGGTAACAACAATTATAAGCCATATCCTCCCAACAATGGTAATTCTTATGGAAATTCCTACAACAATAATAGGAGTTCTCCCTCTGAACTTGAAGTTATGCTTAAAGACTTTATTAGTAAACAAACTGCTTTCAATAAAACTATTGAGGAAAAACTCTCTAATGCTGAAAGAAATATAGCATCTTTGGCTGAAGCTCAATCTTCTTTGAATAAAATGGCTGCTAAACCTAAAATTAATGATAATCCCTTTGCAGCCACTAATGCTATACAAGTAAGAATTGATGAAAATGTTAGACTATTAGCTGAATTACATGCTAAGTGGGAAAGAGAAGATGAAATTGATAGAAACATTAGTGTTTCTACTATCACCACCACTAGTGTTGAGGCTAGTAATAGTTCTACTACTCTAGGTGATAAATTTGATTTTGATCTTGATGGTTGCAGTATCTCTGATGTTATTAAGTTCCTACAAAAGCTTGCTAAAAGTCCTAATGCTAGTGCTATGAACATGGCCTTTACAAAACACATTACTGATTCTCTCATAAAGATTAAAGAAGAAAAGATGAAACATAAAGCTTTTATTCCTATAAAACAAGAAGATGGTTGGGAACCCATCATTAATATGAAAGTGAATGACTTTGATTTCAAAGCTTTATGTGATCTTGATAGTAGTGTTTCTATTATGCCTAGAAGGATTTATGATATGCTTGATTTGCCTCCTATTGACGCTTGTTATTTGAATGTCCCACTTGATGATAATGCTAAAAAGAAACTCATGGGGAGTCTTAATGATGTTCTTATTATGGTTAACAATGCCTATGTCCCTGTTGATTTCTATGTTTAGATGTTGAATGCAATGCTTCTTGTCCTATTACTTTGGGAAGACCTTTTCTTAGAACTGTTGGTGCCATTATTGATATGAAAGAAGGAACCATTAAATATCAACTCCCACTCAACAAAGGTATAGAACACTTCCCTAAGAAGAGAGAGAAATTTTCTTTTGCTTCTCCTATGAAAACAAAATTTGGTCTTAATGCTTCTTCATCTGAGAACACTTGATTCTTTCTTGCTTCTCATGCCTAACTTAAAGGCGTTAAAGAAAAGTACTTATTGGGAGATAACCCAAAAGTTTTAGATGAGTCTTGGAAGTTATTACTTCAGTAATAACTGCTCCTTATCCTTTTTATTTTCTTTTTGTGCCAAGAGTAGCCTCTAATGAGAGAGAAGTAATGATTGGGAAAGTTGCTATCCCGAAACAGATTTTTGTGCTTCACCGTAAAAATTTGTGTAAAATCTCTGAACGTCTTTTTGAGGCGTGAATTTTTTTGCTTCTTCCCCAGGTTGTTATCTAACTTTCGTTAGTTCAACACTTTTTGATTTGAGCAACAGAAGGTATTCGAAAACATTCGTCTTTACCTGCTGGTCTGTTTTGACAGATTTCTGCCATTTTCTGCATTTGCTTCTTGTTGGTTCCTTTTTGAGTTTTTGTGGGGAAATTGAGCTTTTCGAGGGAAGTACTATAGTAGCTAGTGTTCTAATGGAAGTTTATTTGGTGTTGTAACTGAACCTTAAGACCTATTATCTTGAGTGCACTAATGTTGCTAATAAAGATTGTGTGAAGTTTTGTATGAAGGAAAAATTTCAGGTGTATGGAAGGAATGAGTAATGAGATGAAGGATGGACTAAAGCTCAAGCTTGGGGATGCCACGCGTGTCACCCCAAGAAATATCCAAGAAGTACAAGCGTCAAAGCTTGGGGATGACCAAGGCATCCCCTTCTTCATCAATAAAAATCCCAGGTTTCTTCCAAACGCTTCATTTTTATTGTTTCATGCACAGTTGTGTTGTTCTTGGAGCGTCTTCTTTTTCGTTTCTGTTTTGGTTTTTCGTTTGCTTGGTTTTCTTAGTTTTTTGAATAAATTGGTTGGACCCCCTCTTTCATACATTGGTTTTCAAATAGTTTGATTTGTATTGGAAAAGAGTAGAAACGTTCATACTTATGTGGTAAAAAGAGCTTGTTTTTGATTGTGGCCTATGCTTTGTCATGCCATACTTGATATTGTTTTGGCTTTATGCTTAGTATTATTTGCTGTAGCATGACTTGTTATAGACAATTGAGATTGCTTAATGTGCCTTGGATGAATCATGCATTGTTTTAGCATATTAAAGCATAATATTGTGGCATTCTGCTTTGATGCTTTATTTGGGTTGACTTGGCAGATGCTCACACCATGTTATGACTATCTCAAGTCACCATAGCCTTTATGATCCTTTAGTTTTCAACTTGTAGTATCACTTTATGCTTTGATCAATGATGTTTTGTCGCTCTGCATGATTATGGACATTATTGCTCTCTTAGTTTGTCGCTTCCAGTCTTTTGCTAGCCTCCACAACCAAGTATGAGTTCCACTCATGCATCCAACTTCCTAAACCAAGTTATTCCAAAGAGTCCACCATACCTACCTACTAGCTTATGCTATTCCAAGTATATTCATGCTTTTGTATACCTTCCAAATTAAACTTGTTATGAGAAAACTAGTGATTAAAGCTCTCACGAACTTGATGGCACACTTTACTTCTCTTGCCCTTAATATACTTGAACCATTGTGTCGTCTATGCTATATATGCTTGCACTTATTTGTTGAGAATTAGAAGAACCATGTTGTCATGCGGAACGCTTTCAACATTGCACTTGGTACTTGTACCTAGTTGATATCATGCTCTTTTGTATATGGATGTCGTCGGTGTGAAATGAAAGGGGAGCTTGTAAGTCCATGGAGTTATGTATATGTGTTAGAGAAACGCCTGGGCCCCTGGTCTAATCCATGCTGACATGGTGGAAACCTGCATCGTAACCATAATGAGCTGTCTATGAAGCATTCTTCTTATAAAAAAAGAGTCCTATATTGAGAAAAAAAAGAGAAAAAGAAAAAAAGAGATTATAAAAGAGGAGAGAGAGAAAAAAGCACCATATTCCCATGGTAAATAAGAAGATTGATGAGATGCTCGTTGTCTGATTGCCTTGTCATTTTGATATGGGGATTCTTCCGTATCATCGGGCAAGGGGTACCCCGTTGGCGGTTCTCTATGATACACATGTACTTACGATGAAAAGAACTTATCGGTGACTAAACTTGAGTAGCATGAGGAGCGGCCCTCGTATACAAGGGACATGAGATCTCTAACTTATACTTCGGCAAGCATGTACACCATAGTTTTTTCACTTTAACCTTAATCACTTCAAGATGCTTATGATAGGGGAAATGAGAGCTGAAAGCTATAAGTACCATAATTTTTGGAAGCTCTTTATGAGACTTCAATCCCTACTTCCTTTTATGAAGGCCTTTCTTCCACCATTATATTGAGTCTCCACCTTTTACCTTTATGCACCTACTTTGAGAGCATAGTGGCCATTCTTAGTTCTATGTGCATTGTCCCAAGACTAGTTGATTGATGCATAACTTGATATTGCTTGTTTTAAACTATTTGTATCTAGTCACTCTTATGAACTTTGAAGGTGTCCTATGCATTTATATTTGCTACTCTATGAGGGACAAGCTGAATACTATTATGCTATGTTTTCTTTATGTGAAACAAACAAACGTCTTGCAAAGCATTGTTATTCGTGAATCTTTTGTTTGTGCCTTTTCATGTTGCAACATAGTTTCTTTGTCTTATTGCTAGAACTTTGTATTTCATGTTATGATTGAAGTACTATGATCCCATCTTTGAATGTTTTACAAATACTTTGATCAAGTCTTTGATGGTGCATGTCACCTAAAAAATTATTTTTTATTTTTATCACTTACCTACTCAAGGACGAGCAGGAGTTAAGCTTGGGGATGTTGATACATTGCAAATGTATTTATAGATTTTGATGTTCCATGCTTGGTTTTATCCACTTTCTTGTGTTTTGTCCACACTTTGGAGTACTTTTCATATGATTTTCTTGGACTAACCTATTAACAAGAGCCATAGTACCAGCTGCCTATTTTCTACTGTTTTTGGTTCTAGGAAACTTAGAAAATGAATATTCTCGGAATTGGACGGGATAAAAGCCAAATTGCCTATTATTCTGGAAGTCATCAGATGCCAGAATACGAGACGGAGAGGAGCCAGGGGTCCACCACACCACCTGGCCGCGCGGGCCAGGCCTGGCCGCGCCAGGGGGTGGGGTGGCCAGCCCAGGCACCCCCTCAGCCTCTCCTTCCGCCTATAAGATGCCCTCGGGACGAAAACCCTAAGTACCCGATCAAAAATCCACGAAAGAGTATGTAGCCGCCGTCATCTCCATCCCTAGACCGGGAGGGATCTGAAGCTCTTCCTGGCACCCTGCCGGAGAGGGGAATTCACCCTGGAGGCCTTCTTCATCACCATGCAAGCCTCTGGTGTGATGCGTGAGTAGTTCATCCTTGGACTACGAATCCATGTAGTAGCTAGATGGCTGGTTCTCCTCCTTTGTGCTTTCATGTCTAGATCTTGTGAGCTCCGTTCATGATCAAGATCATCTATTTGTAATTCCGCATGTTGTGTTTGCGGGGATCCGATGGATATTGAGATGCTATTTCAGATTGATTATTGATTCTATCATGTCTTCGTTATTTGTGATCTTGCATGCTTTCCGTTGTTAGTAGCTATCTTGGCTAAGTAGATGCTAGCAACTCCAAGAGTTAGTATTTATGCTCGATAGTGGGTTCATGCCTCTGGTAATCTGGGAAAGTGACAGAAATCTCTAAGGTACTAGATGTGCTGTTGCTACTAGGGAGAAAACAATAATCCTTTGTTCATAGAACAATCGTATTGTTTACATTACACGCAATTCGTAAAGCAATAATCTGTTGCTTGCAACTTAATACTGGAGGGGATTCTGATGATAACCTGAAGGTGGATTATTAGTCATAGATGCAGTTGGATGGCGGTCTATGTATAATGTTGTAATGCCCAATCGAATCTCAAAGGAGTCAAGATGATTAGTATATGCATGTATTGCTTTCTCGATGTTTGTCAATTGCCCCGCTGTAATTTGTTCACCCAACATGTTATCTATCTTAAGGAGACCCACCTCTAGTGAACTATGGATCCCGGTCCTTTCTTTTACATACAATCTACAAACTGTTTACTACTTTGTGTTTACTTTCTACAAACTATCACATCCTTCCATTCGATATGTTTAATCCTTTGTTTTTAGAAAAACGGTGAGATTGACAACCTCATCGCAAGTTGGGGACATAGTTCTGTGGTTGTGTTGTGCAGGTGTCCATGTTGCTGCTGGCACCGGTAGTGCGCCCTGCCATCGTTCAGCTAGCTACACCTTTGGGGTGTTCCTTGCTCCTACTGGATTGATAACCTTGGTTTCGTACTGAGGAAAAACTTGCTGCTGTGCTCATCATACCTTCCTCTTGGGGTTCCCTAACGAGCTCGATATATTTTGGGCCATCAACGAAGTAGGGCTAGATTCCATGGATGCTTAGATTCGTCGCCAGACTAGTCCGCCTTGTTCTTCTCCCGTGGTTGTGCATCAATGAGATAATAAGAGTCATTGTGCAATGCTTTGCTGACAATGAATTGTCCTTCCATGGGGGGATAACTTATGCATACCAGCCGGAGTACCAGATCACCTTCTCGGAAGACTCGGGGGTTTACTTTCCGGCTATGATAGCGTCGAAGATTTTGCTGATATATGGCAGATCTGGACAATGCCAATTCTCTTGCTTCTTCCAGCAGATCAACATCATTTTGCCGGGCTTCTCTTACTTCGGCTTCTGTGTATTGGGTGACCCTAGGCGAATCATGCTCTATGTTGGCTGGTAATACAGCTTCTGCCCCATATACCAGAAAAATGGCGTATAACCTATTGATCGATTCAGAGTTGTTCTTAAACTCCACAGTACCGTTGGTAGTTCTTCTATTCAGCACCCGCTGATCTTTGCAGTGGCTCCATGAGCCGGGGTTTTATCCCGGATAATATTAATCTGTTGGATCTTTCCACTTGTGCGTTCGATGTGAGGTGGGCTACGGAAGCAACGTCCATCCGGATCTTCTTATCTCAGCAGAATCACGCAAATGCTCCCTCAGCAAAATTGGTGTCGTTATTAGTTATGATACTGTGAGGATAGCCATATCTCAGAATGATATCTTTGAGGAATGACACAGCTGTAGCTCCATCATATTTTCTTATCGGCTTTACTTCAATCCATTTTGTAAACTTGTCAACCATAACCAAGATATGGGTCATGTTTCCTTTTGCTGGCTTAAATGGGCCAACCATATCGAAACACCATACGACAAATGGCCAGGTAATCGGTATGGTCTTGAGCTCCGACATTGGCATGCGTGTCTTGGTAGTATACCTCTGACAACCATTGCATTTTCTTACTAGATCGTCTGCTTGCTCCAAGGCACTTGGCCAGTAAAATCCATGCCGGAAAGCTTTTGCCACTAAGGCTCTGGATGAGGCGTGATGCCCACATTCCCCTTGATGTATATCTCGGAGGATGTCAAGCCCTTCTTCCGGGTCAACACATCGTTGCAGGACATTCGTGACACTCCTCTTGTATAGCTCGGCATTGATAATTGTGTATGCCTTTGCCCTCCTCTGAATTTGCCTTGAAAGCACTTCTTCATTGGGAAAAGATCCATCCTTCAGGAACTTTAATTTGTGCAGTGCCCAAGCTGGTATAGCTCGCATCGGAAACACATCCTCGTCAATTTCCATTTGATCCGCCGACATAACCTCTGTCGGGTCACGCTGCGCAGTCCCCAGGTTGTGCGAAGCAGTTCCCGGGTTTGCCAAAGCAGTCCCCGGGTTTCCTGAACCACTTCCCACATCAATGTCCATGGGCACCGCTTCAGACTCCGGATTGGCCGGGATATAGATTGAATTGGATTCTGGGGATGGCCTAATAGATGGCTTTCTGTGGTGCTCTAGTGCTACACCCGGTGGGATCGCTTGTCGGGTTGATCCGAGCTTCGACAGTACATCGGCAGCCTCATTTTCCAGCCGAGATACATGGTGAGACTCACATCCCTCGAAGTATCCTGATATCTTCTGCACATGAAATATGTACAATGCCATGTTTGCATCCAGAGCATCCCATTGCCCTGAGACTTGCTGAACTACCAAATCCGAGTCATCGAAGCACTGTATTCGACGTATTCCAATTTCTTTTGCTACTTTGAGTCCATGCACAAGTGCTTCATACTCGGCAACATTGTTTGATGCGGTGACACGGATCTGCAGCACATACTTCAGCTGGTCTTTCTTGGGAGAGGTAAGCACAACTTCGACGCCTAACCCGGTTTTCGTGTTTGATCCGTCAAAATGCATTCTCCAGTAGTTCGGATCAGGCAACGGTGGCTCATATTGCATTTCAGCCCAATCTACGAAGAAGTCGGCCACAGCCTGAGACTTGATCGCATCTCTCCTGTCAAATTGTGGAGCGTAAGGGGCTAGCTCAATTGCTCATTTTGCAATCTGGCCGCTTGCATCCTTGTTGCTCATTATTTCAGATATGGGGGCTTCACATATCACTTTGATGGGGTGCTCTTCAGAATAGTGCTTCAGCTTCTTAGCTGCCATATATACACCATATGCCATCTTCTGATAGTGAGGATAGTTTTGCTTTGACGCTGATAATACCTCGCTCCGGTAATAGACTGGCCTTTGCATCGACTTACCCTCTTCGTTGCGCTCTACCACGATCACTGCGCTTATGGCTCGGTTGGTTGCGGCTATGTAGAGCAGCATTGGCTCTTTTGATAGTGGAGAGGCCAACACCGGTGCAGTGGCTAACATTTTCTTTAACTCGATGAAGGCTTGATTGGCCTGCGGCGTCCATATGAACTTGTCCAACTTTTTCATTAGCTGGTAGAGAGGCAATGCCTTTTCTCCCAACCGACATACAAACCGACTTAAGGATGCCAGGCAACCAGTGAACTTCTGGACATCGCTAAGGCACTTCGGCAATTCCATTCGCTCTATGTCTCGGATTTTAGTCGGTTAGCTTCGATACCTCGGCTGGAGACAAGAAATCCGAGTAATTTTCCAGCCGGGACACCGAAGGTACACTTCTCCGGGCTGAGCTTCATTCGGAACCTCCTTAGGTTTGCGAATGTTTGTCGGATATCATCAAGGAGCATTTTTCTTTCCTTGGTCTTTATAACTACATCATCCACATACACCTGCACATTTCGACCAATTTGGTCGTGTAAGCATTTTTGCATACATCTCTGATACGTTGCCCCTGCATTACGTAAACCAAAAGGCATAGTGCGATAGCAATAAGCCCCGTACAGGGTGATAAAGGCAGTCTTTATTTGATCATCTGGGTTCAGTGGTATCTGGTGGAAACTAGAATACGCGTCTATGAATGACAACAGTTCACACCCAGCAGTAGAATCTATGACCTGATCTATCCTGGGCAGCGAGAATGGATCTTTTGGGCATGCCTTATTCAGGTTCGTGTAATCGATGCACATACGCCAAACCACTGCTACGTTCGGATCATCTTTCTTCTTTTCCACAAGCACCGGATTAGATAACCAATCCGGGTAAAGCACTTCCATGGTGAACCGGCTGCGAGGAGCCGAGCTATCTCATCTCCAATGACTTTTCTCCTATCTTCGGTGAAGCGGCGGAGAGGTTGCTTCACCGGCTTTGCTCCGGGTCTCACATTCAAAGAGTGCTCGGCCAATTCCCTCGGAACACCTTGCAAGTCATGTCTGGACCAAGCAAAGATATCCCGATTCTCACGGAGGAAATTGACGAGCTCGCTTTCCTATTTCTCAGTTAAGCCCGCACCAATTGTTACGGTGCGCTCTGGGAACAAATCATCAACGGGCACTTTCTTTGTATCCTTTGTTGCTTGAAACGAGACACTTCCATGCGGGTTACTCAGTGCCGGCATATATTGCTGCGCGGACTCAGCCAATGCCGCTACTACCTGGATCTTTCTCTTTTCTTGTGCGATCACGAGTGACTTGGCCAGGTTAGACCCGGCTGACGCACACTCAATGGAACGTCGGAAATCCCCAGATATGGTAATTCCTCCATTTGGTCCAGGAAACTTCATCTTCAGGTAACTGATGTGAGTACTTACCATGAATTTGTTCAGGGATGGCCTGCCGAGTAACACGTGATATGCGCATTCTAAGTTCACAACCTCAAACTCCAAATTCTCAGTTCGGCAGTTATCTCTTGTGCCAAATAACACGTCAACCCGGACTTTGCCAATGGGTTCACAGGAGATACCAGGCACAATGCCATGGAAAGTTGTCCTTGTAGCTTGGAGCATGTTCTCCGAGATACCCAACTTGTGCATTGTATCCATGTACATGATATTGATGCTGCTGCCATTGTCAATCAGCACCTTGGAGAATCTCACATTGATACTTGGCCCAATGAACGTTGGGTCCAACACTAACGCATACGAACCAGGACTGGGCATGATCCTGGGGTGGTCCTTGATACTCTAGGTAATTTCCTGATTAGACCAAGGCATATACCTCGTCACTGCCGTCATAACCGCATCCACCTCCATATGTCGGTGTTGCATGCTCTTTCTATCCGTTTCCTCCGTGGTAAATACATAGTAACTCTAGTGATGCTCTCTGTATTCATTTCTCCCCTCATTGCCGGGATACCTTTGATCTGGCTGATGCTGGTTTTCCACCTCATGCACTGCATCCCTTCTCTCATGATTCTCATACCTCGACGGAGGTGGTGGCAACATTAACTGTTGTGTATTTGCTCTAGAGAGCAGCTGCTACCGAGGTAACTCCTGTCGAGGTTGATCGTTCCGAGGTGCCTGAGCATTCCCCAAGCCACTTTGCTCTATCTTCCTCATCCACTCACATTGCCGGGTTGTATGACCCGTCGGGTTACTAGGATTTGGTGTGTGAAATTTGCATGGCTGATCCAGCATTGCCTCATACGTATATCTCGGCCGGTCTTTCTTTTCTTGCCACTGTTTCTTTTGCTCTTGCATCCAAATTTTCTTGCCATCATTTCTTGGAGTCCACTGCTGCCCTTCAGTTTTCTGACGTTGATTACTCCCTGCTCTGGGTTGACCTTGGTTTACAGCAGCGACTTGCTGCGAACGGTACCTGTAATCCGGTCTATCATCTCTTCTCTTATTCCGGTAGTCATTTCGCCAGGATGATCTGGCTCCATCACGCTGGTAGTGCTCCTCATTTGACTCATTTGACACAAGCTGGGGTTGAGTCGGATCACCTAAAGCATACGAATCAACAATCCGGATTGTTTCTGCCAGTGTAGTTGGAATATCTCTTTGTAACCTTTGCCACAACATGCTTGCATATCTACACCCTTGTGCAAACCAAGCTATGGCCTGTGACTCAATCACGCCTTCACATGAGTTTCGCACATTGCACCAGCGAGTTAGGAACTCCCAGTCTGTCTCATTTGGTCTCTGCTTGCACATTGGTAGGGTCTATGGCCTATTCGGCCTCTGATATGTGCTTGAGAAGTTACTGACGAAAATTTCCTCAAAATCTAGCCAGCAGTTGATACTACTGGGTGGTAAATTGTTTAACCATACCCTCGCTGGCCCCTCCAGCATCTGAGGTACGTATCTCACTGCCCATCTCAAATTGCCTGTAGCAATTTTTACTGCCGTTGCATAGTTGATTAACCAATCCTCTAGCTTAGTGCTGCCGTCATATGTTTTCGTGCCTCTGGGTAACTGGAAGTTAGGTACTGGAGGATCTTTCATGATTCGGGGCCCAAAACATGCTGGACCCGGAGGACCTTGCCCCTCGATTTTCTCCAACCTATAGAGTCGATCCAGTTTCAGCTTGGCGTCATCTGGTAGCAAATTCCTGCTTCCCAATCTTGACCCTATCACATGATGATCCGACCTATGGTATCCTGCATTTGCCATTTCCGAGTCACCGTCGTTGTATCTGTCTTGCTCTCGTTGAGCACAGTTCTGCCGCATACCTTGGCCGGCACTTTTCTCTTGCCGAGGTACACTCCGTTGCTGCTGTTGCCAAGGTAAATTCTGCCCTGCACCCGCCAAGTTACGCTGTCCGGCATCTCGGCCGGCTGCACCTCGGCCGACACTTTGTCGATCCTCATTACCCTGCACTGCCTTTCCTTTCCCTGCCCTTGCTGGGTCATACTGGACTATCTGTTTGTTTCTCCTTGCCGAGGTTACCACTTCCTCTCTTCTAGGGCCATCATGAGAGGATGATGCAGCCCCAACGGATTTTTCCGGGTTACCCACTGCCGAATAAACAACCTTGGAAGTGCCAGCTCTTGCCGAGTTAGTCTTGAGAAACTCCTCATTCTGTCTATTAGCGATCCGAACTAACTTGTTGACCCTCTCCTGTTGCCTTTGTCGGGCTTCACCCGTCAGACCTTCTAACTCGGATGCAGCCGCATCCACTGCCCTGAGGTTCTTTGCCCAGGTGCTGTACTTCGGCAGCCCCACGGATAAAAAGTTCTCTGATTCCTTGACTCTGATCTCACCCTCTTTGTTCATTTCACTGATGAGGTTTTTCCCTTTTACTTTTACAACATCTACTTTATTTGCTCTTGCGTACTCACGCAGCGTCATGTTCAATGACTGCTGAGCCGCATCTATCTTTTTTGCGCCCTCTAATATTTTCTGCCTAGTTTCCTCCAACTCAGCTTGTGCCTGTGCCGGATCTACTATAGCTGCTATTGGGCTTGCCAAGCTATCTATTGCCTGCTGCAGCACATTCTCTGGCCTCTCTAGCGGAGGACCTCTACTCTTCCTAGGTGCCTTCGGTTTTACCTCCAGATCCGGTGCCAGGTCTTTGCTTGCGCCAGCATCAGGCACTGTCATCATCACCTCAGCGTGGTCAGGGGAGCGAGTGATATGCGCCCCGTGAGCCGCGCTAAGGGGTGGCTCGCCTCCCTCGACGACATGCCGCGGGTGAACGCATGACACATCGATGCCGACGTAGATCTTGTGGGCGCCAAGCTTGATGAAGAGGCCATTGCGCAGTGGAGGTCGCCTGCCAAAGCTACCAGCTTTGTCGCTGACATAGCCCAGCGCTCCAAAGCGCTGAATGAGCCCAGAGACGATGCGCTCGCCATTGCCGATGATGCTTCCCATCTGGATCTTCACTCCTGCTAGCGCCTCTAGCCCCACGGTGGGCGCTAACTATCGTGGTGGTGTCACGGCAGATGCCACGGATAAGCTAAAGGTGGGGCCAATATGCACTAGAGGAATCTAGGGAGGGATAGTGTGGTGATTCCACACACAGATGCTTTGTATTCTCCAAGTTCACAGATGCTCCTTGAGCTGTATTGTGGAGAGGAGGAAGAAGAAGCTCTCTTACTCTCACCACAGCTTTCACCCAATGAACTAACTACTCACCCGCCAGCCCCTTCTACAGAGGCCCTAGTTCTCCTTATAAAGGGGATGCTAGGTTACCAGTTAGGACATACGTGGAGGCATATTCCTAGGAATATGCCTCTCCCAAAATAGCAAACCGACCAGGTCTCCTTTTACCTTAGTAAGCCATGCAGAGGCTATGTAACCCTCTGCGGCGCCAATGTCAGCCGATATAGGCTACGTCACCTTTGTCGGCCACGCCCTGCTGGTCCCTCCCTCTGTTCGCTTCGCTCACGCTCCAGCGCACAGAGACCACCTTTTGACCAGCGGGATACCTTCCTTCTCTTGCAAGCCTAGTATAACCCGGCCCAGTGGGTACCTGCATACAAGTTACAGAAAGCCTGCCGGCATACGACATACGTCGGCCGGGACATAGTCTGGTGGACATCCTTCGGTCCAGGTTACTCCGCAAGTCAGCCTGCCTTGAGGTGACCCGGCTAGCGCTCACTTTGACCTTGCCATACCTCGGCTAACTCGGCCTCTATACCTCGGCGTGACCCTACCCAAGGGTATCCCCCCAACACCGACAGTGTCTATCGGCACAAAGGAGGTGCCCGTTGTGAAGAGGTAACTTTTCTCACAAGGTCTTTGTATTAAATTTATTATTCTTTTTGAAGTGTAACGATTTTCATTCTATTACCTCTTCAGAGCTAGACAACTCTCCAAGGGCAAGGGGAAATGAGGCTCGTCGAATCCCTTGTGCTAGTCAAAGTTGAAATTGAGTTCTCTTGCCACAACACCTTTGACTCCTGCCCCACAGCCTTCCGCAGCGCCGGAGATTACTCCATCTCCGCCTGTTGTGGAAGATCCAGCTCAACCAGCAGAGCCAGCGATCGTTGGGTCACAAACTGATGCCACCATGGGTGACTCAGGTTTTGATAAGGGTGAACCCTACGGGTAATGATCCCTCGGCAGAAACCTTCGCTGAAAACCTTCTTAGCAATCCGGGTCTTGCCAAACTTGTCCTTTCTCGGAAATCTGCAGAAGAGATCCAACAGCTGGCCCAGCAATGCCTGGAAGCCGGGCTATCACTACCAAACAAGAAGCACAAGAAGCAGAGGACGCCAAGTACTCCAAACTTCTTGAACAAGTCCGTCTTCACGACGAGAGACTGAGAACTGGCGATCTTCCGCCACCACCAGTGATCCCACTAACCCTCTCCAATAAGGTTACCACTAAGGCGAACATGAGTTTGAGCAAACTCACTCATGAACAACATGTAAGTCAGAATTCCAACTCAACTTTTTTACTTTACTTTATGTCATATCCTCTAGCCCCCAAGCATGAAATTGGATAGATGATCCTGATTTATGCTTTCATAGGATGGCAAAGAATGAACTAGTGTAGCCCCCAAGGCTCATGCTAATATTAGTAAAAATATTATCCTGAGTCTTTAGTAGACTTCTGACCCTAGGTATTAACACTTAAAGAAAGTTAATTCATAAAACCAGGAATTGTTGAGGAATATCTGGAACAAGCGGAGACAGATCAGAGCTCTCCGGCTTGAAAATGCTCAGTTAAAAGTGTCAAGGGATGAGGCTGAAGGTAAACATTTTAGGCCTTACCCTTGCTCTTTTTTCTTTCATAGTTGAATTTCATACTCTACTATGTGTCTGTTACTTACAGCACTGGTCAAACAATCCCGTGCCATGATTGAAGAGGCCGAGAATCTGAAGACCCTGGAGGTGGAGAATGCTGACTTACGCCGAGAGCTGGATAAGATCAAAGCGGACCATGAGAAGAGCATTGCTCATGTTCTTGAATCCACCTCCATGGCCACCGAAGAGCTCGATTGTAAGATCGTGATCCGGGATAAGAAAATATCGGATCTCAGTAATGAGCTATTCAGAGAGAAAGACATCACCGAGGCACTCCGGGATCGTGGTATGTTTCCTACTTTCTGACTTTCTGTTTTTCCGATTCTTTGAATTCGTATATGTTTTCTAGCGTTTGCATTTTATGCACAGGTCCTATGAACTTACTAGATTCCTCCTCCATCGAGTCTCGCATTAGCCGACTTACACAAGTCAGTGATTTACTTCACGATTTCCGCCAATCTTTGGAGGATATTGGCGAAGTACTCAAGGTTTCGGACATGGACAAATTGTCTGGCTTTGCGGTGCGAGACAAGGCCAAGGAGATGCCCCAGCTTATCTAGGACTGGAACATGTCCTACGCGCGTACTGCAGCATAGAGCGCTCTCACCATGGTCATGAGCCACCATGGAAACATGGAGATCTGGCAAGTGACTAGAGAGTATTCGACTATGGATGAAGATGGTCAGGAGAAATATATCAAGGATATCATGGATGGCTGTGCTGAATATGGGTGTCACGTAGCTGATCTGACCAGCTACGACACTCCTTTCTTCACTCACGTCGAGACGCCGGCTCGACCCACCGGAGAAACTGGTGAAGTTTCCGATGATGAACAAACAATATCGGATTTGAACGTCTCGGAAAGATATCGGGGCAAGGGTGATGTCTCAAGTGAGCCGGCTGCTCCTTCCTCTCCTCCTGCGTGTAGTGGCAGAAGAAACAATATGTTATTCTGAAACAATTGGGTTGTAAATAAGTAGTGTAATACTTTTTCTAGTGCTAAGATTTGATATTCCTATTTAGCACTTTTGGCTTTATATTTATCGTGCCTAAAATGTTTACATAAGCACTTATTTTTTTTGCTTGCACTTGTCGTTTATCTAGCTTTCCGCCTCGTCCCTTTCGTGAGCCGGCCAACCTTCCACACGGAATCTCTGCCGAGCAACGGAGCTCAATTGCTAAACCAGTTTAAACTCGGAAACTTAGCCGGCTTTGAGTACCAACAATTCACTACTCGGAAAATACCCGCATCCGACAATCAGATAAATAACCAAAGTACAAACTAAAAAAATAGAGTTATACCTGAAGGTAGCATTTTTAGAATCGGAAATCATAACCAGAATAAACATGAGCATAAAGTACTTTCAAGTATTCTGGGATTTTCGACTGTGACATGATCATTCGGAAATAAGATGGTAAAAAAATTCTCTGAAAAAATTTGAGGCAACCAATACTTTATTTCTCATTTAACATGTACACATATGATTACAAAGAAAGATAATTTAAGAATAAAAGGGGCGTAGCTGAGCAATATTCCACGGTATGTCTAATTCTTCCGGGTCTATATTGCCTCCAGCTCTCTTTCTCTTCTTAGTAGCATGTCTTTCTTTGACTGGCCGCATATCAGTTAGATAGTAAGAACCATTATGTAATACTCGGCTAACTAAAAAGGGCCCTTCCCATACTGGGGAAAGTTTGTGCTTTCTTTTCTGCACAAGCTGGAGAACCAAGTCGCCCTTGTTGAAAGACCGATTTCTGACTCTCTGGCTATGATACTTGCGTAACGTCTGCTGATAGGTTGTTGATCTCATCTCAGCAACGACGTGCACTTCTTCGATTCAATCGAGGTCATTTTGTCGAGAAATTTCAGCATCCTCTTAAATATATGCAACAACGCGAGGAGAAATATGAATCAAATCACTAGGAAGAAATACTTCTGTACCATAGACCAAGAAGAAAGGTGTGTATCCGGTTGACCTGTTTGGAGTTCTTCTCAAACTCCATATCACAGAGGGTAATTACTATACCCAAGCCCCCGTAGCACGACGTAGTGGTGCTTCGAGTCTTGGTTTTAGGCCTTGCAGGATTAAACCATTTGCTCTTTTGAATTGTCCATTAGCCTGTGGATGTGCGACTAATGCAATGTCAAACTGGATATTTTGTTCATCACAGCATTCAGCAAGCTCCCCCATAGAAAAATTACTCCCATTGTCCGTAATAATGCTATGCGGATAACCATATCGGATTATGACATCCCCAACACAACTTTTGGCTATTTCTCCATCATAACTTGTGACGGGTTTAGCCTCAATCCATTTCTTGAATTTATCCACCATCACTAAGAGGTGAGTAAATCCACTTGGACCTTGTTTAAAGGGTCCTACCATATCAAGCCCCCCAGACTGCAAAGGGCCATGTTATAGGTATTGTCCTCAGCTGATCAGCCAGAACATGAGCTTGTTTGGCGTACTTTTGTCAGCCTTTGCACGTCTTGACCAGCCGTTCAGCAACCACCTTAGCAGTAAGCCAGGAAAAACCGTGTCTAAAAACTTTTGCCACTAAAGATTTGGCTGCAGCATGATGACCGCATTCGCCTTCGTGGATTTCTCTTAGGATTTCCACTCCTTCTTCCGGAGATACACAGCGCTGAAAAACCCTAGACACACTCCGCTTATAGAGCTCACCACTTATAATAGTATAGTGTTTTGCTCGTCGGATGATCTGCCGGCTCAGAACCACATCTTTGGGTAATTTTCTGTCTACCAAATAATCAAGGTAGGGTTGAGTCCAGCTGGGAATCACAGCCAGGCCTGCTATTAAAGGTGAGTCAGATTTGGTCTGATGTTCCTCGTCAACTCCTTTTATTGAAGGAACTTTGAGGTGCTCCAAAAAATGTTGCAACCTCGGATCGTTAAGGATCCTAAGTCCCTGTGATTAACATGCTAGTCCCTGGATCAATAGCTAGTACTTCACAGTCAATGAATATCATGTAAAACACAAGTCATTATTACACGAATAATCCAGAGTATAATTATTACAACTTGCATAGCTTATAGCTAGCTCAAATAAAACAACGGAAACTAAATAAAACTTGAGTCCATCAACACCTCAGGCTAGTTGCGTGAAGACCCGCGATCCCTACGCACCTTTCAATCTTCGGATTCTGCACATAAGACGTGCAGCTAACAAGTTGGGTCAATACTTTGAATGTATTGGCAAATTACACCAAGGAAAGAGTAAGACTATCTCTACATGCAAGGCTAAGAGTAGGCTCTGGGGTTCATTTGCGTAAAGCCAATTTTTATCAATGTAATAAGAAAAGAGGAAGAAAGTTTTCCCTACTTTGTAAACTTTGATAAATAGTATAGGGTCGAATGGAACACGTGGATATTACTCACCAAGTGCCCAAATCAACCCAGCACTTGGATATTACGCACCAAGTTCCCAAAATCCCACCCAATGGCGATATTACTCATGCCTTGGGGTTTATAAAATGTTAAGTTTGGAAAAGAGAGAGGAAGATCTTTCAGAGGCTCCATCCTTTAGATGCTCAATGTTGTTCTGTTTCCGTGAACATGGCTGATCGATCAGATTGCAATACTCTCGAGGGGTTGTGCACTTTCCCCACAATTGACGATCAAGTCCTTTTACAGACAAGACCATGGCGAAGCCTTCCCTTAGTAGCCCCTCGACCATCTGGATCCAACCATGCCAAGAACCTCCAAATGTTGGTACCCCGGTGAGGTTTCCCACTAAGTACTAAGCCAAGACAGAGCCCATATGTATGGTGGTTGCACGGGAAGCTTCTGAATTCTAAAACATGGCAGACTTCTTTGATTCCTGGGCGGCCGTCCTCCACCAAAATCTCACTCGTTGTCCCGACAACCATTCTGCCCAGAAGAAAACTTAGTTTTATTTTGAAGGGGGTTTTGAGAAGAAAAGTTCGCTCGAGAGAGCTCTCATACTTAGAATTTTTTTTTGAGTCTTTCGAACCCCCCCCCCCCAACGGTACTTAGTATATATATAGCATAGCAAGCAATCCTTAGCAAAAACAGGGGGAACCTATTAGGACGGAAAATCCTAAGTATAAGGCTACTCATGGCATACTACAAAACCGCACTTGCAAAATTAGTAATAAGAAAGCTACTAAAAACCTACACATGCATACTACAAGATTTGAAGAGTAAAACATGCATAGTCAAAAACTGGGACATTAATATGAACAAGTGGTGTAACTTGCCTTGATCCGAGCAGCAATCTACACAACAGTACTCCTCAGCGCACTCCGAGCAATCTAACAAAGCAAACAACGATCTAATCACAATTTGCACAAAACAAGTCACGAAGTCAAATATGCATGCATGCAACATGGTAATATGCAAGGGAGGATTTGATTTCGACCAAGGGTTTTAACCAGGGGTGTTGTTGAGTTGGGGATGTCATTAGAATCGATTTCCCACCGAGTTTAGGTAATTTGGATAAAACCTTAATTAACCAGTCTTGAACTAGATCTACAACTCTAATATATCTCGAGACAGATCTAAGCACCCTCAGCATGGTATGACAATTTTCTACAGAAGGTATTGTCAAAATAAAGTCAATGCAACAAGAATCAACTAAAACGGAGCTATGCATAATTTTCTAGAATTAAAATACTCTAATCTAAACTTTTACTTCTACTGCAATATTGCTGAGGCAAAACAGTAATATTATTGTAGATCTGTGTTCTACTCGAAAATATGAATCCAATGGTATATCATACGCAATTTTTGGACTAATATTCGAATTTCTATGAATTTTACGAGATTGGAGCTATTTGTGCCTATTTTAAAAGAAAAAGGAAAAAGGGGTCAGAGGCGCTCGACACGTGGCGGCTCGTGAGTGGGCCAGCGAGGCACGCGTGACGCGACACGGTGGCGACGCGGCGTCGACGTGGAGCTGCCACGCGGCGCGACACGGTTGGCCGGGCCGTTGACCGATCTGGGGCCGTCGGATCTAGATCCGACAGTCGGAGAGGAAGGGGGCCCGCGACTTACCGAGGCGGCGGCGGCTGGTGGCGGCGAGCGGCGGCGGGGCTCCGGCGTTGACCGGCGGCGGCGGCGGTGCTCGGACGACGCACAGCTCCTCCCCACGGTCCCGTTCCCGAGGGAAGCGTCGGCCTTTCTTCTCCGAGGCATCGGCGGACGGCGGCTGGAGGCGGCGAGCGACGGGCGGGGCTCCGGCGAGAAATCCGGCGGCGCTCGGTGGTGGTGGCGGCGGAAAAAGTTAGGGTTCTAGGAGAGCGTGCCGAGGGCTATTTAAAGGCAGAAGACTTGGCGCGGAAATCGCGGAGTTTGCTCCGGATTCGCCGGAGACGGTTGTCTCTGAGGTGGCGGCGGCGGACGGGGCCGAGCCGGACTCAGAGGCAGCGAGCGACGGGCGGGGCCCGCCTGTCGGTGGGCGCTGGCGCGGGCTGCTAGCGGGCTGGGCCGACCTGGGCGGCGGCTACCCTGCGCGCCGCTCGCTGCTGGCGCGCGCGGTAGATAGGCCCCGGGCTGGCTCGGCCGGCCCGGTTAGTTTAGGTTTTGATTTTTTTAAATTCTTTTAATAATTTCTGTTTTGCTATTTGTTTAATAACTTTTGCAAACAGACTCCGAAATAGACGAAATTGGTCTCTAAAATTTTGTAAAAAGGAGAGGGTTAGAATAGAACTATAAAATAACCCTTTTGCAAGATTTTTGGTGGTTAAAAAGGTTAAAAAGCTTTTTACCCCTTTTGTCTATAATTGACTATGGTGTTTGAGAAAATACCTGATGCAAAATTTTCGATATGCGATGCCATGGTGCAATGATATGATGCATGCTCACTAGTCACATCTGAAATTGCAAAATTTGGGATGTTACAAACCTACCCCCCTTAAGAAGAATCTCGTCCCCGAGATTCAGGTTGGTTAGCAAATAGGTGCAGGTGTTCTTTCTTTAGGTCTTCTTCACGTTCCCACGTGGCCTCTTCCTCGGAATGGTGATTCCATTGAACTTTGCAGAATCTGAGAGTCTTGGTACGAGTAATTCTCTCGGCTGTTTCCAGGATCCTGGTGGGCTTTTCCTCATACGTGAGATTGTTTTCCAATTGAACTTCTTCCAATGGAACTGTATCCTTTAGTGGGGTTTCAACCATTTCTGGGTGACACTTCTTCAGTTGCGACACATGGAAAACATCGTGAACCGTTAACACTTCGGGTAATTCCAACTGATAGGAAACTTCCCCTCTGCGACCCAAGATTTTCTAGGGCCCTATGAATCGGGGTGCTAACTTACCCTTGATTCCGAATCTCTTAACTCCTCGTAGTGGTGAAACTCGGAGATACGCACGGTCTCCCACTTCATAAGTCACATCCCTGCGCTTGGAAGCAGCATAACTCTTTTGTCTGGATTGGGCTATTTTTAACCTGTCTTGGATCTGTCTCACTTTTTCTTCGGCATCCTTGATCAGTTCAGGTCCAAACAGACTACGTTCTCCAACCCCACTCCATAGCAGCGGAGTCCTACACTTTCTGCCATAGAGAACTTCAAAAGGGGCCATCTTGATGCTAGTTTGGTAGCTGTTATTGTATGAGAATTCCGCATATGGCAAATTTTCATCCCAACTAGACCCAAAGTTCAGCGCACAGGCTCTTAACATGTCCTCCAAGATCTGGTTAACTCTTTCCGTTTGTCCATCGGTTTGTGGGTGGAAGGCAGTACTAAACTCCAGTCGTGTCCCTAGAGATTCGTGTAGCTGTCGCCAAAACTTAGAGGTGAATTGGGTACCTCTATCAGAAACAACCCCCTTGGGCATTCCGTGAAGACTTACGATCTTTGACATATAAATCTTGGCAAGTTTAGCACTTGTATAGGTGGTCTTTACGGGAATAAAGTGGGCCACTTTTGTGAAGTGGTCGACCACTACCCAGATGGAGTCATACCCAGAACGAGTCTGCGGTAGTCCTGT
The DNA here is from genome assembly GCA_910589775.1 of Avena eriantha. Taxonomy (NCBI): domain Eukaryota; kingdom Viridiplantae; phylum Streptophyta; class Magnoliopsida; order Poales; family Poaceae; genus Avena; species Avena eriantha. The sequence goes on along the minus strand of OU342740.1, from coordinate 436,973,342 downwards.
GATAAAATCCATGCCTACCTTGTCCCACTTCCAATCGGGCATAGGTAATGCCTACAGCAGTCGTGCTGGTTTTTGATGTTCGGCCTTGACTCTGTTGCACACATCACGCAAGGAGATATATTCCGCAATTTCTCTTTTCATGTTGTTCCACCAGAATCTTTCTTTCACATCCATGTACATCTTTGTATTACCGGGATGAATTGAGTAGGGCGAATCGTGAGCTTCCTGAAGGATTAACTTCCTGATATCAGGGTTATCGGGAACGCACAGACGCTTCTCATACCAAAGTGTTTCTTGTTCATCCGTGTGAAACCCTTTTGCTTTGCCCTTGCTTATACTAGCTCTTATTTCTCCCAACTCTTTGTGTCCCTTCTGGGCCTCTTTAATTTGATCCAGAAGTGTTGGCACTATTTCCATAGTTGCTAGGTATCCCTTCGGAACTATTTCCAACCTGAGGTTCTTGAATTGTTCACACAAATCTTTTGGAAGTTCTCCCACGGTAAGTCCATTTACATAGACTTTCCAGCTTAAGGCGTTAGCCACAACGTTGGCCTTTCCAGGATGGTACTGCAGGTCCAAGTCATAGTCCTTGATGAGCTCAAGCCATCTCCTTTGCCTCATATTTAACTCTTTTTGAGTGAAGATATACTTGAGACTCTTGTGATCCGTGAACACATCACAATGTTTGTCCATTAGGTAGTGTCTCCATACCTTGAGCGCATGCACAACTGATGCTAGTTCCAAATCGTGCGTGGGGTAGTTATTCTCATGGTTCTTAAGTTGTCGAGAGGCGTAGGACACTACTTTTCCATCTTGTATCAGTACACTACCAAGTCTTTGACGAGAAGCGTCGCAATAGACTTGGAAATCCTTTTTGATATCAGGGAGACACAAAACTGGTGCTGTTACTAGGCGTTTCTTTAATTCCTAGAAACTTGCTTCACATGCTTCAGTCCATTGGAACTTCTTCTCCTTCTTCAGCAACTCTGTCATAGGCTTCGCTATCTTGGAAAGTTTTCAATGAATCTTCGGTAATATCCCGCAAGGCCCAGGAAACTCCTAATATCACCCACATTCTTAGGAGACTCCCATTCCGTCACGGAAGCTACCTTACTTGGATCCACGTCAACACCTTTAGCCGACACAATATGACCAAGGAATCCCACTTCTTTCAACCAGAATTCACACTTGCTAAACTTGGCATACAACTTGTGTTCCCTTAACTTTTCCATAATCAGGCGCAGATGCCGCTCATGTTCCTTCTCGTTCTTGGAATATATGAGTATGTCATCAATGAATACCACAATAAACTTATCCAAGTATTACATGAATACCTTGTTCATCATGGTCATGAAGTATGCTGGGGAATTGGTTAAGCCAAAAGACATCACGGTGTACTCATACAATCCGTATATTGTGGTAAAGGTTGTCTTGGGTACATCCTGTTCTCGGATCTTTAGCTAGAAATATCCTGACCGGAGATCAATCTTAGAGAACACACTAGCTCCCTTTAAGTCGTCAAACAGGTTGTTAATATTGGGTAGAGGGTATTTGTTCTTGATTGTCACTTCATTCAACGACCGGTAGTCCACGACTAGCCTCTTGGTCTTATCCTTCTTCTCCACGAATAAGACAGGTGCTCCCCAAGATGACGCACTTGGTTGAATGAAGCCTTTGTCCAACTGCTCTCTGAGCTGTTTCTTAAGTTCCTTCAACTCATCCACATCCATCTTGTATGGTCTCTTTGCTATTGGTCCAGTACCTGGCATCAAGTCAATGAGAAACTCGATGTCACGGTCGGGAGGCATCCCTGGCAACTCTTCCGGAAACACCTCTAGATGCTCCTTCACAATTGGCACATCCTCCAAGCTAACCCCCTTAAGAGAATTCACCATGCTTCCCTCGAGTGCGAAAGCTGACTTAAAGCGGATCCTTTTCTTTTCCGGAGTCGTGAGTGCGATAGTCCTTTTTCCACAATCTATGACTCCCTCATACTCGGTCATCCAATTCATGCCCAAAATTATGTCTAAGCCTTGTGATTCCAGAACGACTAGGCTAGTGGGAAAAGTGTGCGCTCCAATTCTTAGTTCTAACCCACGGCATCCAGAGTTTGCCACTATTTCTCCTCCAGGAGAACTTACCCTTAGGGAAGTACTAATAGTCTCCGTAGGTATCTTGCCTCTATCCACAAATACCCTTGATATGAATGAATGCGATGCACCAGTATCAAAAAGAACAACTGCAGGTGTGGAGTTAAGCTTGAACTTACCGATCACAGAGTCAGGTGCCTCACGAGCATCCTCCATGGAGACATGATTCACCGTGGCTTTGACGAACGGGTTCGGCTTCTTCCCATTTCCATTACCATTGCTATGGTTGTGTCCGTTGCCATTTCCATTGCCATTCCCATTCTTCGCCTTTTCAGGACAAGTAGTCGCATAGTGCCCTGTCTTGTTACACTTGAAGCATGTCACTTCACTCAGATCCTTCCCATTGCCATTTCCATTGCGGTGCTTATGGCCATTGTGGTTATGTCCTCCATGACGATGACCATTGTGGTTGTGGCCATTGTGGTTGTGGGGTGGTGGTGACGAAGTGCGTTGCTTCTGATATGGGGAAGACTTGTGCTTGCGTGAGGTGGACTTTCTCTTCTGGTTCTCTATACTCCTTTGCTTTGCTTCAACTACGACTGCCCTGTCCAGAAGTTCTTGATAGTTATCAAACTTCAGAGCCACAAGCTAAATATATATTTCATCATTAAGTCCCCTCAAGAACTCCTCCTGTCTCTTGGCATCAATGGATACATCATCAGGTGCATAACGTGCCAGCTTGTTGAAAAGGTCCACATACTCAAAGACAGAGCGGTGTAGTTGTTTCAAGTCGCGGAACTCACGTCTCTTAAGTGACATGACTCACGCGGCTACGTGATGGGTACGAAAGGCTGCTTCAAACTGGTTCCAGGTGATAGCTTCAATATCGGGGTGGGTGACCTGGTAGTTATCCCACCATTCGGCAGCTGGTCCCTCAAGTTGGTGCGCGGCAAAGCGCACCCTGTCAGCTCCAACAACTTGGACGGTGTCTAACTTTTTGTTGATGGTGCGGAGCCAGTCGTCTGCCACAATTGGCTCAGAACTACTTGAGAAAGTTGGAGGGTTCAACCTCAAGAACCAAGTCAAGCGATCTTGTTGGGGCGGTGGAGGCGGTGGAGGTGGCGGGTTGTTGTTGTTTTGCATGTTTTGAGTGAGGAGTTGGATCAGGTGATTCTGGGAGTTCAGAAGTTGTGCTATCTCTGGGGGCATGTTGTTATTGTTGTTTCCACATCTCGCCATCTGGAGAGTTTGGGAGGCGAGTTAAGAAATAGATAGAAAGTCTAAGGAATAAACTCCTACCCTTATGTAAACAAGAAAAACACACGGGAAAAGCAAGGCACACATGTCACAAAAATCCACACACTCAACCAAGTTCAACTAACCAATATAAGATTTTTGGTACTCATTACAATCGCGAATAACGTTCGACTATAGAACTAATGGTGGTCCAACTACTCTACTCATCATCCACTTCCTCATCCTCAATGATGAAGCCTTCCTTTTCTAGCAGTGATTTGTATAGCTCCATGTCCCTCGTCGTGGCTTCAATCTTCTCTTGAAGTTCCTTCATCTCTTGTGGCTCCAGTATTGCAGCTTCGAGCCTTCCTTGAAGTTCCTTCACCTCTTGCAGCTCCTAGGTAGCAGCTTCCAGCTTCGCTCGGAGTTCCTTCTTCTCCTTCTGTAGCTTCTTGATCAAACTTGACCCCATAGTCACGGGCGTGATCTTCTCCTCCAAGCTCCTCTTGGCTGCTCGTAGGTCCTTCAACATGGTGGCAAGGTTCTTGAACTCTAGCTCATTCTTTGCGAGTACGAGACTTTGCTCCCTGATCCTCTTGTTCTTATCTTGCACCCTCTTCTCTTGATTTGCGAACCTCTTGTCTTGGGCGGTGAGCTCACCTCCTAGGGACTTGATCTTCTCTTCCAGCTCTTCGATCTTCTTGTCCTTCTCCTTGACTAGGGCACAAAGCTCGTCATTCCTCACGATCTCAAGGCAGCTCCCCTTCTGAAGGTCATCGATGTGGAACTCCAAGTCTTGATATTGGATTCTTCGACGCTTACATGTCTTTCTTTCCTCCGGGGTTAACTCGATTGGAACTCCCTTCTCATCTCATCTTCCAAAGAGTTTGATGTAGTGGCCTTCAACCTCTTCATGGTGGCGTCTGCAAAGGCGTCCAATGAGCTCCTCTAAACAGATGCTAAGTCCCTTCTCCTTGGAGTCGCTGGTGACATTGAGTACAATGGCTTCTATCTTGGGTTCTATCTGACTGCGCCCTGGTTGGATGACTTCAATTTCCCAGCATCCTTTCTTGTGCATCTTCCTCAACTCGCTTCCCTTGATTGGTGGCATGGGTAATTGCAGTGTCTTGATGATGTCTAGAAGGCACTCCCCGAAGCGCAGACACTTGATGTCTTCGGCGGTGTCGTAGTAGAAGGCCGTCATCTTTAGGTTAGGAGAGAGAAAATTAGACACAAGGTGATAAGGAAGAGAAATACTTGAAGAGTACAAATAACTTAGAAGAATATAGAAAGAAAAAACACACATGGTAAAGGTGGTTTCCAATCCTAGGGGCACGTCCTACAGGCAACTTTGTGCTCTGATACCATCTATTGCAACCTCGGATCGATAAGGATCCTCAGTCCATGTGATTAACATGCTAGTCCCTGGATCAATAGCTAGCACTTCACAGTCGATGAATATCATGTAAAACACAAGTCATTATTACACGAATAATCCAGAGTATAATTATTACAACTTGCATAGCTTATAGCTAGCTCAAATGAAACAGCGGAAACTAAATAAAACTTGAGTCCATCAACGCCTCAGGCTAGCTGCGTGAAGACCCGCGATCCCTACGCACCTTTCAATCTTCGTATTCTGCACATAAGACGTGCAGCCAACAAGTTGGGTCAATACTTTGAATGTATTGGCAAATTACACCAAGGAAAGAGTAAGACTATCTCTACATGCAAGGCTAAGAGTAGGCTCTGGGGTTCATTTGCGTAAAGCCAATTTTATCAATGTAATAAGAAAAGAGGAAGTAAGTTTTCCCTACTTTGTAAACTTTGATAAATAGTATAGGGTCGAATGGAACACGTGGATATTACTCACCAAGTGCCGAAATCAACCTAGCACTTGGATATTACGCACCAAGTTCCCAAAATTCCACCCAATGGTGATATTACTCACGCCTTGGGGTTTATAAAACGTTAAGTTTGGAAAAGAGAGAGGAAGATCTTTCAGAGGATCCATCCTTCAGATGATCAATGTTGTTCTGTTTCCGTGAACACGGTTGATCGATCAGATTGCAATACTCTCGAGAGGTTGTGCACTTTCCCCACAATCCACGATCAAGCCCTTTTATAGACAAGACCATGGCGAAGCCTTCCCTTAGTAGCCCCTCTACCAGCTGGATCCAACCGTGCCAAGAACCTCCAAATGTTGGTACCCAGGTGAGGTTTCCCACTAAGTACTAAGCCAAGACAAAGCCCATATGTATTATGGTTGCACGGGAAGCTTCTGAATTCTGAAACATGGCAGACTTCTTTGATTCCTGGGCGGCCGTCCTCCACAAAAGTCCCACTCGTTGTCCCGACAACCATTCCGCCCAGAAGAAAACTTAGTTTTATTTTGAAAGGGGTTTTGGAGAAGAAAAGTTCGCTCGAGAGAGCTCTCATACTTAGAAAACGTTTGAGTCTTTCGAACCCTCCCAACGGTACTTGATATATATATGTATATAGCATAGCAAGCATAACTCAGAAAAATAGGATAACCTATTGGGATGGAAAATCCTAAGCCTAGGCTACTCATGGCATACTACAAAACCGCACTTGCTAAATAGTACTAAGAAAATCTACCAAAATCCTAAACATGCATACTACAGAATTTTGAAGAGTAAAACATGCATAGTCAAAACTGGGGCATAAACATGGACAAGTGGTGTAACTTGCCTTGATCTGAGCAGCAATCTACACAACAATACTCCTCAGCGCACTCCGAGCAATCTAACGAAACAAACATGGATTCAATCACAATTTGCACAAAACAAGTCACGAAGTCAAATATGCATGCATGCAACATGGTAATATGCAAGGATGGATTTGATTTCGACCAAAGGTTTTAACCAGGGGTGTTGTTGAGTTGGGGATGTCATTAGAATCGATTTCCCATAGATTTTAGGTATTTTGGGTTAAACCCTAAATAACCAAGCTCAAAACTAGATCTACAACTCCAATCTACCTCGAGACAGATCTGAACACCCTAAGCATGATAACATAATTTTCTTCAGGAGGTCTTGTCGAAACAAAGCAAACGCAACAAGAATCAACTAAAACGGAGCTACGGATAAATTTCTAGAATTAAAATACTCTAATCTAAACTTTAAATCGTACCGCAAGATTGCTGTTGCAAAACAGTAATATTATTGTAGATCTGTGTTCTACTCGAAAATATGAATCCAACGGTATATTATACGCAATTTTTGGTCTAATATTTGAATTACTATGGATTTTACAAGATTGGAGCAATTTCTGCCTATTTAAAAAGAAAAACAAAAGGGGCCAGCGACGCGGCGACACGTGGCGGCTCGTGATTGGTCCGCTGGGTGCGCGTGACGCCGACGCGGTGGCGTGATGGTCGGAGAGGGGGGGGTGGCCGGCGGCTTACTGTGGCGGCGGTGACTGGAGGCGGCGGACGGCGGCGGGGCTTCGACGATGGTCGGCGGTGGGCGGCGGTGCTCCTCCGGCCCGGCGATATAGACGACGCCGACCGGCGCCTCGTCGCGGTTCTGTTCCTGAGGGCGGCATCGGTCCTCTTTCTCCGAGGCATCGGCGAACGGCGGCTAGAGGCGGCGGCGCTCCGGCGAGCAATGGGCGGTGGCTCAACGGCGGCGGCGGGCGGAAAAGTAGCTAGGGTTTTGGGGAGGCGTGCCCGGGCTTAAATAGGGCGGAGACTTCAGGCGGGGGTCGCGGACTCCGCCCCGGATTCGCCGGCGGCGGTTGTGCTGATGCGGCGGCGCGTCGTGCTCGAGCTGGACTCGGGGAAGGGCGGCTGACGTGCGGGGCCCGCCTGTCGGCGGCTGCGGCGCGGGAGCGGGCTGGTGGCTGCTGGCTGCTGGCTGCTGGCCCACGTGCTACGCGTCGCCCACCCGGCCAGGCGGCGGCAGGTAAGCCCCGGGCTGGCTCGGCCGGCCCGGTTAGGTTAGGTTTTTTTTTATTATTCTTTTTTATTATTTTCTGTTTTGATATTTATTTAACAACTTTTGCAAACAGACTCCGAATTAGACGAAATTTGTTTCTAAAATTTTGTATAAAGAAGAAGGTTAGAGTAGGACTATAAAATAACACTTTTGCAAGGGTTTTGGTGGTTCAAAAGGTTTTACCCCCTTTTGTCTATAATTGACTATGGGGTTTAAGAAATATACCTGATGCAGTTTTTGATATGTGATGCCATGATGCAATGACATGATGCAAGCTTCTAGTAACATCTGAAATTACGAAATTTGGGATGTTACAAACCTACCCCCTTAAGAAGAATCTCGTCCTCGAGATTCAGGTTGGTTAGCAAATAGGTGTGAGTGTTCTTTCTTCAGGTCTTCTTCACGCTCCCACGTGGCCTCTTCCTCGGAATGGTGATTCCATTGAACTTTGCAAAATCTGATAGTCTTGGTATGAGTAATTCTCTCGGCTGTTTCCAGAATCCTAGTGGGTTTTTCCTCATAGGTGAGATCGTTTTCCAAATGAACTTCTTCCAATGGAACTGTATCCTTTAGTGGGGTTTCAGCCATTTCCGGGTGACACTTCTTTAGTTGCGACACTTGGAAAACATCATGCACTGTTAGCACTTCGGGCAATCCAACTGATAGGCAACTTCCCCTCTACGTCCCAAGATTTTGTAGGGCCCTATGAATCGGGGTGCTAACTTACCCTTGATACCAAATCTCTTAACTCCTCGTAGTGGTGAAACTCGGAGATACGCACGATCTCCCACTTCATAAGTCACATCCCTGCGCTTGGAATCAGCATAACTCTTTTGTCTGGATTGGGCTATTTTTAACCTGTCTTGAATCTGTCTCACTTTCTCTTCGGCATCCTTGATCAGTTCAGGTCCAAACAAGCTACGTTCTCCTACTCCACTCCATAGCAGCGGAGTCCTACACTTTCTGCCATATAGAACTTCAAATGGATCCATCTGATACCATCTGTTGCGACCTCGGATCGATAAGGATCCTAAGTCCCTGTGATTAACATGCTAGTTTGGTAGCTGTTATTGTATGAGAATTCCGCATATGGAAAATTATCGTCCCAACTAGACCCATAGTCTAGTGCACAGGCTCTTAACATGTCTTCCAAGATCTGATTAACTCTTTCCGTCTGTCCATCGGTTTGTGGGTGGAAGGCAGTACTAAACTCCAGTCGTGTCCCTAGAGACTCGTGTAGCTGCCGCCAAAACTTAGAGGTGAATTGGGTACCTCTATCAGAGACAATCCCCTTGGGTACTCCGTGAATACTTACGATCCTTGACATATAAATCTTGGCAAGTTTAGCACTCGTATGGGTGGTCTTTACGGGAATGAAGTGGGCCACCTTTGTGAAGTGGTCGACCACTACCCTGATGGAATCATACCCAGAACGAGTCCGCGGTAGTCTAGTGATAAAATCCATGCCTACCTTGTCCCACTTCCAATCGGGCACAGGTAATGGCTGCAGCAGTCCTGCGGGTTTTTGATGTTCGGCCTTGACTCTGTTGCACACGTCACACAAGGAGATATATTCTGCAATTTCTCTTTTCATGTTGTTCCACCAGAATCTATCTTTCACATCCATGTACATCTTTGTATTACCTGGATGAATTGAGTAAGGCGAATCGTGAGCTTCCTGAAGGATTAACTTCCTGATATCAGGGTTATCGGGAACACAGAGACGCTTCTCATACCAAAGTGTTCCCTGTCCATCTGTATGAAACCCTTTTGCTTTGCCCTTGCTTATATTAGCTCTTATCTCTTCCAACTCTTTGTCCCCATTCTGGGCCTCTTTTATTTGGTCCAGAAGCGTTGGTACTATCTCCATAGTTGCTAAGTATCCCTCCGGAACTATTTCCAACCTGAGGTCCTTGAATTGTTCACACAAATCATTTGGAAGTTCTCCCACTGTAAGTCCATTTACATAGACTTTCCGGCTTAAGGCATCAGCCACAACGTTGGCCTTTCCAGGATGGTACTGCAGGTCTAAGTCATAGTCCTTGATGAGCTCAAGCCATCTCCTTTGCCTCATATTTAATTCCTTTTGAGTGAAGATATACTTAAGACTCTTGTGATCCATGAACACATCACAATGTTTGCACATTAGGTAATGTCTCCATACCTTGAGCGCATGCACAACTGATGCTAGTTCCAAATCATGCGTGGGGTAGTTATTCTCATGGTTCTTAAGTTGCCGATAGGCGTATGACACTACTTTTCCATCTTGCATTAGAACACTACCTAGTCCTTGTCGAGAAGCGTCCCAAAAGACTTGGAAATCCTTTTGGATATCAGGGAGACACAAAACTGGTGCTGTCACTAGGCGTTTCTTTAACTCCTGAAAACTTGCTTCACATGTCTCGGTCCATTGGAACTTCTTCTCTTTCTTCAGCAACTCTGTCATAGGCTTTGCTATCTTGGCAAAGTTTTCAATGAACCTTCGGTAATATCCCGCAAGGCCCAGGAAACTCCTAATATCACCCACATTCTTAGGCGACTCCCATTCTGTCACGGAAGCTACCTTACTTGGGTCCACGGCAACACCTTTAGCCGACACAATATGACCAAGGAAACCCACTTCTTTCAACCAGAACTCACATTTGCTAAATTTGGCATACAACTTGTGTTCCCTTAACTTCTCCATAATCAGGCGCAGGTGCCGCTCATGTTCCTTCTCGTCCTTGGAGTATATGAGTATGTCATCAATGAATACCACAACAAACTTATCCAAGTACTCCATGAACACCTTGTTCATCATAGTCATGAAGTATGCTGGGGCATTGGTTAAGCCAAACGACATCACAGTGTATTCATACAATCCGTATCTTGTGGTGAAAGCTGTCTTGGGTACATCCTGTTCCCGAATCTTTAGCTGGAAATATCCTGATCGGAGATCAATCTTAGAGAACACAGTAGCTCCCTTTAATTGGTCAAACAGGTCATTAATATTGGGTAGAGGGTACTTGTTCTTGATTGTCACTTCATTCAACGACCGGTAGTCCACAACCAGCCTCTTGGTTTTATCCTTCTTCTCCATGAATAAGATAGGTGCTCCCCAAGATGACGCACTTGGTTGAATGTAGACTTTGTCCAACTGTTCTCTAAGATGTTTCTTAAGTTCCTTCAACTCATCCACATCCATCTTGTATGGTCTCTTTGCTATTTGTCCAGTACCAGGCATCAAGTCAATGAGAAACTCGATGTCTCGGTCGGGAGGCATCCCTGGCAATTCTTCCGGAAACACATCTGGATACTCCTTAACAATTGGCACATCCTCCAAACTACCCCCCTTAAGAGAGTTCACCATACTTCCTTTGAGTGCGAAAGATGACTTAAAGCGGATCCTTTTCTTTTATGGAGTCGTGAGTGCGATAGTCCTTTTGGCACAATCTATGACTCCCTCATATTCGGTCATCCAATTCATGCCCAAAATTATGTCTAAGCCTTGTGATTCTAGAACGACTAGGCTGGTGGGAAAAGTGTGCGCCCCAATCCTTAGTTCTAACCCACGGCATCCAGAGTTTGCCACTATTTCTCCTCCAGGAGAACTTACCCTTAGGGGAGTACTAATAGTCTCCGTAGGTATCTTGCCTCTATCCACAAATACCCTTGATATGAATGAATGCGATGCACCAGTATCAAAAATAACAACTGCAGGTGTGGAGTTAAGCTTGAACTTACCAATCACGGAGTCAGGTGCCACACGAGCATCCTCCACGGAGACATGATTCACCGTGGCTTTGACGAACGGATTCGGCTTCTTCCCATTTCCATTACCATTGCTATGGTTGTGTCCGTTGCCGTTTCCATTACCATTCCCATTCTTCGCCTTTTCGGGGAAAGTAGTGGCATAGTGCCCTGTCTTGTTACACTTGAAGCATGTCACTTCACTCAGATCCTTCCCATTGCCATTTCCATTGCGGTGCTTATGGCCATTGTGGTTATGTCCTCCATGACGATGACCATTGTGGTTGTGGCCATTGTGGTTCTGGGGTGGTGGTGACGAAGTGCGTTGCTTCTGATATGGGGCAGAGTTGTGCTTGTGTGAGGTGGACTTTCTCTTCCGGTTCTCTATACTCTTTTTCTTTGCTTCAACCACCACTGCCCTGTCCAGGAGTTCCTGGTAGTTATCCAACTTCAGAGCCACAAGGTGAATAGATATTTCATCATTAAGTCCCCTCAAGAACTCCTCTTGTCTCTTGGCATCAGTGGATACATCATCAGGTGCATAACGTGCCAGCTTGTTGAAAAGGTCCCCATACTCGGAGACAGAGCGGTGTAGTTGCTTCAAGTCGCGGAACTCACGTCTCTTAAGTGACATGACTCCCGCGGCTACGTGATGAGTACGAAAGGCCGCTTCAAACTGGTTCTAGGTGATAGCTTCAATATCGGGGTGGGTGACCTGGTAGTTATCCCACCATTCAGCAGCTGGTCCCTCAAGTTGGTGCGCGGCAAAGCGCACCCTGTCAGCTCCCACAACTTGGACGGTGTCTAACTTCTTATTGGTGGTGCGGATGCCACAATTGGCTCAGAACTACTTGAGAAAATTGGAGGGTTCAACCTCAAGAACCGAGTCAAGCGATCCTGTTGGGGCGGTGGAGGTGGCGGAGGCGGTGGGTTGTTGTTGTTGTTTTGCATGTTTTGAGTGAGGAGTTGGATCAACTGATTCTGGGAGTTCAGAAGTTGTGCTATCTCTGGGGGCATGTTGTTATTTTTGTTTCCACGTCTCGCCATCTGGAGGGTTTGGGAGGCAAGTTAAGAAATAGATAGAAAGCCTAAGGAATAAACTCCTACCCTTATGAAAACAAGAAAAACACATGAGAAGGCAAGGCACACATAGCACAAAAATCCACACACTCAACAAAGTTTAACTAACCAATATAAGATTTTTGGTACTCATTACAATCGCGAATAACGTTCGACTATAGAACTAAAGGTGGTCCAACTACTCTACTCATCATCCACTTCCTCATCCTCAATGATGAAGCCTTCCTTTTCCAGCAGTGACTTGTATAGCTCCATGTCCCTCGTCGTGGCTTCAAGATTCTCTTGAAGTTCCTTCATCTCTAGTGGCTCCGGTGTTGCAGCTTCGATCCTTCCTTGAAGTTCCTTCACCTCTTGCAGCTCCTGGGTAGCAGCTTCCAGCTTCGCTCGGAGTTCCTTCTTCTCCTTCTGTAGCTTCTTGATCAAACTTGACCCCATAGTCACGGGCGTGATCTTCTCCTCCAGGCTCCTCTTGGCTGCTCGCAGGTCCTTCAACATGGTGGCAAGGTTCTTGAACTCTAGCTCATTCTTTGCGAGTACAAGACTTTGCTCCCTAATCCTCTTGTTCTTATCTTGCACCCTCTTCTCTTGATTAGCGAACCTCTTGTCTTGGGTGGTGAGTTCCCCTCCTAGGGACTTGATCTTCTATTCCAGCTCTTCGATCTTCTCATCCTTCTCCTTGACTAGGGCACAAAGCTCTTCATTCCTCACGATCTCAAGGCAGCTCCCCTTCTGAAGGTCATTGATGTGGAACTCCAAGTCTTGATATTGGATTCTTCGACGCTTGCATGTCTTCCTTTTCTCCGGGGTTAACTCGATTGGAACTCCCTTCTCATCACGTCTTCCAAAGAGTTTGATGTAGTGGCCTTCAACCTCTTCAGGGTGGCGTCCGCAAAGGCGTCCAATGAGCTCCTGCAAACAATTGCTAAGTCCCTTCTCCTTGGAGTCGCTGGTGACGTTGAGTACAATGGCACCTGTCTTGGGTTCTATCTGACTGCGCCCTGGTTGGATGACTTCAATTTCCCAGCATCCTTCCTTGTGCATCTTCCTCAACTCGCTTCCCTTGATTGATGGCATGGGTAACTGGAGTGTCTTGATGATGTCTAGAAGGCACTCTCCAAAGCACAGGCACTTGATGTCTTCGGCGGTGTCGTAGTAGAAGGCCGTCATCTTTAGGTTAGGAGAAAGAAAATTAGACACAAGGTGGTAAGGAAGAGAAATACTAGAAGAGTACAATTTACATAGTAAAATATAGAAAGCAAAACACACATGGTAAAGGTGGTTTCCAATCCTACAGGTCATGTCCTACAGGCAACTTTGTGCTCTGATAACATCTATTGCAACCTCGGATCGATAAGGATCCTAAGTCCCTGTGATTAACATGCTAGTCCCTGGATCAATAGCTAGCACTTCACAGTCAATGAATATCATGTAAAACACAAGTCATTATGACAAGAATAATCCAGAGTATAATTATTACAACTTGCATAGCTTATAGCTAGCTCAAATGAAACAGCGGAAACTAAATAAAACTTGAGTCCATCAACGCCTCAGGCTAGCTGCGTGAAGACCCGCGATCCCTACGCACCTTTCAATCTTCGGATTCTGCACATAAGACGTGCAGCCAACAAGTTGGGTCAATACTTTGAATGTATTGGCAAATTACACCAAGGAAAGAGTAAGACTATCTCTACATGCAAGGCTAAGAGTGGGCTCTAGGGTTCATTTGCGTAAAGCCAATTTTTATCAATGTAATAAGAAAAGAGGAAGAAAGTTTTCCCTACTTTGTAAACTTTGATAAATAGTATAGGGTCGAATGGAACACGTGGATATTACTCACCAAGTGCTCAAATCAACCCAGCACTTGGATATTACGCACCAAGTTCCCAAAATCCCACCCAATGGCGATATTACTCATGCCTTGGGGTTTATAAAATGTTAAGTTTGGAAAAGAGAGAGGAAGATCTTTCAGAGGCTCCATCCTTTAGATACTCAATGTTGTTCTGTTTCCGTGAACATGGCTGATCGATCATATTGCAATACTCTCGAGGGGTTGTGCACTTTCCCCACAATTGACGATCAAGTCCTTTTACAGACAAGACCATGGCGAAGCCTTCCCTTAGTAGCCCCTCTACCAGCTGGATCCAACCGTGCCAAGAACCTCCAAATGTTGGTACCCCGGTGACGTTTCCCACTAAGTACTAAGCCAAGACAGAGCCCATACGTATTGTGGTTGCACGGGAAGCTTCTGAATTCTGAAACATGGCGGACTTCTTTGATTCCTGGGCGGCCGTCCTCCACCAAAAGTCCCACTCGTTGTCCCGACAACCATACCGCCCAGAAGAAAACTTAGTTTTATTTTGAAAGGGGTTTTGGAGAAGAAAAGTTCGCTCGAGAGAGCTCTCGTACTTAGAAAATGTTTGAGTCTTTCGAACCCTCCCAACGCTAGTTGATATATATAAGTATATAGCTTAGCAAGCATAACTCAGAAAAACAGGATAACCTATTGGGATGGAAAATCCTAAGCATAGGCTACTCATGGAATAGTACAAAACCACACTTGCAAAATAGTACTAAGAAAATCTACCAAAATCCTACACATGCATACTACAGAATTTTGAAGAGTAAAACATGCATAGTCAAAACAGGGGCATAAACATGGACAAGTGGTGTAACTTGCCTTGATCCGAGCAGCAATCTACACAACAATACTCCTCAGCGCACTCCGAGCAATCTAACAAAACAAACATGGATTCAATCACAATTTGCACAAAACAAGTCACGAAGTCAAATATGCATGCATGCAACATGGTAATATGCAAGGATGGATTTGATTTCGACCAAGGGTTTTAACTAGGGGTGTTGTTGAGTTGGGGATGTCATTAGAATCTATTTCCCATAGATTTTAGGTATTTTGGGTTAAACCCTAAATAACCAAGCTCAAAACTAGATCTACAACTCCAATCTACCTCGAGATAGATCTGAACACCCTTATCATGATAAGATAATTTTCTTCAGGAGGTCTTGTCGAAACAAAGCCAACGCAACAATAATCAACTAAAACGGAGCTACTGATAAATTTCTAGAATTAAAATACTCTAATCTAAACTTTAAATCCTACTGCAAGATTTCTGGCAAAACAGTAATATTATTGTAGATCTGTGTTCTAATCGAAAATATGAATCCAACGGTATATTATACGCAATTTGTGGACTAATATTTGAATTACTATGGATTTTACAAGATTGGAGCAATTTCTGCCTATTTAAAAAGAAAAACAAAAGGGGCCAGCGACGCGGCGATACGTGGCGGCTCGTGATTGGTCCGCCGGGCGCGCGTGACGCCGACGCGGCGTCAACGTGGC
Source organism: Avena eriantha (assembly GCA_910589775.1). Classification (NCBI taxonomy): domain Eukaryota; kingdom Viridiplantae; phylum Streptophyta; class Magnoliopsida; order Poales; family Poaceae; genus Avena; species Avena eriantha. Next base: position 436,957,887 of record OU342740.1, on the reverse strand, counting down.
GGCTTCCACGTGGCGCGACGTGGTTAGCCGGGGCTATTTGACCGATTGGATCCGTTGGATCCCGATCTGACGGTCGGAGAGTGGGGGTGGCCGACGGCTTACCGTGGCGGCGGTGACTAGAGGCGGCGGACGGCGGCGGGGCTCCGGCGATGGTCGGCGGCGGGCGGCGGTGCTCCTCTGGCCCGGCGAAATAGACGACGGCGACCGGCTCCTCGTCGCGGTTCCGTTCCCGAGGGCGGCGTCGGTCCTCTTTCTCCGAGGCGTCGGCGAACAGCGGCTGGACGCGGTGAAGGGCGGCGACGCTCCGGCGAGCAATTGGCGGTGGCTCGCCGGCGGCGGCGGGCGGAAAAGTAGCTAGGGTTTTGGGGAGGCGTGCCCGGGCTTAAATAGGGCAGAGACTTGGGGCGGGGGTCGTGGAATCCGCCCCGGATTCGCCGGCGGCAGTTGTCCTGACGCGGCGGCGCGTCGTGCTCGAGCCGGACTCGGGGAAGGGCAGCTGACGGGTGGGGCCCGCCTGTCGGCGGCTGCGGCACGGGAGCGGGCCGCCGGCTGCTGGCTGCTGGCTGCTGGCCCACGTGCTACGCGTCGCCCACCCGGCCAGGCGGCGGCAGGTAAGCCCCGGGCTGGCTCGGCCGGCCCGGTTAGGTTAGGTTTTTTTTTAATTCTTTTTTATTATTTTCTGTTTTGATATTTGTTTAACAACTTTTGCAAACGGACTCCGAATTAGACGAAATTTGTTTCTAAAATTTTGTAAAAAGAAGAGGGTTAGAGTAGGACTATAAAATAACACTTTTGCAAGGGTTTTGGTGGTTCAAAAGGTTTTACCCCCTTTTGTCTATAATTGACTATGGGGTTTAAGAAAAATACCTGATGCAGTTTTTGATATGTGATGCCATGATGCAATGATATGATGCAAGCTTCTAGTAACATCTGAAATTACGAATTTGGGATGTTACACTCCCAAATCAATGACTTTGTCGCACTTCAAGGGGTGACGTAGTAAACCAATTGGGAGTCCTACAATGAAAGCTTCAATCGCAGTTTGGTCATTTACTGCCTCGTAGGAGTTCTTAGTGTCGATCCATCATCCGAGGTAATCTCGGCAAGTTTCTCCGGCCTTCTGGGTACAACGTTGCAGGTCTCCTACTGTACATGGCCTACGATACGTGCCTTCGAAATTCCGAAAAAACACACTTTGCATGTCATACCAGTTGTGGATAGTGTTTTCCAGAAGTTCATTGAGCCAGGATTGCGCCTCTTCTGTAGCATAAGTTGGAGATATCGGGTTGTGACCAAGCTATTTCCTCCTTTGGTGATGCAGCAAGCCTAGAAAAAATCATGGAGCCAAGTATCTGTCCGAGCTACACTGTCGTAGGCTTGAATGTGCCTTGAGATAGCAAATCCTTCTAGGAAGTGTGTTTGCCGTATGCAAGGTCCAAAGCATTTTGGACCCATGTAGATTTCGTCGTTCTCGTAGTGTCGTGCCTCTATGTTAGAGTTGATCCGATGTCTCGCGTCACTTGGTGACAAAGATCGCCGTCCTGGTTGACGGCTATGGCTGCGGTTCCTTGGAACCGGACTTCTACTTCTTCCACCACGTCCTCTGCCACGGCACCCTCCTTGAGAGCCATTGTGGTGGCTACTTGGTGGAGAGGGTGGATCAGGTGGATTGTTTCCGGCTCGTCGCCAACCTCCATCCAGAGCGTCATTATTCCGGTTCCGGGGAGGGTCTTCATTACGACGAGCCCCCTGCCAGCTTGACACAACGCAGTGTCCGTCGTTCCTTCGTCTGTCATTCCCTGCAGTTTGGTGAGGTTCAGGCAGATGGTTTGTAAGTCCAGGAGGTGGCATATTTTGACGGTCCTCCTCCCGACGTTTCTCTTTGTCTTCTTCTCTGCGATTGTATGACTCTCGCCGAGGAGGGTGTCTCGGTTACAGTGCTACAACTGCATGTCGCTCTGTGGCTGGGGCCACCTTGCTCTAGTCACGTGCAGTTCTGTGCTATTGGTCTGAAGATCCGGTTCTTGAGTAGTTGTCTTCCCGACGGTCGGAACGGTGATGCTGTTCCGACATCCGTTGGGGCCCGATATCATCCCAGGCCAGATCCGTGCGACATTGGTCAGATCGAGAGACAAGTTTTCCACTTCCGGATTTTGCGACCTTCTGTTGCTACATACCCTTGGTGAGTAGCTTAATGCCAAGCTGAACCTCCTCCGGGCCTGGATTATTTGCCAGGATGTCATGGGCCACGGCGTTATTCTGTACTGGTGTTGGGTACACCAGATCTCCATTGCTGTCGGTCCATGGCATCCCTAGATCTTCCCAAAGAGGACTTTGCAGACTTCCGGAAATTTATCGACCCGTACGTAGCCTTTCCCGGTCTTTAGGTGTTGTAGAGAGATGAGATTCTCTGCAGTAGCTATGCACTTCTTATCTTCCTCGATGTTTTTGGCTTCATTCAGGAGTACTTGGCGACACGCTTCTAGGGCCTGAGCCCTTTCCTCCAATTCCACAGCAGTAAGTTCTGTCGATGTAGGGATAGGTGTAGTTAATGCAACATAGATGAGCTTACGGGCACCAGTGGTGACCACGTGTCCATCCACCGAAGCTTCTTTAGGCTTGTCTGGGATTAAGGCTCCATCTGAGTCTTCTTCGTAATCCTCGGCAACCACTTGCTCCGCTGGAGGATCTTTTGCCGGGGTCTTGTTTTTATTGTTCTTCTTCTTTACCTTCTTGGCAGTGCCAGTAGCAAAGACGGCTTTGGGTCCGTTTCCCGGAGTCAAGCTCTGATTGGTACTTTCGGACATCTGGACATCGAGGTTAACTCTGAGTTCCATGTCACCCTGCGCTTTGGGAGAGTTTTCTCCGGATCCTTCGTCCATGGCTTTTCTTTCTTCTGCAGCTTTGGAGTTGAACTCCTCTTCATATTCCATGGAGAACTTTCGAAAATCTACCGACATCATAGAGTCATCTGAAGATGCCGGTAAGTTGATGTTTGTTCTGATCGCCTCCAGCACCGAGTCCTTGTTGTCTCCAGCGTTGGCAGAGCCGGATCTAGATCCAACATATCCAACAAAGTGCGATGTGTGCGTCCTGAGGTAGTTGCGGCTTTCCTCGTGGGCTTCCTCAAAAATTCTGATGGTTTCGAGAACCTCATCCACGCTTGCGTCTTTCATTATCATGCGCCTCAATGTATGCCTCAGGAAGGATTGATCTAATCCGGTGTTAGAAGAGCCGAAACCAGAGTTGTTGACTTGTACCTCCTGGATTTCGATCTCGGCAGGTGGGTCGATCTGGGATTCGGCCTCTCTAGGGAGATCCACTCTAGATTCGACTTGTGCCGCAAGATCTACTTCAGGCTCATCTTTCTCCACTATCTCCTCAATAGGTGCGGGCTAGGTTGGATTAGGGTTTTCTGGGATCCGGAACTCTGCCGCCTCCGCGGACAGAGGGGAGCCAGACACTTCTTCTGCCTCTATCATCACCGCTGGGGTGGGTGGAGCAGGTTCAGCAAAACCGATGTAAACATCGATCTCACCGAAAGACATAATGGTGTAGGCAGTTACAACCTCCCTAGCCGGAATCCAAGTCTCGTCGAGAACGATGAGAGGGACATTGCTGGCGTAGAGGATGTGACTAACGGCGATGGTCTCGCTGATTCTGATTCTTGCAGATTCCGCCCGGAACACAGATCCGAAGATCACTTGCCCCACGGTGGGCGCCAACTGTCGTCGGATTGATGAAAAGTACACCATGAGGGGGTCCTCGAGGTGTGCGGAAGAGAGGGGTGTGAGACGTACGGTATTCTGGGACGGTGAGCACACAAGTTTACCCAGGTTCGAATCCACCGACTTTGGATAGATCCTACTCCTGCTAGCAATCCAGTAATATGGCAGAGACGGAATATGGGATACAAGGGTTTCTCCTGTGCGAGTTGAGATTGTAGACTATTGTGAAGGTGTGTCCTAAAGGCTATCCCTAGGACGGCTTATATAGATATCCGGCCTAGGGTTTATAGGAGAGACCTATCCGGCTACGACTAAGAGTCGGTTACAGAGTACATGTTGAACTACAAGTAACACTATGGGCCTATGTCGGTAAGTCATCTGGGCCTTCCCGTAGCCGGACTGGACTCCGTCTGTTCTCCCTGGCTAGGCCGCCCATGAAGCAATGCTCTATCCCAAAGTGGGCCACCCTGGTAAGTGAGGTACAGTGAGGATACCCGAAAAGTATATCCCCAACAGACTCCCTTAATGAAGTGATGCTTTTACACATATTTACCCACCCTTCCTCTGAGCTTTCATGCTCGTGAATGATGCGTGGTTATCTGAGATTCTTAGCAATTATTTCTGCTTTGAATTCCAAGGACATTTGTGTCATTCTTAGCATGATGTTTAACCCTATCACTAAGCAAAGGATGATTGTGCTACCAAGCCTAGTATTCTGGTACACTCTCTTCGGTCAAAGATTTAGTCTTGTGCCGAAACTCTGAGACTATGTCTACTTGCCTTACCAAGCAAGTTTTCTCTTGAAGTAAATGACATATCGGCGGTTTGTGATATTCTAGACGTCTCTCTAGAAGTATCGCCATGTTGCCACATGACCGAGTTGTCAAGTTATTGAACAAGCAAGTTCTTTGAACTGCTCCTTTATTCAAGGATCTGTACTGGATACCCCTGAACTAGTTGGTTGAGCTTAAACAACAACTCAGAGAGTTGCAAGACAAAAGTTCTATCTAACTTAGTTCATTTTAAAGGGATGTCTAGTTTTGTCCGTTCTGAAGAAAGATAGTATTTCCTCCATGGATATGTTATTTTCCCCGCCTTTGATTTGATTTGGGTTATCATCAAATCAAACTCAGTTCCAAGGACTATCTTGATCATGTTGCTACTCGTGATGTTTCACTTGAGAACACCTTCATGTCCTTTGGTCTGACCAATACTTTTGTTTTGTTCATACCACATGTGAGTCTATCTTCTTGGAGTATCATGATAACTTTATTGTTGAGCCCATCGATAACATCCTTATCTTTTCCATGTTAGACCAGACTCATATGGAACATTTGGCAATAATGTTGGAAACTTTTCAAGAACCAACTTTAGGTTGTCTTGAAGTATGTGTTCTAGATGTTAGAAGTGATCTTCTCTGTTTCACGTGTAGTTGAAGAAAAATGTCGTCGTGGATTAGAGTAGATTTAACTCCGTATCTTAAGGACACATATGTATTTTGTTGCAAGTACTTCATGTAGGTGCAGTTGTATTTTGACAAGTTGTTAATACATGAGTCTAGCAATGTGGCTCAGTCTATTGGAGCTTGACACTGTAGTCCATGTCTTGAGAATCTAGTGACTTTACCTTTATGGTAAATGTTGCAAACTTTCTATTCGGACATGCTGAGTCTGAAGTATGATTTCACTTAAGCAAATCTGAATCTCAAGCAGATATGATGGTTGGTGTTCTTCAAGTTTTTGACATAGGTTTATTTGAAAATCTGGTGATGTAACGGTTGACATAATTAGTCGGAAAACCTATTGTCATATTCTCTTAATTCAGTAATAACAACCACTCTTCATGAGGCTTCTTCTATAATTTATTATAGGAGTTGCGATTATGGTTTCCTTTGTATCCTAAGTCTGACCTTTACTCAACATTTGGTATTCCGAACATGAAGGAGAACATTTAAAGTAGTGCTGCTAAATGTATCTCGGTCGATCCTCTAGACCTTTTTATGTTGGCAAGTGTTTCGTTATGCCAAGTAATTGAAGTCTGAGAATGCAGTTTCTTTTTTCTCGTGTCATCAGGAATCTTCTTACTTATTCATCTAGAGATGTAAAGTGATATCATGATCTTTGGCAAAGATTTTGTTAAACCTGGACGAACAAAGAGTTTCGTTCGTGTCTCGATCATGTTGAGGAGTGATGAAGATTTTGGTAATCAGAAATTCCTCTTGTTACATGTTTCTTGTGACTCTTACGAGTCCTCGCCACAAAACACTTTTCTGTCTTAACCTTCTGTTGAACGAAGCGTAATCCTTTTGTATCAAAAGTAGATCAACAGCTAGGTTATACATATCTCTGTATCCCTAGAAGCTCTAGTTAAGCCGTCTAGTAGAGTTTCATCTCCCGAAGTCTGTGGTCAGGTTCTTTCTGTTGTAAGCTTTCCTCTTCAAAAGCTTAAACTCTTCTGAAAATCCATGGTCTCAATCCTTATGAAGACCAACTGTCTATCACCTTGAAACCATCTCCTCTTGTATCCTCCTTTACCTTGATGTGTTTCATGTTCGTCATCTCAGAGTTGTTCCCGAACACTCCTCCATGAGTTGACCATGAGATACTCTATGTGTTGTTAAGTGTGTTTCCCTCTTATCCTTAGAAGTGACCCTGTTTCTCTTCCTTCTTCCTACCCGCGGGATCTCGGGTCAAGATTCATGTAAGGGGGGATAGATCTGTAACACCCTAGTTTGGCTAATGAGTAATTAGGGTTTGTTTGTGCATTATGAGCATCTTTATTTTGCTAAGAATAAACTTGCATGCAAAGAAAATAAAGTAAAACCCTAAACTCTAGCTATTTTACCTCTATCTCTACAAGCAATTCAAAAGGGTTTTGAATATTTTCAAAAGAACCAAAATATATGGAGCCCAAAATGATGAAAGGGCCCCTACAATATTTTCTATAGTTTACAAAAGTCTCCGGTACTTTCAAATGATTCAAAACATAAAAGTATTTGAAATTGCAAAATATAAAAGGAGATCTAGAAAAAGAAAGAGGTTTTGGAAAATAAAAAAGATATTAGATCCGTAGCAGGCCGGCCCATCTATTCTCTCCCTCTCTCTGCCGCGGAGTGCAGCCCGCAGCAGCCGCTCCGCAACCTTTCCTATAGCCCACCCCGGCCCAAAAGAGCCCACCAGCGGCCTCGTACCGCTTCGGCCATCAGTTCCGTCGTCGTCTTCGTTCCTGACAAGGAAGAAGCTCAGTGTCTAGCTCTCCGCCGTTCGCCGCGCTCATACACCAAGATGCCCGCCCAGTGCCTCCTGGATGAGGATAATAGCGTCGCGCCATGCCCTCCTTCTCCTCTCGCGGTCTTATCCCCTCCCTACGCGCTCTCCTTCACCCTTGCGAGGTCCGCCGAAACCCTAACCTTGGACACCGCGTCACGCCGTCGTCTCTGACCTCCCCTCAGCCATCTAAGACCACCACCACGACCACCTCGCTCGACTAGTTTGTTTTCCCCCACTCGCGTGAGCCAGCATGCTCCTAGGTATCCCAATCGGACCCTCATCCCTGACACCGGCCATCGCTGTACATCGTCGATCCTAGCCTCCCCGCCCCTCGTCGTCGCTCCCATCCGAATCGCGATGAGATATTGGTCCCCTGTTGCTCTGCAAGCACCGTCGCCACTTCTCGATGTAGCTGCAGCTCAGACAACCACCCCGTAGTGGTGTCGCTAGTTTTAGGTAGCCCGCGCTACGCTAGTTCGATTAGGCCAAATAGCTCAACCCCACTTGCCCTCCTGCGCCACGACCGGCCACTTTCTGCCATGCCATCATCGTGGTGACGTGGTGCTCGCATCAGCACTATGCAAGGTTGTCCACGGTGGCACCTGACGTGGCCCATGGCCCACCCGTCAGTCTCTATGGGTAGTTGATGGGTTCGTAGCATGGAAAACAAAAAATTTCTATCGCAAGAACAAACAAAACCCAGATCTAATCTAGGTAAAAGCCAAGATCTAATCTATTAGACATGCGCAACGAGATAGATCTGTACTAACCCTTGTAGATCCGAAAGCGCTACGAGATTAGATCTCGTGGTTGATGTAGTCGATCACTTGCCGATCTCAAGATCGAGTGGACGATCCTTCTGGCGCCGCGTTCCGGCAGCGCTTCCGCAGTCGGTCACACATACGGAGTCGAAGCAGACCTTCCTCTCCTCGTTCCAGCGAGCAGCGGAGGTAGTAGATCTTCTCCACGGAATCTCAGCAGCACAACGGCGTGGTGGTGGTGGTGGTGGAGTAGAGAATTCTGCAGGGCTTCGCCTAAGCCTGAGCAGAAGAAAGGAAGAGGAGAGAGGCGGCTAGGATTGGAGTCGTCGAGGAGGGCCAGGGGTGGCGCCCCCACCCCTCTATTTAAAGAGGGGAGGCTCCATGGGGAGGGGGAGTCCTAGTAGGACTCCCCTCCCTCCTTGGCCGGCGGATTGGGGAGGGGGGAGGAGTCCTCCTCCCCCACGACTCCTTGTCTTGCCCCACAAGGACTCCTTGATCCCTTTCTTGGTTTTCAAGCAAACTCCAAGAAATCTTCCAGAACCTTCCAGAACATTCCGAAACCTTCTAGAATCCTCATACAAATACTCCGGAACATTTCCTAACTCAGAAAATGATCCCCAATATATGAATCTTATTCTCCGGACAATTCCGGATCTCCTCGTGATGTCCCGGATCCAATCCGAGACTCCGAACAACATTCGGTCTCCAACGCACATTCCATATCTACTTAAAACAACTTCGAACCTTAAGTGTGTCACCCTACGGTTCGTGAATATGTAGACATGACAGAGACACATCTCCTATCAATAACCATCAGCGGGACCTGGAGATCCATAATGGCTCCCACATACTCAACGATGACTTCGTGATCGATAGAACCATTTACATACGAAACCAATTCCCTTTGTCACGCGATACTATACTTATCGGAGGTTTGATCATCGGTATCTCCATACCCAGTTCTACCTCGTTACTAATAAGTACTCTTTACTCGTTCCATGTTATGTCATCCCTTGTGACCCAGTCACATGCTTGCAAGCTAACTAGATGACATTACACCGAGAGGGCCCAGAGCATATCTATCCGTCATATGGATGGACAAATCCCAATCTTGGTCCATGCGCTTCAACACATACTTTCAGAATACCCAATCACACCTTTATAACCACCCAGTCACGAAGCGGTGTTTGATGTCGTCAAAGTACCCATCCGGTGATGGTGATTAACACAACCTCATGGTCGAAGGATTAGGTTACTATGCATTTAAAAGCTTATAGCAATACGAACTTAATGACTTGATCTTATGCTACGCTTACCATGGGTGTGTGTCCATCACATCATTCTCCTAATGATATAACCTTGTTATTAATCACATCCAATGTCCATGATCAGGAAACCATGATCATTAACTAATCAACAAGCTAGTTCAACGAGAGGCTTACTAGGGACTCTTTTATGTTTACAAAACACACATGTATTAGTGTTTCCTAATAATACAATTATAGCATGGGATGTAAACATTTATCATAAACATAAAGATATAATAATAACCAATTTTATTATTGCCTCTTGGGCATATCTCCAACAGTCTCCCACTTGCACTAGAGACAATAATCTAGATTACATAGTAATATACCTAACACCCATGGCGTTCTGGTGCTAGTCATGCTTTGCTCTAGGGAGAGGTTTAGTCAACGGATCTGCCACATTCAGATCAGTGTGTACTTTGCAAATCTTTATGTCACCATCTCGGACATACTCGCGAATAGCGTGGAAACGTAGCTTGATGTGCTTCAGCTTGCTATGTGACCTTGGCTCCTGTGCATTAGCTATGGCACCTGTGTTGTCACAGTAGATGGCCGTCGGGTCCAACGCACTGGGAACCACGCCAAGTTCAGTAATGAATTCCTTCATCCATATGGCTTCTTGCGCAACCTCCGAAGCAACTATGTATTCCGATTCAGTTGAAGATTTCGCCACAACGCTTTGCTTTACACTCCTCCAGCTCACTGCAGCACCATTCAAAATAAATACGTATCCCGACTATGACTTCGAGTCATCCGGATCGGTGTTCCAACTAGCATCGGTGTAACCGTTTACAACAAGCTGTTCATCACCTCCATAAGAAAGAACCCTATCCTTAGTCCTATTTAGGTACTTTAGGATATTCTTGACCGCTGTCCAGTGCTCCATTCCAGGATCACTTTGATATCTGCTAGTCAAACTAACAGCAGGTGCTATATCCGGTCTTGTACACAGCATGGCATACATGATAGAACCTATGGCCGAGGCATAGGGAATATTATTCATTTTCTCTCTATCTTCTGCCGTAGCTGGACTTTGAGTCTTACTCAAGGTCTTACCAGACAACATGGGCACGAACCCTTTCTTGCTCTCTTCCATTCTAAACTTCTTTAGAACTTTGTCTAAATATGTACTTTGTGAAAGCGCTATTAGGCGTCTTGATCTATCTCTATAAATTTTGATGCCTAGAATATATGTCGCTTCGCCAAGATCCTTCATTGAAAAACTATTATTCAAATAGGTTTTGACACTATTAAGAAGTTCTATATCATTCCCAATCAACAATATGTCATCTACATATAGTACTAGGAATGCTACAGAGCTCCCACTCACTTTCTTGTAAATACAAGCTTCTCTATAAGTTTGTATAAATCCAAAGTTTTTGATTACTTTATCAAAATGTTGATTCCAACTTTGGGATGCTTGCTTCAGTCCATAAATGGAGCGCTGAAGTTTGCATACCTTGTCAGCATCTTTAGGATCGACAAAACCCTTGGGTTGTACCATATACAACTCTTCCTCAATGTCACCATTAAGGAACGCCGTTTTGACATCCATCTGCCAAATCTCATAATCGAAATGTGCAGCAATTGCTAACAAAATCCTCACAGACTTTAGCTTCGCTACTGGTGAGAAAGTCTCATCATAGTCAACTCCTTGAATTTGTCGGAACCCTTTCGCGACAAGTCGAGCTTTATAGACGGTAACATTACCATCAACATCTATTTTTCTCTTGAAAATCCATTTGTTCTCGACAGCCTTACGGCCATCCGGTAAGTCCACCAATTCATGGCTTCTAGCCATTTGTCGGAATCTGGGCTCACCATAGCTTCTTCATACGTCGCAGGGTCATCAGCGTTGTCCACCAACATGACGTTCAAGGTAGAGTCATACCAATCAGGAGTGGTACGAACCCTCGTTGACCTGCGAGGTTCAGTAGTAACTTCGTTTGAAGTTTCATGATCATTATCATTAGCTTCCTCTTCAATTGGTGCAGGCGGCACAAAAAGATCTTCGGGTGCTGCGCTACTCTCAAATCCGAGAGAAGGTTCAATAACCTCATCGAGTTCTACTTTCCTTCCAGTCACTTCCTTCGAGAGAAACTCCTTCTCAAGAAAGGATCCATTCTTGGCATAGAAAACTTTGCCTTCGGATCTATGATAGAAGGTATACCCAATTGTTTCTTTAGGGTATCCTATGAAGACGCATTTCTCCGCTTTGGGTTCAAGCTTATCAGGTTGTAACTTCTTTACATATGCTTCGCTACCCCAAACTTTAAGGAACGACAACTTAGGTTTCTTTCCAAACCACAATTCGTATGGTGTCGTTTCAACGGATTTAGATGGTGCCCTATTTAAAGTGAATGCGGCTGTCTCTAATGCATAGCCCCAAAATGATAACGGTAAATCTGTAAGAGACATCATAGACCGAACCATATCTAAGAGAGTTCGATTACGATGTTCGGACACACCATTACGCTGTGGTGTTCCCGGCGGTGTCAACTGCGAAAGTATTCCACATTTCTTTAAATGCATGCCAAACTCATAACTTAGATATTCACCTCCGCGGTCAGAACGCAGAAACTTAATCTTCTTGTTACGATGATTTTCCACTTCACTTTGAAATTCCTTGAACTTCTCGAAAGTTTCGGACTTATGTTTCATAAAGTAGACATACCCATATCTACTTAAGTCATCCGTGAAAGTGAGAACATAACGATATCCACCACGCGATGCTACACTCATTGGACCGCACACATTGGTATGTATTATTTCCAATTAGTCTGTAGCTCGCTCCATTATTCCAGAAAATGGAGTCTTAGTCATTTTTCCCATTAGACATGCTTCGCATCTTTCAAGTGATTCAAAATCAAGTGATTCAAGAAGTCCATCAGAATGGAGTTTCTTCATACGCTTCACTCCAATGTGACCAAGACGACAGTGCCACATGTATGTAGAATTATCATTCAATTTTATTCGTTTAGCATCTATGTTGTGAACATGTGTATCACTACTATCGAGATTTAGTAAGAATAAACCATTCATCTCAGGTGCATTACCATAAAAGATATTACTCATATAAATCGAACAACCTTTATTCTCGGACTTAAAAGAGTAACCGTCTCGAAGTAAACAAGATCCTGATATAATGTTCATGCTTAACGCAGGCACCAAATAACAATTATTCAAATTTAAAACTAATCCTGAAGGTAGATGTAGAGGGAGCGTGCCGACGGCGATCACATCAACCTTGGAGCCATTTCAAACGCGCATCGTCACCTCGTCTCTCGCCAGTCTTCGTTTATTCCGCAGCTCCTGTTTCGAGTTACAAATATGAGCAACCGAACCAGTATCAAATACCCAGGCACTACTACGATTACTAGTAAGATACACATCTATAACACATATATCAAATATACCTTTCTTATTGATGTTGCCGTTCTTCAGATCCGCCAGGTACTTGGGGCAGTTACGCTTCCAGTGACCAGCACCCTTGCAGTAGAAGCACTCAGTTTCAGGCTTAGGACCAGCCTTGGGATTCTTAGCAGGTGCGGCAGCTTTCTTGCCGTCCTTCTTGAAGTTGCCCTTGTTCTTAGGCTTGCCCCATCTCTTGAAATTGGTGGTCTTATTGACCATCAACACTTGGTGCTCCTTCTTGATCTCCACTTCAGCAGTTTTCAGCATGGACGACAGTTCAGGCAACGTCTTGTTCATGCAGTGCATGTTGTAGTTCATCACAAAGTTCTTGTAACTTGGTCACAGTGATTGAAGGAGACGGTGAATCCCCAATTCATTAGGAATCGATATTCCCAACTCTTGGAGCTTCTTTGCATACCCAGACATGGTGAGCACGTGCTCGCTAACGGAGCTTCCCTCTTCCATCTTACAGTTAAAGAACTTTTTGGAGGCCTCATAGCTCTCCATGGCCGCACGAGTCTCAAAAATTAGCCTGAGCTCCTTAATGATCTCGAACGGGTCGTGGTGCTCAAAATGCTTCTGGAGCTCCGCTTCTAAACCGTACAGGATGGCACACTGAACTGTGGAGTAATGATTTTTCCGAGTGGCGAAAACATTCTTTTCGTCATCGGTGGCATTATCTGTAGGTGGGTCACCTAGCGGTGCTTCCAGCACATAGGTCAACTGACCAGCCCTGAGGACGATCTTCAGTCCACGGAACCAGTCCGTGAAATTGCTTCCATTGTTCTTAAGCTTTTCTTTCTCTAGGAACGCATTGAAATTGATGGAGGGGGTCGCCATAATCTACAACAATTTGTAAGTAGGTTAGACTAAGTTTATGACAAATTGAGTTCAAATTTAATACTTAAGTTAACTAGGTGAACTCCCACTCAAAACAACATCTCTCACATTGTCTTAGTGATTACACGAACCAAGTCCACTACACCCAGTCCGATCTTCACGAGAGAAAATGTAGTTTCATCGGCAAACAATCTTCATGTTCATCATATCATTTATATGACTCATGCTCTACCTTTCGGTATTCCGTGTTCCGAGACCATGTCTGTACATGCTAGGCTCGTCAAGATAACCTTAGTTTCCGCATGTGCAAATCTGGCTTGCACCCGTTGTATGCACACATAGAATCTATCACATCCGATCATCACGAGATGCTTCGAAACGACGAGTCTTAGCAACGGTGCCAACTAAGGGTGAACACTTTATTACTTGATATTTAGTGAGAGGGATCATCTTATAATGCTACCGCCACGATCTAAGAAAAACAAGATGCATAAATCATTAACATCACAGGCAATTCATAATTAGTGTGATATGATATGGCCTTTTCTTCTTGCGCCTTTGATCTCCATCTCCAAAGCACGAACATGATCTCCATCATCACCAGCATTGCATCAAGGTCAGTGGCGCCGCTTCATGGTTGTCCATCATCATCAGCAACTATTACAACTACTTGGAATAAAGCTATTACAAGATGAATAGACACGCAGGTCTTAACAGAATTAAAGACAACCATTAGGCTCCTGCCGGTTGCCATATTACAACAAGGATCATTGCATACATCAAATACAATCATAATCACATGATGGCCATATCACATCACAAAACCCCTGCAAAAACAAGTTAGACGCCTCTAATTATCTTTGCATGTTTTACGTGGTTTGGGGCTTTCGAATAAGACCAATCTTACCTACGAACAAGGACCACAACGTTGATACAAGTGTTGTCAGATGCTCATTGTAAATTGAATCTTAACTATGGTGGGAGAGACAGACACCCGCAAAGCCACTTGTGCAAAGCAAGTTGCACGTCAAGCGTGGAGCAAGTCTCATGTGCGATGACATGTAATGTTAGCCCGAGCCGCTTCATCCCACCATGCCGCAAGATGCAAAGTACACGCTAAGACACCGACAACAAAAGCATCAACGCCCACAAAAACATTGTGTTCTACTCGTGCAACAGATCTACGCATAGATACGGCTCTGATACACTAATGGGTTCGTAGCATGGAAAACAAAAAATTTCTACCGCAAGAACAAACAAAACCCAGATCTAATCTAGGTAAAAGCCAAGATCTAATCTATTAGTCATGCGCAACGAGATAGATCTGTACTAACCCTTGTAGATCCGAAAGCGTTACGAGATTAGATCTCGTGGTTGATGTAGTCGATTACTTGCCGATCTCAAGATCGAGTGGACGATCCTTCCGGCGCCGCGTTCCGGCAGCGCTTCCGCCGTCGGTCACACATACGGAGTCGAAGCAGACCTTCCTCTCCTTGTTCCAGCGAGCAGCGGAGGTAGTAGATCTTCTCCACGGAATCCCAGCAGCACAACGGCGTGGTGGTGGTGGTGGTGGAGTAGAGAATTCTGTAGGGCTTCTCCTAAGCCTGAGCAGAAGAAAGGAAGAGGAGAGAGGCGACTAGGATTGGAGTCGTCGAGGAGGGCCAGGGGTGGCGCCCCCACCCCTCTATTTAAAGGGGGAGGCGCCATGGGGAGGGGGAGTCCTAGTAGGACACCCCTCCCTCCTTGGCCGGCGGATTGTGGAGGGGGGGGAGGAGTCCTCCTCCCCCACGACTCCTTGTCTTGCCCCACAAGGACTCCTTGATCCCTTTCTTGGTTTTCAAGAAAACTCCAAGAAATCTTCCAGAACCTTCTAGAACATTGCGAAACCTTCTAGAATCCTCATACAAATACTCTGAAACATTTCCTAACTCGGAAAATGATCCCCAATATATGAATCTTATTCTCCGGACAATTCCGGATCTCCTCGTGATGTCCCGGATCCAATCCGAGATTCCGAACAACATTCGGTCTCCAACGCACATTCCATATCTACTTAAAACAACTTCGAACCTTAAGTGTGTCACCCTACGGTTCGTGAATATGTAGACATGACAGAGACACATCTCCTATCAATAACCATCAGCGGGACCTGGAGATCCATAATGGCTCCCACATACTCAACGATGACTTCGTGATCGATAGAACCATTTACATACGAAACCAATTCCCTTTGTCACGCGATACTATACTTATCGGAGGTTTGATCATCGGTATCTCCATACCCAGTTCTACCTCGTTACTAATAAGTACTCTTTACTCGTTCCATGTTATGTCATCCCTTGTGACCCAGTCACATGCTTGCAAGCTAACTAGATGACATTACACCGAGAGGGCCCAGAGCATATCTATCCGTCATATGGATGGACAAATCCCAATCTTGGTCCATGCGCTTCAACACATACTTTCAGAATACCCAATCACACCTTTATAACCACCCAGTCACGAAGCGGTGTTTGATGTCGTCAAAGTACCCATCCGGTGATGGTGATTAACACAACCTCATGGTCGAAGGATTAGGTTACTATGCATTTAAAAGCTTATAGCAATACGAACATAACGACTTGATCTTATGCTACGCTTACTATGGGTGTGTGTCCATCACATCATTCTCCTAATGATATAACCTTGTTATTAATCACATCCAATGTCCATGATCAGGAAACCATGATCATTAACTAATCAACAAGCTAGTTCAACAAGAGGCTTACTAGGGACTCTTTTATGTTTACAAAACACACATGTTTTAGTGTTTCCTAATAATACAATTATAGAATGGGATGTAAACATTTATCATAAACATAAAGATATAATAATAACCACTTTTATTATTGCCTCTTGGGCATATATCCAACAGTAGTCTCTACCCCGGTGTAAAACAACCCCTCTGTTTGTGCGACGCTAGCCCTGTGTCACGCTGATGCAATAAAAGTATAAGAAATTGTTTTAATAATTCTAGAAATTGGTTTAATCTTATAAATTCAATAACTAATTATTTATAAGTCAGAAAAATATGTATAATATATCAAAATGTTCAAAAAATTGAGATCTACACTTTAGCATCAAAAGAATGCATTGTTCAACAACTTTAATTACAAGTATAATTAGAGAAAGAAATCAACCCCTCATAGGTGATTCTGGGGTCTCTCCTGTATTAGGTTTTGCACCCCTCGAACCCTGTATAAAATGGTCGAGCATGTTTTAGAGTTTCAATTCAACGCAATTTAACTTGTCATATCATCATCCTTTCTTGAGCATTGCATCGATGCCATGTGTTGATTGTTGTTTCCCTTCCTTTCTGGTGTTTGCTTCTTCCTAGTAGAATACGAGATCAAGTTCAAGATCAAAGACTAAGATTAACACCATTGAAGATTGACAAACAATACTTGACCAACTGTAATCAAGTCAAGTACAAGGCTTCCGAAGATCTGCTTATCTATTATTAATAGGCAAAGGCAAGCATAGCCCCACACATAAAAGAATCCTATGCTTTCAAAGTATTTCAATTCTTGCCATGATGCATACGGTTCCACTGTGGTATTTTATCGATATATAGAGTATCATATCTATTGCATTACTCCCTCTGAGCTTATATTACCTGATACACGGATCCTAGCATAACTAGGTTTGCCTTGTGTGCACTGCTAGAGCTTTTATCTTTGTGTTGCTTAGCCATGCTTAGCTATTAGTTATGGTTCATCCAGATGATGTATCCGATGCAGAGAATCTAGTATGACTAGAGAACGTGATGAGGTGAGATCAGTAGTAAAATTTAAACATGCTAAGGCTTGTATGGGAGGCCACGATGGGATGTGGTTTTTGTAGTACCATGCTCGCCACTACTAGGACCCGAGTTCTTGCCTTTAGAACCGAGGCGAGCGTACAGCCACACGGGGCCTAGAAAACCTCACGAGTAACTAACTTGCCTAGTAGATTCCATGAGTCACATATAGTTGAGGTGTTCCATTCGACATATGCATAGAAACCATTTTGAAAGATTTAGCGGGTGAAGGTGCATCATAATAGGTAGGTAAGCGTGGCCAGGGTTTCTTGGGGTAGACAGCGCCCCTGATAAACCAACCTCGCCTCACATCTCTACGGACCAAGTTCAGGATTTGAACCATTACGGTGGAACCATCCTTAGGGCGTGACTCATGGTCTCGGCGAAAGGAAGGTAAAGGTCATGTATAACCACCCTCTGTCGGTCTTCCAAGGAAGAGGGCTAATGATTCTGGCATTAAGAGTCAGTTAGTACGTGTGGGTAAAGTTGTACACCCCTGTAGGGTTAAATCTTTTTGAAAAGCCGTGTTTACAGTTATGAATGCTTGGTGATCAGATTCTAAGATCATAGAGAACTATAACTTAATCGTAAAACTTCGAGGTTTCAATGTGTTCTTAAGAATTCTTCCTCTTGGGTACGAGGGGCTGATCCTACTTGTGAGATGAGGATTACTTTGGTGGATATCAAAAGATGATGATCAACTATTCAGAGATGTCACTATCTTATCCCCTTTTAAAATATTCTGATTAGACGAGCTTCTTCTCTCCCTCTTGTTTTATAAACAAAACTGGCTTTATGCAAAGTAACCCCACCAGCCATAAGTCTTGCGGAGTACACCTTGTACTCACCCCTTGCTTTGTTGATACTTTTGTAGCAGAGTAAGAGTTCCCCTGAAGACGAGTTCGGAATGACATCGACACCGACGAGTAGCTTGGGGTTCCCTACCGACAGCTTGGAATCTATGGGATGGGATGTCATTGTTATTCTTCATGCCTCTTAGGACATTTGTTAAGTTTTCTATACTTAATAGCATAATTTGCCTTCCATTGTATGATGTTTGGTGTAAGTGACCTCTACTTGTAATATTTTCGTTCTTTGCTCAGTTATGAGCTTGCTGTAACAAGTTTTGTGTCGCAGGGTTACTGTTGTTTTACCGATTTCTCACTGGATATCCTCGAACTCTAGGTTAAGCTTATGCCAGGCTAATGTCTGGGATTTGTTTAACCCTGATCCTGAGGGTGTCACATGAGAGTAGAATAGGAGGGGTAAGGAGAACGCGGGATGCCGGTGGTGATGAACTTGAGTTCATACCGAGCTTAGATGGCGGCGGCAATGGTGAGATCCACGGCCGAGTCTCCCTAGTGGCTAGGGTTCGATTTTGCAAAAAAAGTTCATGAGGAGATGCGGTGGTTCTTATGGGGGTCGATACGTGTGGAGGAGGGTAGGGGGTCGAACATATTTTGCGGATGCGGTGAGGATCATGATCGGATGAAAGATTTGTGTCCGATTAGGTCACTAGCGTGAGGAAGATGGAGAAAGGGTGGATCCCACTCATCAGCGGAACATGGGAGGAAGCGGGTCACGCCGGGCTTCTGCTGGGCTACGTTGTGGCTACTAGCACTGTGCGTGCAATAGATAGCTAGTGAAAGGGCATTTCCTATCCTAAGTGGTTTTGATGTTTGTTGACAACACATGTGTCGGAATAATCATTTGCTAAGTGTGTCTCGTGATTTAGGAAGGAAAAGGCATTCGGTTCCCCTCTAAAAGGTTCTCAGCAAGATATAATTTTTCTCAGGCTTTTTGCTTGAGTCGTGGGAACACCATACTATCAACAGGGGGTCCGCTTTGGAAAGTTTGGGTGGAATCAACACTGTTTTGCAAAACCACAGGCTTTCCCAATGGTCGAGACTCAGGTGGTGTTTTCCCTTGAGGTTGTGGCTATTGCTTCTGTGCGGTCCGCTAGTACTAGAACTCCCATCCGGTACTACCGCTCAACACCGGTAGTACCGCTTGGCGGTACCTCGGGAGACAGAACCTTGTGGCGAGCTGTGTCTCCCCCTCTTTTCCTCCCTGGTACCACTGAGCGGCACCACCGCCTGGGTCCAGCAATACCGCTCTTGTATCCGGTACTACCGCTTGGTGGTAGCACCATTTCCTCGAGCTACTGCTACCATGGGAGGAAAAAGCCACGCCACATCTCTAGCGCCTGCCCGGTACCTGGTCCGGTAACTGACTGGTAGTACCATGTTCATTCGGTACTACCGCTCAGGGGACCGGTACTACCGGTCCGCACCTAGCTGCAACGGGCAGATTCCTCTTGGGGGTATAAATAGAGCCTTCTTGTCCAACGACAAGTTTGACTCTTTTATCTCTCTCCTCCATTGTTCTTGAGCTTCATTTCCACTAGATATCCCCCCATAGTGCTCCAATCTCCTTGATACTTTGGGATTTGGTGGAGGAGGTCTAGATCTAGGAGCTTCAAAGTTGATTCCCCCTTGTTTTCCTTTGTGGATCTTGTTACTCTTGGGTTCTTTGAACCCTAGACGTAAGAGGTCGGTATCGAAGCTTGAGCATTCATTGTAAAGCTTTGGGATTGTGTTGGAAGACTCCAAGTGTGGTGGAGGTCTACTCAAAAAGTTTCTAAAGGTTTCGGTCACCACCTTCAAGGTCACCGCATAGTGGAACGGGTGCTTGCCGAGAGGCGGGTGCTTGGGAGAATAGGGTGAGGCCTTCTGTGGCGCTGGTGGTCTTAGTACCACCCACCCCTCCAACGGAGACGTACTTCCCCTCAAAAGGAAGGAACTTCGGGAAAACATCTCCGTGTCTACTCTCGGTTACTTCTATCCTTTACCCTTTACCTATTATTGTTTACTTTCTTGCTTGTCATAAGTTATCTCACGTAGTTGCACATTTAGAGAACTTACTTTGTGCTTATCCTAAATTGAAAAGAATCTAAAAATTGAGTAGCGCCTATTCACCCTCCTCTAGTCGCTTATACCGATCTTTCAATTGGTATCAGAGCAAGGTGCTCTTCTTTGGCTTAAGCACCTAAGAGAAGTATGAGTGACTCAAGAGGGAATGAAACCGCTCCCGAAGTGACTCCCGTCACGAAGGGTGAGCTATCTGTATCTATGGATACACTTCAACAATCAATGAAAGGCTTCCTTGAATTATATCTTGGTAATAAGGAAGTTGTAGTTGCCAACGCCATTGATGATCCATCAAGTGGCTCAAAACTGGTGGAAGATCCCCTCAAGGAATCTCCCATCGGTGGTGATGGCAATAAGACTAAAAGGAACCCCATGGGAACCATGCCACCACCATCTAGCTACAATAATGCTCCTCTTCCAATGCCACATATAAATCATCGTGGTCCACCACCTAAGCTTGATGTATCTAATTTGCCAATTGGCAATATCTCATGCGCTCTCACTTCAAAAGTTCTAGTGTTCATCTTTGGAAGGTTGTAGAGTTCGGCTTCTATACGCACAACCCCTACAACATGACCCCCTGACACGTCCATAACGTATCTATAATTTTTTATGGTTTTATGCTAATAATATGCTTTGACACTCCTTTTTGTATAAAGTTTATGATTTATTTGGACTAACCCACTAATAGTTGCAAAAGTGCGCAATGTTCTTGTTTTACACTTTGATGTGTAGGAATTACCAAGAATACAAGTGGAAACCTTGTTGGAATCAAATTGGGATTTTTCAGAAATCTGTCTTAGAAATCTTTTTGAAGATGGTCACGTTTCGGATCGAAGACGGAATCAAATGGAAAACTGTTCAGCTACAAAGTTGTTGGAAATTTCGCGCCAAACGTTCTGAACATAAAATTTAGCTAATTCCGAGTCCGGACGGGCTTTCTAGGCCCGATTTACTACAGCCCAAGATGGGGTGACGGGAATCCAAGAAGTTATATAAAGGGAGAAAACCTAATTCGCCCAGTGCATCTCCACCCACGAATTTGCAGCCACCAAAGCCCGTTTTTGCCTCCCCATGGATCCCATCTCCATGGGGGAGGGCTCCAAGCCATGAAGTAAGGGGGCTAAGGGGCGGTGCTCCCTATGATACCGGCGGTGGGGAAGCAGTCCCCCACGCCGCCGCCAGCGCTGCCGCCACCATGTTCACCACCATCTTCACCACCATCTCCATCACCTAATCCTTCTAGTATGCAGTGGTTCATCGTCCCACACACCTCTGTACCATCCTATGTAAACATGGTGTTTGATGCTATAAGATATAATCCTAAGATCTATGTAATCTTTGCGTAGTTTCTTTGTTCTTAGATTGAATGGTTGAACATCTTTGGTTCATTAGAGTTGTATGTTGATACGGTATAGTCCTTTGGTGTCTATTATATTTGTGCGCGCATGGATTAAACGTCATAGGGTTTGTAGTATGTGTAAAAGGAAGGGGGAGTTCTGCCGGAGTGATAGAAACATGAGGATGCGAACCGGAACGTTGCACGTATGGGAGTAAGAGGACCATTAAACTTAAGGCTATGGTTGGGGAAACCTTAATGCATTGATTATTACTTAAAGATGTTTGCTAACAATCCAATCATATAGTACATGTAATTCCAAGTAGTGAAGCGCATGTATATTTAGCTTCTCCTACATAGAAAACTGCATCGAAGACAATGAACCCGATCTATTCGCTATTTAAACTTGGACAAAGCCACCACAATTACCACCACTATTCCACACTCATGGTTCTATTAGTTTAGTGTATTTTATTGCTGCATCAACTAGCTTTACTTTCTTGTTATTTATTATCATGCAAAGCTATCTCTATTACTCACATTGTTGCTCTAGTTTTATTTCCTACATAATGCAAACGTTTAGTGTGTGTAGAGTTGTATTAGTGGTTGATAGAACTTGAGCGAATATTTATCCTATCTTTAGCTCCTCGTTGGGTTCGACACTCTTACTTATCAAAAAGGCTACACATGATCCCCTATACTTGTGGGTTATCAAGACCTTTTCTGGCATCGTTGCCGTGGAGCAATAGCGTGTGGGTGAATATTCTTGTGTGCACTTGTTTGCTTTATCTCTAAGTAGTTTTTACTTTTAGTTTTAAGTTGTTCTCTATCTTATTATGGATAGGCAATGCAAATTACACAAAAATCAGGTGTACTTGTTACCTAAAAACGTTTTCAAAAAAGGAAAGTGATTGGAAATATGAGTAATGGTTAAGTGGGGGTCGACCTTGAACACTTGTGTGCATGCCTATGAAACCAAAACAAATCTTCTCATGGAAGCTTTTCAGTTAAAAACTGCAGAAAAGAATGGGAAAGGTTTTGTGTTGAAGTTTTTTTACAGAGAATAAGGAACACCAAACAGAGAAATTGAAGAATGGCCAAAGTTTCTTCAACAACCTCTCGGTTTGCAAACCTTTAAACTTTGTTTTTGAGCAGCATAGAAACTTGAATAAATTTGAAGCATTTGTATGTTTTTTTATTTTTCTTAGCATCAAACACCAGTTACATTTGTTTTCTTTGAGTCTTGGAAGTTGTTACCTATGTAGCAACCTCTCCGTATCCTTTTTATTTTCTTTTTGTGCCGAGAGTAACCTTTAATGAGAGAGAAGTAGTGCTTGGGAAAGTTGTTGTCCTAAAACCGATGTTTGTTCTTCGCTGTAAAAATTCGTGTAAAATCTTTGTACATCGGTTTGAGCTGTCATTTTTTGTGCTTCTGACCCAGGTTGTTATCCAACTTTCTTTACATCAACACTTTTCGATTTGAGCAACATAAGGTCTTCAAAAAAATTGGTTTCCATCTGCTGGTCTGTTTTGACAGATTTCTGCCATTATTTGCATTTGCTTCTTGTTGATTCCTTTTTGGGTTCTCTTTGGGGAATTGAGCTTTTTAAGCGAAGTGCTACAGTAGATTGTGTTTTAACGGAAGTTTTATTGGTCTTGACACTAAACCCAAAGACTTATTATCTTGAGTACACTAATGTTGCTAATGAAGATTATGTGAAGGTTTGTATTACGAAAAATTTCAGGTGTTAAGGTAAGAATGATGTTATGAGATGAAGAATGGACTAAAGCTCAGGCTTGGGGATGCCACCCTGTGTAACCCCAAGAAATATCCAAGAATTACAAGCGTCAAAGCTTGGGGATGCCCAAGGCATCCCCTTCATCAATAAAAATCTCAGGTTCTTCCAAACACTTCATTTTTATTGTTTCATGCACAGTTGTGTTGTTCTTGGAGCGTCTTCGTATTTAGTTTTTGTTTTATTGGTTTTCTTAGTTTGCTTGAATAAATTGGTTGGACCCCCTCATTCATACATTAGTTTTCAAATAAGATTGGTTTGGATTGGAAAAGAGTAGGAAAAGTTCATGCTTATGTGGTAAAAATGAGCTTGTTTTTGACTGTGGCACATGCTTTGTCATGTCATGCTTGATATTGTTTTGGCTTTATGCTTAGTGATTTTTTTTGTAGTATGACATGCTATAAACAATTGAGAATACTTAATGTCCCTTGAAAGAATCATGTGTTGTTTTAGCATATTAAAACATAATATTGTGGTATTCTCCTTTCATGCTTTATTTGGGTTGACTTGGCGCATGCTCACACCATATTAAGACTATCCCAAGTCACCATAGCCTCTATGATCCTTTAGTTTTCGACTTATAATATCACTTTATTCTTTAATTAATGATGTTTTGTCGCTTTGCATGATTATGGACATTATTGCTCTTTTAGTTGGTCGCTCCGAGTCTTTTGCTAGCCTCCATAACCAAGTATGAGTTCCACTAATGCATCCAACTCCAAATAAAACCAAGTTATTTCAAAGAGTCCACCATACCTACCTATTAGCATTTGCTATTCCAAGTATATTCATGTTTTTATCTAACTTCCGAATTAAACTTGTTATGAGAAAACAAGTGATTAAAGCTCTCACAAACATGATGGCACACTTTACTTTTCTTGCCCCTAATAAACTTGAACCATTGTGTCGTCTATGTTGTATATGCTTGCACTTATATGTTGGGGATTAGCAAAACCATGATGTCATGGGGAACGCTTTCAACATTGCACGTATACATTGTACCCAGTTGATATCATGCTCTTTTGTCTATGGATATCGTCGGTGTGCAATGAAAGGGGAGCTTATAAGTCCATGCAGTTATGTATGTGTGTTAGAGAAAGCCTGGGCCGCCGGTCTAATCCATGCCTAATCATGGTGGAAACCTGTAGCATAACTATAATGAGCAATCTATGAAGCATTCTTCTTATAAAAAAAGAGATAGAGATTGAGAAAAAAAAAGAAAAAAAAGAGATGAGAAAAGAGGAAAGAGAGAAAAAAAGCACCATTTCCCATGGTAAATAAGAAGATTGTTGAGATGCTCATTGTATTCTTGCCTTGTCATTTTGATATGGGGATTCTTACATATCATCGGACAAGGGGTACCCCGTTGGCGGTTCTCTATGATACACATGTACTTACTATGACAAGAACTTACCGGTAACTAAACTTGAGTAGCATGAGGAGCGGCCCACGTATTCAAGGGACATGAGATTTCCAACTTATACTTTGTCAAGCATATACTCCATAGTTTGCTCACTTTAACCTTAATCATTTCAAGATGCTTATGATAGGGGCAATGAGAGCTGAAAGCTAATAAGTACCATAATTTTTGGAAGCTCTTTATTGGACTTGAATCCCTACTTCCTTCTGTGAAGGCCTTTCTTCCACTTTTATATTGAGTCTCCACCTTCTATCTTTATGCACCAATTAATAGAGCATATTGTCATTCTTAGTTCTATGTGCATTGTCCCAAGACTTGTTGATTGATGCATAACTTTGATATTGCTTGTTCCTAAACTATTTGTATCTAGTCACCCTTATGAACTTTGAAGGTGTCCTATGCATTTATGTTTTGCTACTCTATGAGGGACAAGCTGAATACCATTCTAATTATGCTCTCTTTATGTGAAACAAACAAACATCTTACAAATCATTGTTATTCATGAATCTTTTGTTTATGCCTTTTTATGTTACAACATGGTTGCTATGTCTTATTGTTAGAACTCTATCTTTCATGATTCATGTTTAGAGTACCTTAATCCCAGCTATCAATACTTTTACAATAATGATGATCAAGATTGTATTGTCTGCATGTCACCTCAAAAATTATATTGTTTTGATCGTTTACCTACTCCAGGATGAGCAGGAACTAAGCTTGGGGATGTTGACATGTCCGTAACGTATCTATAATTTTTGATGGTTTATGCTAATAATACGCTTTTGACACTCCTTTTTGTATAAAGTTTATGATTTATTTGGACTACCCTACTAATAGTTGCAAAAGTGCACAATGTTCTTGTTTTACACTTTGATGTGTACGAATTACCAAGAATACAAGTGGAAACCTTGTTGGAGTCAAATTGGGATTTTTCTCAGAACTCTTTTTGAAGATGGTCACGTTTCAGGTGGAAGAGGCAATCAAACGGAAAAATCTTCAACTATAAAGTTGTTGCAAATTTCACAAAAAACGTTCTGGACATAAAATTTAGCTGATTACAAGTCCAGATGGGCCTTTCAGGCCCGATTTACTGCAGCCCAAGATGGGGTGACGGGAATCCGAGAAGCTATATAAAGGGAGGAAACCTAATTCGCCCAGGGCATGTCCACCCACGAATTTGCAGCCACCAAAACCATGTTTTTACCTCCCGATGGATCCCATCTCCATGGGGGAGGGCTCCCAAGAAGTCATGAAGGAAGGGGGCTAAGGAGCGGTGCTCCCCCATGATACCGGTGGCAGGGAAGGAGTCCCCCGCACCGTCGCCGGCGCCGCCGCCGCCTTCTTCACCATCTTCACCGCCATATCCATCACCTAATCCTCCTAGTATTCAGTGGTTCATCCTCCCACACACCTCTGTACCATCCTATATAAACATGGTGTTTGATGCTATAAGTTATAATCATATGGTCTATGTCATGTTTGCGTAGTTTCTTTGTTATTAGATTGAATGGTTGAACACCTTTGATTCATTAGAGTTGTATGTTGATATGGTACAGTCCTTTGGTGTCCATTATATTTGTGTGTGCATGGATTAAACATCATAGGGTTTGTAATATGTGTAAAAGGAAGGGGGAGTTCTGCCGGAGTGACAGAAACCTGAGGACGCGAACCGGAACATTGCACGTATGGGAGTAAGAGGACCATTAAACTTAAGGCTATGGTTGGGGAAACCTTAATGCATTGATTAGTACTTACAGATGTTTGCTAACAATCCAATCATATAGTACATGTAATTCCAAGTAGTGAAGCGCATGTATATTTAGCTTCTCCTACATAGAAAACTGCATCGAAGACAATGAACCCGATCTATTCGCTATTTAAACTTGGACAAAGCCACCACAATTACCACCACTATTCCACACTCATTGTTCTATTAGTTTAGTGTATTTTATTGCTGCAACAACTAGCTTTACTTTCTTATTATTTATTATCATGCAAAGCTATCTCTATTACTCGTATTGTTGCTCTAGTTTTATTTCCTAGATAATGCATATGTTTAGTGCGCGTAGAGTTGTATCACTGGTTGATAAAACTTGAGAGAATATTTATCCTACATTTATCTCCTCGTTGGGTTCGACACTCTTACTTATCAAAAAGGCTACACATGATCCCCTATACTTGTGGGTTATCACTCCCACCGAGGAAATAAACAATCAACTCAATGCCACCGCAATGGCCATTTTCCAAGATGCGTTGACTCATGAGCAAATGACTCACATTCGCGCTTATGACACCGCCAAGTAAGCTTGGAATGCCCTTCAACGAGTCTACCTTGGCAATGAAAGCATTCAAAACTCCAAGTTTTAAGAAATGTAATATGAAGCCAATGCTTTTGTTGGGAAGGAGGATGAGACTCCCAAATGTAGCATCCCAATTGTCTAACAATTGCAATGCTACTAGCCTAGTCTATATATATGCTACCTTCCTACATATAATTGTTGCATCATAATTATATCATGCTCATGTCATCATGCCACCTTGCATTTGAGCATCATATAAAACCCTTTTCATTTGGTTCTTATCTCATATGCATTATCAATTGTATTTGGCTCTTGATATATTGTATTTGGTTCTTGATAAATGCTTGATGCCCAAGTTGAGTTGGGGGCATATCTTTTATTCAACTCCTCCACCTTTTCCTCGACACCACCTTATAATTCCACCATCCTAATTATCCATGAGCTTTTACATTTTCCTTTGGCACTTAATCTAGCTCATGTGGGTCGGGATGGATCCACTTCTATTTCCACATGCTCTCATATTAGCATCATGTTGTTTTCACATTATTGATATGTGGAGCCACCTTTGCATGCATTATGAGTGGTACCCCTTTTTCTAGTTCCATATGTAGTGTTTTGGAATAGTTGCTCATGTTGGAATATTATTGGGGATATTATGCACCTAGTGGAACACACACACTAGCATGTCCCAAATTATATTCAAATATGATCATCTACATCTACTCCACATGGAACATCCTTTTAAATTCCTTTCGCTTGGCCTTATCTCCATATTTTGGGAATGCATGGGAATAAATGCCATGGGGTTTTATTTTTGTTTTCACAAAATTAAACATGGCATCTACTATTCATGCATGGGCCATGCAAATCTCTACCATCTCCTCTCCTTAGGTTTTCTTTGTTTTTGAAGTGGAT
This sequence comes from Avena eriantha, assembly GCA_910589775.1. Lineage (NCBI taxonomy): Eukaryota > Viridiplantae > Streptophyta > Magnoliopsida > Poales > Poaceae > Avena > Avena eriantha. Next base: position 436,930,033 of record OU342740.1, on the reverse strand, counting down.
CTTGTCTTTTGGAATCAACCCAAGTGATTCTTTTTCTTTTGTTGAGCTCCACCTTTATCTCTCTCTCTCCACCATCTCCATGGGTCCAACAAAACCCTCTCACCCCATCTTGCACTTGATCTTGTGAGATCATATCCCACACCCTAAACACATCTCTCTCTCTCTCTTGTGTTTTTCTTCACCATCACCATGTGTTCAACCAAATCTCACCCCTCACCCCATCTCCTTACATCACGCTTGATCTTGTAGATCATAACAAACCCTAAATCCCTTGCTTGATCTTGTCTTGTCCATGCTCAAACCCTAACCACCATCACACCCCACTTTAACCTAAACCCTAACCCTCCTCCCTACCCTAACCCTAACCTCACCACCACCTTGCTCTCACCATGCTGAGCATTCCGCCTAGCCGCTCTCTCTCTCTCTCTGCCAACCAGGACCCACCCCATCTACCCTAACCTAACCCGAGCTACCCCCAACCCTAGCTCGACACCATCTACCCGAGACCTCCCCTCTCGGCCTCCCTCTCTTTCTCTCGCTGCACAAGAGCCCACCGAGCCCCTTCTCCTCTCGCTGGCCCCACCTACAGCCGCAGCTGCCTGCCCCGGCCCCTCCCCACGTCAGGAACGTGAGGGAGTAGAGAGAAAAGGTGGCCGAAGCCACCTTTTTCTCCCGAGCCCCCACGACATCTCCCCTCTCCCTCTCGGCTATCTACTCCCTCCTCTCTGCCTGTCCTCCCCCAGATCCACCCAGAGCCGTGCCCTTCCCCCTCTCCTTCTCCACCTACCACGACCCCTCTCTCCTCCAACTCCTACGGCCACCGTCGGTGTCGTGCTCTCCACCCTAGCTAGAAGGAGGCGGGCGTGGTGCTTGGTCGTCGAGGAAGCAGAGAAGGTCGACGTCGTCCTCCCGGAGCACCACAGCGAGGAGAAGACGGTCCCCTGTACCGCGGCACGCCGACGCGCCCGAGAAAACCCTAATGCCACCGGCCGTCTGCATTGTCACCGATCCGCCGCTCCCCGGCCCGATCCACCACCGCCGACCACCTCGCGGTGAGCCACCCTCCCTCCTAGACATCCCCTCTCTTGCCGTCGATGCCTGTTCACGCCGGCCTTTCTGTCGAGCATGCTCTGTGTGCCGGTGAGTGTTGGTTTCTGCTCGTCGCCGCACCTTGCAGCAGCCTAACTAGCCGCCTACCGCCCTCCTGTCAGCAACCCCACCCACCGCAATGGCTCCGCCTCTCTGCGCGAGCGCCCCAGGTCGCCAGTTCGAACCCCCGCGCCGCGCCGTTCCCTGTCACACACCGTCCGTCCGTCAGGTTCAGAGAAGAAAAACAATAGCGATGCGAATCTTGCAGATAACCCCCCACCTTTTGCGTGCGCAACCCGCGGTCCCTGCGGACCCACATGTCAGCCTCTGTGGCCTTTGAACAAAAGGACACCCGGGTTTTAATAATCCTCAACACGTGCTCCCTCAGACCCCACCTGTCAGCCTCAGTGTCAACTTTACAAAAGGCACCGCTACTTTGCGATTCTCAACCCGTGGTCCCTAGCTTCGCCGCGTGGCCAACCCTCACTCCCCCGCTGGCACGTGGGCCAGTCCGAGCTTCGGGTCCACCCGTCAGTCACTCCGGCTCACTTCCCCGCGGTGAGAAAAGCCTCGGCGCGCGCAGTTGCACCAGATCAGCTTGGGCCCGCTTGTCAGCCGCTCGGGCTAGATCTGCCTGAGTAGAAAAAGTTTCTGTGTTTATCTATTTATAAAAAAACAATTTCAGAAATGTTTAAATATGAATTTAAATTCAGTTTTTAATAACTTTTAATTTGTAAATCCAAATAATACAAATAATCTATGTTTTGGAGTCAGAAAAATGTGAGGATTTCAAATATGCCACTCAAAATATTATTTGGGCACTTTAAATTTTCGAAATTGTTTAAATGCAATAAAAATGCCCTTTTCTTAATTAATTAATAACTTTGATTCTATAACTCCAAATTTGACAAATAATATGTCTAAATCGATCAGCGCGATGAGCCTGTTCTGTCTATGCTTTCCATGTTCTGAATTGCAGCATGCATCATATAAATATAAAGTATACAACAACTTAGTTGGGGTTAAAATGTGACTAAAACTCAATAAAATGCTTTATTCTTGTACCCCACACCTCACCCATGCCATGCTACTTTATTGCCATGTAAATTGTGCATCATTCATCATGGCATGCTTGTTTGCTTGTCGCATTTTATCTATTTGCTTGTGCACTTTATTTATGTTGGCCCTTGTTTGTTTGGTTCTTCTTCGAATAGACGCCGAGCAGGGGAAATATCAGGAATCCTAGGAGTACTACCCAGGTCCGTCTCTCGCTTCAACTGAGCTGCCAGGCAAGCACTACCACATGCTTGCATACATATAGTACCTATTGCCTCTATCTTATTCTTGCATCATTGAGTCGCGATTGCATTAAATTGAATCCCAAGTACTGCATAGCCTTTACTTTTAAACCCCAACGAAGCTTGTTCCTCCATCCCATGAGCCATTACTATAGGAGTTGTTTGAGCCATGCGAGTCATAGAACAGCATGTGTAGGGTATGTGAGTGTCTGATGGATAACGAGGTACCTAAACAACTTAACCTGAGTAGTAATGGTATAACTAATGAAAGAGGCACCGGTGAGCAATATCTGCTATTTGGTTTTTCATGCTCACTTGTGTCCCGTAGGACCCCGAGTACTTGATTCTTGTTCCTTGACTATTCGCACTATCCACATCCGGGAGGCCGTGGACCCCCCTGAGCCAGAGCTTGATTCATTTCTATTTCTTAGGGCCACAAACTAGTTTGGGGTTTTATTTACTATCCTGTACTTATACCATGTTTACTGCTTTATTTAAGATTGTGCGTGGAGCACCTGTACTGTTTTGGATGCGGAGTGTTTTCACGGTATCGACAAGCCCAGTCACATTTTCGGGTTCCCAGTCGTTTACAGCCATTGACGCAAACCTTGGGTCCGTCTTGGAGCCGTCCAACTTCGTTGCGGGTAGCTTAATGGGGTGGCCCCCTGAAATATTTCTGAATCCTGTGATCGCTTTGTCGTGAATGCCTCGTCGGGTTTTGAGTTGGTTTTTCCGAGGTTGATCGAGTGTGTGTTGCTATTTGTGCACCCCTGTAGGGTAAATCTTTCTGAAAGCCGTGTCCGCGGTTATGGACGACTTGGAGCACAGTTTCTCGATCATAGACAAGTATAACTAAAGTACCGCTTTTAATTTGACTAAATACCTGCCTAGTAAATAGTGCAATACTCATGGAATGGTTAATAAAACTGCCAACGGTAGGGTTGTTCGTCCGCTTTCTCGTTGGTAAGCGAGAAGGAGGATGGATCTGTTACTTTATACTGTTATAACTGTTGTTCCTAATTAACGGACATACATCTATCATTGGTTAGGCGGATGGTTAGTGAGTATCTATAGGCTTGTTAGTTTTATCTTTTGCTGCAATTGCATCATCCCAGGTATATGTCCCCTTTAGAGGCATAAAGACTTGCTGAGTACCCCTAGGGTCTCACATGATAAATTGTTTGATTCAGATGAACAGGTGTATTCGCAAGATGGATACTGGGTGGAGGAGACAGATGATGTTGGCAACGATCACGCGGTGTAGAGATTCTGGGGATGGGGATCCGTGAGATCTGTGGGTGGGATGTGTTTATTTATGTGGCATCTTATGTCGATTTGCTTCTTATCCGTACTCGGATCTTGTTTTCCACTTTCGCCTGATACTCTGGTGTTTGATGTATGAGGAGCTATCCTAAACTATTATCTCTATCTAGGATATTTGTATCTTGCCGTATGGCGTTGCAATATTTCTATTTCTTTTAGATGGAATGGCTCTGAAAACTGTTGTATGGTAGCTTGCATACATACTCACTTGTGTATGTATTTGATCTCTTCGCCTGTTGCCTACGCCACTCGCTCTTGTCCCGATGTCTTGGAAGTGGTTAGGACGGCCGACGGGTCTACACGTGGGCGGTCCTCTGGGCCCCCGCTGTACTATTTTAACCACTTCCGCTTCATCCAGGCTTGAACTTAGAGCATAGGGTCCAAGGTAGTTACACCGAAGATCTCTATCGAAGGTTCACGGCTCTTTAAATTAGGATGATTGACCATGGGAGTAGGGATGTGGATGACAAGTGGATCAAGCGCAAGTTCATGCAAGCCATCTTGCCTTACCACCAAGATTTGGTCAACAACATTCGTTCAAGACCAGACTTCTATGCCATCTCCTCCAATGAAGTGTTGAATGAGTTTGTGGCTCTTGGAATCATGAACAAGACCATCGATGATGCTCTTGCTTGTGCTCGGAGAATGGACTCTCCCACTATTGCTTTGAAGGCCAAGGCTCATGTCTATGAAGAAGAAGTTGACTCATTGGGGAAGATTGAAGGTGTTGATGAAGACATCAAGTGTTCTCTCCATGAGCAATTGGCTCTAGTCTCTAGAAGGTTTTGGAATAGCCAAGAGAAGGCAATTTGTTAAAGGCTGCGACAACTACCTCGAGACCCAAGTTGAGGTCGTGTTACAATTGTGGAGAAACCAACCATTTCACCGCTGAGTGCCCATATGAGAAGAGAGAAGACCATGGAGGAAGACTTATATTGAAATCTAAGTTCAAGCCAATTCCCAACAAGAACTTCGTCAAGAAATTCCAAAACAAGAAATTTGGAAACAAGAACTTCCCCAACAAGAAGGAGCCACAAAAATATGTGTTGGTGGCCCGTGAAGAATATGAAGAAAATTATGACAATGATAGTTATGATGAAGATGATAGAGAGATTGTTGGTGTGGCCGCTATTGCTACAATTGCCACCACCTCCGCTACTACAACCTCAAGCTCTTCACCTAAGTCTCTCTTCGATTCTCCCAATGAGAACAAGTGGGCATCCAAGTCTACGTGTCTCATGGCTACTACTACTACCTCAACTTCTCCACCAACATCCCTCTTTGACTCTCCCAATGAGGACAAGCTCATCACCAACTCCACATGTCTTATGGCTAAAGCCTCTATGGTAACTCCTCCATCCACTATCCTCCCTTCTATTAATGCATCTACACTTGATGAGGAAATGAGTCTTAAGATTAATACGGAGATAGTGGAGTCCACTAGTTGCTTGAATAACCTGAAGAGGGTGAAGGTAAAATATGTGTTGAGTCTTTGATGAGTCAACTAGGTGAAGCCCGTTATATCATTGACGAGAGGGATGATTCCATCTCGGAAATGTTTGGTCATGCTCGGGAGGCTGCCATGGATATTGCCACCTTAAATGATCCTCTTGAGGAAGAGCAAAAGAAAAGAGTTACTCTTGAAGAAACCTATATTGCTCATGAAGAATTTTTTAACTTGAATATCTCTAAACTTGTTAAAGAACATGATCATGTTATTGCTTTAACTAATGTGCTTAAAAAGGAAAAACCTTGAGTTTGGGGTTGGCAATGATAGACTAAACGAAGGAATGGAGAAACTCAAGAAGGAACATGAGGCCTTGTTGAGAAAATTATCTACTCTTTCAAAGTCACATGAGCAACTTCAAACTCAAGTGACAAAAAATGTTTCAACCTTGTCATCTAGTATTGCTTCATGTTCTACTAACTCTTGTTGTGAGCATGGAGATCTTTTCGAGGAGAATAAGAAGTTGAAAGCTAGAATTGAGAAAGGCCTTGTCTCTTGCATACAAGGCTAGAAAAGCATCAATGACCTTTTGAGCAATAAAAGGGACAATGTGGCTAAAGAAGGACTTGGATTTGCATCCAAGTCAAATAAGAAGAACAAGAGCAAGAAGAAGAATAAGACGTTGCCCACTCCTTCCAATATGATTAACTTTTTGAAGGAGGGGAGATGGCAAAAGATAAGGAGCCAAGTATCCATAAGGGTGGAGATGAACCCTCTCACAATGATTTTGCGGGAAAATATAATCCTTCATATGTTCTTATGAAATCTTATGATGGTCATGTCTATGATAAATATGTAGGCACCTCTTATGGTGATGATTACCATTGGTCCATTTGGGTTCCTAAGATTCTTGTGACTAACAAAAGAGGACCCATTCAATGATGGGTACCTAAAACCAAGAATTGATCTCTTGTAGGGCTATGCTTCCGGTGGGAGAAAATGGGTGGTTGATAGTGGTGCCACAAGTCATATGACCGGAAGCAATGAGATGCTTGATGAAACAAGACCTAATACTTCCAATATGTGTGTCACTTATGTAGATGGATCAACATATAAGGTATTGGGTTTGGATAAGGTAGTGGTCACTCCGGATATATCCAATGTGGACATTATGCTTGTCAAAACCCTTTCATACAATTTACTTTCTATTAATCAACTCACGCTTATGGGCTTTAATGTCTACTTTACCCCGAAGGTTGTTGTTCTCATGTGGAGCAAGACTCTCTCTCTATAGCCTTTGTTGGGTATGCCGAGAACGGTTTGTATGTGGTAGATTTTGATAAGAAACCCACACCTACGGCGACTTGCCTAATGGCTAAAGGTGACATGGGATGGCTTTGGCATCGCCGTCTTGCCCATGTCAACATGAGGTCTTTGCAAAGTCTCCACACAGGAGGCCACCTCCTTGGTTTAATAGATAACGTGCATTTTGTCAAAGATCGTGTGTGTAGGGCATGCATTGAAGGAAAGCTCCAGGAGAGGCACACCCCCAAACTACAACCATCTACTCCGATGGGATCTTAGAGCTCCTTCACATGGACCTCTTTGGTCCACCATCCTTTGATAGTCTTGGGGGAAGAAGTATTGTTTGGTTATTGTTGATGACTACTGAAGATACACATGGGTATATTTCTTCAATAATAAGAGTGAGACTCAACAAACCATCATCAATTTTTCCAGTGAAGTGCAAGGTCAACATAATAAGAAGATCTTGGCCATTAAAGGGACAATGGTACCGAGTTCAAGAACTACACCCTTGATGAGTTCTTTGTGATGAGGGGATCAAGCATCAATATTATGCTCCTTATACCCCTCAACAAAATGGTATGGCAGAAAGGAAGAACCAGACTCTTATGGATATGGCAAGAACCATGATTGTGCTCAATTATTGTGGATGAGGCAAACTTTAAAGGATTATGGTGTAACGTGTGACAAAGTGCCTCTTCTTTGTGATAATGAAAGTGCCATCAAGATCGCCTACAACTCGGTGCAGCACAGAAGAACGAAGCATATTGATATTCGTCATCACTTCATCCAGGAGCATGTGAACAATGGAGATATTGACCTCTCATATGTGAGCACCGAGAAGAATCTAGCGGATTCATTCACCAAGCCCCTTGATGAGAAGAGATTCCGACATTTAAGACATGAGCTAAATATCATAGATTCGAGCAATGTGGCTTGAGATCATGCACCCATACCCATGTATCCATATGTTGTTCGATCTAGATGTAGGCATGGAAATAGGGGGAGTGCAGCCCTAATTCATTGGACTATCGCTCCCCCATTATGCCCAAAGTGACAAAAATCATTCTCTTAATATCATTATGTGATATGTGAGCTTCAATGATGAGTTTTGGTAATGGACCCAAGATAAATCTTTGTGGTACGAAGACAAACATACTCAAACATGGTGACCTAGGCCACCACCCTCTCCTTTTGAGAGGTCGATCTTTCCTCATGTTTGTCATCCTTCGGGTTACATGGATCTTAGATACTTGCACTCCCATTTGATTCTTACGTGTTTTCTCCTCATTTAGAGTGCAATCGTCCCTATATCAGTTTGGAAGTCTCAACCCAAGCCCCCGCTCTCTATCTTGAAGCCCCTTCTCTTCCACACACAAACCTTTCCTTGAATCTGACATTTTTCTTCTGGTGCAACCGGTACTACCAGACGTATCGCGGTACTACAAGACCGAGCTAGTTCCCAGGGTGAAACCTAGAAACTGTTCTAGGTGCGGTACTACCGGGTCGTTCAGCGATAGTACCGGTCACCGGTACTACCAGTTCTCCTGACCGGTACTACCAGTCAGTGTTCCGACTAAACGTGGATCAGGGGGGGGGGGGTGAGGCACCCCCTGCGCCTCATTTTCCCCAACATACCCTCATGGTACCGCCACCACCACCGGAGGAAAAATCACCGCCGGAGTCCGCCGCCGCCGTCTTCCACCGGATCTGGCCTCCTTGCGAGATCCTCCTCCATCTCCACCTTCATGGACACCGGTACAACCACCCCTCCCCTTTTATTCTTGCTTATCACCATGGATCTAGATCTCCTCGATTCATGGCCATAAGCTCTCGGTCAGGGGTTTGTACTACGTGTATCTTGCCTCACTCCACTCCACACCTATAGAAATCGAGTTTTGGGGTCTTAGTGCCATGGATTTGTGGTCCGTTTGTACCAGATTCGTGCGAGCTCCCGACCGACCGATAGTACCGGGAAATTTTCCGGTACTACCGCTAGCGTGCGGTACCATTGCTCACAGTTTCCGGTACTACTGGACCCGGCCGAATTCGCTTTTTTCCCAAGTCTCGACTCCTATCTGGTTTCATTTCTTCAGGTTCTTGTACCCTTATCTCCCTGCTGTTCTTCCTATTGATTTCACAGGTGCAGGTGGTTCTAGGGGTGCTAGGAAGCGTTCCAAGTCACTTCATGAGATTGAGGAGGAAGAGTGAGAGTCAAAACAGGAGGTCTTGCCTCAGCCTAGTACCCGCATGAAGTTGAATTCTACTCGGGGTGGTCGTGGAGGTGCTTCCAAGCGGTCTTCCGACCGTGAGGATGCCCCTCCCCCTCCATCTTCGAGTCGCCCCAAGAGCCAGAGTTCTAGGCCATCAGGGCAAAAGCTATTGTGTTCGCCTTGATGTTATGGATTACATTTGGAATGAGATGGTTGTTGCTACTTGCACTTGGAGGTGCCACCTTTTGCCCTGTACATCATGGCTCTTATCATCTCCAAGAGTGAGCGTGTTTCTAGGAACCTCTCTCCCCTCTAACTTGTCAAACACAGGAGCAAGGCTTTGTTGATAAAGAAGCATGCTAAACCTTGCAATCCATCCGGTCAAGAGGTGGATGAAGATGGCAATGTGGTTGAAGCAGAATCGGGTGATGAAGATAGTGGCCGTGATCAAGATTTTCTGGTATCCCGTTGCAAGCATGTGCAGCCCTCATGGGCGAAGAGGATGGAATCCTAGATCAAGAAGGTGATTTACTTCCAAGTTGACAACCAGAAGCGCATGTATGAAGCCCATGTCTATGCCAAGAAAGATGCTACTCGTCAGAAAGAATTGATGGAAGCCCAATAGTTGACCATCTCCGAAGGCACCAAGAACAACATCACTCCGGAAGAGCAATGGATCTCCAATCATATCAATTGGGAGTTTGATGATGCCTCTTCCTCCTTCCGTGCTCCGCCGATCCATGATGATGAGGAGGAGTGATCTTAGTGCACTAGTCTTGCTCTACTCCCTTTTTGGCGTCTTGATGCCAAAGGGGAAGAAGGGTAATAGTGTACGGGATTTGCATGGGAAAGTCACAAGATCGTTATTGCTTTGATCTTTGGTCGCTTGTGAACTTTTTACCTCATATTATTCATGAACTCTTTGTGCTATGTAAGTTGAGACTATGTGGTTATCTTGTGGATCCATCGTATGTGACTTATGGGTATTCTTATATGGATCCATCTCTTGTGTGAATGTTATCTATTGTATTATCCTTCTATTTCTCATCACATATTGTGCAAAGGTACGGACTCCTCGTTTTCTATCTATGTCTTTGCACTATTGTTTGGCTTGTAGAATAGAGGGGGAGTGTTGATCCTAGATTGTACTAGCAATGTGTGCACATATCTAGGAGGAGCCCGTCTCTATTTTTCAAACCATGAGCATTATCATCATATTTATCATGCAAAGTTGTGTTGTCATCAAACACCAAAAAGGTTGAGATTGAAAGGGAATTTTCTATCCTAAGTGGTTTTGATGTTTGTTGACAACACATGTGTCAGACTAATCGTTTGCTAAGTGTGTCTCAGGTTTTATGAAGGAAAAGGCATTCGGTTACCCTCTAAAAGGTTCTCAGCAAGATATAGTTTTTCTAGGGCTTTTTGCTTGAGTCGTAGGAACACCGTACTATCAAGAGGGGGTCCACTTTGGAAAGTTTAGGTGTAATCAACATATTTTGCAAAACCTTAGGCTTTCCCAATGGTTGAGATCTCAGGTGGCGTTTGCCCTTGTGGTTATGGCTGTTGCTTCTGTGCAATCCGGTAGTACCAGAACTCCCATCCGGTACTACCACTGAACACCGATAGTACCACTTGGCGGTACCGCGGGAGATAAAACCTTGTGGCGAGCTGTGTCTCCCCCTCTTTTCCTCCCCGGTACCACTGAGAGGCACCACCAGCCGGGTACAACAGTACAACTCTTGTATCCGGTACTACCACTTGGCGGTAGCACCGCTTCCTCGAGCTACTACTCCCGTGGGAGGCAGAAGCCACGCCACATTGCTAGCGCCTTCTCGGTACCTAGTCCGGTACCTGACCGGTAGTACCTTGTTCATCCGGTACTACCGCTCATGGGATCGGTACTACCGGTTGGCTCCTAGCTGCAACAAGTAGATTCCTCTTGGGGGTATAAATAGAGCCTTCTTCTCCAACGAGAAGTTGGACTCTTTTATCTCTCTCCTCCATTGTTCTTGAGCTTCATTTCCACTAGATCTCCCCCATAGTGCTCCAATCTCCTTGATACTTTGGTATTTGGTGGAGGAGGTCTAGATCTAGGGTTTCACCAAAACAAAGTTGATTCCCCCTTGTTTTCCTTTGTGGATCTTGTTACTCTTGGGTTCTTTGAACCCTAGACGAAAGAGGTCGGCCTCGGAGGTCGGGCATTCGTTGTAAAGCTTTGGGATCGTGTTGGGAGACTCCAAGTGTGGTGGAGGTCTACTCAACAAGTTTGTAAAGGTTTCGGTCGCCACCTTCAAGGTCATGACATAGTGGAACGGGTGCTTGCCGAGACGCGGGTGCTTGGGAGAATAGGGTGATGCCTTCTGTGGCGCTGGTGGTCTTAGTACCACCCACCTTCTATGGCGCGGGCCGGTCCTATAGAGTTTTGGGATGTGCACAAGGTCCTACCGATCTTTCTGTTCTTTTCCTCTCCTTTTATTCATTTTCTTATTTCTTTCATATCATTTTGAAAACAATTCCAAATGAGTTTAAACCAGTTTCAATGTTTTTCTAAAATACATAGGATCAAATTAGGATCCTTTTTGAAACACATTCACCAATTTGCAAATAGTGGATTTGTACAAACCTTAATTTATTCCTCATAGGAACATTTTGGCAAATCAGAATAGCCTTTTGAACTAGGGTTTTGACAGAAGGGTTTTGAAAATGAATTTTTGCATGGATGCAATGATGAAATGCCACATGTCACTCACTCAAGCAAAAATCAATTTATGCCTTTTGCCTATAGACTACTTAGGCCATATCAAATGTAATAAGTTTTGTAAAGCCTCAAACTGAATAATCAAACAATGAAAATAAAATGAAGAAGTCATGTTATCTTCTCTGATCCAAATCAAATGGTGAAAAGTGTTTTGCAAATCCATTAATCCAAATAGGGACCTAAAAGTCAAATAAAAATTATTCAAATATTTCTACCATAATTGCGAAAGTCATTTTATTCCCTCTCAAGAATTTAAAGTATGGTTGGATTAATTTTTTTGAGATTTGGTTTAGTTAAAATACAATCAAGTTGAATAGTCATGTTTATCCAATCTCATACAAATTTCTGAACTCAAGGTTGAAGGAAAATCAAATCAGAAGGTTTCTTTTCTTTGGGAAAATTCAACAAAGTCAAAACATTCAACCAACTTATTTTATTTATTTCACATTCCAAAATTAGGAGAGTTTTGGGATGTGACACAAGGTACGTTTTTCCTTCGAACCCCAACTTAGTTGTAACAAAACCATGCCCTAGCTCTTGCCATTATCAATCTGGACTTAGGTCTTTTTGTGCTTATTTTCTTTTTGAGCATGATAAGTTTTGTTATTTAGAGGAGATTCTTTTGTGGATGTGTAGAGGGGTAATCCATGCTTATTTCTATTGGATCAAAAAATTATTTGAAGAAAGTTTTTAATTAGTGAAAGTTTTTACTTTTAGATGAACCCAAGGAGCCATATGCGTGCGGTGGCTGCACAAGACGCGCCACCGGTTCAAAAACTAACCCCAACAACACTCAACATTGAGTTCAGAGAAGACCTTCATCTCAACCGTTTCAACCGTCTCAAGAACATCGAGATCAAGTCCACCGAATGGGCATGCCCCATATTTAGAACCCTTCCCATTAAGATATTTTGGGAAGAGGACCAAAGAACCTATAAGAGGGGCAGTGCGACACCATATCAGGATCTATCTTCTTCTACCTTAGGAACCCTATCCTTATCCTAGCTAGAAACCCTAGACCTGATCATTTGATCTCCACCTTGTACTGTAAACCTCGCTAAGTGATATAAGCAACCCGGACATGCAAGAGTAGGGTTTTACACCGCAGGGTGGCCTGAACCTATGTAAACTCTCCATGTACCTTGTCATGTTTTCCACAAATTTTCTCTCCAAGGTCACCGAGAGTCTTGTAGAGATCATGTTCTTCCCCTTGTGTTTGATTTCATCCTACTTTGAGAGATACCCCCATTTGTTTGCAGGAAAAAATCTCTGACAATACTCAACATAACTATTGCAACACGACCAATCACATAGTTCATTGTTGCAATAATTAACAATGAAGTATGATACTCCTTAGACCGCGAGATCATACTTAATCACTATCACCCAAGTTTTCTTTGATTGCATCAACCGTAACACCGTAAAAGGGTGACCATAAAGGTGTATGTTAGGTATTCCGAAGGAGAGGTTGAGGTGTATGCATTGAGATCGAGATTTGTTCTCTCATGTGATAGGAAGATACGCTAGGCCCACTCGGTGAGATTACATCCATAAAGTTACGCAACTTATGACTAGGTCATGGGGATGGAATATCATGAGAACGAGTTAAGAGAGCGCTTGTAGGTAACGAGGTCAAATTAGGTATGGTGATACCAACGACCAAATCTTGAACAAGTCACAAAGTAACAATGGAAATTGGACTCAACATTTATGGTTCAAATGCAATTGATATTGTGAAATGCAGATGGGTCATTATGGGTATCTAGATCCCTCTGATGATCATTGATCCAAGAAGCGTCTCAATCATGGCTATGATGTTCCCAAACCGTAGGGTAACAGACTTAAGTGTTCGATGATGCTTGGAGATCTTTTTTGAATCATCAGGATTATCAGAAGAAAGAGAAGAGAGAATTAGAATCGTTCTGGGAAGGATCTAAAGTAGTTCAGAGTGATTCAAAATGAGTTTTGGATTATGAGGAATTGTTAAATATGATTTTGATAATAATTAGTGGAATTAATGTTTGAATAATTTAATTTGGAGAAAACCTCCCTATTGGGTCACTTCCCTGAGGGAGGGGCAACCGCCCCAAAGGGCTTGCGGCCGGTCGGCCATGGGCAAGCACGTGGGGCCCACCCTGGTCGCTGCCTCTCCCTTGGCACCTCCTCCTCCCTTTGGTCCAACATTCCTTGTTGGCTGGTGGGTGTCCCTCCTTTTCCCCTATATAAGATGGGGCATATGGTAGGAAAAATAAAATAAATTTTTCCTAAGGCATTTTTCTTAGGGAATTTATCTCTCTCTCTTGTTGGCCCTCATGCTCGCAGTTCCAAGAACTGCAAATGGGGATGATGATTTCTTAGGCATGCCGTCATGGTACTGAATCCCGGTTTCAAAAGGTCTACTTCCACAATCTTGGTTAGATTAGGGAGAACGGGAGTCGTTGTTGAGCATCGTACGTGTGCGAAACCATGAGGGTTTTGCTAGTTGTGGCACCTATATTATCGTGCGAGGAGCAACACGACTTTGAGGTTGGCTATGAGTAAGACTACATCAATCATGTTCATGGTGAATGTTAAACTCTTTCGGTCTACAAGGGTATATCACCAAAACCTCTCTCTATTACTTTATTAACTCATAGATAGATCTTGGCATTGGTGTTGCGCTAGTCATGAATTTTTTTTGTTTTCTACTATGAATCCCTTCATAATTAAAAAATCGGTAATGGTGTCAAAGATGATTCTATAAAATTAATGACATTTAAATTTATAGGGGACATTGTTAGGATTCATGCCTTAGAGGCTTCACTATCTGTGTGTATCCATAAGGCATCTATTTATGAACTTTTGCACTTTCATCGAATTCGTGATTCGATTGTGAACCTTGTACTTAATTTTAGTTCATGAAAGTTTCGTTCTTAGTCATTTGAGGTTGTGATAGACACACACTACCAAGACTAATGTGTAAGGAGGAATATGGATAATTCATTCTATCATGGGCATAGAGATGCTATCTAACTTATACCAGCTATTCCAAACATCTAGGCTTGTCAGACTGACCCAAAGATTGAGCTGGCAAGAGTAAGCCGCCTTACGATCCCAATCATGTGATGTAATCCTTAAACTGACGTGAACATATGATATGGGTGGTGGATTAGCTGATTTTGAATCAACTACATCCTTGGTCTTATAAAGGCGGTGCTTGGTATGACTAAGAAGCAATTACATGGTGCCTATGCCCTAATACGGGATTTCCGTCCATATCGAGGGATATTCTCCTAGCCCTCTCGTGTGATATGATTCAGAATCCGCGTGCTACTTGGTTAAGTGTTAACCAAGGTAGTGCGACTAAGGAGTTCGCTAGAGGAATCACATATCATGGAGACAAAAAAGGAGTTAAGACGACAATATGACGACTAGAACTCACATGTGGCTTGCCACCAATATCGTGAACAAAAGGGATCTAGACATAACGTCACATTTAGGGCTTCTCATTGGTATCTGGGAGCTGACATGCATGATTTGCTACAAGCCATTGTAGCCTTATCCGTATGAGTGTGACTCGGACTATGTTTGTATTACCGTGAGCTAGCGGTTTACACTCTTAAGAGAGTGGAGACAGCCAGATGGGATCCATATGAAATGACCCGGCTAAGTGAGACTTAGGCGGATAGAGACCATTCAATTGGTAGCACCCACTTTAACTAGGGTTAGGGTTGTCGACCAACGGACATAATGGCATGTGTCACCCCACCTACTTCCTATATTTAGATGGGTGGGTTGGTGGCGAACATGAGGAATTCTTAACCCGCACGTTACTGCCACACAAACACCTTTTGTCCCAAGAGTAGTTGAACCGAGGCTAGCAATTCCCTATTTTCGTTCCACCTTGTATGTGTGAGAACCAACGGATGCACCACGTTTGGGGTGCTTGAGGTAGTGGAGTTCTCGTTGTCGGAGTCAGAGAGGAAGATGACGCCGAAGAAGTCGCCTGAGCCTGACGTGGGAGATGGGCAGTACAAGGACTATAGTGCCCTGACACGCTTCATCAAGGTTATATAACCGCGCGTTTATGGGTAAGACCTATGGACTCTTCCTTGAGATGGATTTTGTCAGTGCCGCATTAGAGCTAGGAAAACGTTTTTATTTTTGTTGTTGCCTCGGACGTGTCACAACAGACATTAGTTACACTACCACACTATAACAAGTAATCCAAACTATTAAAATTTTGTTAAAGATATGTAGTTGAATAATTTAAGTATGTCACACCAGGAAGCATGAATTAAAGGGAAGTAATGGATTTAAATTGAAGTCGACATATTACATGGATCCCATCTAATTATTCATAACTTCTCATGACCTTATTGCTAAGGACGACCTTTAATATGAACCTAGGAGTTAAACAACAATCCAATAAATTTAAACAAACATGACAATGCAGACCGACTCAAACATATTCTGAGCTCGATATCTTATTCCCCACATCGCTCAAGGGAGCTGGATCATGCTCAGACCATGGTGTTCTTCTTCTTGTTGATGACCTCCTGGATCATAGCCTCGAGAACATCAAGCTTCATTGGTTTGGGCACAAACACATCAGCACCGACCCTCATGAACACCTCTTCGGCATTATCATTAGCTGATAGCCCAACAATCTTCACATCACTTTCTCCCATAGCACGAGTCTTCTCCACTGCCTGTCAAATAACACAACCATTAATTTTTCAGACTACAAATATTCAAGCAAAATGAAATACCTATCTTCATACAAAAAAGGAATGTCAGACTAGTAAAAATACCTTAGGTCCACTCATTATGGGCATGTCATTATCACACAAAACAATGTCAAACTTTCTCCCTTCAAGGAACATATCCACAAATTCTTTACCATTCTTAGCCATAGTAATTTCACAGTGGAACTTGCGAAGCATCGTGGAGAGAACTAGGGCGTCAACTCGGGAATCTTCAACAAGAAGAACCTTCACGGGGGATGCCATGATCAGCTAAACGACCTACCAAAATAAAGAGAGTTGTTATTTCCAATCCATTTATTATACATTCAAGGTGATTGTTACCAACTTCTCAAAAAGAATAAACAAAAACATCATAAAATGAATTAGAAAAATTCAACCTTGTCTATGTATCCAATATTTTTTTGTAGTTGCAAAATCATAAAATATACTAGTTATTAAAAATCCCAAATATAATCATGCACTTCTTATATATTCCAGCTGATAAAAATATGCCAGATCGGACAATCAGCTGGAAACATCATATGTTGCTATTGTAGGAGGCGTGCACACTTTCTTAGTCTCATTAGAACAAGAATAAAAAGAAATATTATATTTGGATGTAAGAGGATAACAATAATATTACAATGATGAAAAATCACATCGAAGTGTTTTCCTATAAATGGAATAATTTCCCGTGTCCTTTTCTACAAAATTATCATGAGGTCGTATGAGCTAGGAATATGATTAGGGGGGGTTGAGAAGTGTGCAACTTGGAGGGGGCATATATGTTACTCTAGGATCATATATTCAATATAACACATAATATCAAGGGAGTTTTACAAAATTTTATAGCATGGGAGAGCCATGGCCCTAGCTGTTTCTGATGAGAACATCTACATAGTAAATAAAATGGAAAGTGGAAACATGTATATATAAATGCATACACATGGTTGCCAATTTCCAAAAACACAACAACAAAAATTAAGATCGAAACTACTACACAATGATGATAAATAAGGGAGAAAGAAAGGAATGACTAAAGGACCTTAAAGCTAGCTAGAGATTATGGAATAGCCAAAGTAAGATGTTGCTCTCTTTCTCCTCTTGGTGATTTAGGCTTGGTGTTGTGTGCCTTGTACCCCTCTATGCTCATACATTTATAGGGAACCAAGAGGAGGGGTGTGTCCATGGCCAGTCGATATTCACCGTCCGATAGAAAATCACCTAGAGTCGCACCTGCATATATCTCCACCGCTTCACACCAATATAAAAAGGGGAACTAATATTGATATACTCGCCATATCTTTTGTGATTAATGATTCATATATTTTTATGTTTCCACAAAATTTCAAAGATATATACACTGAAGATCACTACATATATATGTATTTGTCATGACATGTCGGCGTAGCTAGATACCAAAACATTATTAAAATAACTTCTTCTGCCATTAACAATGGGTGGATGGCAGTTGATCTACCAGATGTTATTATGTCATTAGTTTTAGTTATGATAGGAAAATCATATTATTAATATGGACAATATTGATATTAGTAGATAATTAAGTATATATCGCACCCATTATACTCCAGACCAACCACACATCAATTAACTTGATACACATATTTTCTTAATATGCCATCTATAATTGCATGGCATATAGGTGCATGGGCCTAATATAGTTGAATAATTGAGCTGATGACTTAATGGAAAAAATATGTAAAACAATTGGACCCAGTTGTATATATACTAAGATTGAGGGTGCCAAGTGCGAACTAGTTCCCATCCAAGAGTTTCTTTTATTTTTATATACACATGTTTAAATTACAATCTAAACTTCTACGAATTGAAGAGTAGGAACTAAGAAGGAAGTTTAAATAATTTTTTATCATAGCTTGTTTTTCTATAGAACTTGAGCACTGCACATATAGCATCCTAGGTGTACAATGTTGCACATGTACATTTTGAGTGGTGCTCTAGTGCCATTGTGTTGGTTCTATCCTCGCAGCCATAAACTCTTCTGAGAAAGTACAGACCTAGCCCTGAACAGTGTATGACCTGAATAGTAACATACCAGAATAGTAATAGGCAAGAGTATTAGCAGGGCAGAATAATAAAAGCCTAGAACAATAACATGGCAGAATACTAATGGGACTTCTCACAAAAGGGTTGTTAGTGGGTGGCCCATGACGGGCTTTAAGAATAGTGACAGGCCTAATGCAGGCCTTAACTATACCAGACCGACGTGGCGTAGCCCGTTGATGGGTCACACAGTATTGGACAAAGATGGACCCCATGCAGGACGAAATAGTAATGGACCAGAAAGTTAATGGGACACAATTAGGATGCAAAGTGATAGGCCCATTTTAAATAGTGCATGCCTCCAGCAGGCCGAAACAGTAACGAGACATTTTCTTATTGGGATCTCCTAATGGGCCGTCCCACTTAATATTTAGTAGGCATTGACTGGGCCTGACTTCTACCATAGTTTTTTTAACCTTAATAGCGGTAACTAGCTGTTAATGGTGTTTTCCCCGTGACATTTTGCATGACGTCATAAGTCAACGGTGCTAGCGAACAGATCTACGATAGCACGATTTTTCGTGGCTGAAGAGTGTGATCCACCATGGTCACGAAAAAACCATAGTAGATTCTTTGGTTAGAGGATTTTACCACAGAAGCCATCCATTGTAGAAGACTTTTTAACCATGAAAACTGTCTATTGTAAAAACCAACTTTTTTGTACTAAAATAGCTGAGATTCAAACTCTCATACTAGCAATATTTGCAATAAATCCCGAGCCAAATCTAGTCAAAGACCTCAAGATTTTGAGGATTGAAAACAAAGATGAGAAGCCTAAAGAGCTAGACTATAGCAATGCTCCATCTCCAGATTATTCCGTGGAGGACCTTGTGAAGATGATCACCATGAAGAATCCTGGTATTGAAGGAGGAAATGATGTCATGTACCAACATTTCATTCAAGATGTAGCAGCCAAGGTACGTGATCTAGAAATGCAATATAAGAAATTAGTTGAGAAACTTCCAGCTAAAATTGATGATATATTTGAGTCCACTATTAAAATTCGTATAGGAGTTAATGAGATTGATGCGCTTTGTGATGTTGGTGCTAGTGTCTCAACAATTTCTAAAAGTTTATTTCAAATACTTAATCTTTGTACATTTCAAACTACTAAACTAAGACTCCGCTTAGTAGACACAACTTACAAACAAGCTATAGGAGTCGAAGAAAGTATTGTTGTAGAAATCAAAGGATATCCTAGACTAATTGATCTTGTTATAGTGGACATGCCTGAAGATCCTAAAGCACCTATAAATCTAGTAAGGACATTCTTAAAAACTATTAAAGATTTATTCAATTTGCATGAAGGGAATGTTAGAGTAGGGATAGCATCTAGAGAACCATTTGTATTCTACTTCCCTAGAAATAAAAAGGCCAAATCTATTGATGGTAGGATCATCACTTTAAAAGCCAACTATTTTAGAGTGGGTGTTCCACTTCCATAACCAAAATGATCACCATTTGGTCAAGCTAATTGACGGTAACTAGAAGCGCTTCACCGGGAGGCTACCCATATGAAACAAAAGTTTTTAATTGTGTTAATATTTGTTTTGTTTTTATTTTCTAAAAAAGAGTGTTAAAAATATTCATTAAAGAGAGGATAAGAAACAAAGGTAATCTTTCCCTTAATTTTATTCACTAACACGCAATTATTTAATCACTGGTATAGTGTCGTATGAAAATTATACTGTCATTTTTAAGGTATAATTTATATGCAAAGACGTGTGAGAAACATGCAACAAAAAAATTCAAGTCTTGCAAACTCAAAAGGTCTTAACGACTATCAGTATGGTGGGAGGCCATCAGACCATGCGCCCGTACCGTATTTGGGCCGAAGAAAATGAAGGATTTTAAATTTTGTTCGAAGATACTGAGTTCTTAAGGACCATCCATATGGTGGGACGTTGCCGTACCGCTTGCTCGTACCATATTTAAATCAAAGTTTGTGAAATTATCCAAAATTATTGCGATTGTAACGACCGTAAGTATGGTGGGTGTGGCTGTATCGTGCGCCCGTACCTAGTAGGTCGCACGGACTGAACCTCGATCCTAAGGCAACCTCGCTTAGTACAGGTGGGCCGTGACTGCCACAACCGTACCGTTTGACCATACTGACTGTTCGGCTGTGACTTGAGCCTAGGGGAGAGATAAACCTAAACCTAAATTCTCATTTTCTCTTTCTTCTTCCTCCAAACTCCAAACTATCTCCATTGGATCTTCACCTCTACTCGTTTTTTATTCGATTCCTCGCATGTCATCGATTCAAGGTATGTTTCTTCTCTGATCCCCAACTTATTTGCAACAAGAACATGCCCTAGCTCTTTCTATTATCAATCTAGAATTAGGTATTATTTTGAGCTCATTTAACATGTTAAGTTTTGTTATTTAGAGGAATATTATTTTTTAGAAAGTGTAGAGGGGTACTCCATGCTTATTTCTATCAGATCAAAATTTTAATTAAATAAAGTTTTAATTAGTGAAAGTTTTTATTTCTATATGAACACAAGGAGCGATATGCGTGCAGTTGCTATACAAGACACACCACGGGTTGAAGGACTAACCCCTGTAGTGCTCAAAAGAGTTCACAGAAGAGTTTCATCTCAACTATTTCAATAGTCTCAAGAACCGCGTTATCAAGTCCACCGAACGGGCATGCCCTCATATTCTGAACCAACTAGGCCTTTGATGTGATTTTAATTATCTTTGCAATAATGTTGGTTTGCTTGACTTTGTTTTTAAAGAGGCCGCAACCTATCGCTGCTTGACACTCGAGTTTCTTAGCACCTTGAAGCGACTTTGTTTTTAAAGAGGCCGCAACCTATCGCTGCTTGACACTCGAGTTTCTTAGCACCTTGAAGCATACGGTGGGTCCATTCTACAGTTCTAAGGAGGGAATCACAGGAGCTGATGAACTATGAGTATGACTTGTCTATTTATGATTGGTGTCACCACTTTGGTTTTGCCAACAACATCTCCGATATCCGCTCCACTTGTTTTACACTTAGTCCTACCCGTAAAAATCATTTCAACAAGATGAGAATTGCCAAACCTATCCTAAAGGGAATCAAATTGAGTGTACTACAATCTGCTATTTGTTCCATGTTATTGCTAACACCCTACATGCCCTTGGTGAGTTCACAAGAGTCAATGAGGAGGACATGATGATCCTCGCAAAATATGCCACTCTGAACTATAACTTGACGCCAAATTTGGGCGCTCTTATAGTGATTTGTTTGAACTATCAAGCTCTCCAAACTCATGGACCCATAAGTGGAGGAAGAGTTATCACCGTTCTCGCCTGAGCACTCTATCTCAACGTAAGTGACTTGCAACCATTGAAATTTGTTCGCTGTCTCGGTTTTGCTACTCTAAATGCATGTTGTATGCTTAGAAGAATTAATGGTAGGTATTACTTTGATATACCTAGAGCCGATCACTTGATCAATTCTCCTTTGCATAACGGTCTATTATCTATCGAGAATGGATATCTACACTATGATGCACGGGTTGAGGCAACCTTATCACCACAAGATGTACCACAAGGAGAGGAATAAGTAGAAGAAGAGCAAGAAGGACCCGAACAAGAGAAGCAGCCACCAAACTACTACACCACCTATGAGGATGTGTACACACTCAAAGAACGTTGAGAGCATGAATAACCTCGCCATAAACCTTCGAGAATACACGACAAACCTCTCATCCCAATTCATCGATTGGAGCAGCCAACGGAACTTGGGATATTATCCTCCACCACTATAATGAGCAACAATGGGATTGCAAAAGCTTAAACTTGGGGATGTGCTCCCTAAGCAATTTATTTATGTAATAATGAAGTTGTAATGTAGCTCCAAGTGAGCTTTGAAACACTGGCGTTTGACTTTCTCGAACACTTCATTTTTTATTTTCTTTTTTATTTTATTTTTCTTTTTCTTTTTCTTTTTGTTTTGTTTTTTTGTTTTTTAAGTTTCTTACTTTGTTGTCAATCTTTTTCTATTCTCTAAACTCAATCCTCAAAAATACAAAAATATTTTGCCTTTTATCCTTATATTCTTTAAAAGTGGATCTTCATTTTCCTCTTTGCTTTGATAATATTAATGAGAGTGATCTACTTTTGAGTTTTGAAGGAACACATCATATGGAAGAGAATTGTGAAGTCACCCATAAGAGGTATGTCCTATGTCTCCCACTTTATAAATTTGAAATGTTTATGCTAGTTAGTACTCTTGTCAAGGCATTATGCTAGTGGGAGTAATTCAAAATAGTTAGAGTAAAGCTTTCCATTCATTTGAGTAAGTAGTTGAGTAAGCTTTTCTCTAGTTCTTGTAGTAAACCGAGTCTTACCTTGGAAACAATTATGCTAAATAAGTGAAATAATAAAAAGTCTCCATTATTATGACTTGTGTGAATTTTTGATTGTATTAAGAGTTTAACCTTGAAGATACTCAACTCCATAGATTTAATGATTGTCTACATAACACTTTTGAAATGAGTTATTTGATTGAAATAATATCCAACATTGATTGAGATGCATGCCAAAACTAAAATGTGGATCCAAAGTATGATATTGCTTGAAAGCTTGCCTACAAAACTATTGATGCACACCCTGGTATACCAACAACTCCGCTAGCCTTCAAATGGTATAGGCATAAATCCTAATTTCAGCTATGAGTTGATGGCATGGGTAGCCAGCTACCCATGGGAAAAAGTATTGGTACTCTTGAGGGTCGTGTAAAATGTTACAAAAGTCATTAATGACTTCAATTGGAAACAATTTTTGAATCCAATGTGATAACCTAGAAAGTCTTTAGCATGGTATCTTTACTATTATATGAATTTTACTAGAAGACAATAAATACAAAGAAGTGTTCTGATGGACTTGATTCATTGATGTGTGATGGCTCAAAATGTAGAGCTCGTTGGGAACCCCAAGAGGAAGGTATGATGAGCACAGCAACAAGTTTTCCCTCAATTCTGAAACCAAGGTTATCGAACCAGTAGGAGCACGGAAACAACTACAAGGTGTTGCTAGCAACTTAGAATCCTACACAACACAACCATAGAACTTTGCTCCCAGCTTACAGTGAGGTTGTCAATCTCACCGGTTTTGCTGAAAATAAAGGATTAAACGTATTGTGTGGAAGATAATAATTGTTTGTAGAAAGTAAATAGTAAATAGTAACAATAGAAGGTATAGCAATGGTAAAAGCATGGACCGAGGTCCATAGTTCACTAGAGGTTATTCTCCTTAAGAGAAATAACATGCTGGGTGAACAAATTACAGCGGGGCAATTGACAGATTCAAGAAAGCATACAATGCGTATACTAATCATCTTGACTCCTATGAGATTTGATTGGGCACTACAACATTATACATAAACCGTAATCCAACTGCATCTATGACTAATAATCTAGCTTCAGGTTATCATCTGAACCCCTTCCAGTATTAAGTTGCAAGTAACATCTAATTGCATTAAGCAAAGTGTGTAAAGTAAACAATATGATTGTCCCATGGACAAAGGATTTTTGTTTTCTCCCTAGTAGCAACAACACATTTACAACCTTAGAGATTTCTATCACTTCCCCAGATTACTAGAGGCATGAACCCACTATCAAGCATAAATACACCCTCGTGGAGTTGCAAGCATCTACTTGGCCAAGATAGTTACAAAAAATGGAGAGCATGTAACATCAGAAATAACATAGACATGATAGAATCAATAATCAATCTGAAATAGCATCGCAATATCCATCGGATCCCCGCAAACACAACATGTAAGATTACAAATGGAACATCTTGATCATGAACGGAGCTCACAAGATCTAAACATGATAGCACAAAGGAGGAGAACCAACCATCTAGCTACTACATGGACCCATAGTCCAAGGTTGAACTACTCATGCGTCACACCGGAGGCAGGCATGGTGATGAAGAAGGCCTCCAGGGTGATCTCTCCCCTCCGGCAGGGTGCCGGGAAGAGCTTCAGATCCCTCCCGATCTAGGGATGGAGATGGCGGCGGCTCTAGACTCTTTTGTGGAATTTTGATCGGGTCCTTAGGGTTTTCGTCCCGGGAGGCTTTTATATTCAAAGGGGCAAGGTCGGTGGAGCACCAGGGGTCCCACACCCCTAGTGGCGCTCCCCCTAGGTCGCACGGCCACTAGGTGTGGCCGCCCTGTTGCACCACTTCGTCTCCCCTCCGGACTCCATGTTTCTTCGGGTAAAATACTGACTTTGGCTTTTGTCCCGTCCAATTCCGAGAATATTTCCTTACTAGCTTTTCTGAAACCAAAAACAGCAGAAAACAGGCAACTGGCACTGTGGCATCATATTAATTGGTTAGTCCCAGAAAATGTATAAAAATACCTCAAAGTTTGAACAAAACATAAGAAAGTAGATATAAAACAAGCATGGAACATCAAAAATTATAGATACGTTTACGATGTATCAACATCCCCAAGCTTAAATCTTGCTCGTCCTTGAGTAGGTAAGTGATAAAAAGAATAACTTTTGGGGTGACATCCACCATCATATTTGTAAAGCACTGATAGCTGGGATTAAAGTACTCTAACATGAACATAAAAGATAGAGTTCTAACAATAAGACATAGCAACTATGTTGTAACATGAAAAACATACAAACAAAAGGTTCATGAATAACAATGCATTAACATACATTTGTTTGTTTCACATATAGAAAACATAATAAGAATGGTATTCAGCTTGTCCCTCATGTTATAGCAAAACATAAATGCATAGGACACCTTCAAAGTTCATAAGGGTGACTAGATACAAATAATTTTAAGAACAAGCAATATCATAGTTATGAATCAATCAACAAGTTTTGGAACAATGCACATTAAACTAAGAATGGTCACTATGCTCTCTCAATTGGTGCATAAAGATAGAAGATGGAGACTCAACATAAAAGTAAAAAGAAAGGCCCTTTATAAGAGGGAAGCAGGAATTTCAAGTTTCATAAAGAGCTTCCAAAAGTTATGGTACTTGTTAGCTTTCAGCTCTCATTACCCCTATCATAAGCATCTTTTTTAGGTGATTAAGGTTAAAGTGAAGAAATATGAGGATATGCTTGCAAGTTATAAGTCGAAAATCTCATGCGCCTTGCCTACGAGTCCCAAACCTCATGCTACTAAACTTTAGTCACAAGTAAGTTCTTGTCATTGTAAGTACATGTGTATCATGGTGAACCGCCAATGGGGTACCCCTTGCCCCATGATACAGGAGCTATCCCATATCAAAATGACAAGGCAACAGACAATGAGCATCTCAGCGATATTTTTATTTGCTATTTGCATAGGTTTTTATTGAGGATGCTTCACAAAATGATCACTATGGTTATGCTACAAGTTTCCACCATGATTAGGCATGGTTTAGGCTAGCCGCCCGGGCATTTCTCTAACACATATACAAACTCCATGAGCTTACAAGCTCCCGTTTTATTTCACACCGTCGGGATCCATAAAAAAAAGAACATGATATCAACTGAATAATAAGTGCAATGTTGAAAACGTTCCCCATGACAACATGGTTCTGCTAATTCTCAACTTATAAAGTGCAATCATATACGCAACATAGATGGACGCAATGGTTCAAGTTTATTAAGTGCAAGAAAGTAAAGTGTGCCATCAAGTTCGTGAGAGCCTTAATCACTTAATTTCACATAATAATTTGGAAGGGTAGATAAAAGCATGAATATACTTGGAATGGTGTAACACACCATGCATAGGAATTTATAGTGGACTCTTTGGAATAACTTGATTTCTTCGGGGTTGGATGCATGAGTGGAACTCATACTTAGTACATGTGGAGGCTTAGCAAAAGACTAGGAGCGACCAACTAAGAGAGCACTAATGGCCATAATCATGCACAGAGACAAAACATTATTAACTAAAGAATATAGTGATATTACAAGTAAAAAAACTAAATGATCATAGAGGCTAATGTGACTGATACATAGTCTTAACATGGTGTAAGCATGAGCCAAGTCAACCCAAATAAAGCATTGAAGGAGAATACCACAATATTATGCTTTTGTATGCTAAAACAACGCATGATTCTTTCAAGGCTCATTATAGAATCTCAATTTTTTGGAACAAGTCATGCTACAACAATAATTACTAAGCATAAATTCAACGCAATATCAAACATGAAATGATAAAGTCTAGGCCACAGTCAAAACAAAACTCCTTTTATACCACTTATAAGTATGCACTTTCCTACTCTTTTCCAATCACCAATCAACTTATTTGAAATATAATATATGAATGCGGGGGTACATCAAATTTATTTAAGCAAACAAAAAAAATAAAACTAAAAGAAAAGATGAAGACGCTCCAAGAACAACACAATTGTGCACGAAACAATAAAAATGAAGTGTTTCGGAAGAAAACCTGAGATTTTTATTGATGAAGAAGGGGATGCCTTGGGCATCCCCAAGCTTTGACACTTGTACTTATTGAATATTTCTTGGGGTGACATGGGTGGTATCCCCAACCTTGAGCTTTTTTCCATATTTCATCTTATCACATTATTCTTCCCCTACACTTGAAAATTTTCCTTCATACAAAACTTCACACAATCCTCATTAGCAACATTAGTGTATTCAAGATAATTGGTCCTATGGTTTAGTTTCATCACAAGTAAAACTTCCATTAAAACACGAGTTACTATAGCAATTACTTCTAAAAGCTCAAGTGATCAAAGAGAACTCAAAGAGAAAGAGATTTAAGAGGGAAATGCAAATAATGGCAGAAATCTGTCAAAATAAACTAGCAGGTAAAAACAAAAAAATTCGAAGACCTTATGTTGCTCAAATAAAAAAGTTCTAAACTAAAGAACGTTAGATAATAACCTGGGACAGAAGCACAAAAAATTACAGCTCAATCCGAGGTTAAGAGATTTTTCACGAATTTTAAAGTGGAGCACAAAAATCTCTTTCGGGACAACAACTTTCTCAAGTCTTACTTCTCTCTCATTAGAGGTTATTCTTGGCACAAAAACCATGAAAAAAGGATAAGGAGAGGTTATTACTGAAGCAATAACTTCCAAGACTCAACAAAAGAAAAACATACTGAATAATGTTTTTGGGTTATCTCCCAATTAGTGCTTTTCTTTAACGCATTTGAGCTAGGCATAGGAAGCAAGATTCAAGTATTTTCGAATGAAGAAGCATTAAAACCAAATTTCTTGCCCTACTTTTCTTACCTTTATTCTTATCTTTAGGCAATGTATGATTGTTTGATAGAGAAGCAAAATGCATGATGCCTTTTTTCACATCTATTATTGCTCCAAGGAATTTCAGTAGGTATCTTCCAAGTGTAATTTGTCCTTTTCCTACACATTCAATAACAAGATAATCAGTAGACACCACTTTCCCTAGGATCTTTGTAAACACTCCTCCAGCTATTCCAATGGGTAATATTGTGCCATTGTTGGTAAGAGATATTTCTTCTCCTCCCTCAGAAAGTCCCTAAAGATTCAAAGATTCATAGATATCTTTAGGCATAAGATAGAATTCAGACATGATATCACAACGAGCATAAAATGTTTCATTGTTTATAACAACTTTTACTATGGGAAGCCATTTTGAAGATTCAGAATTTATAGGAACATATCCATGATGATCTCTAAGCATGTTATAGTATTCTTTTAAACTAGTTGTGTTGGTCTCAGGAGTGTTCAGTCTAGAAATAATGTTTGTAATGGAAGAATCAGATTTGCTAGGCAAGTCATATGTTGTAACCAACTTATTTATGGCATTAAAAGCTTCATCCTCATTGCACTAGAGGAAATCCCCTCATACTACAGCATCCAAAGCATATCTGTAACAAAGGGCAAGAACAAAGTAGAAACTGCTAAGAAACAAGCCCTAAGTCATTTTAGGTTCAGTTTTTTCATGTAACTCAGAAATTCTAGACCAAGCTTCTTTGA
Source organism: Avena eriantha (assembly GCA_910589775.1). NCBI lineage: Eukaryota > Viridiplantae > Streptophyta > Magnoliopsida > Poales > Poaceae > Avena > Avena eriantha. The sequence goes on along the minus strand of OU342740.1, from coordinate 436,901,845 downwards.
AACTCTCTTCAATTCCTTGTTTGAAGGTAAAAATCATTTCCTTAGGTGACACAGTGATTGGAGCAATGCTAGACATAATGGCAACTCGAAATAGAATTTTTTGTGTGTTTTTAATAAAAGAATCAAACTAGTACAACTAAATTTTTGTGTGTTTTTGGTAAGAAGAAACAAGCAGAAATAAACTAAGCAAAACAAAAAAACAAATTAAAGAGATTGGTTGTGAGAGACTCCCCTTCTGAAGCTATCATTCACTCCCCGGCAACGCCGCCAGAAAAAGTGCTTGATGGCTCAAAATGTAGAGCTCATTGGGAACCCCAAGAGGAAGGTATGATGAGCACAACAACAAGTTCTCCCTCAGTTATGAAACCGAGATTATCGAACCAGTAGGAGCAAGGAAACAACTGCAAGGTGTTGCTAGCAACTTGGAATCCTTCACAACACAACCAAATAATTTTGCTCCCAGCTTACAGTGAGGTTGTCAATCTCACCGGTTTTGCTGAAACCAAAGGATTAAACGTATTGTGTGGAAGATAGTAATTGTTTGCAGAAAGTAAATAGTAACAATAGAAGGTATAGCAATGGTAAAAGCATGGACCGGGGTCCATAGTTCACTATAGGTTATTCTCCTTAAGATAAATAACATGCTAGGTGAACAAATTACAGCGGGGCAATTGACAGATTCAAGAAAGCATACAATGCATATACTAATCATCTTGACTCCATAGAGATTTTATTGGGCATTACAACATTATACATAGACCGTAATCCAACTGCATCTATGACTAATAATCCACCTTCAGGTTATCATCCGAACCCCTTCCAGTATTAAGTTGTAAGCAACAGATAATTGCATTAAGCAAAGTGTGTAAAGTAAACAATACCATTCCCATGGACAAAGGATTGATGTTTTGTCCATAGTAGCAACAACACATCTACAACCTTAGATATTTCTATCACTTCCCCAGATTACTAGAGGCATGAACCCACTATCGAGCATAAATACTCCCTCTTGGAGTTGCAAGCATCTACTTGGCCAAGATAGTTACAAACAACGGAGAGCACGCAAGATCTGAAATAACATAGACATGATAGAATCAATAATCAATCTGAAATAGCATCACAATATCTATTGGATCCTCGCAAACACAACATGTAACATTACAAATAGATGATCTTGATCATGAACGGAGCTCACAAGATATAAACATGATAGCACACAAAGGAGTAGAACCAACCATCTAGCTACTACATGGACCCATAGTCCAAGGTAGAACTACTCACACATCACACCAGAGGCAGGCATGGTGATGAAGAAGGCCTCCAGGGTGATCTCTCCACTCCGGCAAGGTGCAGGGAAGAGCTTCAGATCCCTCCCGATCTAGGGATGGAGATGGCAGCGGCTACAAACTTTTTAGTGGAATTTTGATCGGGTCCTTAGGGTTTTCGTCCCGGGAGGCTTTTACAGGAGAAGGGGCAAGGTTGGTGGAGCACCAGGGGGCCCACACCCCCTGGTGGAATGCCCCCCAGGCCGCGTGACCACCAGATGTGGCCGCCCTGGTGCACCACTTCATCTCCCCTCCAGACTTCGTGTTGCATCGGGTAAAATACTGACTTTGGCTTTTGTCCCGTCCAATTCCGAGAATATTTCCTTACCAGCTTTTCTGAAACCAAAAACAGCAGAAAACAGGCAACTGGCACTCTAGCATCTTGTTAATAGGTTAGTCCCAGAAAATGTATACTAATACCTCAAAGTGTGAACAAAACATAAGAAAGTAGATATAAAACAAGCATGGAACATCAAAAATTATAGATACGTTTATGACGTATCAATGTGGTTGTCAATGTGAAACTTGATTGTTATGCTTATTTTGACATGATCTCTCGCACTTAATTGATGTTAAGAATCTTCCTAGTATTCCTTGGCAAGCTGAGAGTTAACTAGAGGAATTGGAATGATTGCTACACTTCTAGTTACTTATGTTTATAGAGACTTTACTTTGAATGTCTTGAGTTACCAAAGCTAGTATTATATTCTTGGCACTACTGTGACTATGCTAAGATTTCGAATGGAAGAATTGTTGGACCCATATGGATATCTCATGTAAGTGAGTTTACATTCTCCAGTTTAAAAGGTGAGTTCCTTATGATTTTTGGTTTCTTGCTCGAGGATGATCAAGGTTTAAGCTTGGGGATGTTGATGGCTGTGAAAATAGCCATATTTATCCGCATTAAATCTTATTTTAAGTCAAGAAACTAACAAAATATATCTCTAGCCTTGCTACTAATGACTAATTATTGCAAAGATGTGCAAATCCTTCTCTTAATTTGTGATGTGCATAAAATCACACTTTTATGGTGAAATCAGGAGCAATTATTGAAGAATATGTCATTGCCAACACATCCAAGTCAACCAAGGGAGAAAAGGGATCTCTAGGAGCCTTAACGAGCATCAGTACGTGCGATGGCCACGTGTACCACCTACCAAAGCCTTCCTTAGGTCAAATAGGACTACTTATGTGAAGGAAGCCAGATCATTCGAGGAGGGACGTACCCTCTAGCCGCCATAGAACATAGTCACCATTCAGCTCTCATCCATCACACACTGAAGGAGATCCACACCACCATAGTTCACCACCTCCATCTCCTACCTCCTTCATAGCCATAGCGATAATCTTGTAATAAATATATCCTTGTGAATTGGCGACCATTGTAAGAATATTTGATTTCAATCTAAGTATTTCAACAACGACTTATATTCTTGATCTTATTATTATGAGCGAGTAGTACTCACGGGATGTGGGTTGGGGTGAATCCTTGCAGCGTCTATGTGCATATAATTACATGCGAATATGGTGTAGCGATTGAATATGAGCTTTGTTATCTTGTATCTTTGTTTGTACCTCGATATGAGGACTTGTAGGTACCCAAGACCCCGCAGATTGATCAAGGTATGAGGTGAGATGAGTGGCGAACCGTGTCTGACACGCGAAACCCCAGTGATAGAAACTTTCGGAGCTGGAGGACGAGGAGGCTGTGGAGGTGGTCGGGTACAAGGCCATGGGACTTCTAGAGTCCGAGGTAGAGGAGAGCAGCAACCTGGCAAAACCTACTCTTGGACCGACATTAAAAAATAATCCATGTGTGCATCACCCGGACGGCAACGGGGGCTCGTCCCACATCAATGTTGAGTGTCGTTTCAATGACAACATCAAGAAAGACGAATCTTCTTGCTACAAGGCCAAGCGAAGGAAATGAAAGAAAAATTCTGACAAAGACAAGGAGTCCATGGAAGATTCCAACATGGAGGAGGCAGAAGCCTCAAATCCAAAGTCAGTTGGAAAGAAGACCTTCCCAACCAAGAAAGACACCTACGTCTGCTTTGGATCCCAACCAGCTAAGGTCAAAAAAGTAGTGATGCATGCACTAAACGCAACTGTTTCGGCTGTCCCACAATTTTTGGACTGTTCAGAAGTGACAATCACCTTTGATCGAAGTGATCATCCGCCTAAGCCACACATGCGAGGAAAGTACGCTCTGGTTGTCAATCCACTTATTGACAGCTATGGGTTCTCTAAGACCCTCCTGGACAGTGGAAGCAGCATCAACATCACCTATATCGAAAGGTTGCGCCATATGAGGATATCGGAAACACAACTGAATCGCAACTCCATGACTTTTCATGGAGTTGTCCCCGGACGACAAGCAAACTCTCTAGCAGAATCACCTTGGATGTTACTTTTGGAACTCCAGGGAGTTACCAGACGAAAGCACTTTCTTTTGAAGTGGTGTCGTTCAAGAGCGCATCCCACGCTAACTTTGGGCATCCGTCTTACTGAGCTTTTATGGCTCGCCCTTGTTATATTTACAACATGATGAAAATTCTAGATCCCAATGGCGTCATCACAATCCAGGGAGACCCGAAGAAGGCACGAGAGTGGGAATACGGAAACGCCACCTTTGCTGAAGCCATCCTGCATGCCGAGGAGTACCAAGAGATCAAGAAGAACATCGACCCGTCCGAGATGCCCATGGCCAAGAAGGAGGTGACAAAGCCGACTTCAGAGTTCAAGGCATCGAAAGAGACGAAGACGACACCGTTGAAGGATGATGACCCCTCCAAGGTGACTCAGATAGGCGTATGTTTAGTTCACGCATAGGAAAGCATGCTCGTCGAGTTCCTCAAAGCTAATAAAGATATCTTTGCATGGCAACCATCTGACATGACGGGAGTACCTATTGAACTTGAAAAGCACAGCCTAAATGTATACCCAAACGCTAAACCCGTCAAATAGTCCTTACGACATTTTTGTGATGAAAAGCGCAAAGAAATAGCTAAGGAACTAGCCCGGCTCAAGTTAGACAGATTCATAGAAGAGGTCATCCATACTGATTTGTCGGCCAATCCTGTAATGGTTCCTAAAAAGGACACCACTGTTTTAAGGATGTGTGTTGATTATACTGCCTTGAAAAAGGCTTGTCCCAAAGATCCATTCGCTGTGCCTAGAATTGATCAAGTTATCGATTCGACAGCAGGCTCAGAACTCCTATGTTTTCTTGACGCATATTCCGGATATCATCAAATTAGGATGAAGGGGTCAGACAAAATAAAGACTTTGTTCATGACCCCTTTCGGAACCTTCTGCTATGTAACAATGCCTTTTGGGCTAAAAAATGCAGGAGCTATGTACAAGTGCACTATGCAGTGTTGCCTCCACGATCAAATCGGACCAAATGGAATACCAGCTATGTATAATGCTTAACCCAAAGAAGTGTTTCTTTGGAATACCATCTAGGAAATTGTTAGGTTTCATTGTGTCTCAAAGAAGCATAGAGGTGAATCGAGGCAAAATAAAGGCTATACTCAACATTGTCAGGCCGACTCGCCTGAAAGACGTACAACGTCTAACTGGCTGCATTGCTGCAGTTAGTCGGTTCGTAAGCCGGCTCAGTGAAAGAGTCGCACCATTATACAAGCTCTTGAAAAAGACCAAGAAGTTCATCTGGACTATGAGGCTTAAGCTGCACTTCAGGATCTGAAAGTTGTACTCTCGTACTCTCCTATCCTTGCAGAACCGGAACCACAGGAACCGATGTGTCTCTACTTAGCTCCGATAGAAAATTTTAATTTCTACCTAATGCCGCTGCACTAGGTGTTCCTGTTTTTCTTCCGGCCATTCGACCACCATGATGACATTGACGACATTTCATTAAAAATAAGAAGCCAATTCTGTTCATAAGAAGAAAGAGAAGCAGATCTATTATATACGCGATAAGTGCTAATATGCAAACAAATAAATTCTTGGAGCTATTTTTTTTCTAGCATTAAATAAAATTCACAAATCGAAATGATCAAGAAGAATCGTCTTAGGTGGTGAAGATGTCAGCTAGGGAGTTGTTCTTGTCGATCTAAACCATTTCCCGCCGGTCGTCTCGCTCGTGCTTCTCGTGGTGAACCACTCACTGTCAAAGGAATTGATCCAAAGTAGGAATTCGAAGTGAAATTCTTGATTTGCCCAATCCTAGTCGTCATGGGAAATGAAATAAATTTTTGAAAAAATTAAGAATTCCAGTTTTTTCTTATTCGGTGTGAAATGAAAGGGGAGCTTGTAAGTCCATGGAGTTATGTATGTGTGTTAGAGAAACGCATGAGCCGCCGGTCTAATACATGCCTAATCATGGTGGAAACCTGTAGCGTAACCATAATGAGCAATCTATGAAGCATTCTTATTATAAAAAAAGAGATAGAGATTGAGAAAAAAGAAAAAAGAAAAAAGAAAAAAGAAAAAAAAGATGAGAAAAGAGGAAAGAGAGAAAAAAGCACCATTTTCCTATTGTAAATAAGAAGATTGCTGAGATGCTCGTTGTCTGCTTGCCTTGTCATTTTGATATGGGGATTCTTCCGTATCATCGGGCAAGGGGTACCCCGTTGGTGGTTCTCTATGATACACATGCACTTACTATGACAAGAACTTACCGGTAACTAAACTTGAGTAGCATGAGGAGTGGCCCTCGTATTCATGGGACATGAGATTTCGAACTTATACTTTATCAAGCATATACTCCATAGTGTGTTCGCTTTAACCTTAATCACTTCAAGATGCTTAGGATAGGGGCAATGAGAGTTGAAAGCTAATAAGTACCATAATTGTCGGGGGGATTATCCCCGGGTACCCTAAAGACGCTCCAAGACAGTCAAAAAAGGAAAAAACAAACAGGAAATAAAGAAAAAATGCAGCCGACGCAATCTAGGCCGGCTGAGGGGTTCCAGCCGGCCTGCCAGGCGCTCCCTGCCGAACCCTCCTTCCGGCTGGGCCTCGCCGCCCCAGCCGGCCCGCTCGACTCAAGCCCCCCGGCTGGGCCACCTCCTCCCGGGCGGACCGGCTCCGCTGCTCCCGCCCCCGGCTGGGCCCTTGCGCCCCGCGTGGGCTGCGTCGCTCCCGCCCCGCGTGGGCTCCCGCTGTCCGGATGGGCCCCTACCATGTTCGTCCGACTGGGCTGCCAGATCCCCATCCGGCTGGGCCGCCTGGCACCAGGGATGGCCGGACCGGTCAGGCGCCCCTAGGCCGTCTCGATTGGGGGACGAGGACCCCAAGCGTTGCATGTCGCCACTCCTCCCGCCTCGCTCTGGATCGCCACGCCATGCCCAACTCCGGATCGCCACCAAGCTTCGTTGCTGCTACTACCTATCCGGACCAACGCACGAGCTAGTAGTAGCATCGGATTCTAGAACCACATACGAGAAGCTAGGAAGGACAAGTACCAGATGGGGAAAAGCAACGACAAGACTGAGAAGACAAAGCCCATACTACTTTATCAGATGATGTATGCACTAGTGTGCCACTATGCACTACATCATGCATGAGACATGCAATAGTACTAGTTAGGCAAGAAGGGTCCCACCTTTGTCCCTTGGGCCACCTTTATAAGGCACCAAGGGGGCTCTCTCATTATTCACGCTCACAGTCACCCATCGATCACTCCACACACTCTAGTGCTAGCTAGCTCGCTCTCACTCTCTGTTAGCTAGCTCGCTCACTCGGGCACGCATAGACAGATACAGACATAGGTTGGTCTGCGTGCATTTAAGGCAGTAGCTAGAGAATACATCTTGAGGAGCACTTGTAGCCCGTATATCGCTCATAGTCAGATCGGCAGGAGTAGGAGGTTTACCTCATCACAAGGGCTTCGAACCTGGGTACTTCCTGCGTCTAGCTACGCTTTATTGTATCCAATCACGCCTGCGGACGCCGTTGATAGCTTCTCTGCTAGTCCCCACACCTCTATCTAACCTCTTTACATACTGCTGTTTCCAAGACAACGACAGTTGGCACCCACAGTGGGGCAAGATAGCTTCGGCCGGAGTTCCGTTCCGCACGGGACCACTTCGTCTTCATCGGCATCGACGCCACTCGAGTTGCTCAGGGGATCGTCGCCTCCGCGCCGTCGTCACCGACACCCCTCCATCAAGTCTCTCGGAGGCTCGCCGGGTCGCCCGGGGGCTCATCGCCGTCGTTGCTGACTCCACGCCGCCAAGTTCCTCGGGGGCTCGGCGGCCGCCGCAGCGCCGTCTTCGCCTTCGCCTCGCCAAGGCTCCCGGGGGCTCGTCGCTGCTGCTGCACCGTCGTCTCGCCGGGAGGCCTGGGAGCACATCGCCGCTGCCACGCCTTCCTCGTCATCTTGGCGTCGTGTCTTCATCGGCGCCGTCACGTTCGTCGTCGGTTCGGTCGCTCATCGGCATGTTCGTGTGTCCGCGTGCGCCTCCGGCGACCTCCCGCATGCCTGCGGCAATGTCCACGTCAGCAAGCTCTTCCCGGAGTCCGTGTCAGCAAGCTCTTCCTGCGTCCGCGTCTCCTCCGTCCAGCGAGCCGCACGCCCGCGCGTGTCCGTGCACCTCCACTCCGCCCTCTCTCCCTACCGGACACGTCCGCGCGCGTACCCGCGCGACGTGGCGCCGTGCTAGCCCATTCCTACGGTGGGTCGGACCACCGCGTCCTCCGTCTCGTCGTCGTCGCCCACTGTCGTGGCCGCGCGACGCCCGCACCTGCCCGCCGAACCGCCTGCAATAGATCTGCGCCGCTGCCCGGCTCCTCGCCCCGCGGACAGCCGTGCTGCGACCGTGCACGCGCGTCATAGCACCACGCCGCCCCTCTGCTGCGCCATCGCGCGAGCACCGGACTGCGGCCGGCTGCGCCTCGAGCTCCCATGGGCCCGCATCAGCTCCGGCCCTGCATCCCGCGCCTCGTCCGCCTCGTGGCCTCGCCGGCTCTGGCGTGCCCGCGCCGCTCCAGCTGCACGCCCGCGCTCGCGTCCCTCTCTACTGGCAGGAGGCGGTGGCTCGTACGATTGATCAAGAAAGAAGAAACGGGAAGGGAGAAGAAGGAAGGCAGGTGGAGGTGGGCCGGTTAAAAGAAAGAGAGACGCGGCCGATTGGAAAAGAAAAAAGAAAAAAAGAGAGGCACCGGTTGGGTTAGCCGGTTGAGTGAAAAAAATAAGAAAGACAAAAGGCCCGGTTGGGCCAGCCGGTAAGAAAGAAAAAAGAGTTAGAGGAAAAAGTGAGAGAAAAATCCGGCTAGCTCGGTCCGGTTAGAAAAAATACATATAGAAAAATCGAGAGCAAGTTCCAGATCCGGCTACATCAGTCCGGATGCCTCCGTTTGTCTGTCCGATTCGTCCGGTTCATCCCCGTTCCGACTGAATCGGGCCGACTCCGCGCGTCTTCACCCCACTTGCTTGCCGGCTAGGCCGGTCGGACCCCGTTCCAACTGGGCCAGGCCGGCTCGATGCTTCTGGGCACGTTTGGCCGTCTGGCCGGCTAGGTATGAAATCCGGCTACGCCGTGTTTGGTTGCCTATCCGGATGGAATGCCAGTTGGACCGTTCCAGCAGCCGCAACGACTACGGAATCGTGCCTACGACCCTACTACACCGACTACTACAATGTGAGTGTTTTTCCAATCTCGAACAACCCTCGAGGTCTCGCCAGATGTTGCTTTCCTTCCTGCTTTCAGTTTCCGGCGCCGGCAACCCCTACTCGGGGCTCGCCGGTTGGCCCGGCCTGCTAAACTCGTAAACCGACTGAGTAGTGTTCGACGGTGTCAGAGGCCCACTCTTCGTCTCAGCTACAAACCACAACCTGGCTGTCCGGCTAGCAAGAGCAAAAGCCCGAGGCATCCCACATGAAAAATGGCGAAGGGTGCGACAGATCGGACATTCCGGCCTTGTGCCTAGTTGGTATTTTCCTGCTGCTCAGCCCCCAGTACCATGTGCAATGTACTGTCAGCTCCCCCTTCGGTTCCGTCTCCAGACCGCAACCCGGTTGGCCGGCAAGGACACAACGTAAACAACAGAGCGCACAGGAAAGTGACTAAGTATTCAGAAAAGGACGAGCTAGCTTTTGGAAATAAAACCATTATCCGGTTGATAGCATGTGTACTATATGTTGATTTACTGACAATAACGCGCCGCCAGCTACTTCGAATCTGGGGGGCTACACCCACCGGGTGCGCTCACGTGCCCCCGGTGTAATCAAGTGCTCTGGTCCGGCTGAAGGCGTTCAACCGGATAGCAAGTTCGAGGTGTCGAAAAGGGAAAGAGATAGAAGATTTGAAGCACATGTCTCCGTAAGCTACTCCGAATCTCGAGGGCTACACCCTGAGGGTGCGCTCGCGCGCCCCCGCGGTAGTTGTGTTGCTTGCCGGAGGTGTCCAGCCGGATGACATTCAAGTACTTCATCTTCAACGACAAAACGGCAAGTTTTTTGGAGCTCATGCAAATTTCCCCCTCCGTGTGAAATCAGTGCTCGCTCGGGGGCTAGTGTCAGGGGGATTATCCCCGGGTACCCTAAAGATGCTCCAAGACAGTCAAAAAAGGCTAAAACAAAAAGGAAATAAAGAAAAACTGCAGTCGGCGCAATCTGGGCCGGCTGAGGGGTTCCAGCCGGCCTGTCAGGCGCTCCCTGCCGAACCCTCCTTCTAGCTAGGCCTCCCCGCCCCAGCCGGCCCGCTCTACCCAGCCTCCCGGCTAGGCCACCTCCTCCCGGGCGGACCGGCTCCGCTACTCCCACCCCCGGCTGGGCCCTGGCGCCTCGCGTGGGCCGTGTCGCTCCCGCCCCGCGGGGGCTCCTACTGTCCGAATGTGCCCCTGCCTTGTCCGTCTGGCTGGGCTACCAGATTCCCGTCCGGCTCGGCAGCCTAGAGCCAGGGATGGCCAAATCGGTCGGGCACCCCCAGGCCGTCTCGATCGGAGGACGAGGACCCCAGGCGCTGCATGCCGCTACTCCTCCCGCCTCGCTCTGGATCGCCATGCCACGCCTAGCTCGGTATCGCCACCAAGCTTTGTTGCTACTACTACCTATCCAGACCAATGCACGAGCTAGTAGCAGCATCGGATTCCAGAACCACATACGAGAAGCTAGGAAGGACAAGTACTAGACGGGGGAAAGCAACGACAAGACTGAGAAGACAAAGCCCATACTACTTTATCAGATGATGTATGGACTAGTGTGCCACTATGCACTACATCATGCATGACACATGCAATAGTACTAGTTAGGCAAGTGGGTCCCACCTTTGTCCCTTGGGCCATCTTTATAAGGCACCAAGGGGTCTCTCTCATTATTCACGCTCATAGCCACCTATCGATCACTCCACACACTCTAGTGCTAGCTAGCTCGTTCGCACTCTCTGCTAGCTAGCTCGCTCACTCGGGCACGCATAGACAGATACAGACATAGGTTGGTCTGTGTGCATTTAAGGCAGTAGCTAGAGAATATAGCTTGAGGAGCGCTTGTAGCCCGTATATCGCTCATAGTCCAAACCTGGGTACTTCCTGCGTCTAGCTACGCTTTCTTGTATCCTATCCAGCCTACGAACACCGTCGATAGCTTCCCGGCTAGTCCCCACACCTCTATCTAACCTTCGTAGGTACTGCCGTTCCCAATACTGAAGGAAATATGCCCTAGAGGCAGATGATTGTATTTCATGTGTATCCATGAGTTATTATAATGTTCCTTGAATATCCATATACCAGGCAACTTGTATTGATTGGCAATTATGTGAATTGTTTGTGAAACTCTTTACTTGTATGGTTATCTAATAATTGTCCCTAGTCGGAGTTCATGCGAGGACACACGTGAATATTAGACTAGCACATCGATTGGTTGATGACTGTGTTTCACAAGTCATTGACATGGAGATGTCAAACCAATGATGTGGACACATGTTATGAACATGGGGTTGGACTAACCCAACATGAGACTAGCAATAATACTTGCAGCTCTCTCTACACATCGTGTACGTTTTATCCTTAGACCTGAGATTGTCGCATGTACTTGAGATGTGGATCGACCTACTTTGGGGCTATCAAACAGTACTCCGTAACTGGGTAGTTATAAAGGTAGCTTTCGGGTTTGTCCTAATACATGCTGCAAGGCATCGGTCAATCAAGATGGGATTTGCCCCTCTCTACTTGAGAGAGATATCTCTGGGCCCCTCGAGTGATCGGATCCAGAAATGCATGGCCGTGCTACATATGGTTAAGAGTTAACCTAGTAAAGGGATTCCGAATCACAGTATCGAGAAAGAGAGGTCAGCTTGGAGCTAGACCAAATATCGTGAGGCAAAGGGAAAGACATGTACTCAACCTTGTGATGGTTCGTCCGAATGATCTTTATATGCGTTTAGGAGTTGGCACGTCTTGCTAGAGGCCGCTACCAACTATTGACGGAGTAAGTGTACTCGCGTCATGTCTATACGTGTATGAACCTATAGGGTCACACAATTTAGGGGCTGGAAGCCTAATGAGGATTGGATCCGAATTAGACCAGGCTTAGGCTGCTAATGGGCTGCTAATGTAGAAGCCCACCAGGGATGCCTATATAAGAGAGAGTGAGGCGAGCTGAATAGGTGAGAGCATTCCACCCAGCCTCCACTCCTCTTCCGCCTGTGTTGCACGCGCAGACCTAGCAGTCTGGCGTGTGACGGCTTCCACTCCGGACATGTGGATACCTCGGAGGTGCTGCATCTGTAGCACTTAGACGAGCCGCGCAAAGGGGAGCTGCTCATGGGACGAGGACGAGGAGGAGACGTAGAACATCTACACTGCCGCAACGTGCTTCATCGAGTTCTGCACCTGCGCGTCTAGCGGTAATCCCGTGATCTATGACAATAGTATTCCTGGTTGACGCGGTAGAAAATTTTGATTTTACGCTAGTGTAGCCTACCCGTTACCCTACAGTGGTATCAGAGCCGATGCTATTCAGTCATAGGTTCGGGAAGTTTGCATATGGTGATATGTAGATTGATATGAATGATATGATCGTTTGTATGGCGGTGTTTCTGGATTGATCTATGATCTTACTTTCCGTGATCGTGATTCTAAGGTTGTCCAAGGACTTACCCCTACCGGTCGGTTTCCGCCATCGGGGTAGACAGTGACACATAAATCCTTCTGAATCACGCGAAGATCAATATGATTGATCGAATCGGGAATTAGATCTGAATCGACATACCGTGATCAAAGGAGTTTGGTCGAATCGGAACTATGGTCGGTTTATGGTAAATTTGATTTGCCGATCAAAATCCTTAAAGAAAATTGTATAGATTTGATCTCTGATTTTTCAAAGGTACCACGAGGGGCGCTGCCCCTTCGAACCCCGCAAGGGGAGACCCCCTAGACCCCCCTTAGTCGTAGCCCCCTTTTTGTATCTCGTTAAGGTTCATAGGTGGTACGATTTCACATGATCCGGTAGAATGCGATTCTATGCACAACTTGTTTTTGCAGGATTTATGTGATCAGTATGGCCCAAAAATGTATGTGATGCATGTATGTATTTTTCATGACCTGCGTGTCGTGAGTTGGGCAACACGGCTGGAGCCATATGTGTTGTCAATTATTGTAATGGCCTGCGTGCCAACTTGTGATGATCCCAATACCATGTAATTTTGATTACTAGATGTTAGGAGTAATAGCTTGTATTAGTTCTTGGAGAACTCATCACTTGGAGGATGGCTCGCATAGAGCATGAAGATGGAGATCATCATGGTGGACAGGTTCTATGGCGATGGAGATCACCATGAGAAAATGGGCCATACTGTATCACATCTATGTGAATGCTATTCTTATACGTTTTACTACTATGCATGCTTAGATGATAGAAGTAGAACGATCCCTCACAAATTTTAAGTTAAACCATGCCCTCCCAACCAAACCTTGCACCATCCTATGCCCTGTACAATCGTTGGTGGGTCTATGAAATTAGGGTGCCACGGTTTTCCTTGGCTGGATGGGTTTGTATCGGATACCTACACGCATAAGGGTTGGTGAGCTTAACAAGGTCATCTTAACAGTTAAGGACCTTGGGGCATAAAGGTTGGGCGCCTATTTTTGACATAGAGATGTCACCCAACAACAAGAGTCATATGTGATATGATTAGCAAAGGTTGCTTACCGATTTACCTTGTCTTCTAGTAGTGATGCTAAAGCTCACTAGTCGACTTGTTAATTGTGGATCTTGAATCACTTAGTATCAATAGAGGGATGTTGATTTAAGTGGGAGTATATGCTATTAAATAGTTTAATATGTTTTACTCTTTCATGGTTACATGGCTTAGTATTTTGCATTTTTTTTGTTGTACATCAATGGCACCGAACAATTCATCACCTTTTGCTTTGCGTTCGATTCTTGAAAAGGATAAACTAAATGGAACAAACTATTCGGACTGGGTCCGTAACCTGAGAATTGTTCTCAGGGCTGAGAAAAAGGAAACTGTTCTGGATACCCCAATCCCAGATGAACCTGCTGATAATGCAACCTGCTACCCTTAAGAATGCCTACAAGAAAGCATGTGATGAATCTCTTGAGGTTAGTTGTCTTATGCTTGCATGCATGGAACCTGATCTTCAAAAGCAGTTTGAGGATCAGGAAGCGTACGATATGATCGTTGCGCTTAAGGACATGTTCTAGACTCAGGCTAGGACTGAGAGGTACAATGTCGCTAAGCCCTTTGTGGAATGCAAGATGGCAGAGGGAGCAGCTGTAGGCCCCCATGTGATCAAAATGGTTGGTTACAGTCAGACTTTGGAAAAGCTTGGTTTTCCATTAGGCCAAGAGTTGGCCACTGATTTCATTTTGGCATCTCTTCCATCTAGCTATGGGCATTTCATTTCAAACTACCATATGCATGGGGTGGAGAGGGGCCTTAATGAATTATGTGGGATGCTGAAAACAGCAGAATGTGACATTAAGAAGTGTGCAGGGCATAGCCATGTGATGGCTGTGCAGAACAAGCCTAGCTTCAAGAAAAAGGGCACTTCTTGGCAGAAGAAGAAGGGCAAGGCTAAGGATACGATCCCTAAGCCAAACCCTGCACCCAAGCAAAAGGCTGGTCCTGCAGGAGACTCTGAGTGTTTCTTTTGTCACGAATATGGCCACTGGAAGAGAAACTGCAGCAAGTACCAGGCTTCTTTGAAGAAGAGTGGCAGTAAGAGTACTTCCCACTCAGGTACGCTTGTTGTAAATGTTGTGGACATTTTTCTCGCAGATTCTTATGATTACTCTTTGGTATTTGATACCGGATCGGTTGCTCATATTTGCAATTCGATGCAGGGGCTAATAAGGACTAGAGAAGTGCAGAAAGGCGAAGTGGATTTTCCCGTCGGAAATAAAGCAAGGGTTGCTGCATTGTTCGTCGGCGTCATGCAACTTCACCTTCCGTCAGGATTTATCATGGAGTTGAATAATTGTTATTACATTCCTAGTATGGGTCGAAACATTTTATCACCTTCATGTTTGATGAGGGATGGTTATTCATTTGCGAGTACAAACAATGGTTGTGTAATCTCTAAGAATGCTATGTTTGTGGCTGATGCTCCCATTGTGAATGGGTTATTTATTTTAAATCTTGATAATGCATGTGTTTACAATGTTAGTGCTAAAAGGCTTCGGACAAATGATTTGAGTCCTACCTATCTATGGCATTGTCGTTTGGGGCATATAAGTGAAAAGCGCATGAAGAAGCTCCATGGTGATGGTCTTCTAACTTCGTTTGATTTTGAATCATACGAGACATGTCAAGCTTGTTTACTTGGAAAGATGACCAAGACGCCTTTTACGGGGTTTCCCGAGAGAGCGACAGACTTGTTGGAACTCATACATACTGATGTATGTGGACCAATGAGCACGACAGCCAGAGGAGGATATCACTACTTCATTACTTTCACTGATGATTTCAGTAGATATGGCTATGTCTACTTGATGAAGCATAAGTCTGAAACTTTTGAAAAGTTCAAAGAGTTTCAAAATGAGGTAGAGAATCAACGTGGCAAGAAAATAAAGGCCTTGCGATCTGATCGCGGAGGTGAATATTTGAGTCACGAGTTTAGCAATCATCTTAAGAGTTGCGGAATTGTTCCACAGCTCACGCCGCCCGGAACGCCTCAAAGAAACGGGGTCTCTAAACGGCGTAATCGAACTTTGTTGGACATGGTTCGATCGATGATGAGCCAGTCGGATTTACCATTATCATTTGGGGTTACGCGCTAGAAACAACAGCTTTCACACTAAACAGGGTACCATCTAAATCCGTAGTTAAGACACCATATGAGATGTGGACTGGAAAGAATCCCAGTTTGTCTTTTCTAAAGATTTGGGGTTGTGATGCATTTGTCAAGCGACTTTAGTCGGACAAGCTAACACCCAAATCGGATAAGTGCATTTTTGTGGGATACCCAAGGGAAACCTTAGGGTATTACTTCTACAACCGAGAAGAGGGCAAAGTGTTTGTCGCTCGTAGCGGTGTTTTCCTAGAGAAAGAGTTTCTCACAAAGGGAATGAGTGGAAGGTCGGTGCGACTTGAAGAAGTTCAAGATGAGCCAGTCGGGGATGCTTCTACGAGTGATGCTATTGTAGCAGAACAGGTTGAGGAACCCGTGGCAATAGAAGCACCACAGCCACGAAGGTCGGCGAGGCTCCGCGAAGCGCGAGAGTTATTATTGTTAGACAATGATGAGCCTGCGACCTATGCAGAAGCGATGGTGGACCCAGACTCTGAGAAATGGCTGATTGCCATGAGATCCGAGATAGAGTCCATGGGAGACAATCAAGTTTGGAACTTGGTTGACCTGCCTGATGGTTTTAAAGCCATCGAGTGCAAGTGGATCTATAAGAAGAAGATTGATATGGATGGAAATTTTCACATCCATAAAGCTCGATTTGTTGCAAAAGGTTTTCGACAAGTTCAAGGAGTTGACTACGACGTGACTTTCTCGCCCGTAGCGATGCTTAAATCTATACGGATCATTCTAGCCATTGCTGCACATTTCGATTATGAGATATGGTAGATGGATGTCAAGACGGCTTTCTTAAATGGAATCCTTTCTGAGGACGTGTATATGATGCAGCCCGAAGGTTTTGTCGATCCAAACAATGCTGGAAAGGTATGCAAACTTCAAAAGTCTATTTATGGGCTGAAGCAAGCATCTCGGAGTTGGAACATTCGATTTGATGAAGTTGTAAAGGAGTTTGGCTTCACCAAAAACGAACAAGAACCTTGTGTGTATAACAAAGAAAATGGGAAATCACTTGTGTTTCTAATCTTATATGTGGATGACATATTATTGATTGGAAATGACATTCCTATGCTCGAGTCTATTAAGACCTCATTGAAAAATAGTTTTTCTATGAAGGACTTGGGAGAAGCGGCATATATTCTGGGTATCAAGATCTATAGAGATAGATCAAGGAGGCTAATTGGATTAAGCCAGAGTACGTACATTGACAAAGTGTTGAAACGGTTCAGCATGGAAGAGGCTAAGAAGGGGTTCTTGCCCATGTCTCACGGCATTAAACTCAACAAGACTCAGTGTCCTTCGACCACTGATGAGCAAGAATGCATGAGTAGGGTTCCATATGCTTCGGCTATTGGATCCATCATGTATGCAATGACATGTACTCGCCGAGATGTTTCCTATGCTCTAAGTGTTACGAGCAGATACCAGGCTGATCCAGGTGAGATTCACTGGACAGCAGTAAAGAATATCCTTAAGTACTTGAGAAGGACTAAGGATATGTTCCTAGTTTATGGAGGTGAGGTTGAACTCAGTGTAAAGGGTTACACAGATGCGAGTTACCTTAATGACTCAGATGAATCAAAATCGCAATCAGGTTATGTGTTTGTCATGAATGGTGGTGCTGTGAGCTGGAAAAGTTCCAAGCAAGATACAGTGGCCTCCTCTTCAACAGAACCTGAATATATTGCTGCCTCGGAGGCTGCAAAGGAAGCTGTTTGGATTAGGAATTTCCTGATCGCTCTTGGTGTGGTTCAGGGCTCGTCCAATCCCTTGGACGTTTATTGTGACAACAATGGTGCTATTGCACAAGCCAAAGAACCTAGACAGCACCAGAAGAACAAACATATTCGCATGCGCTACCATCTGATTCGTGAGTTCATTGATGAAGGTAGTGTCATGTTATGCAAAATACATACGAACTCAAACGTTGCTGATCCCTTGACTAAGCCACTCCCGCAGCCTGCGCATGAAGCGCACACAAGAGCAATAGGTATTAGATATTGTCTAGATTGACTCTAGTGCAAGTGGGAGACTGAAGGAAATATGCCCTAGAGGCAATCATAGAGATGATTGTATTTCATGTGTATCCATGAGTTATTATAATGTTCCTTGAATATCCATATACTAGGCAACTTGTATTGATTGGAAATTATGTGAATTGTTTGTGAAACTCTTTACTTGTACGGTTATCTAATAATTGTCCCTAGTCGGAGTTCATGTGAGGACACACGTGAATATTAGACTAGCACATCGATTGGTTGATGACTGTGTTTCACAAGTCATTGACATGGAGATGTCAAACCAATGATGTGGACACATGTTATGAACATGGGTTTGGACTGACCCAACATGAGACTAGCAATAATACTTGCAGCTCTCTCTACACATCGTGTACGTTTTATCCTTAGACCTGAGATTGTCGCATGTACTTGAGATGTGGATCGACCTACTTTGGGGCTATCAAACACTACTCCGTAACTGGGTAGTTATAAAGGTAGCTTTCGGGTTTGTCCTGATACATGCTGCAAGGCATCGGTCTATCAAGATGGGATTTGCCCCTCTCTACTTGAGAGAGATATCTCTGGGCCCCTCGAGTGATCGGATCCAGAAATGCATGGCCGTGCTACATATGGTTAAGAGTTAACCTAGTAAAGGGATTCCGAATCACAGTATCGAGAAAGAGAGGTCAGCTTGGAGCTAGACCAAATATCGTGAGGCAAAGGAAAAGACATGTACTCAACCTTGTGATGGTTCGTCCGAATGATCTTTATATGCGTTTAGGAGTTGGCACGTCTTGCTAGAGGCCGCTACCAACTATTGACGGAGTAAGTGTACTCGCGTCATGTCTATACGTGTATGAACCTATAGAGTCACACACTTTAGGGGCTGGAAGCCTAATGAGGATTGGATCCGAATTAGACCAGGCTTAGGCTGCTAATGGGCTGCTAATGTAGAAGCCCACCAGGGATGCCTATATAAGAGAGAGTGAGGCGAGCTGAATAGGTGAGAGCATTCCACCCAGCCGCCACTCCTCTTCCGCCTGTGTTGCACGCGCAGACCTAGCAGTCTGGCGTGTGACGGCTTCCACTCTGGACGTGTGGATACCTCGGAGGTGCTGCAACTGTAGCACTTGGACGAGCCGTGCTAAGGGGAGCTGCTCGTGGGACGAGGACGAGGAGGAGACGTAGAACATCTACACTGCCGCAACGTGCTTCATCGAGTTCCGCACCTGCGCGTCTAGCGGTAATCCCGTGATCTATGACAATAGTATTCCTGGTTGACGCGGTAGAAAATTTTGATTTTACGCTAGTGTAGCCTACCCGTTACCCTACAAATACAACGACAATAATTTTTGGAAGCTATTTATTAGACTTGAATCCCTACTTCCTTCTATGAAGGCCTTTCTTCCACTTTTATATCGAGTCTCCACCTTCTATCTTTATGCACCAGTTAAGAGAGCATAGTTTTCATTCTTAGTTCTATGTGAATTGTCCCAAGACTTGTTGATTGATGTATAACTTTGATATTGCTTGTTCCTAAACTATTTGTATCTAGTCACCCTTATAAACTTTGAAGGTGTCCTATGCATTTATGTTTTGCTACTCTATGAGGGACAAGCTGAATACCATTCTCATTATGGTTTCTTTATATGAAACAAACAAACGTCTTGCAAAACATTGTTATTAATGAATCTTTTGTTTGTGCCTTTTCATGTTACAACATAGTTGCTATGTCTTATTGTTAGAACTCTATCTTTCATGATTCATGTTTAGAGTACCTTAATCCCAGCTATCAATACTTTTACAATAATAATGATCAAGATTATGTTGTCTGCATGTCACCTTAAATATTGTATTGTTTTGATCGTTTACCTACTCGAGGACGAGCAGGAACTAAGCTTGGGGATGTTGATACGTCCATAACGTATCTATAATTTTTGATGGTTTTATGCTAATAATATGCTTTTGACGCTCCTTTTTGTATAAAGTTTATGATTTATTTGGACTAACCTACTAATAGTTGCAAAAGTGCACAATGTTCTTGTTTTACACTTTTATGTGTAGAAATAACCAAGAATACAAGTGGAAACCTTGTTGGAGTCAAATTGGGATTTTTCTAGAAATCTGTCTCAGAACTCCTTTTGACGCTCATAACGTATCTATAATTTTTGATGGTTTTATGCTAATAATATGCTTTTGACGCTCCTTTTTGTATAAAATTTATGATTTATTTGGACTAACCTACTAATAGTTGCAAAAGTGCACAATGTTCTTGTTTTACACTTTTATGTGTAGAAATAACCAAGAATACAAGTGGAAACCTTGTTGGAGTCAAATTGGGATTTTTCTAGAAATCTGTCTCAGAACTCCTTTTTAAGATGGTCACGTTTCGGGCGGAAGACGGGTTCAAACGGAAAACTTTTTAACTACAGAGTTCTTGGAAATTTCACGACAAACATTCTGGATATAAAATTTATCTGATTCTGAGTTTGGACGGGCCTTTTAGGCCCGATTTACTGCAGCCCAAGATGGGTTGATTGGAATCTGAGAAGCTATATAAAGGGAGGAAACCTAATTCGCCCAGGGCATCTCCACCCATGAATTTGCAGCCACCAAAGCCACGTTTTTACCTCCCCCATGGATCCCATCTTCATGGGGGATGGCTCCCAAGAATCCATGAAGGAAGGGGGCTAAGGGGCGGTGCTCCCCCGTGATACCGGTGGCGGGGAAGGAGTCCCCCGCACCACTGCCGGCGCCGCCGCCGCCGCCTTCTTCACCATCTTCACCGCCATCTCCATCACCTAATCCTCCTAGTATGCAGAGGTTTCGCCTGTGCGAGTTGAGGTTGTAAGTTGTGGGTGCCCTAAAGGCTGGTCCCTAGGATGGCTTATATAGATGTTCGACCTAGGGTTATAGGAGAGAACTATCTAGATACAATACCGAGTTAGTTAGAAAGTACATATTCGACTACAAGTAACTAAACAGGCCTAAGTTGGCAAGTCTTCTGGGCCTTCCCGTAGCAGGATGGACCTCCGTCTTCTCTCCCTGACTGGGCTGCCTATGAAGCAAAGCTCTAACCCGAAGTGGGCCACCCTTGTCAGCAAGTCATAGTGCATATATCCGGAAAGTATATCTCCAACAGTAGCCCTCGGGAGCTTCCAAGATCCAAAGGCGGATTTCATCGTCTATCTTGATCTTTCTTTGGCTGTAGAGTCTTGAAGGGTTCCTGAAACTCCAAAAAAATAGGATCCTGGTCTCAAATTGAGTCGGACCTATGAGTATTTTGTTATGGTTTTCCCTAGCTTGATTTTCAAAGTAAGCCGGAACTTGGTCTCTGACGTATCCTGACATCAGTCAAGGTCAAGTATTATCACTAATAGACATTCTTGTCAGTGTGACCATTGGTGGTCCGCTTCATGCGGAACCGAGGCACCGTTTCAATGCATGAACAGAGATCGAGGAGGCATAATCTTCTCGAGGAAGTTTCCCAGTTCCTTCCATGATGCGTGGCATGATTTACTGTTCGTTCACATGAATCTTGATGCAGGTGAGGTTCATAACGGGTCTACATCTCCTCATTTTACTCTCACCAGCGCCTTTGCCCTCATCTTCCTCCGAGCAAAGCATCACTCTTTCCTCCTTTTCCTTCCCCAAACCCACAACACCGCCTACCTAAGGTCACCGCCTCCGACCAAATGGCTGACACATCTTCTTCTAGTACAGCAGCGATGAAGACAGCGGCGACATCCATGGCGATAGAGAAAGAAAACTTTTGTGGGCTCTGGATCTCCTGCGAGCTCGACGATGAGAAGTTGTGTAGCGTCAAGAAGGAAGGCCTCCTCTGTGCTGGTGAATGGCAGAGCGGATTTAACGAAATCATACCTGCCCCTCACGCCGACGAGAGGGTCCACTTCGGCACCCATTTGGATTGAGGTTTGAGTTTTCCTCCCTTAGAGTTCTTGTCTGAGGTTATAGATCAGTATGGAGTTCAACTCCACAATTTCCCCCAATATGACTCTAGATCTTAGTGCTTTCGTATCCCTTTGCAAGGGTTATCTGGGAATAAAACTGAGTCCCATTTTGTTCTAGTACTACTTTGATACCCAGAGAAATTCATCACTGTCGGTAATCCTTACACTATCGGTACACCGAGCCTGACCCTTAGGAGAGACCAAGTCTACCTCAAGGTTATAGAAAGTGAGTCAGTGAAGAGGTGGACATCCATGTTCTTTTATCACAAGGACAAACTGGCTCCCAGCAAATAAGAAGCTTTGCTGGCTTTTCTCGACGGTGTCGCTGCCTCGCGAGAGTCTTGGGATGCAGATGCTCCGTCTCTCACTGAAAATTTGATCCGTGCCAAAAGGCGGATTGAATATCTGATGAAGCACAAAGGCCTAAAGGGATCCGACCTAGTCCACTATTGGATGGCACGTCAGATTCAACCCCTCTAGCACCATGGTGTCCACCTCATGCACACAGTCACCAATAGCAAGAAAGACAGTCTGAGGATCAGCCTGCTCCCCATCCTAGATAAGGAGTACGAGACTCGGATCAAATGGTTGATCAAGGAGCAGGTTGAGAAGAAGATTCTAGATATTTCTCTGGACATGTTCACGGTTGATAAGCCTTTGACACTAATAAGTTTTCTGATAGATTCTTTCACACTCATTGATTTGCTCATCTATACTTTTTATTTGCAATACTGAGATAATTTGTCTTTCAGCTTGTTGCCCTCCTCGAGTTGGAGCTTGCTCCTCTCGAGGGATATCCACCTGAGGATCCGGCTCCTCAGGTGGATGAAGAACTTGAAGTTTTGTCGGAGACGCTTACCCGGAAGCATAAATCTCCGACCGTTTCTATTGGCACACAAAAAGTGCCTATTGTAAAGAGGTAAACTTCTTCATAAGGTTTTGTACTTTAATTCATGTTCCTCCTAAATTGCAACGATCTTATTCTGCTACTATCCTGGGACAAGACAATTATCAAAGACAAGGCTAAAATAAATTCGGGAAGACTCAGCACTAGCAGAATAAGAGGCTAGTTCCACATTAACATTAACATTTAATAAGGGGCTAGTTCTGCATGTTTGACAAAACCTGTGGGAACATCTATGAATTTGTACTTGGACAAAATGGGGTGTTTGAAATTTTTTTTTCTATTTATTGTAATGAGTGTATTTACAGATTTGTTAATTAGGCTTTTTAAAAAGAAAAAGAGACAACACATGCATTGGGTTGGATCTACTCCATAGTGGGCCGAAGGGGAGGAAATCGGCCCACCCGGAACGCACTGCGCATAGGAGCAGTGGGTTTGAACCCCGTAGCGGGGCTCACTTGTCAGCCAACATGGAGACTCGAAATAATATGGGGAGATCTCAACTGTTGGTGTAAGAACTGATCGACAACTGACCCACACCGCCTTCCTCATGACAAATACGACTTCGACAGAATCCTAGGGCACTTAGGATCTGGTTAGGGGCTCACCTGGGCACGTGGATAGGTGGCAGCGAGCCGACAGGTAGAATCGGAGCTTGATGGTGAGCTCGGGGATGGGCGGCGGTAGCCATTTCGGTGTAGATCTAAATTCACGCACATCCTGCAATGGAGCAGGCTCGGGATCTCACCAGAGAGCACTTCTGGACGTCTGTCTGTCGCCGAGATGATGTCTAGGAGAGTCAAGGGGTGGTGGAGTTCCTGGGATGGTCTCTAGCGCAACCATAGAGTTTCATAAAGGTTAATCTCATTGACAAAGATCACCTCGGGTCTGCACCGGTGGAGTTGGCTCCGATGTCCCTACAACAAGGAGAAAGACACAGGGAGGTGGATAAGGTAAAGGGAAGCCTAATAGAGAGAAGAGATGTAGTTGGGGAAGGTCGATGGTGACCAGGTACATCACCTCTTGAAGGAAGCCGAGAGGGAAACTTCTCCTTCTCCCTAGAGCTAGGGAGATCTTGGATGAGCTAGGGCTCGTGGGGGTGAGAAGTGGGAGGGAGAGGAGAGAAATGAGAAGATTCTGCAGCCGGGGTGGCCTCTGGCCTATTTAAACCGAGAGGTATGGGTGTATCATGGACTAAATCCATAGAGAGGCAAGGGAGGGTGTGGTGAGTGATGGTTAGGCCTCATGGGCGGTGGAGGGGGTCAAGCTATTGTGTTCTGGTTGTGCAGCAGGACAAAGGGGAGTAGGGTTGCTGCTATGGGTTAATTTATGGCAAGTTTGGATGTTTTCTTTTGTCTCCCTAGATCCAAGCATAAGATACAAAGGAGAGGGTTTGGGTATTGTGGATCTACAGTGCCGTGACTAGAGGAGTGATGGTCTGCTGTGGAGAATTGCTGGGCAAGATTGGATGTAGTTTAGTTTAGTTTTAGTTTCAAAGTTATTCAAAATTCAAATCTTCCATACTTGAATATCATGATAAACTTCTCAAAAACTGATCTTGGCAAGAGGGTTTTATAGTGCTGGTACATGGGTAGACTCAATATGCATGTCCCTGATTTATTTGGGAATTTTCTAATTATTTTAGATCATCATAATATCAGTTATTCAAATATTCTTGAACCTGTTTTATTGCATTCATTCAAGATTTTTGAATTGGAAAAGATGCATTTTTGGTTGGATTTGGTACCAAATATGAGTTCACACATTTTAGGAATTTCCCAAGATTTATTACTAAAGGAAAGTATTTAAAACATTTATTTTCTTATTTCTACCATTTAAGAAAAGGGCAAAAAGAAATAATAAATCTCTTAAAAAATATTTATTTTTGAAGTGGAGGATAGGGTATGATATGTAGGACACAAATGTGCTAAAATTTGGTCAAGTGTTTTGGACAAATGCAAACTTTCATTTATAGATAGGGTTTTGAGATTTTGTCAAAAGAAAGGATTAAATACATTTTGGTTCAAAATAATTATGGATATCATTTGCATAAACATATATCCAAGGGAAATTATGTCCACATATTGTATCTATCATTTTCAACCGTGGGGTTTGCGAATCCAACTTGATTTGGAAGGTAAGCAAGATATAGATGATCTTAGGCATTGCTATTTTTATACCTTCAGAACCTTGTTGGATCTTGGAGCTCAGAGCTCCCCTTGGGTCATGGGATATATGGATAGATAGACCAAGTTATGTAGATCACCATGGAGCAAATAGTTGAGGTTGATAATGATTGAGCTCTCCAAGGATTAATGCAAAACTTTGAATAAAATAAGGGTGCCAAAACAGTTGACAAATAGCCTCCAAAACCATGTGGGTTTTACAAGAAAAAATCTCCAATTGAAACAAGTGAAGTAGTTATGGATATACCTTCATGATTATAGTACAATCATGCAAATATTTGGTCCAAATAATATGGCATGGAGATGTGAGCTTCTACCAAAATAGGCATGTTGGGAAGATTTGCAGGAAATATTAACTTCTTGCCTGCAAAACCATCAACAACAAGTGCTTTAAAGGATGATCTATCCAAGGTAAAGTGTGGGAATTCATTGTCCTTAAGATGGTTTACAAAATGGTTCAAGTGCATTTCCAAAAATGCACAAGAGTTTAGAAAGAGAGAGACTCAAAGGTGTGATATTGGTAACACTTTTCCAAACTTGGCCATTTTTTGGTAGTTGTAGGGTTTTTTACTAGAAATCAAGTAGGGATGAATCTCGAAGGATGAAAGGTTCCAAACTAATCATTAAGGTGATAAGGTTGATGGGTATATTGAGTAGAAGGGATCCATTCTTAGAGTTAGTCTTTAATGCCTAGGAAACTTCTGGAAATCATTAAGTCTCTACTAATCCAGTTAAGGTGTTTTAGATCATCACCTAGTGGTTAGGGATTCGATCTATCTTTGTAAACTTGCTTAAGGTTTGTATTCTTAAAATATCTTGATCCTATCGGATGATCTCCTAGTGTAGCTCATACTACTTCCTAGGCAAACAAGTCAAATGGTAGGTCAAGGCAATTCATCACACAACAGATCAAGGCAATTTCATCTGACAACAGATAAAGGCAATTCATATTAGCAAGCATACCAATCTTCTATTAAGGTTATCATCAAGAATAGATTTAGATAAGGATGGGTAGTTTGAAAGGTTTGAGTTTTGAAGAAGGTAAGATTTCTTGGTAGTTCTACCAAGAATAGAATTTAAAAGCTTTATAAACGGTTTTGGAAATACCTAGGGGTAAGAGTAGTTGAAAACATAGGGAGAATATATCATATAGATCTCCATAGTTTATTAAATATAAGCTAAGAAAAATGTGGTTGCTGCAAAGGCATCTTGGCTCAAGTTTTGAAATGCCAGAACATTTGACATTTGCAAAATGAGCCAGGACAGTTTTGTTATATAGATTTTTTCAACTAAGTGTGAGGTAAGGAGTATATCATCTAATACATAGTCAGATGTATAAACCAACAAGCAATCAAGCAAACACTACATCACTAAACAAGAAAAAGCTTTTGTTCCCCTTGATTTTTGCATTCTGGACAATTAATCAGGGTTGCTGAAATTGGGATGTTACAACCTTGGAGGCCATCACTTTGAAGGCCAATTACTTTGGAGTGGGTGTTCCACTCATCTGGCCCAAGTGAGTATTGTCAAGGTCAAGCTATTGAGCATAAAAGAGCTCTTTATGGGAGGCAACCCATGTAAAATAAAGGTTTGAGTAAAGTTTTTAAGTTTATGTTTAATAAAGAGTACTACAAAACTCCATTTGAGGAAAAGAAGTTCGGTAGTACTTGAAATTCTGTTTTATTCATGTTGTTGTTGGTCGACAATATTTACTATCAATTTTCTATAAAAAAAACAAGGTATATCACTAAGTTAGAGGAAAAGAAATAGTTTTCGAAGAAACAATTTTTTTATGCACACAGAGAGTTTAACGACCAACCATACGGTAGGAATAAAAATTCTGGCCGTATAGTTCCGGTCGTATAGATATCTTTGCCATCGACAATTTTCTTTTCATATGCACAGAGAGTTTAACGACCGACTATACGGCGGGAATAAAAATTCCATCCATATAGTTCCGGCCGTATAGATATCTTTGCCATCGAATTTTTTTCTGTAATATGTACTACGAGTTTAACGACCAACTATACGGCAGGAATAAATTTTTTGGCCATATAGCTCTGGGTGTATAGATATCAGTGCCTCTGTACAATTTCTTTTCTAATGTACAGAGAGTTTAACGACCAACTATACGGCGAGAATAAAAATTCACAGTATAGTTCCGGTCATATAGATATCGATGTCTTTGTATATTTTATTTCGAAGGGACAGACAGTTTAACAACCAACTATATGGTGGGAACATTTTGTTCCGTCCTTATAGTTGCATCCGTATAGCTACGCCACCAGGAGGAAACCCTAAAATTTTGATAAAAGGCCAACTATATGGCGGGAACACATTGTTACGACTGTATAGTTGCACCCGTATAGTTGCGCCCGACCACAAAACCGCATGGGAAGGTACCTCCAACTCCAAAACTTCAATCCTTTTTCTTTCTTCCACCTTCAAACTCTCTCAAAACCTCAAGAGATATTCATTTTTGGTCAATTTCGTTCGATTTCCTCGCACATGAGTGATCTATGGTATGTTTCTCTTCTGATCGTCCAATTACTTTTTGCAAATTCATCTTTGATCTATTGTCATTATCAATCTAGGGTGAGACCTACTATGAACCAATTTCCACGATTTTCTTTCCTAGATTACTATCTTGAGGAGATTATTTAGTGTGCTACGATGAGGAATATGATGCACTTACTGTTGTTGGATTAAAAAGTTTTATTTTTGCCTTTCTTCAATGTTTTAGATGATGAACACAAGGAGCCAATCTCGTGCTCATGCCACCACTAGCGCTTCTCGGGCTGTCGCTCAGGAACGCATGGGGATACGGTTTAGGGATGAGGCCCATCGTGACCACTTCAACGGGATCAAGAATCATGAAGTGAAGGCCACCAAGTGGGCTTGCCCCATTATATTGAACCAACTCTGTATTTCTGATGACTTTAATTTACTTGGGAATAGAGCTGGCCTGTAAAACTTTGTGTACAATGATGTACCTACTTATCGTTGCTTAACCATTGAATTTCTAAGTTCGTTGCGAAGAACCGTTAAACAATGGCAAGGAGAGGATACTATTTCTTTCTGTTTGATGAACGAAAACTACACTTTAACTTTAGAAGAATGGTGCGCATGTTTTAATTTGCCAAACAATGATATTCATGCCTTACACGCATCCTTTAGTGACTTAGAACCTACCCCTGAACAATACTATAATGGAATGAGTTTCACTAGTAGAGTGAATAAGGGGAAGAATATTCAACATCCTACAATCCGCTATTTGTTCTATGTTATTGCTAACACCTGGCAGGCACGTAATGAGATTATGAGACTCGACGAGGAGGACATCCTAGTCCTCACAAAGGCTACTTACATCAACTGCAGCTTGTCACTCAACTTGGGCGCCATCTTGTGTGCTACTTGGAGCACCAAGCCTCCCAAAGCCAAGGACCGAGCACAGGTGGAGGCATCATCACCGTGCTTTAGAAGGTGCATAACATTCTTTTCATATAAAATTATGAAATGCGACTATTTTCTAATTTTTAATGTTTTTTGAAATTAGTTATGCCGATTTTAGGATGTAGTCAAAACAGCGAGAGTGACTCATTAGGTGTTCAGCCTCGCTAAAATCATAGTGGATCTCTAATAAAATAACATATTGTGAGTCTAAAAATGATTTTTAGAAAAAAAATCATGAGCATTAGATCATATACATGTAGTTCAAATCTGACCCACTTTCTACCGATTTGCCTGGCATTTGTCTTTTTCATGAGGGCTGGACGGAAAGGTTTGAGATACCCCGGTTGGGACATTGTCCATGTAAGGTGGTGTAGTATTTTTGTAAAATATGGTGGTAACATTTTGAATTATCCCTTTTGTGGTTGCATCACAGAACGCCACTTTTTGGCGCTCAGAAAATGGAAAACGCATTTTTGAGCAATGAAAAGGAAAAAATTCCTCAAGCAACATTGCTCGCCATCCCAATATGCATATGTGTGCATAATATGGGGACATTATCACAAACTATGTCACGATTCTGGCCATAACATTGGTCTTTTGACTTAAAAGCCATGAAACCTCGAACATGATAGGTCATTTATGAGAAGGCTTTTTAAAGATATTTACAATATACCAAGTTTGGTATTTTTCATTGCAACTATGTCACATAATATGACACCACGCGAAGGATTTACCTTGTTTCGACTGTTTTTGAATTTATTATGCTTGTTTCAAACTATGGTAAAAACGGTGGGCATGGAGGTTCTTTTGTAGGGGATGACCGTTGCTAAAAATTTAGTGGATGTCTGATAAAATAGCATATTTTGAGTCTAAAATGATTTTTACAAAAAATCATGAGCATTAGATCATGTACATGTAGTTCAAATCAGACCCACTTTCTACCTTTTCGGCAGACATTTGTCTTTTTTGCGAGGGCTGGACGGAAAAGTTTGAGATACCCTGGTTGGGACATTGTCCATATAAGGTGGTCTAGAATTTTTGAAAAATATGGTGGTAGCATTTTGAATTAGCCCTTTGGTGGTTGCTTCACAAAACGCCCCATTTTTTGGCGATTGAAAATGCAAAATGAATTTTTTGAGCAATGAAAAGGAAAAATTCCTTCCACAACATTGTTTGCCATCCCAAGATGCACATGCATGCACAATATGGAGACCTTATCACAAACTATGTCGCGTCTAGCCATAACATTGGTCTTTTGACCTAAAATCCATGAAACCTCCAACATCATATGTCATTTTTGAGAAGGATTTTTAAAGATATTTACAATATACCAGTTTGGTATTTTTTGATTGCAAATATGCCACATAAAATGACACCATGCAAAGGATTTACCTTGTTTGGACTACTTTTTGAAATTATTATGCCTATTTCAAACTATGGTCAAAACGGTGGGCATGAAAGTTCTTGTCTAGG
Organism: Avena eriantha; assembly: GCA_910589775.1. Lineage (NCBI taxonomy): Eukaryota > Viridiplantae > Streptophyta > Magnoliopsida > Poales > Poaceae > Avena > Avena eriantha. Next base: position 436,872,292 of record OU342740.1, on the reverse strand, counting down.
GGATGAGCCTCGCTAAAATTTTAGTGGATCTCTGATAAAATAGCATATTTTGAGTCTAAAAATGATTTTCACAAAAATTATGAGCATTAGATCATGTACATATAGTTCAATTCGGACCGACTTTCGACCTTTTCAGCAGACATTTTTCTTTTTCACGAGGGGTCGACGGAAAGGTTTGAGGTACCCCAATTGGGACATTGTCCATATAAGGTGGTCTTGTATTTTTGTAAAATATGTCGGTAGTATTTTGAAGGGATTTCTATTTTCATGCCCTCGGTTTGTTAGTTGTACTCAGTTTTCCCCAGCCTCTTAAAGTTTTCTCACTTTTGCCCATCTTCTTGTACAAAACTCTTATACGATATGAAAACTCATTGTACACCAGCCTTGTCGTTACGTGCTGACAAGTGGAGCCGTGTTTAGTCGGGTCCCGTATTGGACCCTCGTCGTTACGTGCTGATAAGTGGGGCCACGTTCTGTTGGGTCCTATAGTGGACTCTTGCCACTACATGCTAACAAGTGGGGCCACGTTCAATCGGTTCATGTAGTAGACACCTCTCTCCACTTATCCAGATCAGCATGGGACCCACAACTTATCCACATGAGAACCGGACCCACAACTTACCCAGGTTGGTGTTGCAAGATGGGACCCTGAGCCAGCCCTGCCCCCATGCCCATGCCGTTATCTCCCCTTTCTTCTTCTTCTCCGGTGACAGTGGCCCTTCTCCGTTGACGGCGGCCCTTTGTCTAGCTTCATTTTCACAGAGTGAAATGTAATGCATAAACTTGCATATACGGAAATTATACACCTTTGAACTCTTTGAAATCGCACTTAGGACATGATAATTTTGTGCTAATAAAATCCTAATCATTTATCATTTCCATGGAGTGAAATATAATGTATAAACTCGTGTATACAAAAATTATAAACCTTTGAACACAATAAAATCGCTCTTAATACGTGATAATGATGTGCTAACAAAATTTTGAGAGATTATCATTTTCTCCCCCATTTTCATAGAGTGGAATGTAATGCATAAACTTGCATATATGAAAATTATACACATTTTAACTCTTTGAAATCGTAATTAATACGGGATAATGTCGTGCTAAGAAAATCTTGAGAGATTATCATTTTTATAGAGTGGAATGTCATGCACAAACTTGCATATATGAAAATTATAATCCTTTGAACACTGTGAAATCGCACTTAAAACGCGATAATGATGTGCTAACAAAATTTTGAGAGATTATCATTTTCTCCCCCATTTTCATAGAGTGGAATTTAATGCATAAACTTGCATATACGAAGATTATACACATTTGAATTATTTGAAATCGCAGTTAATACGTGATAAAATTGTGCTAAGAAAATCTTGAGAGATTATCATTTTCATATAGTGAAATATAATGCATAAACTTGCATATATGAAAATTATACACCTTTGAACTCTTTGAAATCGCACTTAGGACATGATAATGTTGTGCTAATAAAATCCTGATCATTTATTAGTTCTATGGAGTGAAATATAATGCATAAACTTGCGGAACAGAAAAATTATTGTGAAATCGCACATAATAAGTGATAATGATGTGCTAACAAAATTTTGAGAGATAATGCATAAACTTGCATATACACATTTGAACTCTTCGAAAAATGCACTTAATACGTGATAATGTTGTGCTAAGAAAATCTTGACAGATTATCATTTTCATAGAGTGGAATGTCATGCACAAACTTGCATATACGAAAAATTATACACCTTTGAAAACTTTCCCTTCAAATTATATTCAAAATCATTTGTTTATGGAGTTAAAGTACCGATGGCAAACTCATTATTTTGCATGGATAGAGGGGTGCCCCCGACAGATATAAGGGGTTATGTTGTCTGCTAGATTGTAGAGGATCAATGGTTGGTGGGCGCGATCCGCGTGACAATTGTCTCAAACAATCAAAGCATAGCAGCCAAGATGAGCACAGGTGTGAGAGTTTGTGACTAAGAGAGAGGGACAAACTGAGTAGAACTTAAAAACCAAGGGCAAAACTAAGTAGAACTAAAAAACCAAGGGCAAAACTGGCAAAGGGATTCAAATAGAAAATAGAAAGAGATTTAAAAAATGTAAAATGTGTATTTTATACAGTAAAATACATCTTAGCATACATCAAACTATTTGCAATTCAAATATACACCAGTTTAACAATTATTGCCTCATCTAGACAAACTATGTTTTGGGGAGGGATGTTTTGGGAAGAGGCTTGACTAGAAAGCCATGAACCTTCATAGATAGCAGGTGATTTGAGAAGTGGTGATTTAGGTTAAAACTTGATTTCTATACATTTCTTATGGTGGCAGGTCACATAATAAGACTCCCTGGGTATATGCCACTATGTTTTGATCTTTTTGATTTTTTTGTGCATATAATGACTCAATTAGCTTGCTAAAAACCATTCATTGATTCTATGTTGACCAGCCACCGGAGAGTAAAACTAAGTATATTGCACACGACAGTGTTAGTACAAAGGGCAAAACTAAGGACAACCAAACTGCCAGTGTTACAGTCGAGGGTATAACTGAGCACAACCTAGTCGCCAGGGTTAGGCACGAGGGAAAGACTCACGGTACGCATGTCGTGGTGCATGGGGCGGCAGCGTAGACGTGTGACCATGCACGGTGCAGTACAGTACGCGGTTACACGGTGAACGGTGGTGCAACGAAATGTCCCTTCCCTTCTCCTTTATAGAGGCCTCCTCACTCTCACTCACCCGCTCACTCACGCAACCGTCTCCAATATCCCATCACCTTCTGCAAAACCCTCAATAAAACCACAACCATGCCGACGATGGACTAGAACATCACGGTGGCCATCGTCGCCTCCAAGGCCGCCGGTGAGTAGGCCCCGTCCCCGTCTAGGCCCCCGTCGAGGCATCGAAGGCAGCCACCATCCCCATCCAGACCCTCATCCCCGCTTCTGCCGTAGCCGCCGATGAGGAGGCCCCCGCCGGTCTCGAGCAGATCCCGCCTAGATCGGACTCCTACGAGGAGGATGATTACATCAGGCCGGAGAACCTCTATGAGGCCAGCATCGCCGACCCATGGTCGGAGGTAACTAGAGTTTTCTCCCCTTCCCTTGTTCTTCCCCCATTCCCATCGTTGGATGCTAGATCGTATGTTATTAGGGTTCGGCTATTCGTATTTTCAATCCTTGGATGCTAGGTATTTTTATAGTAGCTAATCCTCTTGTGTTAGATCTCGTATTTCGATGAATCCCCCTATTCGTATTTCAATCCTATTTTATTTGTCCTTCGAGTTGAAGTTAAGGGATTCCCTAGTTAGTACTAGCGTCGATCTGTAGTTGGGATCAATATTCGATTTGGTTTGAGATTTGGGGAATGGGGAATAATCAAGGGATCTCAATCGGTGAATTTATGCAAATAATCAATCTCGGTAATCAAGGTATCTCAATCATGCCCTTATTGCACTATACTTTTTTCCAATAGGAGGATAGCAGTGACGTCTGTAGCGACGATGAGTCCAAGAACACCAAGACTCGTCAGGTGCTGAGGAGGCTAAAGTCCAGAAAGTATGATATCTTCTTCGCTGATGACGTCTACAGGTGCACCTTCTGCACCAGGAGGAGCCTCACCACCGAGTTCAACTTCCTCGTGAAGCATGCCAAGGACGTGAGGACCTGCAGCGTGTCCCTGAACGTCCATGAGTTTAGAGCCAAGCATCAGACACTAGGTTTTCACCTTTGCAACCTCCATAAGGTGTCCATCAAGGAGGGTCCCATGCCCCCGATTAAGCCCAAGGTGCCCAAGGTCAAGGGACTGGGCAGCAAGAAGTGGAGGAGGCACCAGAGGGAGGAGGCGGAGGCCCTCCTGGCGGAGGCCATGAGGGGCCACTGACTGCTGCTACTGTAAAGAAGCTTCTTTTGTATTGTTTGTGTTGAACTTGTTCGCTGCTGCTGCTGAGCAGGCTAACTGTCAAACCTTGTTAAGTACCGTACTATATATATCCTATATTAGCTGCTTTATTTACATCTACTATATATATCCTATATTAGCTGCTTTATCTACATCTGCTCTATTTACTGAATGTATTTATGGTGCTGGTTAGATTTGCTGCTCTAGATTTGCTACCAGATTGGGAACAAACGAGGGCCAAAAGGAATAATGAATGAAGAGAGAAGTTGTTCTAGATTTGCTACCTTTTAAAAAAAACACAAGTGTTAGCGAGAGAGAGGGGAAAAGGTGCTCTTAAAAAGGCAAATCATAAAAACAACAAAAAAGAAAACTTCCAATTTAGGCGACAGGGCGCGCGTAACCACCGAACGCACCCCACATGGTCCCACACCACATCCCATAACATGTTCCCAACAAACCGGCCCCACGCAGTCCCACATGGCACGGCCCCACACGTAAGCATAACGCATTCCTAACCAACCGACCCCACGTGGTCCCACACCATGCGGCCCCACACGTCCGCCAACGGTCAACCTGACGACAATTATCGTTCGAGATCTTTGATGAGTTTCTGAGAAGGGGATGGGAAAATTTGAGGAAAAGTTTAGCGGCTGGGGAAAATTGAGTACAACTAACGAACCAGGGGCACAAAAAAAGAAATCCCTATTTTGAATTATCCCTTTGGTGGTTGATTCACAAAACACCCTGTTTTTTGGCGCTTAGAAAATGGAAAATGCATTTTTTGAGCAACGAAAAGGAAAACTTCCCCTCCTGCAACATTGTTTGCCATCCCAAGATGCACATGCATGCACAATATGGAGACATTATCACAAACTATGTCGTGATTATGTCCATAATATTTGTCTTTTGACCTGAAAGCCATGAAACCTCGAACATGTTAGGTCATTTTTGAGAAGGTTTTTTAAAGATATTCACAATATAACAAGTTTGGTATTTTTCCTTGCAACTATGTCACATAATATGACACCACGCGAAGGATTTTCCTTGTTTGGACCGCTTTTGAATTTATTATGCCCGTTTCAAACTACGGTCAAAATGGTGGGCATGAAGGTTCTTGTCTAGGGGATGAGCCTCACTAAAATTTTAGTAGATCTATGATAAATAGCATACTGTGAGTCTAAAAATGATTTAAAAAAAAATCATGAGCATTAGATCATGTACATGTAGTTCAAATTGGACCCACTTTCTACCAATTCGGCAGACATTTGTCTTTTTCGTGAGGGGTGGTCAGAAAGGTTTGAGATACCCCGGTTGGGACATTGTCCATGTAACTAGGTCTAGTATTTTTGAAAACTATGGTGTTAGCATTTTGAATTAGCCCTTTGGTGGTTGCTTCATAAAATGCCCTGTTTTTTGAGCTCGGAAAATGAAAAATGCATTTTTTAGCAACAAAAAGGAAAACTTGCTCCTGCAACATCGTTCGCCATCCCAAGATGGACATGCATGCATAATATGGGCACATTATCAAAAACTATGTCGTGATTCTGGCGATAACATTGGTTGTTTGACCTGAAAGCCATGAAACCTCAAACATGATAGGTCATTTCTGAGAAGGTTTTTCAAGATATTTGCAATATACCAAGTTTGGTATTTTTCCTTGCAACTATGTCACATAATATGAAACCATGTGAAGGATTTACCTTGTTTGGACCATTTTTTAGTTTATTATGTCTGTTTCAAACTACGGTCAAAACGATGGGCATGAAGGTTCTTAGCTAGGGGCCGAGCCTCGCTAAAATTGCATTAGATCTCTGATAAAACATCATATTGTGAACCTAATAATGATTTTTGTGAAAATTCATGAGCACTAAATCATGTACCTATAGTTCAAATCGGACCCACTACCTACCAATTAGGCAAACATTTGTGTTTTTCACGAGGGGTGGACGGAAAGAATTTGAGATACCTCGGTTGAGACATTGTCCATGTAACATGGTCTAGTAGTTTTTGAAAAATGGGGTGGTAGTGTTTTGAAACTTTATTTCGTGGTTGGTCCACAAAACATCCCGTTTTTGACACTCAGAAAATGAAAAATGTTTTTTTGTCCCACAAAATGAAAACTTACTCTGGTAACATTGTTCACCATTCTAAGATACATATGTGTGCGTAATGTAAGCATATTATTACAAACTATGCCACGATTTTGGTTTACAAAACACCTGCTATCATTGTATTGGGAACGGCAGTACCTAAGTAGGTTAGATAGAGGTGTGGGGACTAGCAGGGAAGCTATCGACGGCGTCCACAGGCGGGATTGGGTACAAGCAAGTGTAGCTGGACACATGAAGTATCCAGGTTCGGAGCCCACGTGATGAGGTAAAGCTCCTACTCCTGCCAATCTGACTATGAGTGGTATACGGGCTACAATCGCTCCTTGAGCTGTATTCTCTAGATACTGCCTTAAATACACTGAGACCAACCCATGTATGTATCTTTCTATGTGTGCCCGAGTGAGCGAGCTAGCTAGCAGAGAGTGAGAGCGAGCTAGCTAACTATCGATTGATTTGTCTACCTCTCTCTGAACGTGAGCTTCCCTGGTGCCTTATAAAGGAAGCCCAGGGAACACAAAGGCCCACCTAGCCTAACTTTGCTATTCATGGTGTCATGCATGAGGTAATACACAGTGTACAGGTACAGGCATACTAGTGCATATGTGAGCAGCATGGCCTTGTCTTCTCGCTGTTTGTCCCTCTTCTTATCTTCTCGTACACTTCTGGAACATCTAATGTAGCTGGGGCTGGTGATCTGGGGAGGAACCAGCCGACTAGGGCGATCCAGCCTAGGCGCTGCGATCGGATCTAGCTTGGTCGAGCGGCAACAACCGGATGCCCCCAATCGGCCAGGAAGGTTGCCACCGGCCTAGGCGGGGCTTGGCCCATCCGGCCGTGGAGCAGCGGCCCACCCCGGAGGGAGGCACACGGCCCAGCCGGGCGGGAGCCAGGGTCCCGGAGCGGGCCCTGTGGGGAGCCGGCCCACGCGGGAACAGGGCGGAGAGGCCACTAGGGGGAGCGGGGACGAGGCGGGCCGGCCCAGCCGGAAGGAGGAGGTGGCACCGAGCGGCCGGCTGAGGCGAGGGGCCAGCCGGAAAGAGGAGTCGGCGGGGAGCGCTTGGCGGGCCGGCTGGAACTTCTCAGCTGGCCCAGACTGCGTTTGTTGTAGTTTTTCTATATTCTTTTGCCTGTTTTTGCCTTTTTTTATCCGTCTTGACTGCTTGTTTGGGGTACCCGGGGATAATCCCCTCGACACTAGCCCCCGAGCTCGTGCTGATTTCACCCGGAGGGGGAAATTCACATGCGCTCCAAAAAACTTGTCGTTGTCGTTGTAGATGAAGTACTTGAATGGCATCTGGCTGGACGCCTCCAGCCCGGGAAGCAACACAACTACCGCGGGGGCGCGCGAGCGCACAGGGTGTAGCCCCCGAGATTCGAAGTAGCTGGCGAAGACAGGTGCTTCGAATCTTCATCTGTACTTGAAATCCGACTCAGTGCAGTCGTGCAAAACAAACAAACAGAAGTGAACTTGTTGTCAATACATCAACATATAGTACACATGCTATCAACCGGATAATGGTTTTATTTTTTAAAAACTAGCTCGTGCTTTTCTGAATACTTAGTCACTTTCTCGTGCGCTCTGCTGTTTACGATGTGTCCTTGCCAGCTAGCCGGGTTGCGGTCTAGAGCCGGAACCAAAGGGGAGCTGATAGTACATTGCACATTTTACTAGGGGCTGAGCAGCCGGAAAATACCAACTAGGCACAAGGCCGGAATGTCCAATATGTCACACCCTTCGCCGTTTTTCAAGTGGGATGTCTCGGGCTTTTGCTCTTGCTAGCCGGACAGCCGGGTTGCGGTCTGTAGCTAAGACGAAGAGTGGGCCTCTAACACCGTCGCACACTGCTCAGTCGGTTTATAGGTTTAGCAGGCCAGGCCAAGCGGCGAGCCCCCGGGTAGGGGTTGCCAGCGCCGGAAAACTAAAAGCAGGAAGGAGAACAACATTTGGCGAGACTTCGAGGGTTGCTCGAAGTCCGAAAAAACACTCACATTATAGTTGTCGGTGTAGCAAGGTTAAAGACACGATTCCACAGGCGTTGCACATGCTGAAACGGTCTGACTGGGGTCCCAGTCGGATAGCCTGGCCCTAGTCGGACAGGCAACCAAACGCGGCGTAGCCGGATTTGGTCCCTAGCCGGCCAGACAGCCAACGCGCCAGGCCTCCGAGCTAGCCCGGCCCAACCAGAAAGGGTCCAGCCGGTCCAACCGGCAACCAAACTGGGCGAAGTCGGCCCGACTTAGCCGGAACGTGTCCGAACCGAGCGAGTCGTACAGATGAACAGGGTCAGCCTGACCGATTTAACCAAACAATCGGAACGGTCCAGCCGAACAGAATTTTTTCTCTTCTTCCTTCCTTGCCTTTTTCTTTCAGCCGAATTTTTTCTTCTTTTTCTAGCTGGATTTTTTATTTTTCTCTCGCCATTCTTTTTCTGGTCGTTTTGCCTAACCGGATGGCAACCAACCGTCCATTTCTCTCTTTCCTTTCTATTTTTCCTTTTACTCTTTCTCTCACCTGACTAGTACCAACCATACTTCTATTTTTTCCTCTCGATTCTTTCTTTTAGCCGGCCAGCGACCACTCCCTTCCCTCTTTTTCTTTTATCCCTCACGTCATTTTTTCTCTCCTTTCTTTTTGGAAAATAATCTCCATCCCCCGAACGATGCATCGTCCAGGTCGTCCTCCTCGCGTCCTCCCTCTGCTCCGACGCTACGCCCCGCGCGCCGCCCGACCCTCCGCCCCGCGCGCCGCCCGGTCCTCTGCCTGCGGGCGCCCCGCTCCGTGCTCCGCCTCTGGCCGGCCCGCCGCCTGAAGCAGCCACGCCCGTCGCCGGTGTGCCGCCGCCCCATCGCCAGGAGCTCGAAGCCCTCAACTCCCTCGATCTCGTGCCAGCCAGCCTCTCTCCCATCTGAACAGCTCGCTGGCGTCCATGGTTCCCGGCACCACCATCGCCCCGGGCCCATGCTGCTCCCAGCTGGCACACCATGCCACCGTCCATGGCCTAGGGTTGCCGCTGTGGCGCTGCTCTCTGCCACGTTTGTCTTTTTTTTGCTACCCGCGGTGGTCAAAATTGCTAGATATGGTAGTCGGCGTTGCTACATATGACAAACTATTTTTCTACATAGCATGTTTGTACTACAATGTCTTCGGTGAATTCGGGTTTTGTTACATGTTTGTTATTTTTTTGCTACATTTGTTTTCGGATTTTTCTATAATATCGTAAATGTTTTGCTGCGTGACATCCCCTGTGAGGTATTCGATGAGGTGTCTACAAAAGTCTCTGTCGATGTCTCCGACGAAGTAGGTTTTTTGCTACATTAGAAGAACTTTTTTGCTACAACTGTATTGTGGTTTTGCTACAACACTGTCAACTTTTTGCTACAAGGTCTCCGGCGAGAGTCACCGGCGAGTTTTTTCCAACGATGTTTCTGGCGAAGTCACTTTTGCTACATTAGTACAATTTTTTTGCTGCATGGTCTCCAGCGAGGTCTCCGGCGAAGTCTCCGGCGAGACATTCTATTTCTGGAACGAACCATTTTTTTGCTTCGGAAGCAAAAGCAGGGACATATGCAGCAAAAAGATGTGTCTTGCAGCAAAACGGGGATTTGAACCCTTTTCTTGGACACGTGGCAGCACGGGAAGGAGGACGATGGGTGCTTCCCATCGTCCGGGGGACGCCTAGCAGGCGCCTTTCTTTTTTCTAGTTGGAAGGCCCACCTCTCCTATCTCCCAACCGGCTCCACCACTTCCTCCTCTCCCCCTTTTTTGTTTCTTTTTTCTTTCCTCTTTCTAGTCGGGCGTGGCTTCTTCTAGGGGATTTTCTTCCCTAGCTAGGAGGGACACACGCGGGGAGGCGCTGCAGCGAGCGGCCTAGGCACGTGGCCCCGCAGAGGTGGCGCCGTAGAGGCAACACGGGCTGCGGCGGGCGGAGGAGCAGCGGACGGCGGGCGACGCGGTGGCGCTCTTGCGTGGGAGGCGCTGCAGGGGCGCTCGGAAGTGGGAACCGGAGGCGGGGGATGCGGGCGCGCGCGACAGCAGCCAGCTAGGGCGGCGCTGGCGGGCCGTGGCTCGGGCGCACGTGCGTCGATACACGGATGCGGTGCTGCGGACAAGACGCGGGCGGTGGCCAGGAGAAGCCGCCACAATGACGGGCGAGCGCTTGCGCCGGGCAAGACGGAGGGGCAGCGCTGCAAGGGAGGGCGCTGCGGGTGGCAGCACAAGGGGGATCTCAACGGAGAAGCGGACGAAGCGCGGAGGAAGAGGTCGCGGCGAACGAACGCGAGGGACGGGGAGGCCTGGTGGTGCGCGGCCACGCGCGGTCGCCGGCGTGAGCGGGGAGCTTGCGGAAGGAGGCGCGCGAGCCAGCGGCCGAGCTTGCTCGAGTATGTTGACGATGTGGCAGCTTGGCGACCAAGGAGAACGATGCGGACAGCAAGGCCGCCACCAACAAGATGGCCGAAGAAATGGACGGACGCGGGCTCGCGGAGTTTTACGAAGGAGCTCGCATGGGAGGTTGCCGAAGGTGCACGTGGACATGCGACCGTGCGACCGATCTGCCAAAGTTGAGGACGAACACGACAGCGTGGGCGACGCGAAGACGACGAGGATGATGATGGCGCGACAGCGGCGGTGAGCCCCCGAGCCTCTCGGTGAGACGACGGCGGCAAGCCCCTAAGAAACTCGGGGGGGGGGGGGGGGTGGAGGCGACGACGACGATGCGGTGGCGGCGACGATGAGCCCCTGAGAAACTTGACGGAGTGGAGTCGGTGGTGACTGCGCAGAGGCGGCGAGCCCCCGAGCTACTTGAAACGGCATCGAAGCCGACGATGACGAAGTGGTCTCGTGCGGAATGGAACTTCGGTCAAAGCTATCTTGCCCCATGGTGGGCGCCAACTGTCGTTATAATAGGAACAACAGTACCTAAGTAGGTTAGATAGAGGTGTGGGGACTAGCAGGGAAGCTATCGACGGCGTCCATAGGCGGGATTGGGTACAAGCAAGTGTAGCTGGACACAGGAAGTACCCAGGTTCGGAGCCCTCGTGATGAGGTAAAGCTCCTACTCCTGCCGATCTAATGAGTGGTATACGGGCTACAATTTCTCCTTGAGCTGTATTCTCTAGATACTGCCTTAGATGCACTGAGACCAACCCATGTCTGTATTTGTCTATGTGTGCCTGAGTGAGCGAGCTAGCTAGCAGAGAGTGAGAGCGAGCTAGCTAGCTATCGATCGATCGGTCTATCTCTCTCTGAACGTGAGCCTCCCTAGTGCCTTATAAAGGAAGCCCAGGGAACACAAAGGCCCACCTAGCCTAACTTTTCTATTCATGGTGTCATGCATGAGGTAATACACAATGTACAGGTACATGCACACTAGTGCGTACGTGAGCAGCATGGCCTTGTCTTCTCGCTCTCTGTCCCTCTTATTATCTTCTCGTACGCTTCTAGAACATCTAATGTAGCTGGGGCTGGCCATCTAGGGAGGAACTAGCCGACTGGGGCGATCCAACCTGGGCACTGCAATCGGATCTAGCTAGGTCGAGCGGCAGCAACCGAACGCCCCCATCGGCCAGGAAGGTGGCCACCAGCCTAGGCGGGGCTTGGCCCATCCGGCCGAGGAGCAGCGGCCCACCCCGGAGGGAGGCGCACGGCCCAGCCAGGCGGGAGCCGGCCCACGTGGGAACCGAACGGAGAGGCTGCCTGGGGGAGTGGGGACGAGGCGGGCCGGCTGGGTCGGCCCAGCCGGAAGGAGGAGGTGGCACCGAGCGGACAACTGAGGCGGGGAGGCCCGGCCGGAAAGAGTCGGCAGGGAGCGCTTGGCGGGCCGGGTGGAACTTCTCGGCCGGCCCAAATTGCGTTTGTTGTAGTTTTTCTTTATTATTTTGCCTTTATTTGCCTTTTTTATCCATCTTAACTGCCTCTTTGGGGTACCCGGGGATAATCCCCCTGACACCTGCTTCACCCCACAAGAATACTCATAACCCGGTAGGATAGAGCAGCCAATTAGAAGACAAAATCAGCCTACCCATGGATCATCCCACCGAAACAAATCTCAGCCATGGATGTAACCACATCCAACACGCGAAATTTAGCTCCTGCCCTGGATTTTGGTGGGGCTCCAAAGTAATCTTACACTGGGCCTAGGTTCCTAGCCCACCACGTAGGAGAAAAATCTGGTGCGAAGACCCCCATCGAATGGAACCCTAATCCCTGCTCTTCCCTCCACGTCCACATCCTCCGATGCCTCCTCCCCTTTCCTCCACCTCTGCTTCCGACCTAGATCCCAACCAACTCTATCGAATCCCTGCCACGTGGACCATCTCCCTGGAAACCTCTCCTCTCCCTCTCCCTATTCCACGTCATGGAACAACAAAGCCAGACCTCTAGTTGAAACCCTAGTCCATGGCAATGGCGGCGCCCTGGCAGCGAATGGTGATGAAAAGACTCGGCGACCAGCTTCACTGTGCAGGAATGATGCAGCCATAGCTCATGCCAACCTTCCTTCTCGTGCTCGCCTTCAACAACAGTAGCCTTGGCGGGATGCTCATGGTGGGAGATAGAGGGGTAGACATAGGCCGCCTTCCTCCGATCCACCCGCCTCCCGTCCGCGACACCCCCAGTTCAGGCGCAAGCACAAGCAGGTAATAACCCCACTACAATAGCAAACACGAGCTTCTTGTTGTAATGTCCCAATGCTCGTGTGTGCTTAGTGCTTGTGGTAATGCTTGCATGTTGGTGTTCTAGACTTGGATGTCATTCCAGATGTGCTATATCTATTATGCTGGTGACTTATATTGTTCTGTTGCTTGCTTAGCCTAAAGAATTATGTGCTATGCCCAGAAAATTATATGGTTAGCAACTATAGTTTGTTTAGCTATAGTGATACAACTTTGGGTGTTCAAAATCCTCTCTAATATTTGTATTTGTGGAGTAGTAAGAAACTGGTGAGAAGATCAAACATACTCCTGGTAGCTATTCATTCTCTAACTTCGCAAGCATGGCACATATTTGTAGTTGCGAGACTCTAGTGCTCTCTCCGTTGGAAACTCTTTTGTTGTTGCTGCTGTAGTTCAGATATTTTAGTTTCTACCACTCACTTTACTCACCATAATCCTATTTTTTTATTTAGATGCAGTTCTTTGATGATGAAATAAAACAAACTAAGCACCATGTACTGAGGTTATGTTGTTGCAATGCTGCATTCATAATTATTCTGATTAACATGAATTTGTCAATTAATTTTACTAGTTTGGCATCTTGCTTTAACTGCCCTCCACATACTTAGGATCTCTATCCATTCTTCGATGATGAAATTAGTACCACTCTTTATCATTTATCAATTGAACAAACTGAGCACCAAGTAATCTCTGCCATGTTCCTATTTAACATTTGCTAGTACTAGATGATTTTTTAGTTCATGTATAGGTGGTATATTTCTAGCTAGATGTTTATTACTCCCTCTGTCCCAAAATGTAAGGCGCCTAAGCTCTAGTCAAAAGTCAACATATTTTAAGTTTGACCTAATTTATACGTAAAAATATAAACATTCACAATACCAAATCAATATCAAAAGATTCACCATAAAGTATAGTTTCTCAAATTTTCAATTTGATATTGTAGATATTCATATTTTTTGTATAAACTTGGTCAAACTTATAAGATGTTGACTTTTGGTTAAAGCTTAGGTGCCTTACATTTTGGGACGGAGGGAGTGATATATTGCAAATGTATCTCTAATTTTTGATGTTCCATGCTTGGTTTTATCTACTTTCTTATGTTTTGTCCACACTTTGGAGTACTTTTCATATGATTTCTTGGACTAACCTATTAACAAGAGCGAAAGTGCCAGCTGCCTGTTTTCTGCTGTTTTTGGTTCCAGGAAAGTCAGAAAATGAATATTCTCAGAATTTGACGGGACAAAAGCCAAAGTCATTATTTTACCGAGGGACACCTAGAGCCAGAATACGAGACGGAGAGGGGCTAGGCCCCAGCCACACAACCTGGCCGCGGGGTTTGGGCCTGGCCGCGCCAGGGTGTGGTTTGGCCACCCCGGACACCCCCTCGGTCTCCCTCTTTGCCTATAAGATGCCTTCTGACCTAAAAACTCAGGGGGGTCCATGTTTTTTCAGAAGGAGTTCTGCTCCGCCGCCACCACCAGATTCCATGAAACAGTACCAGAAACTCTGTTCTGGCACCCTGTCAGGACGGGGAATTGGAGGAGATCATAGCCATCATCATCACCACCGCTTCTCCATCGACCATCCATGTTTCCCCCATCTATGAGTGAGTAATCCCTGATGTAGGCTATGGGGATGGTAGGGATTGGATGAGATCGTTCATGTAATGGCATCAGATTGTTAGGGCATGGTGCCTAGTATCTTCTATTAGTGCTTTATGACTTTGTTGTGACTTGTTGTGCTTAATGCTTGTCACTAGGGCCCAAGTGCCATGATTTCAGATCTGAACATGTTATTGATTCATTATGATAGTATTGTTTATGGTCTTATCTGCAAGTTGTATACACACGTTGTTGTCCGGAACTAATGGCCCCGAAGTGACAGAAATCGGGATAATCGGAGGGAATGGCTTTGATGTGAGGATCATATGTGGTCACGGAGTGTTAATGCTTTGCTCCGGTGCTCTATTAAAAGGAGCACTTTAATTTCCAGTAGTTCCCTTGAGGACCCGCTACAAACAGGCTGGCAGGACAAAAGATGTTGTGCAAGTTCTCATTGCGAGCACCTATGACTATATATGGAACACATGCCTAGGATTATCTAGTACTTGGATGCTTTATATTATTTATCTGCAATTTCCCTATGTTCTGATTGCTATGTGAATTGTCTTGTCCATGCAACGCCCGACCATCCATTCCTATGCCTACCACACTCGAATCCTACTGTTTACTGCTATTGTTACTGCTATCTTTTACTTTACTATTCCTACTAGAAAGCTGTTGCTACTGATAAACTGCTGTGAGCAAGAATGTTTCCAGGGGCAGCTGAATTGACAAGTCAGTTGTTAAGGCTTATAAATATTCTTTGGCTCCCCTTGTGTCGAATCAATAAATTGGGTTTCACTTCCCTCGAAAATACTGCGATACACCCCCTATACTTGTGGGTCATCAGGGAGTAGTTGCTTGTATCCTGGATAATTTAGTACTTTCTATCTAGCTTACATTTTTTGCTCCTCTCTAGATGTATATTAGTAGTATCTAGATGTATACTAGCATATAGGTGGATATATACTAACATATAGGTGGATATGTGTTTAGTCCCTGTCTAACTAACTGTAAATAACTTTACATCTAGATGTATATTGTCCTATATATCATTTGGTTTCATTCCATCAATGAATGCACTATATCATTTCTGTTCTAATTTTAATCCACGCCTGGAATCTGTATAGTGTAAGATGCTGAAGTAGTTTTTGTCCCAGGTTATCTGATCTGGGCTGCTTGTTTGTGTGTGTTGTAGGATGGGCTGCAGCAGAACAACTTGGACCTAGAGAACCAGGAGAAGATCAAGCTCATCACCTTAGGAGTGTGTGCTAGAGTGCATAAACCCCGGACATGTCACCGGATTCTCATGTTCGGGCCCACTGCGCTACAACTGAAGCAATGGCGCTTTCTCCTGATTAGATAAGTCATCGGTTTATCCCATTCTCCTCCATTTGTTACTTGGTTGATGTCCAATGCTATGCATTACTATTGTTTGAATTCCCTATATGATATGGAAGCTAATCATTATGGTCTGAATTGCTTCTATGTTCTCAGTAGCATCTTTTATTTAGGAGTTTTAGACCATAACATGTTATATTCATAGGTGGTGTAGTAGTTTGGTGGTTGCACATCTTGTTTGGGTCCTTCTTGTTCTACTTCTTCATCTTCTCCTTCCTCTCCCATGGGTACTTCTTGTTGGGGTAGACTTTCCTCAACATGCGTGTCATAACGCAAACGTCCATCCTCGGTAGAGAATAGACCATTAGGTAAAGGAGCTAGGATAAAGTGATCCTCTCTAGGTATATCAAGGAAGTATCTACCATTAGTTCTAGAAATCATACCACAAGCTATTAGAATAGAAAAAACAAGACGGTGACTTCCTATCAACGGTTGGATGTTACCTAGGTTGATGTGAAATGCATGTGCAAGAACGGTTATGACTCCTCCTCTGCATATGGGACCTCGAGACTACGGATCTTGATGCCTAAGGTAAAACAAAAGAAGGGCGCCCAAGTTTGGTGTTAAGTTACAATTAATAATAGCAGTTTTAGCGAGGATAATCATGTCCTCCTCATTGACTCTAGTATACACACTACATGTCTTCAAGGTGTTAGCAATAACATAAAACAAATAACGAATAGCAAGATGATCAATTTGGTTCCCCTTGGGTGTGTTTCCATGAATTCTCCTGCTATTAAAGTACTCCCAAGGTGCAGGATTTAAAACAAAGGTGGTGGAGCGTATGTAAGTGGTGTTGTTGGAAAACCCAAAGTAGTGGGCCCATTGGTCAAATGTCAAGGAGTACTCACAATTCACAAGATGGAAGTTGATGCAATCAACTCTAGGCATTTGCTCCTCGGAACAATAGTGAGAGCACACCGAATGTGTCAAGGTGCTGAGAAACTCAAGCATCAAACGATAATATGTGGCGACATCCTGAAAGACAACGTCATACAAACCAACATTATTGCAAAGTAAATCGAAATCAGCATGAATACCAAGTTGGTTCAGGATATAGGGGCACACCCACTTGGTGGACTTGATTTCTCGGAGATTGAGATGGTCAAAACGGTTCAGCTAAAACTCCTCGGTGAAATCGATACCAAGTGACTCGGGGGTTAACGTATCAATGGGTGGTGCGGCTTATTTCGTACCATCACACATGTATGGCTCCTCATGTTCATCTAAAACAAAAGAAATAAAATTGATCATCAAAAAATTTAGTCCAATATAAACATAGCATAAACGATCCTTGATGTCTATGCACTTCTATTCTTGTAGACAGTTGTTGGGCCTCCAAGTGTAGAGGTTTGTGGAACAGCAGCAAGTTTTCCCTTAAGTGGATCACCCAAGGTTTATTGAACTCAGGGAGGAAGTGGTCAAAGGTATTCCCTCTCAAGCAACCCTGCAATCAAGATACAAGAAGTCTCTTGTGTCCCCAACACACCCAATACACTTGTCAGGTGTATAGGTGCACTAGTTCGGCGGAGAGATAGTGAAATACAAGTGGTATAGATAATTATAAGTGGTAATAATGATAGAAAATAGCTTGATGGCATGGAAGAGACTAAACACAAACTGAAATAAAGATAGAAGCAAGCAAACATGTAACAGATCTAATTGCAAATGGTGTTTCAATGCTTAGAAACAAGGGCTAGGGATCATACTTTCACTAGTGAACACTCTCATATAAATATCTTCTCTTTATGATACTACTCTTAACTACTCTCCGGTTGGACACTCTAATCGATGGTAGGGCTATAACAACACACCTCAAAGTCCATCTTTCCCATCTAGAAAACCCCACACTGTCACCTTGAGTACTAGATGAGTCCAACAAACACCACAATTTCATAGAAACATCCGACTCCAAATATAATTCATAACAAGTATTTGTAATCTCTAGCCTAAGTGCCACCATGGTGAGCACGCTGTCACTTTCACACACATGGGGAGAGCAGAGATCTATTAAAGCACTTGAGTAGCAAGGTAGATCTATAGATTACAAGTTCATGATCTCAATAAGATCATGCATAGAGATAGATGAACACATAGCTACCGGTAGAACCCTTAGCCTCGAGGAAGAACTACTCCCTCCTCATCATGGGAATCAGCAACGGTGATAGAGATGGTGGTGGAGATCGATGGAGATGGATCCGGGGGCACTTCCCCTTCCTGGCAGGGTGCCGGAACAGAGACTTTCTGTCCCCCGAATCTCCCCTTTGGTGGCGGCGGCGCTGCAGAACTTTTCATGGATGGAGGCTTGATTCTTTAGGGTTTATGCCTCAGGAGGCTTCTTATAGGCTAGAGGGCAAGGTCGGTGGCCGGCTAGGGGGGCCACACCATGCCCTGGCGTGGCCTGGGGGGACCCGAGCCATGGGGTGGTGTGGCCACCCTGTGGCCCCTCTCTGACTCTCCTTCTGGCTCCGTGAGTCTTCCGGGAAAATATCAACTTTAGCTTTTGTCTGGTCCAATTCCGAGAATATTGATTTTCTGACTTTACTGGGACCAAAAATAGCAGAAAACAGGCGACTGGCACTATGGCTCTTGTTAATAGGTTAGTCTAAGAAATCATATGAAAAGTACTCCAAAGTGTGGACAAAACATAAGAAAGTAGATAAAACCAAGCATGGAACATCAAATATTATAGATACATTTGCAATGTATCAATCCTCTACACTTGTTACAAAAGAAAATCCTCTAAAAACAATACCAAGAATGCTCAATATCAAGATTAGCTCAACAACAAAACCTAAGTCTAGATTGATAATGGTGAAAGATTTAGCAGAGTTTTGATACAAATAAGTTGGGGATTAGAGGAGAAATATACCTTAGATCGATTGGATGTGAGGAATCAAAGATAGATTGAATAATTTTTAAGATCCAATGGAGGTGGTTTGGAGTTTTGAGGTTGAAGAAATAGAATTTTGTGTGTTTCAGAATTTTAGGGTTACCTCCTCCTGGGTGCTATGGCGACCGCGTATGTGGTATGGGCGGGCGGTATGGCCGGAGCCCGCCCATATCGAGTGACAAACCTTGGGGTCGACAGTTCCCTTCCGATGATGCACTGGGTACAGGTGCGCGGTATGGTCGCGCGCACCCATACTACTGGTCTTTATGTGTGCAGTATATTTTCTTGAAATCTGATGTTTACTCGGGGGTACGGAGCCTCAATGTGGTACGGGCGCACGGTACGGGGCCTTTCAGTCGTACCAGTGATTGTTATGATGTAAGTAAACTGAAGAACTCATAGAATTTGGTTAGTATCTTTGTGTGCCTTTACACATCTTAGCAGAGGACAAATAACAGCAAATGGACTTCGAAAAAATCAGCAATACCTTTTAGGACATGTGTTAGTAAAATAAAAGATCGAGGATTACCTTATTTTCTTGTCCTCTCTCCAAAGGACTTCTTGAACACTCATTATTAAAAACAAAAACAAAACCAAAGAAAACTAAACAAAACTAACACAAGAGTAAAACCTTTTATTTCACATGGGTTGCCTTCCATGAAGTGCTTCTAGTTAAGGTCAATTAGCTTGACCCATATGGTGATTATTTAGGTTTTATGGGTGGGACACCCACTCCAAAGTAATTGGCTTTCAGTTTTATTATACCATCATCATCATTATTAGGCTTGGCCTTCTTCTTCCTAGGGAAGTGGACTATAAAAGGATCTCTAGATGGTAATCCTATTCTCACATTCCCTTCATGTAAATTGATTAAAGCTTTAATAGTTCTTAGGAATGGCCTACCTAGAATTATAGGTGCTATGGGATCTTCAGGCATGTCCACTATAACAAGATCAATAAGAGCGGGACTTCCTTTAATTTCAACAATTATGTTTTCTTTTATCCTAACAACTTGTTTATAAGTTGAATCCGCTAGATGGAGTCTCAATTCAGTGGTTGCAAAAGGCCCCAAATTTAACTTGTCAAATAGACTTTTGGAAATTGTTGAGACGCTTGCACCAAGATCACAAGGTGCAGGTATCTCATTAACCCCAATTTTAATTTTAATAGTGGGCTCAAATATGTCATCTAGCTTAGCAGGAAGCTTATCAACTAGTCTCTTATACTCCATCTCTCAATCTTGAACTTTAGATTCTACTTGTTGAATAAACTATTGGTACATAACATCATTAACTTATTCTAAACCGGGATTCTTTACGGTCACTACTAATTTTGACCCTCCATATTGGTCATTAGATGGTCATTGTTCTCCATTTGTGACCTTCTTGTGATGGCTAACACATGGTTAAAAGCTGAGAGTCACTAACGGACTATAAATACCTTTCCTGTGAATTGGACATAGACTACTATGACCTATATAGATGGTTTGGTCACCAGCTATCTAACATGTCCATGTAAGCCTCCACGTAAGACAATCCTACATGGCAATGCTTGTAGATCGAATTCAGCCCAATCCAACAAGGTGCTCTGCGTGGGTTAAGTGCAACAATTCCAGCCTTTTATTTTACAAATTTGATATTTCAGCCCATATATTTTTCTAGGCCTTAGCCCTTTTACACACAATTACTATTTATTTCTGACCTTTTAATTTAGGATGGTCCTACTAGTCAGATGGGTCCTAGTTGACAACATAACCCACATGTCAGTTTTGTTTTAGTGCTAGTCCCACATGTCAGGTTCGATTGTCCAACAAAAATACATTAATTAATCAACTAATTTAATCAGAACTGGGAATATATGAAATTCTTTTGATAATAGCCATAATAAGTCAGTTGCAATATTTTTAAGGTTCACATATACACTGGTTCAAATCACACATATGTACTGGTTCAAATCACATGTATACAAGTTCACATATACACTTGTTCAAATCATATATACACAGGTTCAAATCACATATACACTGATACATCAGTCATCAACGCTATCTAATGTTTTCTTCGTGAGTAGGACTTCACT
The DNA here is from genome assembly GCA_910589775.1 of Avena eriantha. NCBI lineage: Eukaryota > Viridiplantae > Streptophyta > Magnoliopsida > Poales > Poaceae > Avena > Avena eriantha. Next base: position 436,851,613 of record OU342740.1, on the reverse strand, counting down.
CTTCACCTGATTTCTTCAGCCTGGAGTTCTCGTAACCTATGGCTACGTTCACTGTGTTGATGAGGGTTATCTACAGGCCCAGAAATACCTTGGGACGTCGCACTGAACCCCTACTAGGGTACCTCTAGATCATCTCCAAGAGTAAAACACCATAGTTTTCACTCACAATGGAAGCCAAGCAACAAAATATCACCACAGTTCCTAATCAAAGGGTAAAACACCTTAGTTCAGATAAGTCGAGCAACAAAACATCACCACAGTTCCTAATCAATGACTAATTGATGCAAACCATCTACACATTGAAAAAGAACAACATATGTCTTGGCTAATTTCAAATTCTCTTAGTTGAATTTCTACGTTGGATGAGCCTTTCATTAACTAAACTGAGGATAACAGGTCACAACACCATAAATAAAGTATTGTCCAAGCAAGATTCCATCATATATATGCTCTCGAAAGAAATATCCAAAACATGAACAACCTCTCCATCAACCTTTGAGATGCTACTACCAACCTTGCCACCTAGTTCCATGATTGGAGAAGCCAATGGAACATGGGAGATTATCCACCACCACCATAGTGAGCAACAAAAGGGCTCGCAAAAGCCTGAGCTTGGGGATGTGTTCCCCGGCAATTTTATTTGTGTAATAATGAGGTTGTACTCCAGCTCCTTGAGATATTTTAAACACTCGTGTTGGTTTGTTACAACACTTTGCTTTTTTCCTTTACTTTCATTTTTAGTTTTCTTCTGTTTTTGGTTTGTTTTATTTTGTTAGTTCCTTGCTTGTCCGCAAGTTCTTTTCTATTCTTTAATCCCTATCCTCAAAAATACAAAAAGATTTTTCTGTTTTCCTTTTTTTGTGAACGTGGATTTGCACTTTGCCTCTTTTCTTTTATTTTATTATGGGAATGATTTTACTTGAGTTTTGAAGGAACACATCCCTATAAGGAATAGGATTATGAAGTCACTCATGAGAGGTATGTCCTATGTCTCCCACTTTTGAAGTTTAAATTGTTTATTTTAGTTGGTTGATTTGCTCAGATGCCATGCTAGTGGGAGTACGTCAAAATAGTTAGAGTAAAGCTTTTTATTGGTATGGATGATTAGTTGCAGAAGCTTTTGCTCTAGTTCTTTTAGCTAACCGAGTCTTTCCTTGGAAATAATATTGCCAAACAAGTACAACAAGAAAGGTCTAATTTTTTTGACTTGTTTGATGAATGATTGTCTTGAGAGTTTACCCTTGAACATACTTAACCCCATAGATGTTTTGATAGACTTGACGACACTCTTGAAAGGATTTGTTTGATTGAAATGATGTCTAGCGGTAATTGTGATGCATGCAAAATCTAACCTTGTGGATCAAAGCGTGGTACTAGTTAAAAGTTCTATGTTTCTCATGCACACCTTTGGATGCCAACAACTCCGCTAGCCTACAAACAATCTATGGTATAACCCCGGATTTCGGCTATGAGTTGACAATATGAGTGGCATATGTGTCAATATAATGGGAAAAGGTATTGGTACTCTCAAAGGTTCTGCAAGCAATTGTAAAATAAACACTCAATGATCCTTGAAGAAGGAAGAAATATATATATATATATATATATATATATATATATGAATATCCACACAACAAGTCCTTGGCATGGTCTCATTACTACTTTATGAATTTTCTTGAAAGACAATGATTGGATTAAAAGTTTTTTATAGCCTTGATTTACTGATGTGGGTGTCAATAAGACACTTCACTATTATGCTACTTAGGACATGAACTCTCTTACTCACTTATGCTATTAAAATATTCTAGTGTTCCTTGGCAAGATTGCATTGATTGTTACACTTCTAGTTATTTATACTTATATTAAACTCTACTTTGATTGTCTTGATTTACCAAAGCTTGTATAGTATTTGTGTCATCTCTCTAACTTTGATAAGCTTGTCTAGTATTCTTGCCAAAAATTGGTTAGGCTTGCGAATCAATTCTTTTCAGCAACCCTCTTTTATGAGTAAATTTTTTTTAAGCAAGCATGCTTTAGTCAAATTAGGGGTGCACAAGTACATGTCAAAAGAAGGATAAACTTAGAGCTTTTCATTAGTGCCCACTTCAAAATTCGTGGTTTTCCAACACCCAATATTTTCCTTGTTTTTCAAGAACTTTAATTCTTTGTGTGTTGAAGTGATGGCTCCAAAAATAGCCATCTTCCACCGTGTTTAAACATTGTTTTTAGTTAAGCAGTTGACAAGAACCTCTCTCTCCTTGCCACTAATGGCTAATAATTGCAAAGATATGCAAACCATTGCTTGATTTGTGTTGTGCAGGAAATCACACTTTTTAATGTGAAAATAGGAGTCATGAAGGTTTTGAGGAAGTCCACACGACCAAGTAATTCTAGAGCCATTTACAGGCGTCTGTAGCCATAACGACCAATGGTACGGGCAGGGCCCGCCCGTAACGTCCACCCGTACCATGTGGCGGCGGCTTCGTCTCATCAACCGCTACCACTTTTGTGAAAAGACACCTATATATTTTGAGGCCTCAGCCACCACGCAAAAGGACGCCATTCTCAGATTGCATCACAACACCACCAAAGGAGATCCACACCATAGTTCATCCCTTCCATCTTCCATCCCCTCCATTAGGCATAGCCATAACTTTGTACTTGAGATCTTCTGGGATTCGACGACCATTGCAAGAATATTTGATTTTGATCTAAGTATTTTGCACAATATTTTCTATCCTTGATCTTATTGTTTTGAGTGAGTAGTCCTCACGGGCTGCAAGTTGGGGAGAAACCTTGCATGAATTATGTGCATCTAATCTATGGGAGCACTGTGTATGTTTTGAAAGAGAGATTTGGATCTTTTGTTTCTTCGTCTCTTGCCTCGATCTTTGGACTTTTAGGTACCCAAGACCCCCGAGATTGATAAAGTCTTGAGGTGAGATACTTGGCTAGCAGAGATCTCATAGGAAACCCAGTGATAGAAAGGTTTGTACGGTCTTCGCTTAGTAACCCATTCGGGATCACAACAAAATCACTACTTAAGTCTTTGATATGTGTTTTACACTTAATAATTATTTCTAGCCCAGTGCTTCGTGGTGCACTCGGTTGGATCAAAAGACTATTGATATGCTTGTTGCCTCTCAGGGGAAAACATTACACTTAATATTAGAATGTGTTGCCCACAAGAGATTATCTCTATTAAAACATTACACATGACTATGCTTATCATTATCTTTTATCCCATATGATGTGCAGCTGCAGGTGGATCTTCAACCCTGGCCTATATCCATCCATTGAATCAACCCACGATAAAATTAAACTAGATTGGTCTGGTAAACAATGGTAAAATGAAGAAACAAAGTCTTATAGATGTGTCCTTTTTTATTTCCTTTTAGCGTTGTTTCCTAAGGTTCCATTAAACCTAGGTCTATTAGGGAAAAAGACTACTATACTACATCCGTTAATCTGGATAGAAGGTATTAGGGATTTTCCGGGATCTTGAACTCTTTCGCCTCTGCAGACAGAGTATATCCGGATTGTTCTTCTGCCATGATCATCACCTTAGGGGTGGGTTGGGAAGGTTCAGCGAGACCGATATAGATATCGATCTCTTCGATTGAGATGATGGTGTAGGTCGTCACGGGATCCCTAGATGGAATCTAAGTCTCGTCAAGAAGGACGAGAGGGATGTCGCTGGCATAGAGAATGCGACTGATGGTGATTGTTTTGTGGATTCCTGCACACGCAGATTCCGCCCTGAACGAAGTTCTGAAGGTCACCTGCCCCACGGTGGGCGCCAACAGTTGTCGGATTGATGACAAGTACACCATAGGGGCTCCTAAGAGCATTTATAAAACTGGGGTGTGATACATACGATGTTCCGGGGACAGTGAGCACACAAGTTTACCCAGGTTCAGATCCGATAGTGGTGATCAGATCCTACTCCTGCTAGCAACCCAGTAATATATCGGCAGAGCCGGATGTTACATCGGATTACAAGAGAGGTTTACCTATGCGAGTTATGGTTGTGGTGTGCCCGAAAGGATTGCCCCTAGGACGGCTTATATAGTCATTCGACCTAGGGTTTACAGGAGATACCTATCCAGCTACGATATAGAGTTGGTACCAAGTACATCTTGGACTACAAGTAATACTACATGCCTAATTCCATAAGTCTTCTAGGCCTTGGTGTAGCTGTGTTGGGGGGATACCCCCGGGTAGGGTCACGCCGGGTTATAAAGGCCTAGTTAGCTGAGGTACGGCAAGGTCAAAGCATGTGCTGGCCGAGTCATCTCAAGGCAGGCCGGATCACGGAGTAACCCGGACCAGGGGACGTCCACTTAACTTGGTCTCAACCGACTTAAGCCGTATGTCGATAAGATGTATCTAACTTGTATGGAGGAACAGGTGTGGCCGGATCAACTATGTAGGATCCGGGTTATATCAAGCTTGTAAGAGAAGGAAGGTATCTCGCTGGTCAAAGGTGACAACTGTACCCAGAGCGTGAGCGAAGCGGACAGGGGCCGGACCACCGAGCCGTGGCCGACAGAGGTGACGAAGCCAATGTCGGATGACGCAGGCACCGCAGAGGATCACGTAGCCTCTGCATGGATGACACGGGGGAAAAGTGACCCGGTCGGCTTACTATTTTGGGAGGAGGCATATTCCTTGGAATATGCCTCCACGTATGCCCTAAGTGGAGACCTAGCCACCCCTATATAAGGAGGGCTAGGGCTTCTGTAGAGGGGGTTGAATTCTGAGAGGTTGATCTCTAGTGTGTTGCAATTCACTGGTGAGTTCCCGAGGGCTAGCTAGTGGCGAGAGTAAGAGAGTTCATTCTTCCTCCTCTCTCCAATGCAGCTCGAGGAGCACTTGTAATCTGGGAAGGTGAATGAAATACAAAACATCCGTGTGTGGAATCACCACACTATCCCTTCCTGGATTCCCCTAGTGCAATTAGTCCCCACATTTAGCATATCCATGGCATTTGCCGTGACACCACCACGACTGTTGGCGCCCACCATGGGGCTAGCGGTGCTAGCAGGGTGAAGATCCGGACGGGAAACCTCATCGGCACCGGCAAACGCATCGTCTCCGGGCTCGTTCCGCACTTTGGAGCGCTGGACTTTGTCAGCGACAACACTGGCTGCTTCGGCACACGTGCTCTTCCGCACAACGACCTCTTCGTCAAGCTCGGCGCACACAAGGTCTACGTTGCTGTCGATGTGTCGTGTGTTCATCCGCGGCACGTCGTTGAAGGAGGCGAGCCACCCCTTAGTGTGGTTCACGGGGCGCGTATCGCTCGCTCACCGGACCGTGCAGAGGTGATGATGACTGCCCCAGGTGCAGGCGCAAGCAAGGATCCGACTCCAGATCTAGAGGTAACGCCCAAGGCACCGAGGAAAAGTAGAGGTCCTCCACTAGAGAGGCCTGAGAATGTGCTGCAGCAGGCGATGGATAGCTTGGCAAACCCGGTAGCAGCAGCAGTAGATCCGACTCAGGCACAGGCCAAGCTAGAGGAAACTAGGCGAAAAATACTAGAGGGTGCAAAAAAGATAGCCGCAGCTCAGCAGTCGTTGAACATGACACTGCGTGAGTATGCAAAGGCAAATAAAGTAGATGCTGTAAAGGTCAAGGGGAGAAATCTCATGAGTGAAATGAACAGAGAGGGTGATACTAGGATTGAGGAATCAGAGAACTGACTGTCTATGGGGCTGCCGAAGTATAGTACCCCGGCAAAGAACCTCAGAGCAGCAGATGCAACTGCATCCGAGTTAGAGGGTCTGACGGGTGAAGCCCGTCAGAGGCAGCAAGATAGGGTCAATGAGTTGGTTCGGATCGCGAACAGGAAAAATGAGGAATTGCTCAGGGCTAACCCGGAGAGAGCTGGGGCCTGCAAGATCGTTCATTTGGCGGTGGGTAACACGGAGAAATCCGCTGGAGCTGCATCGTCTCCTCATGGTGGTCCTAGTAGAGAAGAGGTAGTAACCTTGGCCAGGAGGAATAAGTAGATAGTCCCATATGACCCGGCAAGGGCAGGGAAAGGAAAAGAAGTGCAGATAGATGAGGATCGAAGGAGTGTGAGCCGAGGTGAAGCTGGCCGAGGTAATCGCGACCAAGGCAATGCCGGTCAAGGGAATGATGTAAACGACAATGCCGGACAGCGTAATACGGTAGGTGCAGGTCAACCGCAACAGCGGAATATGCCACGGCAAGAGCGCAGTGCCAGCCAAGGTATGCAACAAAGGGCAGCTCCACCGGAGCAAGATAGATACAATGATGGAAATTCGGAGATGGTGAATGCTGGTTATCCCAGGCTAGACTATCACGTGATAGGATCAAGATTGGGAGGCAGAGACTTGATGCCTGATGACGTCAGGCTAAAACTGGATAGGTTGTATAGGTCGGAGCAAATTGAATGTCAAGGTCCTCCGGGTCCAGCATGTTTTGGGCCCCGGATCATGAAGGAACCTCCGGTACCTAACTTCCAGTTACCTAGAGGCACAAAGACATATGACGGTAGCACTAAGCCGGAGGATTGGTTGATTAACTATGCAACTGCTGTCAAGATTGCCACATGCAACTTGAGGTGGGCTATGAGATATGTACCCCAGGTGTTGGAGGGGCCAGCAAGGGTATGGCTAAACAATTTGCCACCCGGGAGTATTAACTCTTGGATCGATTTTGAGGAGATGTTTGTTAGCAATTTCTCAAGTACGTATCAGAGGCCCAACAGGCCACAAACCCTAGCGATGTGCAGGCAAAGACCGAATGAGACTGACTGGCAGTTTTTAACCCATTGGTGCACTGTGCGAAACTCGTGTGAGGGTGTGATTGAGTCACAGGCCATCGCTTGGTCTGCACAAGGATGCAGGTATGCAAGCATGTTGTGGCAAAGGTTGCAAAGGGATATGCCAACCACCTTGGCAGAAACGATCCGGATTGCTGATTCATATGCCTTAGGTGAGCCGACGCAACCTAGGCTCAACGCAAACAAGTCAAGCGAGGATCACTACCAAAGAGATGGAGCCGAGTCATCCCAGAGGAATGATTACCGAGGTAAAAGAAGAGATGACAGACCGGATTATCGGTACAGTTCGCAACAAGTTGCAAGTGTGAATCAGGACCAACCCGGAGCAGGAGGCAGTCAACGTCAGAAAACTGGAGGGCGGCAATGGACACCAAAGAATGATGGGAAGAAAACTTGGACGCCAGAGCAGAAAAAATAGTGGCAAGAGAAGAAGGATCGTCCGAGGTATACCTATGAAGCAATGCTGGATCAGTAGTGTAAATTCCACATGCCTAATCCAAGTAACCCGACGGGTCACACTACAAGGCAGTGTGAGTGGATGTGAAAGATAGAACAAAATAGTTCGGGGAATGCTCAGGCACCCCGAAATGATCAACCTCGGCAGGAGTTACCCCGACAGCAATTGCTCTCCGGAGCGAACACGCAATAGCTAATGTTGCCTCCCCCTCCGCCGAGGTATGACAACCATGAGAGAAGGGATGCAGTGCATCAGGTGGAAAACCAAAACCAGCAGGATCAGAGGTACCCTGGAAATGAGGGGAGGAATGAGTACAAAGAGCACCATCAGAGTTACTGTGTGTTCACTACGGAAGAGACAGACAGAAAGAGCTTGCAGCGCCAACATATGGAGGTGAATGTGGTAATGCCAGCTATGACGAGGTATATTCCTTGGTCGGACCAGGAAATTACCTGGAGCATCAAAGATCATCCCAAGCTTATGCCAAGTCCCAGTTCGTATGCGCTAGTGCTGGATCCGACATTCATTGGGCCTAACATCAATGTGAGGTTCTCAAAGGTATTGATTGACAATGGTAGCAGCATTAATATCATGTATGTGGATAAAGTGCGCAAGTTGGGTATCTCGAAGAACATGGTCCAAGCTACAAGGACAACTTTCCATGGCATTGTGCCAGGCATTTCTTGTGAGCCCATAGGCAAGGTCCGGGTTGACGTGTTGTTCGGCACACGAGATAACTGCCGAACTAAGAATTTGGAGTTCAAAGTGGTGAACTTAGAAAGTGCGTATCACGCGTTAGTCGGTAGACCGGCACTGAACAAGTTCATGGCGAGTTGCCACATTAGTTATCTGAAGATGAAGTTGCCTGGCCCAAATGGAGTAATCACCATAGCCGGGGATTTCCAACGTTCCATTGAGTGTGCGTTAGCCGGGTCAAACCTAGCCGAGTCACTCGTGATTGCACAAGAAAAGAGAAAAATCCAAGAGGTGGCGGCATTAGCTCAGTCCGCGCAGCAGTATATGCCAGCGCTGAGTAACCCGCATGGTAGTGTCTCATTCCAAGCGACAAAAGATACCAAGAAGGTGCATGTCGATGATATGTTCCCTGAGCGCACTGTAACAATTGGTGCCGGGTTAAGTGAAAAATTGGAAAGCGAGCTCGTCAACTTCCTCCGTGAGAATCGGGATATTTTTGCTTGGTCTACACAGGACTTGCAAGGTGTTCTGAGGGAGTTGGCCGAGCACTCTTTGAATGTCAGACCCGGAGAAAAGCCGGTGAAGAAACCTCTCCGCCACTTCACCGAGGATAGGAGAAAAGTCATAGGAGATGAGATAGCTCGGTTGCTGGCTGCAAGATTTATCATGGAAGTGCTTTACCCAGATTGGTTGTCTAATCCGGTGCTGGTGGAGAAGAAGAAGGATGATCCGAATGTGGCAGTGGTTTGGCCTATGTGCATCGATTACACGAACCTGAATATGGCGTGTCCGAAAGATCCATTCTCACTACCAAGGATAGACCAAGTCATAGATTCCACTGCTGGGTGTGAGTTGTTGTCGTTCATTGATGCATATTCTGGTTTCCACCAGATACCTCTGAACCCCAGTGATCAAATAAAGACTGTGTTTATCACCCCGTATGGGGCTTATTGCTATCACACCATGCCTTTTGGTTTACATAATGCAGGGGCAACGTACCAGAGATGTCTGCAAAAATGTTTGCATGACCAAATTGGTCAAAATGTGCAGGTATATGTGGATGATGTTGTGATAAAGACTAAGGAAAGCAAAACACTCCTTGACAATATCAGGCAGACGTTCGTGAACCTAAGGAGGTTCCGGATGAAGCTTAACCCGGAAAAATGTACCTTCGGTGTCCCGGCTAGAAAATTACTTGGATTTCTTGTCTCCAACCGAGGTATTGTGGTCAACCCAACTAAAATCCGGGCCATAGAACGAATGGAACTACCAAAGTGTCTTAACGATGTCCAGAAGTTCACCGGTTGCTTGGCATCATTAAGTCGGTTTGTATGTCGGTTGGGAGAAAAGGCACTGCCTCTCTATCAACTCATGAAAAAGTCGGATAAGTTCATTTGGACGCTGCAGGCCAATGAAGCCTTTGCCCACTTAAAGAAAATGTTAGCCACTGCACCAGTATTAGCCTCTCCATTAACAAAGGAGCCAATGTTGCTCTATATAGCCACAACCAATCGAGTTGTAAGTGCAGTGATTGTGGTAGAGCGCGACGAAGAGGGTAAGTCGGTGCAAAGGCCAGTGTATTATCTGAGCAAGGTATTATCAGCCTCAAAGCAGAACTATCCTCACTATCAAAAAGTGGCGTATGGCGTGTATATGGCAGCTAAGAAGCTGAAGCACTATTTCGACGAACACCAACTCAAGGTAATATGTGAGGCTCCCATATCCGAGATAATGAGTAACAAGGATGCAAGTGGAAGGATTGCAAAATGGGAAATTGAGCTAGCACCTTATGCGCCACAGTATGACAGAAGAGAAGCAATTAAATCTCAAGCTATGGCGGACTTTTTTGTGGATTGGGCCGAGGTGCAATATGAGCCACCATTGCCAGATCCGAACTACTGGAGAATGCACTTTGACGGATCAAAAACAAAAACCGGGTTAGGTGCCGGAGTTGTGCTTACCTCGCCAAAGAAGGACCAGCTGAAATATGTGCTGCAGATCCACTTCACTGCATCAAACAATGTTGCAGAATATGAAGCACTTATACATGGGCTCAAGGTGGCAAAGGAGGTTGGAATACGTCGGATCCAATGCTTCGGGGACTCGGATCTTGTAGTCCAGCAGGTCTCCGGGCAATGGGATGTTTTGGACACAAACATGGCATTATACATATTTCATGTGCAGAAGATATCTGGTTACTTTGAGGGATGCAAATTTCACCATATACCTCGGGTGGAAAATGAGGCTGCCGACGTATTGTCGAAGCTCGGTTCAACCCGACAAGCAATTCCACTAGGCGTAGCATTGGAGCACCTCAGGAAACCATCCATCAGGCCATCCCCGGAGTCCGGCTCAATTTTTATCCCGGCAAATCCGGAATCAGAGGCTGTGCCCATGGACATTGATGTAGGGAGTGGTTCGCGAAACCCGGGGGCTGCCTTGGTAAACCCGGGGACTGCCACGACAAACCCGGGGACTGTACAACATTGTCCGGTAGAATTTATGCCGGTGGATCTAATGGAAATTGATGAGGATGTGTTCCCAGTAAGAGCTGTACCTGCTTGGGCAATGCCAATATTTCAATTCCTAAAAGATGGAACCTTACCCACTGAGGAGGTACTTTCCAGGCAAACTCAGAGGAGAGCAAAAGCATACACGATCATCAATTCCGAGCTATACAAAAGGAGTGTGACTGATGTCCTCCAACGATGTGTTGACCCGGAGAAAGGACTTGACATCCTCCGAGATATACATCAAGGGGAATGTGGGCATCATGCCTCATCCAGAGCCTTGGTAGCAAAAGCTTTCCGCCATGGGTTTTACTAGCCATGTGCCTTAGAACAAGCAGAAGATCTGGTGAGAAAATGCAATGGCTGTCAGAGATATGCGACAAAGACACATATGCCAATGTCGGAGCTCAAGACCATACCAATTACATGGCCATTTGCCGTATGGTGCTTGGATATGGTTGGCCCACTTAAACCAGCAAGAGGGAATATGACTCACATTTTGGTCATGGTTGACAAATTTACAAAGTGGATTGAAGTGAAGCCAATAAGAAAATGTGATGGAGCTACGGCCGTGACATTTCTCAAAGACATCATCTTGAGATACGGTTATCCTCACAGTATCATAACTGATAATGGCACAAACTTTGCTGAAGGAGCATTTGCGCATTTCTGCCAAGATAAGAAGATCTGGCTGGACGTTGCCTCGGTAGCCCACCCCGCATCGAACAGACAAGTGGAAAGATCCAACGGATTAGTATTATCCGGGATAAAACCCCGGCTCATTGAGTCGCTGTAAAGATCAGTGGGTGCTGGATAGAAGAACTACCAGCAGTACTGTGGAGTTTAAGAAGAACTCTGAATCGATCAACAGGCTATACGCCATTCTTTATGGTATATGGGGCAGAAGCTGTATTACCAGCCGACATAGAGCATGACTCGCCTAGGGCCACCCAATACACAGAAGCCGAAGTGCAAGAAGCCCGGCAAAATGATGTTGATTTGCTGGAGGAAGCGAGAGAATTGGCATTGTCTAGATCCGCCATATATCAGCAAAATCTCCGACGCTATCATATCCAGAAAGTAAACCCCCGAGTTTTCCGGGACGGTGATCTGGTACTCCGGTTGGTGCAACATACTACTGGCATGCATAAATTATCCCCCCATGGGAAAGGCCATTCATTGTGAGCAAAGCATTGCACAATGATTCTTATTACCTTATCGATGCAAAACCACAGGAGAAGAACAAGGCAGACAGGTCCGGTGAGGAATCCAAACGTCCATGGAATGTAGCTCTACTTCGTCCTTTCTACACTTAGCAGATAAGTGTTTGTATCCGAGTCTCTCATATGTCGGTATGTATGCCGGCAATGAGCTTATCAATGAAATCTTCGCACCTCGAGCAGGAACTCGGGGACTGCCTTAGTAATTTTAGTTGTCTTCTATATTTACAATTTATATGTCGGCTGGCGTAAGTTGCTTCTACTTAGGCCGGGTTAGTAGTGTGTGAGCACCAAAAACCTAACTCTTCAACTTGCTATTGTCCAACAAGATTTGGCTTCATGGCAAGCAAGAGAACAAGTTTGGAATTGCGTAGCACATGAGAAACGACTAAGGAAAGGAACTTAATCGAGCCGACGTTCGTTTTTAGACTAACCTCATGTGTACTTTAAATTTATCATGCTGAATTATTTTTAGATCATCCTAAAGGTTCCAAGTACTGTTAAAACAATTTTTGAAGCTCGGACTCGTAAGTCATAAAACCGAACCAAGGTGGACACGAGCCGAGCCAAGAAATTGGAGGAACAAGAAAATGAAACTCAGGGACTACGCCCACGTTAATCCGGCATAGAAACTTAGTAGCAAAACATAACTGATGTACTTGATACAATTGCACCCGGCATACCGAGGATCTGATAAACTTTAAAGTTTTTCGCTCAAGGAGCAGTAGGAGGAGGAAGTTCGGCGTCATCTTCGCTATCTTCGACGTCCGACGCAGCGTCCTCTTCGTCCTCATCTGAGCCATCTTCAACGTTCTTAGTGTTTTCATCATCGACGACATCTAGAAAGCTCGGTCCCTCATTCCACTGGTGAACGGGGACGTATTGGATGAAGCTGTGAGCGCAAGCCTTGCGCCGAGCTACCAAATCCGGGTCAGTAGACCACTTTGATCCCGTGCGCATGCGCGCAAGGAGATTGAGGTCAATCTTCTCGTACCACGTGAGCACGTAGTGGAGAACAATCTCACCTCTAGCGCGCTCAGCAGATTCTCTCCAGAGATCGAGCTGAGTCTCGCAGTCCATAAGCCTGGCAAAAAGAACAGCCAGATCCTCCGGAGTATCCTCTTCAAGCCAAAATGCGTTGAAGATACGGATTACCACATCCAAGATATCCTTGCCGTAGTTCCTCACGACTTCTACTCGGGCAGACAAACTAACTATCAAGTCTTCGAGGTCGAGAGGAATGGAGCCAGGGCCAGATGGAGTACCCCTCTGCTTGCGGAACTTGGTAACGGCATTGGATCCAATGACATCGCTCTCTGGGAATTTTCCTGGGAAAATAAAACGAGTGGGGTAAGTAAAGGAAGTAGACCCGAAAAGGTCAACGTCGGTTGAAGGAAAACAACTTACTAGAGATATGGCTATGAACCCGGGACAGCTCCTTGATGCAGTTGTCGCGCCTATCTCAAAGTTGCACAAGTTCAGCATTGGCCGACTCAAGCTTGACGTCGGCCTCCTTAAGCATTTCTTGGTCCTTAGCAATCTGGAGGTTGAGGCGCTCACGCTCTTCAGTATAGTCCTGGCCTTCTTTTTGAAGTTCGGCTTGGTGCTACGCTTTTAGCTTCTTTATATCTGTCTTGAGCTTGGCAATCTCGTCATCTTTGGCTCGAAGGAGAGCAAGCTCGTCGTCTTTCTTTTTAAGTTCGGCCTGATGATGCCCTGCTTGTTCGAGAAAATGCAGCATCATATCAGGCATGTGCACACTATCTTCAAGAGATGCTGAAATAAGTTTATTGACCCGGCAAAGCCGAGGTATGAATGTTTGCTGAGCCAAGAAGAAAAGAGGATAGGGCGCAGAGAGAGATTGAGCAAAAATGACTTACCCTTGATTTGCTCCAAGTTTTTCCTCATGATGGTATTCTCGGCTTCCACGCCAGCTGCGAAAAACCGAATGATGAGTTAGCTCGGCAGAAAAAGATAAAGGAAAATAGAAAAATACGAAGGAAGAAACTTACCCCTTTTATCGTGTTCAGCGAGAAGTGCATTATGTTTTGCGCGTAGCATTTTGTGAGTATCAAGGAGACGCTGAAACTCAGCGCTCCGGTAGTTGGTGGTCACCTGAAAAGGGTACCAAAGAGATAGCTTAGTCTTGTGCATATTCGAAGTGTACAAGATCCGGGCCAAGTAGAACTTAACCCGGCTCTAGGTGTGTGCATATTCGAAGTGTACAAGATCCGGGCCAAGTGGAACTTAACCCGGCTCTAGGTGTGTGCATATTCGAAGTGTACAAAATCCGGGCCAAGAGGAACTTAACCCGGCTCTAGGTGTGTGCATATTCGAAGTGTACAAGATCCGGGCCAAGTGGAACTTAACCCGGCTCTAGGTGTGTGCATATTCGAAGTCTACAAAATCCGGGCCAAGCGAAACTTAACCCGGCTCTAGGTGTGTGCATATTCGAAGTGTACAAGATCCAGGCCAAGTGGAACTTAACCCGGCTCTAGGTGTGTGCATATTCGAAGTGTACAAAATCCGGGCCAAGCGGAACTTAACCCAGCTCTAGGTGTGTGCATATTCGAAGTGTACAAAATGAGGTATGCTAATTCGCTAAGGATCATCCGGCTGAGTAACAAGTTACTCCCCTGGAGGCTCAGGGACTAATGGTTATATCACTAATGTCTACAACATGTTAAGGAAAAGAAGTACTAACATACCTCCATCATCCGACCCGCAAGGTTAATTGCCTTGGCGGCAGTATTCATCTGTGCAGAAAATTCGGCGGGACCGAACTTCTCCGGGAGATCGTCGTTGTGGACGAACTCTGCCTTGTTCCAGTTATTTACAAATTTGATCAAGGTCGGAGGGTATCGTTCGCCGCTAAGCATGTGGGGCGCTACCAAACCCTTGGCATGTGCCTCCCTCCTCTCAACCTGGGCAAGGGCCGGGCTGGTGTGCAAAACAAGTTGCACATATGCTAGCTCGGCAGGGGCGTCCTTCGGTGCTGGAGGCTTCTTCGAAAGCATGGAAGCGAGTGTGCACTGTCCAGCCTCGACGGACGCTTCCTTGGTGGCGTCAGGGGCCTTTTTGCCCTTGGGTTGCTGAGAGGTGGAAGTTGTTGCAGCAGATTTACCCTTGGGAGCTGCCTTGGTGCTTTCTCGGCGAGACTGAGAACACTCGGACGAGGCGAAGGGGCTTGGCGCTACTGATGTTGCTTTTGTTGTTGCTGTTGGTGCTGAAGCTGAGGATGGTGCTGGTACTGATTTCTTTTTCTTCGGAGGGGCTGAAGGAACCTCGGTGGTAGCTGGTTGTCGCGGAGCCGAAGTAGTGGTTGCCGTTGCCTCGGCAAAGCTAGTCTCCCCTGCTCCAAGGTTGCCCTCCTCTTGACGAGGTGGTCTGGAACCTGGAGCAGCCGCTGAACCCTCTAGGATAGGGCTCAACGGGCGTGAATCGCCGCCATGAGGGGGAGAAGGGCTGTGTCGGAGCAACGAGGCAATGCTAGATCCACTCTGGGGGACCTCCACCGCGGCCCTGCCGAATCAAATAAAGTATGATGAGAAATTATAACAAAAGAAGAACAAGTGAATGGCAAAAGGTGAGGAGGCTTACTCATCTGAGGTCAGGGGCTCCTTGGGATTCCGAGCCCTCCGGGCTGTGGCCTTGGTGGCAGGCTTGGTGGCAGTTTTGTCCCCGGACTTCTTTCGCCTTTTGGCTGGCTGAGAAGGTCCGAAGGAGGATGCAGAGGCAGCTCCGTTTTCTTCTTCGGCGCCACCGGGACAGGATCACCCACGGCAAGGGGAGGGTCTTCATGGATCTGCCCACCGGGGTTAGCTGATGCCGGAAAAGCATAAGAATGGGGGACAGCGTCAAATGCTTCCATCACCTCAACATCCGAATCATCTTCATCGTCGGGCCAATCTCTAATAGAAGAGAGTTTACCGGTGGGTCGCTTGGTCACATCGGCCATAGGAAGGAACATCTCTAGGTCCGGTTCCTCCTCGTCCGAGGTATCCCGGTCAGGAGCCCATTTGAGGGAAGGGTCGGTGCCGTCCTCGATGGTCTGCTAAAGAAACATCTAAGGGAAAGAAAAAGCAACAGGATTAAAACCGACAACAATACCGACATATGATTTAACTCGGAAAAGGTTTGGAGCACAAGAATTACCGAAGGAGGAAGCCTATGTCGGCAAAAGTGTTCAATCCCCCACGTCCACTTAGAAGAGAAGTTTTTGTGGGTGGTGAACAGGGCCTTGACCCGGCGGTAGATCTCGGTATTGCTCAACTCAAAAGACGAAGTCCGGTTGGGGTCGTGGCCCCAGCTCATGTGGCACACTTTATGTGTGCGTTTCTGGAGGGGGGAGATCCGGTTGTGGACCAATGTGATCATGGCGTCCTCATTGCGCAATCCGAGCTCCTTCAGCTCCTTGAACCTCTTGTTGACCTGGTTCGCCAAGACCGTGGGCTTCTTGGGGATAATGTCCCATAAATCCGGGTTTGGAGGACCAGGAGTATAGGGGCGCAGCCAGATTAGGTCTTTGGGGGTGCTGTTCCGGACATAGAAGAATGTCCGGGCCCATCCCTTGCAAGAGTCAAGCCCTGTGACTCAGGGGAAGATGGACAACTTCCGGGGAGAGATTGACGCAGCACCGAGCTGCGGGAGCTGTTTGTCCTCCGGATCTAGATCTACATTCGGAATGACGTTCCGACGAAGGCCAAAGAACCGGATCCATAGCTCCTTCGTGCGCCATAGACCGTCGTAACCTTCGATCGTGGAGGAAAAGGCGGAGAGAGATGTGATGGCATTAGCTGGAAGGTGGTGCGGCTAGAGCTCGTATGTGTTTAACCAGTCATGGAAAAAATCGCTAACTGGCAAGCCAAACCCCGCTGGAAGTGGAATAGAAACACCACGTACTCACCCGGATTGGGTGAGGGGGCGAGCTCGGCAGCAGCAAGGCAAGCAGTGACGCCCTCCGGGATGCGCCTAGTGCGATCGAGCCAATCCAGGTCATCCTGGCAGACCCAAGATCCAGCCCATGCACCGCGGTCCGCGGTCGCTGCGTCTTCTTCCATCTCCTGCTCGGCGATGGTGAGCTCTTCTTCTGTCATCTCGAGGTCACTGCCCTCACAGGCGCTAGTGGCGGTGGGTGGCAGCGGCCTAGACAGACGGGGACCCGTGGCAGAGGAGATGCGCAGAGGCGGCGGCGACGTAGGTGTGCGTGGAAGTAGAACGGCAGCGGCGCTGCTACTCAAACGCTGTGGCGGCGGCGCTGTCGCGGGAGAAGATGAGGAAGAAGAAGGGGCAGAGGGGCGCGGAAGTGGGGAAAGGATCCAAGGGGCGTGCCGCTCCCCTATTTAACCGCTCCCTCAAGGGGGTAGTGGGATCGCGTTTTGCGAGCGGGCCACACCGTGTGGCCGTGTACAATCCGGATTGACCAATCAGCATCGAGCCACACGGAGGGCCACAGGGTGCAGCGGCTCCCATGACGTGACGTCATGATGTAGTTAACGAGGAGGCAGGCACGATGTGACGTGCGCTATAGTGATAACTGACAATTACTGTGGCAGTTAGTGTAGCTGGCCCTTAAAATGAGGCGATGTTATGATTAGCCTCCACGTGGGGAAGCGTACGAGAGAAGGAAGAATGACCCGGATGGGTATGTGGTAACCCGGCCAGCAAGTAAAAACTTGGAATGTGCCAAGGGAAAGTAAACCCATAGAATCCGAGATAGGAGGTAACTCGGAAGAGGAACACAAAGCTCAGTGAAATTGAACCTGCAGTGGCCTTAGCGGCTAAGGAAGCTAAGTCCGCACCAGCTTCGGGGACTAATGTTGGGGGGATACCCCCGGGTAGGGTCACGCTAGGGTATAAAGGCCTAGTTAGCCGAGGTACGGCAAGGTCAAAGCATGTGCTGGCCGAGTCACCTCAAGGAAGGCCGGATCACGGAGTAACCCGGACCAGGGGACGTCCACCTAACTTGGTCTCAACCGACTTAAGCCGTATGTCGGTAAGATGTATCTAACTTGTATGCAGGAACAGGTGTGGCCGGATCAACTATGTAGGATCCAGGTTATATCAAGCTTGTAAGAGAAGGAAGGTATCTCGCTGGTCAAAGGTGACAACTGTACGCAGAGCGTGAGCGAAGCGGACAGGGGCCGGACCACCGAGGCGTGGCCGACAGAGGTGACGAAGCCAATGTCAGATGATGCAGGCACCGCAGAGGCTCACGTAGCCTCTGCATGGATGACACGGGGGAAAAGTGACCCGCTCGGCTTACTATTTTGGGAGGAAGCATATTCCTTGGAATATGCCTCCACGTATGCCCTAAGTGGAGACCTAGCCACCCCTATATAAGGAGGGCTAGCACTTCTGTAGAGGGGGTTGAATTCTGAGAGGTTGATCTCCAGTGTGTTGCGATTTACTAGTGAGTTCCTGAGGGCTAGCTAGTGGCGAGAGTAAGAGAGTTCCTTCTTCCTCCTCTCTCCAATACAGCTCGAGGAGCACTTGTAATCTGGGAAGGTGAATCAAATACAAAACTTCCGTGTGTGGAATCACCACACTATCCCTCCCTGGATTCCCCTAGTGCAATTAGTCCCCACATTTAGCCTATCCATGGCATCTGCCGTGACACCACCACGACAAGCTGGAAGTGACTCCATCTTCTTTTCCTTCCTGGGTCGCCCGTGGAGCAAAGCTCTAACCCATAGTGGGCCACCCTGGTCAGCGAGTCCTGTGGGTATACCCGGAAAGTATATCCCCAATAGACCGGTGGGCGTCCGCTATGTTTTGACGAAGATCCTGCAACATCTGATCATGGCACGGAGGTGCGTCTACTCTAGCATCTCCATGAATCGCACACGATCCCTCTCTTGAGCGAGGGACATCTCAATGTGGCGGGCCTCTATTTCCCTCACCGAATGGATCATCTCCTGTCGCCCTTCCAGAATCAATAAGAGGGTGGCCCGGAGCTAAGCCTCGGCAGAGGAAGCATCGCATCTCGGGTAAGAGCCTCGTCAACGGAAACAACTTTTCCTGAGCCCAGCTGGGCGGACACTTCTGCGAAGCACTCACACAAGTCTTCTAGTAAAGAGGCCTCTTGTTCACGAGCGGACACCATGCACTCTCTCCTCTAGAGAAAGAGATCGCACATGTACAAGAGCCTCCAGACAGATAGGGTCGGCAGGAGGGCCCGGTAGAGGACTGGAAGGAGGGGACTCATGGCCCCTCCCGATGGGGACGGTGGGAGTAGATCAGGACACGAGCACATCTCGGGAAAATGCAGGGCAACTCGAAGAATCACCTAAACGGGGCTGACTCGCCCTCGCCGAGTCTGGGAGAGGATTCTACGGGACAAGGAATTATGCCGGGCCTCCTCCTTCGGGTGGTATCACCAGGAGAGCTACGACCCCACGAAGTTGCTACTACCCCAAGAAAGGATAAGAATCAACGGGCAAGCGGGCCAAGGAATAGGAAACTGGGGATAAAACAACTAACCTCACCAAATTCCCCACCCGAGTCCACCTGCCCCGTTTATAGTGTGAGCCTTCCTCAGAAGACGGCACCTCCTCGGCGACTCGTTTGCGAGCTAGGGTGCTAGGGAAGGCGCTGGCGTAAGGACTGGTACATTGCAAATGTATCTATAATTTTTGATGTTCCATGCTTGGTTTTATCCACTTTCTTGTGTTTTGTTCCAACTTTGGAATACTTTTCATATGATTTCTTGGACTAACCTATTAATAAGAGCCATAGTGCCAGCTTCCTGTTTTCTGCTGTTTTTGGTTCTACAAAAGTCAGAAAATGAATATTCTCGGAATTGGACGGGACAAAAGCCAAAGTGCCTATTTTTATGGAAGTGATCAAGTGCCAGAATCCGAGACGGAGAAGGGCCAGGGAGCCACCACACCACCTGGCCGCGCGGCCAGGCCTGGCCCACGCCAGGGGGTGGTGTGGCCACTCCCGGCACCCCCTCAGCCTCTCCTTCCACCTATATATTGCCCTCGGGACGAAAACCCTAAGTACCCGATCGAAAATCCACGAAAGAGTCTGTAGCCGCCGTCATCTCCATCCCTAGATCGAGAGGGATCTAAAGCTCTTCCCAGCACCCTGCCGGAGAGGGGAATTCACCCTGGAGGCCTTCTTCATGACCATGCAAGCCTCCGGTGTGATGCGTGAGTAGTTCATCCTTGGACTACGGATCCATGTAGTAGCTAGATGGCTGGTTTTCCTCCTTTGTGCTTTCATGTTTAGATCTTGTGAGCTCCGTTCATGATCAAGATCATCTTTTTGTAATTCTGCATGTTGTGTTGGTGGGGATCCGATGGATATTGAGATGCTATTTCAGATTGATTATTGATGCTATCATGTCTTTGTTATTTGAGATCTTGCATGCTTTCCATTGTTAGTAGCTATCTTGGCCAAGTAGATGCTAGCAACTCCAAGAGTTAGTATTTATGCTCGATAGTGGGTTCATGCCTCTGGTAATCTGGGGAAGTGACAGAAATCTCTAAGGTACTAGATGTGCTGTTGCTACTAGGGAGAAAACAACAATCATTTGTTCATAGAACAATCATATTGTTTACTTTACACACAGTTCATAAAGCAATAATCTGTTTCTTGCAACTTAATACTGGAGGGGGTTCGGATGATAACCTGAAGGTGGATTATTAGTCATAGATGTAGTTGGATGGCGGTCTATGTATTATGTTGTAATGCCCAATCAAGTCTCAATGGAGTTAAGATGATTAGTATATGCATGTATTGCTTTCTCGGTGTTTGTCAATTGCCCCGCTGTAATTTGTTCACCCAGCATGTTATCTATCTTAAGGTGAGCCACCTCTAGTGAACTATGGATCCCGGTCCTTTTCTTTACATACAATCTACAACTGTTTACTGCTTTGTGTTTACTTTCTGCAAACTTTTACTTCTTTCCATTCGATACGTTTAATCCTTTGTTGCAAAACACGGTGAGATTGACAACCTCATCGCAAGTTGGGGACAAAGTTCTGTGGTTGTGTTGTGCAGGTCTCCACGTTGCTACTAGCACCGGTAGTGCGCCCTGCCAAAGCTCAGCTAGTAACACCTTTGGGATGTTTCCTTGCTCCTACTGGTTCGATTAAACCTTGGTTTCATAACTGAGGGAAAACTTACTGTTGTGCTCATCATACCTTCCTCTTGGAGTTCCCAACGAGCTCTACATTGAAAGTCGAGCGCATCAAGGACCACTGCACCCTCTGATGCCTCGTCACCACTTTTCTCCTAAAGAACCCGCTAGGCCATAGCAAACAGGCTTCCCTCGCGACATCTTTGCCAAGGAAATGGGCCACCTAGACTAGCATGTTCATCCAGCTTGGTACTGCTTCATCCGACGATGGAGGCACCCTCCCTCGCAACGGATTCTGACGATTGAGCCACAACGATGGAGCAGTAGGGATTCCTGAGGATCCCACACCCGGTATGCGTATGGAACCTGGGGGCTTCCAGAGCTCTTCAATTCCCCACTCATTGCATTCGGGGAGCGATGCAATCAAGGAATATCGTCCGTCATCCGCCCAGAGCAGACACACCCCGTGCGAAAGTACAGAAGCCTCCCCTCCCCCGCATACCAATTGTACCTCCTGATTTAGCAGGGTGAGGTTAGGCTGCCTGTTGGGGCGAAGCTGGGTCATGTAGCCGGGACCATCGTACATCCACATAGGGTGCAAGCGTTGGTGCAGCGGCTCCACACGCTCGAAGAGGTAGTTCGTCACGACCTGATGAATCAATATCCCCTAGCCGCGAAGAATCTCTATCTCGGATAGGATTGGAGCTAGCTCGCTATCCCAAGAGTCTAACGAATCCCATGTGGGATCACCTTCCGCCGGGGTGACCGGATACTCAAGCTAGTCCAACATCTCGGTGAAGCAGACGAAGCGTCAGCCATGGTGCTAATTAGGCCAGTCTTCTAAGAGGTCAATGACAATGTGCTCGTCGGCAAGCCCCTCCCGGAGGAACAAGTCCACTCCACCGAAGAGTGTTGTCGCATCCACCACTTGTGGCATGAAGAAGTGTCGGAACAACGCCAAGGATGGAATCACTCCAACAATGCTTTCACACAAGTGCTGGAATGACGGCAAGATGGTGGCGGACCTAGGGTGGAAGAATAACAGTGGAGGAACAGGTAGAGCGGCGGAAGACATAGCCCTTGGAAGGATGCAGGAGGACAAAGCGAATATAGGCGTCGCTCCGCCCTATTATATAGAAGCAGAGCGGTAGAGCGTGTCTCCACCGCAGTAACTATCACCCCAACGATGCGCCCATGACCACCGTGTCCTCGATTCTCGTGGCGACCCAATGCCACCAGTCAGAGGGGGGACAATTTGTTTACCACATGGTTTGACACAACGCGAACCTAAAGGTGTGGCAGAAGAAGGCCCGCTCTTGATTACGGGGCACGTGACCAGTTCATTGGAAGTTGAGCCCATGCTTGTGGTCTACTGTCGGTTCCATAGGGGAACCTGCCTATGGGGCTTCCCCTAGAAGCGACTCGCAACCCCGCCCACACCTCCTAGCCAGCCTGAATACACGCTTCCCGCCTAGGATCTTGGGTGCAGTGCCACCTGAGTGAAAGAATCTATGTTAGGGTAGGTAGATCTACCACTGATCTATGTCTCAGGCTACCTCGCTAGGACGTAAGGTGACGCATATGGACAACAACGCAAAACCACCACATTGAGGCCATGCACAATCTGGCCTACAGCATGGCTCCAAGCCCTCCACCGCATGTATCTGACCCCTGTGGTGTCCCCTTTCTATATAAAAGGAGTCCCATATCGAACTTAGAGAAGGGGGAGTTTTAGACTAGAGAACCTTCCCGGGGAAGAAACCCACTGTAACCTTGTGATAATCAGATAGTAGCTAGTTACAGGACGAAGAGATCAACTCACTGCGGACCTGAACCTGGGTAAAAAGACCATGTCTCTCGATGTGATTGTGTTCGTCTAGCTAACCGAATGTTGCGCCCTTAGCCGAAACAACAAAGGGGGACTCATACCACCAGTATTAAAAACCAAGACACGACACAGTCAAAGGAATGGGTTACTATGTTTTACTAGTTATTGCAATGTTGAACTTCGTGAAAGAATCTCATTGCAATATTATGGATGGGTGTGTGTCTATCACATCATTTATCTAATGACATGACCCCATTGTCAATTTACATAAAAGTCCATGATCGAGAAACCTCAATCATCGGTTCACGAATGAGCTAGTTTAATAGAAGCTACTAGGGACCTAGTTTGTTGACATACTACATGTGTATTAATGTTTCTACTTAACATGGTTATACCATGGTATAAAACTCTTAGGAACATTTGAGATATGACTAGAATATATTTATCATTTGCCTCTGGGGCATATCTCCTTCAAGTTCCCCTCACAAGTTTTGTTACCGGCGGCGCACCAACGGTGCCCACCGCAGATGAAGCCGAGGATGACGCCATCAGATCCTTGGGGAGGGAAGGGAGGTTTTTTAATATTTTTAGATCGAGGTTTGTGGGGATTGAGAGATCAAGATCAAGGTCATGGTGAGATTGGACCAAAACCTAAGGCGACGACTAGAAGGGAAGAGGGGGGCTCTTGATACCATGTTGTCGTGGGGAGAATGATACCCTATTTGGGGAGCATCCGTGGTGGTATACAGAAGGAATCCACATTGGATAGAGTACTAATCTATGCCTATATGGATATGGTAAAACGAACATTATTTTTTCTAACAGTGAGTGCAAAATCAGTCATTTGGATGGATACATCATTGTGATACCTACTACTCCCTTTGTTATATAATGTAATACTCCTTCGGTACAGAAAAAGATGTCATGGATTTGTCGAGATGACAGAGAGAGTATATTTTAGCATACTATTTGCAAAAACACACTATATCATGAAGCATAGGATGTAACTTATAAATCTTCCACTGTGATTAGCTTATCTTTCTTTTATGAATTGACACCCCTCTCTCTTTCTTTAACTAGCACAATGTTTCGGTTGGATGAGGAAATGGAGCACGGAACACATGTTTGTCTTCTTGAATGCTCTCTCAACTTGTACAATATTAATTCAGATAATTGGGTGGTGATCTTCTCTGGCTCCCTCTCCTCTTGCTTTAAGAGTCGTGCCCAAGAGACCTTGTCTCTCCCTAGCCCTTCTAGCCGGAATATCCGACGCGGGAGGTGTTGGCACAGGAAAGCCATAGTAGATAGGGTTATGTGTAGTGGTGTTATGCCGGTAGTGGGCTCTTTCCCATAGGTGTTGGGGCTTCAGGTCGTTATCGCAAGATTTGGAATGTAGGGCTCATCCTTTCCCTGATCGAGCTCGTCTGGCCGGAGCTGGAGATGGTGAAGACGACCACCACACCGTCGAATAAAGCCATCGTTCTCTTCTTCACGTAGGTGTGGATTTGTTAGTTGTGCTTTCCCCTCTGGCCGACCATGGAGGCAGGGTGGTGGATATGCACGGAGGGTGCTACACCGGTGAGGGCTGATGGTGTTACGCTGCCATGTCTAGCCTACCAAAGAGGCCAGGAGAGATGGCGCTGCAGCTACTTGTACCCTGAACCAACATGGAAGCAGGCCGTTGGCGCTATTGCCGGCTTGCAGCTGTTGGCGTAATGGGATTGGGGATCCCTAGCATTGCACCGTAGCGTGTGGGCCAGGACCCACCAGTCAGAGACTCAACGGATGCGTGGCCTTGCCGACAAGGGTGTCACAAGGATGCGACCACTATGTGCTCCAAGCAGGTATGGTCTTGGCATGAGGAGGCTATGCAGGCTAACTATCAGCTATGATGTAGGTGCCTACGGATGAGATGAATGCTACAAGACGATCCTTGATCCGCTAGCCAGGCGCGGACAAGGAGGAAAATATAATGACACGCGGAAGGCGGTCCGATCCCTCCTTCCAGGGGCTGCCTCGGAAGGAGGGTAAGGGCACTGATGGGGACAGCGAAGCCAGGAAGCGGCCTCGACTGAGCCCTAGAAGGACCTTGGGAACTTCTCCTGGGCCAGCGTGGAACAGGAACCGGAGTCAACTGATCCTAACAAGACATGTCAAGCCTGACCTTGGAAACTAGCGAC
This sequence comes from Avena eriantha, assembly GCA_910589775.1. NCBI lineage: Eukaryota > Viridiplantae > Streptophyta > Magnoliopsida > Poales > Poaceae > Avena > Avena eriantha. The sequence continues at coordinate 436,826,820 of OU342740.1, read as the reverse complement.
GCGCTAGTGCCGCTGGACATCATCATGGCACTACAGTCCACTGTAACTTGCCACCGACAGGAGTGACAACTCGGATCCTGAGCTGTCCCTCGGCCATCAAGTGTGCATGTACACCGCCCTTGGCTATCCATTAGCCACAGGTGCTGCTCATTTGCCTGAAGACCGCGTGGCACACCGCAATTGAGACCAGGAATGCCCCTAACGGTGCTCCACACCGGCCCTTGAAGTGACCCCTTGGTGTATAAAAGGAGGCACTTGGCCATAGGTTTGGGGGGTTTTTGGAGAGGAAAGTTTGGAGATAGTTTTGAGGGAGAGACAGAGGGGAGTTTTCAGAGATCAAAAGGTTGGGGAGTTGGGAGAGAGGTAGCAAAGTGAGAGAAGGAAGAAAGAGGAAGCCCAGAGAGTGTAGAAGCTAGAGAGAAAGCAGCTCCCCGACACCGTAGAGATCATCTTCTTGTACCTCGATCCATCCTAGATAATCCACCAAAGAAGAACGTATGGTTGTCAGCCAAAGGGCGGCCTGAACCTAGGTAAAAAATGACTGTGTGTGTGATGTGTGTTTGTATCAGTAGGATCCTTTGTCGATGTTGAGGCTAGAACGCCTTCGTGCCCACTACCGAACAAATATGGGGTGCCCGACATCCCTAATGTCTGCGTTGGAGAGACACGACATCTAGCGTGCCAGGTAGGGGAGCTCGCGTTTTTGGCTTCAAAAAACAGCTTCATCGTCAACAGCTTTGTGAGCTTCATCGTCATCACCGTCATCATCACTGACATCTGTTTCATCTTCGTTTTCAACATCATCATCGACTGCACCATTGCCAGCCATGGCTCCAATGAGAGGTGTTGGTGCTGGGACCGGCCTTGCCACAGTAGACTCACTCCCTACACGAACTCACTCCGACGCCCTTCCCATGACTGGGGGCTTGGATGCCGAGCCTCATGCACGGCGCGCGACTACCGTCGCAGGTGCCAACCCATGTCAAGGGCCAAGAGCAATTGCACCACCGCCACCGCTGTCGCAACTGCACCCTGCGATCGAGGACGGCAAGCATGCTAGCGGAGGCACCGCTGTGCAAGAGGTACCATTGCCAAGCGACACAAGAGGTGTTGTACTCGAGGATACCTTCACCAGCGATGCAGGAGGTGCCGCTGGTGGAGTGTCTCTCCATGGTGGCATATGAGACACTGCTGGAGGGGGCCATCTGTCAGGAGGAATCGCACCAGTCAGGGCCAGAGGAGCCGACCCCAAGATCGAGCATCAAGCGCCAGCCCAACACGTAGCGATCCTAGCTCATGCCAGGACTTGCCTTACTACACCAAGTACTAGCCGCCAACCCTAGTCCCACCGCTTTGGGAACCGAAGTTTGGGGGAAGCAGTCGCTGCTCCCTGTACCATAGCTCGGCACCCACCAACTCCTGGGACGGCAGAGTATGCGACATGGAGGGATGACCTCGACGTGCAGCTATAGTTCATCATGCTACATCAGGAGTCTGCACGCACTCGTTCCCAGTCCAACCTGGGGCCAAGGTGTGGGGTAAAGCGCACTCCCTCCACCACTGCAGGGCCCATGCAAAACCCTGCCCTAAGGCCGTGTTCCCGGAACGCTACCCCAGGGCCAGGGGCTGTTGGACCCCGTGATGGTGGATGGAGAACCGACAACTGTGCCACGAGCCATTTGGGGACTGGCGCCCCGAGACCTATGAAACAAGAGCACGTCTCTGTGGGGTCATCTTCTGACCCTGCAAACTGGCACGCCGAAGGGCGCCGAGGCGATTCCACCACGGCAAGCAAGGTCCTAGGTCGAGATTTCCTACTGCAGCTGTGTTAATAGGCTACGGGTGCGGCCGTTGCTAACCAGCAGGGCGCAGCTGAGGCAGGGAGCATGGCTTTGGGATAAAGAAGCGACTGCCCCGCTTCTCTCCTAACTTACAGCAGGGGGCGTGGCCACCGAAATTCCGTCCCATTGTCCCAGTCAAGTTTGAAGCCAACACCAACCCGAAGGAGTTTTTGTCCATCTACTCCACCGCGATGGTGGCTGCTGGTGCTGATGAGAAGGTCATGGCCCATTGGTTTCCAATGGCCCTAAAGGGCACGACCTTGTCCTAGCTCATGCATCTACCTAAGGAGTCCATTTACTCCTGGGCCGAGTTGTGTACCCGCATTGTGAGTGCATTCCAGGGAGACTTCAAGAGCCCAGCAACACTCATTTAGCTCCACAAAGTGGTCCAGGGGGTGATACATTGCAAATGTATCTATAATTTTTGATGTTCCATGCTTGGTTTTATATACTTTCTTGTGTTTTGTTCCAACTTTGGAGTACTTTTCATATGATTTCTTGGACTAACCTATTAACAAGATCCACAGTACCAGTTGCCTGTTTTCTGCTGATTTTGGTTCCAGAAAGTCAGAAAATGAATATTCTCGGAATTGGATAGAACAAAAGCCGAAGTTGATATTTTACCGGAAGATTCACGAAGCCAGAAGGAGAGCCGGAGAGGGGACACAGGGTGGCCACACCCCCCTTGGCGCGAGAAACCCTAGGCCATGCCAGGGCATGATGTGGGCCCCCTAGCCGCCCACCGACCTTGCCTCTTTGCCTATAAGAAGCCTCCCGAAGGAAAAACTCTAGATCGTCAATCAGAAATCCACGAAAAGTTCCGCAGCGCCGCCGCCACCGAAGGGGATATTCGGGGGACAGAAAGTCTCTGTTTCGGCACCCTGCCAGGACGGGGAAGTGCCCCCGGAGCCATCTCCATCGATCTCCACCACCATCTCCATCACCATTGCTGATTCCCATGATGAGGAGGGAGTAGTTCTCTCTCGAGGCTAAGGGTTCTACCGGTAGCTATGTGTTCATCTCTCTCTCTATGCATGATCTTATTGAGATCATGAGCTTGTAATCTATAGATCTACCTTGCTACGCAAGTGCTTTAATAGATCTCTGGTCTCTCCATGTGTGCGAAAGTGACAGCGTGCACACCATGGTGGCACTTAGGCTGGAGATTACAATTACTTATTATGAGTTATATTTGGAGTTGGATGTCTCTATGAAATTGTGGTGTTTGTTGGAACCATCTAGAGATCAATGTGACAGTGTGGGGTTATCTAGATGCGGAAAGCGAACTTTGAGGTGTGCTGTTATAGCCCTAGCATGGATTAGAGTGTTCAACCGGAGAGTAGTTAAGAGTAGTATCATAAAGAGAAGATATTTATATGAGAGTGTTCACTAGTGAAAGTATGATCCCTAGGCCTTGTTTCTAAGAATTGAAACACAGTTTGCTATTAGATCTGTTACATGTTTGCTTGCTTCCATCTTTATTTCAGTTTGCCTTTAGTCTTTTCCGCGCCATCAAGCTATTTTCTATCACCATTACCACTTATAATTATCTATACCACTTGTATTTCACTATCTCTTCACCGAACTAGTGCACCTATACACCTAACAAGTGTATTGGGTGTGTTGGGGACACAAGAGACTTCTTGTATCTTGATTGCAGGGTTGCTTGAGAGGGGATACCTTTGACCACTTCCTCCCTAAGATCGATAAACCTTGGGTGATCCACTTAAGGGAAAACTTGCTGCTGTTCTACAAACCTCTGCACTTGGAGGCCCAACAACTATCTACAAGAATAGAAGTGCGTAGACATCAAGCTATTTTCTGGCGCCGTTGTCGGGGAGGTAAGGTAAAAGGTACTCACATCCTTCGGTGTGAGTGCTCGAAGTTATTTTCTTTAGATTCTGAAATTTTGTCTTTTTGGTTCTTGTTTTCACTAGTTAGGCTTAATGGAAAACAACAACAAAATTAGAGAGCTTTATAGTATTTATATTGAGTTAGGACATGAAGTGTTTGAAGAGAAAATTAAAAAACCTATGGAACTTGATTTGCATGCTAATAGAAATGTTGTTAGTATGAATTCTTTGGAAACCATTATTTCTAATGCTATGGAAAAGTCTAAGCTTGGGGAAGCTAGTTTTTATGAAAATGATCTTTTTAGTTCCCCAGCTTTGGAAGATAGCTATTTTATTGCTTATGATGATACCAAACCTCCAATATATGATGATTACAATGATGAATATGGTATTTTCAGTCCACCTACTATTGAGGGGAAAATTAATTATGATTACAATATGCCTCCTATATTTGATGATTATGGTGATGAGAATAATAATGATAGGTATTTTGTTGAATTTGCTCCCACCATAATTAATAAGAATGACTATGCTTATGTGGAGAGTAATAATCATTTTATGCATGTGGCTCATGATAAGAATGTTTTATTCGATAGTTAGATTTTTAATTTTGTTCACGCTGCTACTGAAAGTTATTATGAGAGAGGGAAACATGGTCTTATGCATCTCAATAATATTAAGTTCGCCTCTTTATGTTGGAAGTCCTGAAGTTACACTTGTTTTTCTTTACGATTCTTGTTGCTTTGTGCTTTCATGACTTGTTTCTTTACAAGATTTCTATGCATAGGAAGTGGGTTAGACTTAAATGGGCTTTGAAATTGCTTCTTGATGCTCTCTTTTACTTTAATTCATATTTAATGTAATGAGAGAGAAGTAATGATTGGCAAGTTGCTATCCCGAAACAGATTTCTACGCTTCACCGTAAATATTCGTGTAAAATATCTGTACGTCCTTTTGAGGCGTGAATTTTTGTGCTTCTGCCACACGTTGTTATCTAACTTTCGTTAGTTCAACACTTTTTTATTTGAGCAATAGAAGGTCTTCTAAAAAATTCGTCTTTACCTGCTGGTTTGTTTTGACAGATTTCTGCCATTTTTGCATTTGCTTCTTGTTGGTTCCTTTTTGAATTCTTTTGGGGAACTAAGATTTTTGAGGGCAGTGCTACAGTAGCTTGTGTTTTAAAGGTAGTTTTATTGGTGTTATAACTGAACCTAAAGACCTATTATCTTGAGTGCACTAATGTTGCTAATAAAGATTGTGTGAAGTTTTGTATGAAGGAAAAATTTCAAGTGTATGGAAGGAATGAGTAATGAGATGAAGGATGGACTAAAGCTCAAGCTTGGGGATGCTATGCATGTCACCCTAAGAAATATCCAAGAAGTACAAGCGTCAGAGCTTGGGGATGCCCAAGGCATCCCCTTCTTCATCAATAAAAATCCCAGGTTTCTTCCAAACACTTCATTTTTATTGTTTCATGCACAGTTGTGTTGTTCTTGGAGCGTCTTCTTTTTCATTTTCGTTTTGGTTTTTCGTTTGCTTTGTTTGCTTGGTTTGCTGAATAAATTGGTTGGACCCCCTCTTTCATACATTGGTTTTCAAATAGTTTGGTTTGGTTTGGAAAAGAGTAGGGAAGTTCATGCTTAAGTGGTAAAGAGAGCTTGTTTTTGACTGTGGCATTGCTTTGTCATGCCATGCTTGATATTGTTTTGGATTTATGCTTAGTATTCTTTGCTGTAGCATGACTTGTTATAAACAATTGAGATTGCTTAATGTGCCTTGGATGAATCATGTGTTGTTTTAGCATATTAAAGCATAATATTGTGGTATTCCCCTTTGATGCTTTATTTTGGTTGACTTGGCACATGCTCACACCATGTTATGACTATTCCAAGTCACCATAGCCTTTATGATCCTTTAGTTTTCAACTTGTAGTATCACTTTATTCTTTGATCAATGATGTTTTCTCGCTCTACATGATTATGGCCATTATTGCTCTCTTAGTTTGTCGCTCCCAATCTTTTGCTCGCCTCCGTAACCAAGTATGAATTCCACTCATGTATCCAACTCCCTAAACCAAGTTATTTCAAAGAGTCCACCATACCTACCTATTAGCATATGCTATTCCAAGTATATTCATGCTTTTGTTTACCTTCCAAATTAAACTTGTTATGAGCAAACTAGTGATTAAAGCTCTCACGAACTTGATGGTACACTTTACTTTTCTTTCCCTTAATAAACTTGAACCATTGTGTCGTCTATGTTGTATATGCTTGCACTTATTTGTTGGGAATTAGCAGAACCATGTTGTCATGGGGAACGCTTTCAACATTGCACTTGTACTTTGTACCTAGTTGATATCATGCTCTTTTGTCTATGGATGTCGTCGGTGTGAAATGAAAGGGGCGCTTGTAAGTCCATGGAGTTATGTATATGTGTTAGAGAAACGCCTAGGCCGCTGGTCTAATCCATGATGACATGGTGGAAACCTGCAGCGTAACCATAATGAGCTGTCTCTAAAGCATTCTTCTTATAAAAAAAGAGTCCTATATTGAGAAAAAAAGAGAAAAAGAAAAAAAGAAATTATGAAAAGAGGAAAGAGAGAAAAAAGCACCATTTTCCCATGGTAAATAAGAAGATTGCTGAGATGCTCGTTGTCTGCTTGCCTTGTCATTTTGATATGAGGATTCTTACGTATCATCGGGCAAGGGGTACCCCGTTGGCGTTTCTCTATGATACACATGTACTTACAATGACAAGAACTTACCGGTGACTAAACTTGAGTAGCATGAGGAGCGGCCCTCGTATTCAAGGGACATGAGATTTCCAACTTATACTTCGTCAAGCATATACACCATAGTTAGTTCACTTTTACCTTAATCACTTCAAGATTCTTATGATAGGGGCAATGAGAGCTGAAAGTTATAAGTAGCATAATGTTTGGAAGCTCTTTATGAAACTTGTATCTCTGCTTCCTTCTATGAAGGCCTTTCTTCCACTTATACATTGAGTCTCCACCTTCTACCTTTATGCACCTACTTTGAGAGCATAGTGGCCATTCTTAGTTCTATGTGCATTGTCCCAAGACTAGTTGATTGATGCATAACTTGATATTGCTTGTTTTAAACTATTTGTATCTAGTCACTCTTATGAACTTTGAAGGTTTCCTATGCATTTATCTTTGCTACTCTATGAGGGACAAGCTGGATGCCACTATGCTATGTTTTCTTTATGTGAAACAAACAAACGTCTTGCAAAGCATTGTTATTCATGGATCTTTTGTTTCTGCCTTTTCATGTTGCAACATAGTTGCTTTGCCTTATAGTTAGAACTTTTTATTTCATGTTATGATTGAAGTACTATGATCTCAGCTATCAATATTTTACAAATACTTTGATCGAGTTTATGATGGTGCTTGTCACCTCAAAAATTATTCTTTCTTTTTATCACTTACCTACTCAAGGACGAGCAGGAGTTAAGCTTGGGGATGTTGATACATTGCAAATATATCTATACTTTTTGATGTTCCATGCTTGGTTTTATATATTTTCTTGTGTTTTGTTCCAACTTTGGAGTACTTTTCATATGATTTCTTGGACTAACCTATTAACAAGAGCCATAGTGCCAGTTGCCTATTTTCTGCTGATTTTGGTTCCAGAAAGTCAGAAAATGAATATTCTCGGAATTGGACGGAACAAAAGCCGAAGTTGATATTTTACCTGAAGATTCACGGAGCCTGAAGGAGAGCCGAAGAGGGGCCACAGGGTGGTCACACCCCCCTTGGCGCGGGCAACCCTAGGACACACCAGGGCATGGTGTGGGCCCCCTGGCCACCCACCGAACTTGCCTCTTCTCCTATAAGAAGCCTCCCGATCAAAAACACTAGATCGTCAATCAGAAATCCACGAAAAGTTCCGCAGCGCTGCCGCCACCAAAGGGGAGATTCGGGGGACAGGAAGTCTCTGTTCCAGCATCCTTCCGGGATGGGGTAGTGCCCCAGGAGCCATCTCCATCGATCTCCACCGCCATCTACATCACCATTGCTGATTCCCATGATGAGGAGGGAGTAGTTCTCTCTCGAGGCTAAGGGTTCGACCGGTAGCTATGTGTTCATCTTTCTCTCTATGCATGATATTATTGAGATCATGAGCTTGTAATCTATATATCTACCTTGCTACTCAAGTGTTGTAATAGATCTCTGCTCTCCCCATGTGTGTGAAAGTGACAGCGTGCACACCATGGTGGCACTTATGCTAGAGATTACAATTACTTGTTATGAGTTATATTTGGAGTTGGATGTCTCTATGAAATTGTAGTGTTTGTTGGAACCATCTAGAGATCAAGTTTACAGTGTGGGGTTATCTAGATGCAGAAAGCGAACTTTGAGGTGTGCTGTTATAGCCCTACCATGGATTAGAGTGTTCAACCGGAGAGTAGTTACGAGTAGTATCATAAAGAGAAGATATTTATATGAGACTGTTCACTAGTGAAAGTATGATCCCTAGGCCTTGTTTCTAAGCATTGAAACACCGTTTGCTATTAGATTTGTTACATGTTTGCTTGCTTCCATCTTTATTTCAGTTTGCCTTTAGTCTTTTCCACGCCATCAAGCTATTTTCTATCACCATTACCACTTATAATTATCTATACCACTTGTATTTCACTATCTCTTCACCGAACTAGTGCACCTATACACCTGACAAGTGTATTGGGTGTGTTGGGTACACAGGAGACTTCTTGTATCTTGATTGCATGGTTGCTTGACAGGGATAATTTTGACCACTTCCTCCCTGAGTTCGATAAACCTTGGGTGATCCACTTAAGGGAAAACTTGCTCCTGTTCTACAAACCTCTGCACTTGGAGGCCCAATAACTGCTACAAGAATATAAGTGCATAGACATCAGGGGGTGGTGAGCGGCTGAGGGACTTCATGCTATGATTTTCGTAGATCGGACATGCTATCCGGAGGCGGAGGGGGGTGCTCTTCTTCAAGTAGGTCAACAAATAGTCATCTGGATTCTTCAGCGTCATCCTCCTTGTAGGCGGAAACTCTTGGTGTATCATGGAGGATGTCAGATGGGAGGACTGCTTCTGCTCCATAAACCATGAAGAAAGGAGTCAAGCTGGTGGATCTATTGGGTGTTGTTTGTAAACTCCACAAGACAGATGGTAATTACTCCGCCCAGGCTCCAGTTTCTCTTCGTAGCGGTGCCTCTAAGCGTGGCTTGATTCTGTGCATAATTAGTCCATTGGCCCTTTCAACTTGCCCATTTGACTGTGGGTGTGCCACAGATGCTGGGTCAAGGCGGATGCCTTTTTCATGACAGTACTCCTCAACTGCTCCGAGAGATAAATTTCTGCCATTTTCGGTGATGATGCTATGTGGGAGACCAAATCTCACCACTAGATCCAGGACAAATTTTAGGGATGTTGCCCCATCAAGCTTTCTAATGGGTTTAGCTTCAATCCATTTTGTGAATTTGTCCACTTCTACTAGCAAGTGTGTGAATCCACATGGTGATGTCTACAAGGGTCCCACCGTGTCCAACCCCCTGACTGCAAACAGCCAAGTTATTGGTATGGTTTGCAATTCTTCCGCTGGAACACTTGGTTGTCCTGCATAAAACGTACACCCAAGGCATGTTTGTACCAACTTGTCAGCGTCCGCCTTGGCAGTTATCTAGTATAATCCTTGTCGGAAGGCCTTAGCCACCAACGATCGGGGAGCGGCGTGATGCCCGCAATCTCTGAGATGTATTTCTCTAAGTATTTCAATACCTTGCTACTGGGAGACGCATCGAAGGAAAACTCCTATGGTACTTCTTTTATATAGCTGGCCGTCAATGATGACATAGCCTTTTGCTCTACATACTATTTGCTGGCTTTCGACTTTGTCGGCGGGTAAAGTTTCATCTTGTAGATAGTCCATGAACGGTTTCGTCCAAGCCTTAGAGGTTATTGTTAGTGTGTTAACAAATGAATCCACTCTATCTGGGTTGTCGGGGTCCGCTCCCTTCACGGATGGGGTCTGTAAATGTTCCAGGAAAACGCCTGGTGGAATTGGTCGACGAGCGGATCTAAGCTTTGACAGCTGATCTGCCGCCTCATTCTCCTCCCTTTTGACATACTTGACTTCATAGCCGACGAAGCACTTGGCTATTTCATCTACTTCGTCTCGATATGCTGCCATCATAGGGTTCCGCGCGTTCTAGGTGCCAGCTACTTGTTGGGCAACCAAGTCGAAATCTCCACAGCAAACTATGCGCTTGATGCCAATATCCTTGGCTACGCAAAGTCCGTGAATGAGGGCCTCATACTCCACCATGTTGTTGGTAGCATTGAAGTGGATCTGCAGGACGTATTGCAACTTTTCTCCTGTTGGTGATTGTAATAATACACCAGCCCCCGAGCCATTGAGTAGCTTTGATCCGTCAAAGTGCATGACCCAATATTCTGGCTCTAGCACAGGAGTGTCTTCTGGCAGTTCTGTCCAATCTTCAGGAAAATCCGCCAATTCTTACGATTTGATAGTGTCGCGTCTTTTGTAGGTGATTTCAAAGGAGGCAAGTTCAATGCCCCACTTTCCGACTGCCTTTCCTCTTGGTTCAGACATTTGCCGAATTGTTTGATTGGCTGGCCTTCCGTCTGGGTTGACATTGAGTGCGTGCTCGGCGAATTCCCTGGGAACTCCTGGCATGTTCGCTAGGCACCAGGCAAAGATTTCCCAGTGCTCACGGAGGAATTCGACGAGCACGAGTTCCTATGCGGGACTCAGATTATTGGCGATGAGGGCCGTCTTGGCGGGATCCGATGGGTGGACCTAAACTTTCTTCATGTGCACCGATGAGTCGAAGGACAGGTCGGGTGAGCTTGGCCGGCTCAGTGGAGGTAGACTGTTGTCTGTCATCTCCTTTAATCTTGCGAGTTCCTCCTGCATGCCAAAGGACAGGGAGATTCTGTTGAATTCCCTGTCGCAACTGTCGGATCTCTCAAAGCTCCCGTTGATTGTGATGACACCATTAGGTCCTGGCATCTTCATCTGTAGGTAGGCGTAGTGTGGTACTGCCATGAACCTAGCGAACACAACACGTCCGAGGATGCAGTGGTACTGCGAGGGCCAGTCGACGACTTTGAAGTCGATGTGTTCACATCGAAAGTTTTTCTGCGTGCCAAAGATGTCGACGAGGTTGATTTTACCTAGAGGATACATGCCTTTGCCTAGGATGATGCTGTGGAATGTTGTGTCTGAGGCTTCCAGGCAGGTCAGAGGGATCCTCATGGCTCGCAAGGTACTCGCGAACATAAGGTTGATGCCGCTTCCGCCGTCCATGAAGACACGGCTCATGTCGAAACCTCCTATTTGTGCCTCTAGGACGAGGCGAGAATGACCTGGACGAGGTACCTGGTGTGGGTGGTCGCGCTTATCAAAGGTAATGTAGGAGTCGCTTCCACTGAGCTACTCAGTGGTGGACGATGGTGAGTTTGTTGCGAAGTTGACTTGGCGAATGATTGCCTTCTACACCCGATTCGAGGGTCATCCCTTTTGGATCATCATGGTACCCATGGCTCGTGGGTATGACTCGCCTCCGTGGTGCTGGTCCGGCGCAGCTGCGTTTGGGGGTGGTCCAGGTGGTGGTGGCGGAGCTCCATGTGCCACAGCACCTGGGGCGGCTCCGTAGCCCCTGTTGACACCGTCGCGGTTCATCCTGGCTAAGCCCTCATGAAGCTTGAGGCACTCTCGGTAGTCCTTCAGGAGATTGCTGGACTTCTTTTTGCCGTCATGCTTGTCGATGTAGAAGTGTACGTTGCATGGCCTGGATAGCTTGTCCTCGATGGATGTTGCAGGTGCCTCATCGCGAGTGCGGCGCTGCGATACTTGCGTGGTTTTCCCGGAGTCGCGGTATCCACTACTGCGGTAGCCACTGTTGTGGTTGTCGTCGCGTCTGTCGGCGTAGCCGGACGCGACCATGTTGACATCGTCACGGTCATCATAGATGCGCATGCGGCGTTTGCTTCAGCGATCACGTCTGCGTTCGAGCTCTGCTTCATCGTCGGACTGAATGCGATTCTTCACCGAATCTTCTCCATCTGCCCATCGATTCGTGATTCCCATCAGGTGGTTGATGGTTTTGGGCTTCGAGCGGCCCAGATCCTCTCTGAGCTCTAGGCGACGTACGCCGCCGCTGAATGCGTCAATCGCGCGATCCTCCGAGATATTTTATGCGGAGTTCTTGATGATGGACCACCTCTAGATGTTTGAGCGTAGCGACTCGCCTAACCTTTGCTGGCAGCATCTCAGCTCTTAGGTTGATGCGGGACTTTTGTAGGTGCCCTTGAAGTTGCGCCCAAATCAGTAAACTAGCTCTTCCCAACTACGAATGGATCCGCGTGGGAGGTTGTTGTGCCATGCTCGGGCGGCGCCCTGCAGCTGCAGCTGCAGGCATTGCATGGCCGTGCTTCGACTCCCGCCGTGGAGCCTGACGGGGGAGATATGATCCTCCAACTAGATTTTCGGGTCCTGCAGGCCGTCAAACTTTGGGTTCTCTGATGGAAGCTTGAACCCCTTGGGCATTCACTTTTGCCTAATGGATTTGCTGAAGCATCTGGGGCCACAGAGCTCCACGTCCTAGTCTTCTGAGTCAGTAAAGCAGGCACGTCGTGCCCTTGACTTATCAATCTTGCGCTGCGTGATGTCGTCGCGCGTGTCGTAGTTGTGATCGTGTCACCATAAGCGGCGGCGTCGGGATAGATCGTGACTGTCGTCGCTAGATGAAGGTGAGGAGTAGCGTTTTGCCAGAGTCTTGCCCTTTTTTGGCTCTCGCGTTGGCTCTTTGTCGAGGGCGGCCTCGATTAACCCCAAGCCTGCAATTGTAGATTGATGCATGGCAGCTCGAGGATCTCCAGCTGGCGGCTGATTGTTGAGGAGGTACATGGTGGCCGCCGTTATCGCTGCCTGTGGCGTCTTTGGGACCATGTTGCCTTGGGTATCGACTGTCATAGAGCTGAAGTCGAGGACTTTTGCAGCTTCTATGCGCTCCTGCTCGGTGAGATGAGCCATTCGAGATCGTCTCTTATTGGCCACGTACTCGTTGCCCTTGGAGGAGGATCCTCCATGGGAGGAGAGTCCGGCCCGTCGGAGGCTCGACTCATCTGCCGCCTTTTTACGCGCTTCGAGTTGCGCGATTGTTTGCAGCTGGCGTCTGTATTCCTCCTTGAGTAGCCAATGGTAGCCCATTAGCAATTCTTGCGACGTTCCTGGAGGTAGGGGATTGCCTCGCAGAGCTTCTCGGCAACGGGCCCACTCGAGATCATTGAGCCTGATCACGACGCGCTCGCCCGTTTGCTCGTTGATCATGGTGGGAGGTTCGGGTGCCCCTCCGTTGTTGACGGGTGTGCCGTTGGTGGGACGCCGTTAGGTGGTCTGCCATTTGGCGGGTTGGTTTCGTGGCCACCATTGCCCGTGTTGTCGCGATTGGCGGAGGAGTCGCCCGTGTTGATGACGGCGCACATGTAGTGGTTGGGGAAGCTGCTGCTCCCACAACTTTCATATCTAGAGCTGTAGGCTCCTTCTTCGGTTGCCAGATCTCCTAGATCGGATTCGTGACTGCTTTCGCTGACCGTATTCTCGACCGTTGTCGAGGCATTGAGCTCACTGAGGGTACCGATCAATAGAGGGAACCATGATGCTAGAGCAATCGATGGTATAGTTGGCTGGTCAGGCATGTGGAGCATGCCCATCTGACCAACATGGAAGCGGAAGCTCCCGATTGCCAGGCTGATTCCGTCGCCCACGAACTCGAAAGCCGGGCGAGTGGCCGGCGTGTGGACGGTGAAGTCGAACGCGCCAAATAGCTAGCGAATCTCCGTTGTTGCGGAGTTGTAGATCGCAGTTGATGTGGCCAAAGAAGCCGCAACATCAGCACTCCCAATTCCCACAGATGGCGCCAATTGACGAGGGCTTAACTCATCAATGCCCATTGTTATGGACTTGGGTTTTGGAGAAGGAGGGAGCGCTGGAGACATCTATCAGCTAGCAAATAAGCACACAGGGGACTCGAGAATTTACCCAGGTTCAGGCCTCGTAGAGATCCCTACTCCTCCTTGTCTGCTTGTGGAATTATCGAAGGAATCGAGGATTACAATGGTGCGCAGATGCAATCTGGCGAGGGTTGCGGAAACTACGGTTGTGTGTCTCCTCCTCGCCGCCCCCTCCTAGCCTTTATATAGATGGGCTAGGTCTCGGGTAGCAGGTCGAGTCGGTTATAGGTTAGGGTTTTTCCCTTTGAACTTTCTATCTTTAGCTTCTTCTTGTTCTTCAAGCAATCAAGAGTCCGTAGGCTACTCGAGTTGTCTCTTTGGGCCTTGGCAACACCGTGGGCTTCGCCGTATCCAAACCGTATATGCCAAACTCAAGTACCTATAGGGTATACCCATGTCAGTCGCTATTGTTGATGATGTCGGATAGTGGAGCTTTTCTTACCACTATGATAGGGTGCTCCTGGAAATAATGCCTTGGCTTACGCGAAGCAAGGTAAACTCCATAAGCTATCTTTTGGTAGTGCGGGTAATGCTGCTTGGATTATGTCAACACCTCGCTTACATAGTAAACGGGCCGCTGAACTCTGTATTTGTGCATTGGTTCCTTGCGCTCCACCACGATGACGACGTTGATTACTCGGTTGGTTGCCGCCATGTAAACTAACATAGGCTCCCTTGACACCGGTGATGCAAGTATTGGTGGGAAGGAGAGTATTCTCTTCAACTCCTAAAGTGGGCATCAGCCTTGTCCGTCCATGTGAATTTGTTCGCCTTCTTAAGCAACTTGTAGAGCGGCATAGCCTTCTCACCAAGTCGGCTAATGAACCGGCTTACTGCTGCAATGCAGCATGTGAGCCTTTGTATGTCCTTCAGGCATGTCGGGCGTTTGATGTCTAGGATGGCCTTGATTTTCCCCAAGTTCACCTCGATTCCGCAATGCGAAACGATGAAACCCAATAGGTTGCCGAAGGGCACCCCAAAGATGCACTTCTTGGGGTTCAACATCATGTTGTATTTCTTGAGATTGTCGAAGGTTTCATGCAAATCAGCGATTAGATCATTTGATTTCTTTGACATTACCGTGATGTCGTCCATGTAAGCGTGTACGTTGCAACCTATTTGGTCATATAGGCAACGTTGGATCGTCCGCTGGTAAGTAGCACCAGCGTTTTTCAACCCAAAGGGCATCGTTACGTAGCAATACGTGCCATAGGGTGTGGTGAACAAAGTGCCCAGTTGGTTTGACTTTTGCATCCGGACTTGGTGGTATCCTAAGTAAGCATCAAGAAAACACAGAAGTTCCGAACCAGCCGTCGAGTCAATGACTTGGTTAATGCGCGGCAAAGCAAATGGATCCTTCGGACATGCTTTGTTCAAGCCGGTGCAAGCAATGCACATTCTTAATTCATTGGTTCCATTTTTGGGGACAAGTACAGGATTTGCAAACCATCGGGTGTGAATAACTTCTCGAATAAAGCCAGCCTTAAGTAACCTAGCTATTTGTTTGCCTATAGCCCTTCGTCTTTCATCACCAAAGCATCGTAGAGGTTTCTTCACAGGTTTGGCATTGGGGTCAATATTCAAGTTGTGCTCGGCAAGTTCCCTAGGTACACCTTTCATGTTAGTAGGTTGCCAGGCAAAGATGTCCCCTATTCTCATGGAGGAACTCGACGAGTGTGCTTTCCTATTTGGGATCCAGGTTCGTGCCAATGGCGGTGGTCTTGGAGGAATCTCCTTCGACAAGCTCCACCTGCTTGGTCTTGATGGCGGCCTTGAAGGCAGGTTCGGCAGCAGTGATCTGCTTCTTCGAAGTCGGCATCTCCGAGGCATCGACCTGGTTCTGGATCTCCTTGAACTCCTCACCGTGGAGGACTGCTTCGGTGAAGGCGGCTTCACTGAGCTCGCACTCTTGTACCTTGGAGAAGCTTCCGTCAATGGTGATGATGCCATTTGGTCCGGGAATCTTGAGCTTGTTGTAGACAAAGCATGACCTTGCAAGGAAGGAGTGGAAGATGTCGCGTCCTAAGATGACGTGGTACACGCTCTTGAAAGCCACCACTTCAAAGGTCACGTGTTCTTGGCGGTAATTGTTAACATCGCCAAAAGCGACTAGAAGGGTGATGTAGCCCAGGGAATTTGATTGTTGGCCAGGGACAACACCATGGAACATGGTGTTACTCTTCCTTAGCTGGGTCTCCGTCAAGTTCATCTTGTGCAGTGTATCCAGGTACATGATGTTGATGCTGCTTCCACTATCCATAAGGCACTTGGTGAACTCTATGCCGTCAATCCAAGGGTTGATGACCATGTCATACTGGTTCTCTGTTGGGATAAGATCTAGGTGATCTTTCCTATCCCAAGTAATTGGAACTTCCGACCACCTGACGTATTGGGGAATCGGAGGGAGGGTAGCCATCAGTATGCTTAGAGAGGTTTTCTAGGACCGGACGGTGGGGGTGCCAAGGAAGGTGTGGTAGCATGGAGCCTTCTTTTCGAAGGGATTTTTCACTTTATCGTCTCCCTTGTCGGAAGTCTTGGGTTCCACGTCTTCATCCATATCGCTTGATTCCTTGAGCTCTTCCTCCTTCTTCTTCCCTTTGCCCTTTCCGCGGGTCTGTTTTTCTGACTTTGCTTATAGCCGGACTCAGGGTTCTCCTTGAGATCATTGACAAATTTTCATTGGCGGTTGGTGTGAGTGGCCTTGCCGTTTGTGTCGAGGTGGACGAAACACGGCATATCACGGTACTCTTTGTATGTTTGGGGAACATGAGGAGCTAAGGGTGTAGCGTCACTCCTCTGCTGGCCACTGCTATCCCCCCGACCACATCCATGCTATCCGCCTCCGCCTCTTCAAGTGAACGTTGCGGCGACCATGTCGGCTGTTTGCTTCTCTTCAGGTGGATTCATCCACTTGTTATTGTTATTTTTTCTGGCCTAGGTAGGGATTGCTATTGCCAGCAGTGATCAACGCGCGTTGATGGCCCAAAATATATCGAGCTCGTTGGGGAACCCCAAGAGGAAGGTATGATGAGCACAACACATCAAGTTTTCCTTCAATTATGAAACCATGGTTTAATCGAACCAGTAGGAGCAAGGAAACACCCCAAAGGTGTAGCTACCTGAACTTTGGCAGGGCGCACTACCGGTGCCAGCAGCAACGTGGGGACCTGCACAACACAACCATAGAACTTTGTCCAATCTCACCGTTTTTGCTGAAAACAAGGGATTAAACGTATCGAGTGGAAGAAAGTAATAGTTCATAGAAAGTAAACACAAAGCATTAAACAGTTGATTGTAGATTGATAGTAAAAGAAAGGACCGGGGTCCATAGTTCACTAGAGTTGGCTCTCCATAAGATAGATGTCATGTTGGGTGAACAAATTACAGCGGGGCAATTGACAAACATCTTTGAGATTCGGTTGGGCATTACAACATTATATATAGACAGTCATCCAACTGCATCTATGACTAATAATCCACCTTCAGGTTATCATCTGAACCCCCTCCAGTATTAAGTTGTAAGCAATGAATAATTGCATTACGAATTGCATGTAAAGTAAACAATACGATTGTTCTATGAACAAAGGATTGTTGTTTTCTCCCTAGTAGCAACAACACATCTAGTACCTTAGAGATTTCTGTCACTTCCCTAGATTACCAGAGGCATGAACCCACTATCGAGCATAAATACTAACTCTTGGAGTTGCTAGCATCTACTTGGCCAAGATAGCTACTAACAACGGAAAGCATGCAAGATCACAAATAACAGAGACATGATAGAATCAGTAATCAATCTGAAATAGCATCTCAATATCCATCGGATCCCCCCAGACACAACATGCAGAATTACAAATAGATGATCTTGATTATGAACGGAGCTCACAAGATCTAAACATGATAGAACAAAGGAGGAGAACCAACCATCTAGCTACTACATGGACCCGTAGTCCAGAGATGAACTACTCACGCATCACACCGGAGGCTTGCATGATGATGAAGAAGGCCTCCAGGGTGAATTCCCCTCTCCGGTAGGGTGCCAGGAAGAGATTCAGATCCCTCCCGATCTAGGGATAGAGATGACGGAGGCTACAGACTCTTTCGTGGAATTTTGATCAGGTACTTAGGGTTTCTGTATCGGAGGCAACTTATAGGAGGAAGGAGAGGCCAAGGGGGTGACTGGGGCGGCCAGACCACTCCCTGGTGCGGGCCAGGCCTGGATGCATGGCCAGGTGCTATGGTCGGGCCCCACCCCCTCTCCGTCTCATATTCTGGCTCCAGGTGTCCCTTGGTGAAAAACTGACTTTGGCTTTTGTCCCGTCCAATTGTGAGAATATTCATTTTTTGATTTTCCTGGAACCAAAAACAGCAGAAAACAGGCAGCTGGCACTGTTACTCTTGTTAATAGGTTAGTCCAAGAAATCATATGAAAAGTACTCCAAAGTGTGGACAAAACATAAGAAAGTAGATAAAACCAAGCATGGAAGATCAAAAATTATGGATACGTTAGCAACGTATCAACATCCCCAAGCTTGACTCTTACTCGTTCTCGAGTAGGTAAGTGATAAAAAGAAAGAATTATTTTTTAGGTGACATGCACCATCATAAACTTGATCAAAGTATTTGTAAAACATTCAAAGTTGGGATCATAGTACTTCAATCATAACATCAAAGACAAAGTTCTAGCAATAAGACAAAGAAACTATGTTGCAACATGAAAAGGCACAAACAAAAGATTAATAAATAACAATGCTTTGCAAGACGTTTGTTTGTTTCACATAAAGAAAACATAGCATAGTAGCATTCATCTTGTCCCTCATAGAGTAGCAAACATAAATGCATAGGACACCTTCAAAGTTCATAAGAGTGACTAGATACAAATAGTTTAAAACAAGCAATATCAACATTATGCATCAATCAACAAGTCTTGGGACAATGCACATAGAACTAAGAATGGCCACTATCCTCTCAAAGTTGGTGCATAAAGATAGAAGGTGGAGACTAAAAAAAAAGGTAAAAGAAAGGCCTTCATAGAAGGAAGTAGGGATTCAAGTTTAATAAAGAGCTTCCAAAAATTATGGTACTTAATAGCTTTCAGCTCTCATTACCCCTATCATAAGCATCTTGAAGTGATTAAGGTTAAATTGAACAAACTATGGAGTACATGCTTGACAAAGTATAAGTTGGAAATCTCATGTCCCTTGAATACGAGGGCCGCTCCTCATGCTACTCAAGTTTACTTACCGGTAAGTTCTTGTCATAGTAAGTACATGTGTATCATAGAGAACCGCCAACGGGGTACCCCTTGCCCGATGATACGGAAGAATCCCCATATCAAAACGATAAGGCAAGCAAATAACGAGCATCTCAACAATCTTCTTATTTACCATGGGAATATGGTGCTTTTTTCTCTCTTTCCTCTTTTCTCATATTTTTTTGTTTTTTCTCTTTTTTTCTCAATATCTAACTCTTTTTTTATAAGAAGAATGCTTCATAGACAACTCATTATGGTTAGGCTGCAGGTTTCCACCATGATGGCTTGGATTAGACCAACGGCCCAGGCGTTTCTCTAACACACATACATAAGTCCATGGACTTACAAGCTCCCCTTTCATTTCACACCGACGACATCCCAAGCCAAAAGAGCATGATATCAACTAGGTACAAAGTACAAGTGCAATGTTGAAAGCGTTCCCCATGACAGCATGGTTCTGCTAATCCCCAACAAATAAGTGCAAGTATTTACAACATAGACGACACAATGGTTCAAGTTTATTAAGGGCAAGAAAAGTAAATTGTGCCATAAAGTTCGTGAGAGCTTTAATCACTAGTTTTCTCATAACAAGTTTAATCCAGAAGGTAGATAAAAACATGAATATATTTGGAATATCATATGCTAGTAGGTAGGTATGGTGGACTCTTTGGAATAACTTGGTTTTAGGAGTTGGATGCATGAGTGGAACTCATACTTTGGTTGTGGAGGCTAGCAAAAGACTAGGAGCCACCAACTAAGAGAGCAATAATGGACATAATCATGCAGAGCAACAAAACATCATTCATCAAAGCATAAAGTGATACTACAAGTTGAAAACTAGAGGATCATAAAGGCTATGGTGACTTGGGATAGTCAAAACATGGTGTGAGCGTGTGCCAAGTCAAGCCAAATAAAGCATCAAAGGAGCATACCACAATACTATGATTTAATATGCTAAAACAACGCATGATCCTTCCAAGGCACATTAAGCAATCTCAATTGTTTATAACAAGTCATGCTACAGCAAAGAATACTAAGCATAAAGCCAAATCAATATCAAGCATGGCATGACAAAGCAAGGGCCACAGTCAAAAACAAGCTCTCTTTACCACTTAAGCATGAACTTTCCTACTCTTTTCCAATCCAAACAAACTAGTTGAAAACCAATGTATGAAAGAAGGGGTCCAACCAATTTATTCAGCAAACTAAGAAAACCAAGAAAACGAAAAACCAAAACGAAAACGAAAAAGAAGATGCTCCAAGAACAACACAACTGTGTATGAAACAATAAAAATGAAGTGTTTGGAAGAAACCTGGGGTTTTTATTTATGAAGAGGGGATGCCTTGGGCATCCCCAAGCTTTGACGCTTGTACTTCTTGGATATTTCTTGGGGTGACATGCATGGCATCCCCAAGATTGAGCTTTAGTCCATCCTTCATATCATTACTCATTCCTTCCATACACCTGAAATTTTTCCTTCATACAAAACTTTACACAATGTTTATTAGCAACATTAGTGCACTCAAGATAATAGGTCTTTAGGTTCAGTTAAAACACCAATAAAACTTCCATTAAAACACTAGATACTGTAGAACTTCCATAAAAAATCTCAATCCCCCAAAAGAACTCAAAAAGGAACCAACAAGAAGCAAATGCAAAAAATGGCAGAAATCTGTTAAAACAGACCAGCAGGTAAAGACAAATTTTTTCGAAGACCTTCTGTTGCTCAAATAAAAAAGTGTTGAACTAACAAAAGTTAGATAACAACTTGGGGCAGAAGTACAAAGATTCACGCCTCAAAATCACGTATAGAGAGTTTACACGAATTTTTACGGTGAAGGACAAAAATCTGTTTCCGGACAGCAACTTTCCCAATCATTACTACTCTCTCATTAGAGGTTACTCTTGGCACAAAAAAGCAAATAAAAAGGATAAGGAGCGGTTAGTACTGAAGTAATAACTTCCGAGACTCATCTAAAACTTTTGGGTTATCTCCCAATAAGTACCTTTCTTTAACGCCTTTAAGTTAGGCATAAGAAACAAGAAAAAGAATCAAGTGTTTGAAGAAGCATTAAAACCAAATTTCTTGCCCTTACCTCTCTTACCAAACCTTGGGGAACTTATGAATGCTTGGTGGAGAAACAAAGTGCATGATGCCCTTTTCCACATCTATTATTGCTCCAAGGAGTTTCAATAGGGATCTTCCAAGTGTGATTTGTCCTTTTCCTACACATTCAATAACAAGATAATCAGTAGAGACCATTTTCCCTAGGATCTTTGTAAACACTCCTTCAGCTATTCCAATGGGTAATATTGTGGCATTATTAGCAAGAAAAATTTCTTCTACTCCTTCAGAAAGCCCCCAAAGATTCAAAGATTCATAAATATCTTTGGGCATAAGAAAAAATTCAGACATGATATCACAGCGAGCATGAAAAGTTTCTTTGTTTATAGCAATCTTTACTGTGGGAAGCCATTTTGAGGGTTCAGAATTTATTGGAACATAGTTATGATGCCCTCTAAGTGTATTATAGCAATCTTTCAAACTAGCAGTGCTGGTCTCAAGAGTATTCAATCTAGCAAATACGTTTATGAAGGAAGAATCAGATTTGCTAGGCAAGTTGTAAGTAAAGACCAACTTCTTGATGGCATTAACAGCATCATTCTCATTACATCGGAGGAAATCTCCTCCCACTACAGCATCTAAAGCATATCTATAGCAAAGAGCGATTCCAAGGTAAAAGCTGCTAAGGAACAAGCTTTGAGTCATTTTAGGTTCAGTTTTTTCATGTAGATCAGAGATTCTAGACCAAGCTTCTTTGAAACTCTCTTCAATTCCTTGTTTAAAAGTGAAAATCATTTCCTCAGGTGACATAGTGATTAGAGCAATGCTATACGTAAAGGCAACTTAACATAGGAACTAATAATTTTTGTGTGTTTTTAATAAAGAAAGCAAACTTATAAAACTAATTTTTGTGTGTTTTTGATAAAGAAACAAGCAAACAAAGCAAAAGTAAACTAAGTAAAACAAAAATAAGAAAGCAAAGAGATTGGTTATGAGGAACTCCCCTTGTGAAGATGTCCTTCACTCCCCGGCAACGGCACCATAAAAATACTTTGGATGGCGCGGTGTTGACGTGGGAGTTTCTTCTTCTTCGATCCCGGCAACGGCGCCATAAAAATAGCTTGATGGCCCAAACTATATCGAGCTCGTTGGGGAACCCCAAGAGGAAGGTATGATGAGCACAGCAGCAAGTTTTCCCTCAATTATGAAACCAAGGTTTAATCGAACCAGTAGGAGCAAGGAAAGACCCCAAAGGTGTAGCTAGCTGAACTTTGGCAGGGCGCACTACCGGTGCCAGCAGCAACGTGGAGACCTGCACAACACAACCATAGAACTTTGTCCCCAACTTGCGATGAGGTTGTCAATCTCACCGGTTTTGCTGAAAACAAAGGATTAAACATATGAAGTGGAAAAAAGTAATAGTTCGCAGAAAGTAAACACAAAGAAGTAAAAAATTGATTGTACATTGATAGTAAAAGAAAGGACTGGGGTCCATAGTTCACTAGAGGTGGCTCTCCTTAAGATAGATGACATGTTGGGTGAACAAATTACAGTGGGGCAATTGACAAACATCGAGAAAGCATACAACCGTATGCTACTCATCTTGACTCCTTTGAGATTCGATTGGGCATTACAACATTATACATAGACCGCCATCCAACTGCATCTATGACGAATAATCCACTATCAGGTTATCATCCGAACCCCCTCCAGTATTAAGTTGCAAGCAATGGATAATTGCATTACGAATTGCGTGTAAAGTAAACAATACGATTGGTCTATGAACAAAGGATTGTTGTTTTCTCCCTAGTAGCAACACCACATCTAGTACCTTAGAGATTTCTATCACTTCCTAGATTACCGGAGGCATGAACCCACTATCGAGCATAAATAATAACTCTTGGAGTTGCTAGCATCTACTTAGCCAATATAGCTACTAACAACGGAAAGCATGCAAGATCACAAATAACAAAGACATGATAGAATCAATAATCAATCTAAAATACCATCTCAATATCCATCGGATCCCCGCAAACACAACATGCAGAATTACAAATAGATGATCTTGATCATGAACGGAGCTCACAAGATCTAGACATGATAGCACAAAGGAGGAGAACCAGCCATCTAGATACTATGTAGACCCGTAGTCCAAAGATGAACTACTCACGCATCACACCAGAGGATTGCATGATGATGAAGAAGGCCTCTAGGGTGAATTCCCCTCCCGGCGGGGTGCCGAGAAGAGCTTCAGATCCCCCCTGGTCTAGGGATTGAGATGACGGCGGCTACAGACTCTTTCATGAAATTTTTATCGCGTACTTAGGGTTTCTGTATCGGAGGCATCTTATAGGCGGAAGGAGACGCCGAGGGGGTGCCTGGGCTGGCCACACCACCCCCTGGCGTGGGCCAGGCCTGGCCGTGCGGCCAGGTGGTGTGTCCACCCTCTGGACATTCTCCGTCTCGTATTCTGGCTCCGGGTGTCCCTCCGTGAAAAACTGACTTTGGCTTTTCTCTCGTCCAATTCCAAGAATATTCATTTTCTGACTTTCCTAGAACCAAAAATAGCAGAAAACAAGCAGCTGACACTATGGCTCTTGTTGATAGGTTAGTCCAAGAAATCATATGAAAAGTACTCCAAAGTGTGGACAAAACATAAGAAAGTAGATAAAACCAAGCATGGAACATCAAAAATTATGGATATGTTAGCAACGTATCACGCGTCGTCATCAGCAGCGGCGAACTCGCTAGCCATGGCGATCATTGCGTTGAGGGTGAGCTCATTGTTGTATTTCTTGCGCTTCAACTTATGGCGGAGTAAAGTTCCCTTTTCCAGACCATCAACGAAGGCGGCCATAGCGATCTGTTCGTGCACCCCTATGTAGGAATTTTTCATATCCAACCAGCGAGATAGGTAGGCACGAGAGGTTTCATACTTTTCTTGCACACACCACTGGACGTCTCCGACAGTGCAGGGATGTTTGTAGATGCCCTCGAAATTCTTGGTGAACGCTTCATGCATGTCCAACCAATTGCATATTGATTTCTCCGGTAAGTCGTCGATCCATTGCCGGGCGGTGCCGGTCAACATGAGTGGGAGGTACTTGACGGCGACATTGGGGTTTCCCCCTGCAATGTGAATCGCTTCGTTGTAGTCCTGCAACCACGTTGCTGGCCTAACAGTGCTGTTGTAGTGCTTGATGATCTTGTCTATCCGGAGGCCCTTTGGGTAGGTTGTGGCATGTATTACTGGTCCATAACAACGTGGCCCAAGGTATGGGGGCTCCCGAGCTTCTTGGATCTTGTCCAGCCATGAACATGCGTCATATGGCTCTGGATGCTTCCTTTTTCCATCATGGGGAGGGGAGTTGTGGCGCGATTTGTGAGATCCGCCATTCCCTCCGCCATGATGGCTGCTAGGTGGTGACGGTGGCGGTGCAGGCGATGGGTTAGCCTTCTTGCAGTGGCCATCCCGCGACTCTTCGCGCTTGTTGCAGTTGCTTGTTCGAAGTGGTGGATCCTTATGGGACCTACTCCTTTGTCCTTCATTGCCGCTGCACTCTCCGGCATGCCGAGGCTACTCGCCCTGGTTGTGTATAACGACGCCGGCCTGGGGACGCCTTGGCGGTGGCATGCTTGTACGATGGCGTGACTCTGGTTCCTCGTGACGTTGAGATGGAGGTGGAGGTGGTGACCGGCCAGGACGAGCCTTTTCTCCGTGATCGGAGGATATGGGGATGGCGTCAGTCCTGTTGCGTGCCTCCCTCCGTCTTTGCTCTATGGAGCCTGTGTGGGATCCCTCGTCACGTGGAGATTTTGGCCTTCTGCGGATGTTCTGGGTTGACTGGAAAAGCTCTGGGTTGGACTCAAGCCTCTGCGAGGTAACCTTTTTGTTGTTGCTTGCATGCCTTGGCGACGAGGTTGTTCACCTGAGCAACTGCTTCTGGCGACCTGTCCTTCTCTAGGAGGGTCTTAGCGACAGCGATGTTGAGGGCGGGAGTTGTCATGACTTGCCTCCGCTCTGAATCAATGTATGGGGTGGCTTTTGTCGGCTTGAAGCCCTCATACCCCAACCTGCGCCGAACACCGAGATCTTCCATGACATGAGCTGGCACTTTCTTTGCCTTTTGTGTCAACCTCAACTGCTTGTACTCAGCCTCCATAGCTCTTGCCGCCTTAATGGATTGCTGCGCCCTAGCCATCTCTTCGTCCAGCTTAGCGCCCTGCTCTGTAATGCACTTGGCCTTCGCCAAGATTGCCGCGTGTTTCTCGTCAAGCTCCGTAATGCTCCGAATATGGGCGACGGTGATAGGCTCAACGAGGAGTGTGCCATAAATTGCTTTGTCAGTAGGAGTAGCCAATGGGTTAGCGGCTGTAGACGTTGACGATGGCATTGGAGGCTGATTTGATTGTCGGGCGGTACTGGGGGCTGTGGTGAGTTCCTGCGCCGGTTGCAGGAAGATAACCAGAGGAGACATAGCTTTGGCTGGAGCTGGAGGCTCGGCAGCATTTTTAGCTGCTGCTACGCTAGTAACCGCTGGTGTGGGCGGAGCTCTCTCATGTTCCTGTTCCTGTCCGTCTTCTTCCATCACGCTCCCAATGGGGACTAGCACCTGGTGGGAAGTGTTGGTCTTCTTGGCACGCTCCTCCTTATCAATCTCCTGCTCTATCTCCCTCATAACAACATCGTATTCCTATGAGTTAGCGTCCGAGCCACCGCCATCCATATTGATGTTGGCATATAGCGCGTCAAGGACGGAGTCGGAGTTGGCTTCGGTGTTGGCGATGGCAGATGTGGAGGGTGATGGAGGCAGGCCATTGTTATTATTTCCTCTGGCTTCTGGCCCAGGCATAGCTTGGGTGTTCTCCTCAGTGTCCACATATTTGTTGACAATGGTGACCATCTCACCAAGGGTGAGAGGACCTGCGGCCTGCCTTCTTCGGAGGGTATGCCGGAGGGGTGTTTTAGGTGTGAGCCCTTCCACGAAGTGGTACACGAGCTCGTCGGTGTGGTCGCCCTGTAGGGTTTCCCTCACCCTCATCCATCTGATGAGGTATTCGTGGGGAGGTTCTCCATCCTTTGAATGCATCTGGCCAGATCGAAGATGGTGACTACGCTAACAAAGTGTGACCTGCGCATCTCTAACGCTCGGGGAAGCCAAGCGGATTTGCGGGGTCCTTCCACCATTATATCCTGCACAGGGGCGGTTTGGGTGGGCCTTGAATTTTCGTGATCCGAGCCACCATACTCCAAGGAGAGGTATGGCCCAGATCCTTCCGCGCATGTGTCCTGCTAATAGGCGGTCCGTGCAGGGCTTGACAAGTTTCCGACTTCCTGGGAGCTAGGACCCGAGTCAGTTTCGCCAATGAAGATGTGGATGTCTCCGAAGGGGATGAGAGCAGCGCGTAGGATTCGTCTTCGCTGGCACCCAGAACTCATCTAGAGGGACATTTGGGACATTGCCGGAGAAGAGAACGTGTCCGATTGGTACCGTGTCGCCGATTCCCGCGAAGAGATTGGACCTCGCCCGGTGTAGAGCTCGAAGTGCCTCTTGCCCCATGGTGGGCGCCAACTGTCGTGGTATTGCCAACGAGTACACCATGGAGGGGTCCTCACAGTGCGTGTTTAGAGATGTGGGGTAAGGCGGAGAGTTGGTGGGTACGAGGTAACACAACTTACCTAGGTTCAAGTCCCACAACAGTGGCACAACTCTACTCCTGCAATAAATCACTACAATTGCAATACGCCGAGTTATAGAGATAGGTTCGCTGTTGAAAGGATATTGTTTTCTCCTTATGTTTTTGGTGCTGATGACAACTTCACTTGTGGTTTAACTTTATGTCCAAGCTGCAGGCCTTATCTATGGACGTGCTTGTTGGTGGACTTTTCTCTAGAAGAAGCTTGAAGACGGTGGCGCTTATATACACTTTCTATTGCTTTTGTGTTTTAGGCTACCGTACTATCAAGAGGGGGTCCACCTTGGAAGGTTGTGGGAAATCACTATTTCATGCACATACCATATATGTAGTTCCACAGCCATCCCAGTTTTCCTGTGAGAGAGAGTTCCCTACAATGTTTGAGGGTTTTCTGCCCTGACCGGTACTACCGGCCAGACGGCGGTAGTACCGCCCAAGGGCTCTCTCAGGTCTGATCAAGCGGAACTTCTGACCGAAGTTCCGGTCCCAATTCCGGCAAACCATCTTTAGGTTCAGTAAAACTTCTGTCTCGTTTTGCCTATTTGTCAGAATTAGCACCAGAAATTAGCTCGGTTGTACCAGCCTGACTAGTGCCTGGCCCCTTGAGCGGTAGTACTGCCGCCCATGACCGGTAGTACCGGCCACCTTCTGGCGCACGGTAGTTCCGGCCCCAGTTCCGGACCTAGTGCGGCAACTGGTTCTGAGGGTCAGATAAACTTCTGCCTCGCATTGCCTATTTACTAGTAGTTGGATCGGAACTAGGACCAGTACTTCTGGCCAGCTCAGGAGGGCCCGTTGACTGGTCAATCTGACCATTACGTGGCCTCCGCTGAGCCATTGGTAGTACCGATGGTGTCGGGATGGGGCAGAAAATGCCCGTTTGGAGGTGGCCTATTTCAGGCCCCTTCTTCCTCCTCTTGCCTTATCTCTTCGTTTTCTCTCTCCTCCATTAATACCATAGCTTGACTTGCCTAGATCTCCCTCCCTACCCACTCAAACCTCTTGATCATTTGAGGATTGGGAGAGGTGACCTAGATCTACAATTCTACCAAAGGAATCGTGATTTCCCCCATTCATCCTTCGTGGGTCTTGTTACTCTTGGGTTCTTGGAACCCTAGACGGTGTAGGGCATCCTCGAAGCTCGGGATTTTGTGGTGAAGCTTCGTGGTGTTGTTGAGGGTCTCCAATTGATTTGTGGAGTCTCGCATCAACCTTGTTGTAAAGGTTTCGGTTAGCGCCTTCAAGGTCACCGGTTAGTGGATTGTGAGGCTGCCTTTATGGTGGTGCTCACCGGAGAAGAAGGTGATGCCTTTGTGGCATTCGGGTGACCTTGTGTGGCCCCGACACCTCTCCAACATAGACATAGCTTCCTTGGAAGTGAACTACGAGAATTACATCTCTGTGTCCCCTCATCGGTTGTTTCGCTCCACTCCTTTACTTCTTGCAATTACCGTCCTGTTTACTTGTCGCCTTGTTTACCATATAGGATTTCATCTAGTTGCATCTCTAGTGAACTTTACTTTGTGCAAAGTCTAAAATTGCAAGAAAAGATTAAAAATTGGTAGTCTCCTATTCACCCCCCTCTAGTTGACCAAAGTTGGACCTTTCAATTGGTATCAGAGCCTCGGCTCTTACTTCAGGCTTAACCACCTAAGAGACAATGGCCGACGAAGATGGGAGTGTGGGTGCAACCACCAAGAACTTGGCCTCCATGGATGACCTCAATCAATTGGAGACATCCATGATGACCAAGTTTGAGGAAATGATGACCCTTTTACAATCCCTTAAGCCAACCCCCATGCTAGAAACCCCTCATGATGCATCTCTTGCCGCCGAAGCCCCTTTCGCTCCCGTGCAAGTGGTCGCCCTTGGGGTAATTCCTGCGGCTGCCCCAAAACACTTGGGCTTAGGCTTTGTGGCTGAAACCACCAAGCCCCCAAGTGAGAGCACCGAGGGGCTAGGTGACTCCTCCTCCAAAGAGGGAGACGGGGTAAAGGATTACTCGACGGTACCACCACCATTCAAGTACACTCCGGACCCACCTATTCTCATGCCACATATCATACCTCAAGGAGAACCTCCCATGCTAGATACTTCTAACTTCACCAATTGGCAATATCTAATGCAATCTCACATTTCTAGCTCTTCTATTGAATTGATGAGGATTATTGAAGAAGGTTTTTCCCCATATGATGCAAAGAAGTTGACTCGTGCCGAGGTCGTGGACAAGTAGCTCAATGCCACCGCTTTGGGCATGATCCAAAAGGCATTGACCCCCAAGGACTTTGCTCACATTCGCCAATTCTCCACCGCCAAAGAAGCTTGGGATCAACTCACCGAGTTGTGTATTGGGAATGCTAGCATCCAAAGCTCCAAGTTTGATGAAGTCAACAATGAGTCTGATGGCTTTGCAATGCAAGATGATGAGACACACGAAGACATGTATCGTCGTCTCAAGGCTCTTTGTTGCACTATGAGGGACCTTGGAGATACCTATGTTGATGACAAGTTCATGAAGAGGAAGTTTGTTCAAGCCCTTCTTCCCTTTGAAGAGCAAAAACTCAACTCCATCAAGGGGAGAAGCAACTACCACATCATGTACTCTCAAGATGTGTTGAGTGAAGTCATTGCCATGAGCATTTCCAAGAAGAATGCAGAGTCCGCTCGTGTTCATGCTTATGGGTCTCAAAATTTGAACATTGCCTTGAAGGATCAAGTGGTGGAAGTTGATGAAGACGATAACTATAGCGAGTGGTCTCAAGAGGACATCAAATATGCTTTCAATGAGCACTTGGCTCTTACATCAAGAGCTTTTTGGAACAAACTGGGCATGAAGACAAGGTCAAGGGACAACCCAAGATTCAACTCAACCATGAAGGCTCCAAAGGCAAGATCTTGCTACAATTGCAGAAACAAGAGTCACTTTGTAGCTCAATGCCCCTTCGAGAATCGAGAAGACAATGGGGGCCGTCTCATTCGCAATAGCAAGCCAAGACCTCCTCACCCATTGAACAAGAACTTCCACAACAAGAACCTTCCTAACAAGGAAAGGGCAATGGTGGTCCATGAAGAGTACTTCTCGGGCGCGGATGATGATGATGAGAGTGAAGGTCAAGGTGGAGAGATCGTGGGAGTTGCCGCTATTGCTATTTCATCTACCCCACGAGTTGTTGGGCCGCACAGAGAAAAACAAAAGTTTTCCTACGCGGTGAACCCAAGATCTAGCTAAGGTAGTAGGCCACGAGAATTACCACTAGACGCGTGGTTGCGGAATCGATGAAGCACGTCGCTTGATGCAGTGTGATACGTCCATTTTGCATCACTATTCTATGTCATAATTTACTGTTATTCATTGATATATTTCATATTAAGAGATGATACTTATGTTATTTCATCTGTTTTTGCATGGTTGATGACTTTTGGAGCATGGACCACTTCAGTCAGGATTCTGATGGAAAAGGTGCTGTTTGGAGGCAAAATTTGCGAAGATCAGAAAATCCGGGAAAATATATAGAAAATCCTATTTTTCCAGAAGATGAAGAAAGCCAGAAGGCGGGCTGGAGATGGGCCACAAGGGACCACACCACCCCCTGGCACGGGCCACCCTGGGCCGCGCCACCAGGTGGTGTGGCCGCCCTGGTCCACCCCTGGCTCTCCCCTCTGGCGTATATTATCCTCCCAAAACCCTAAGACTCGGGGAGCGACCATAGAAAGATTCCGCTGCCTCTGCGGGGTGGAAAACACCGAGAGAGAAAGATCTCTCCAGCCGATAGATTTCTGCCGAGGGAATTCCTTCCCGGAGAGGGGAGATCGTCGCCATCAACACCACCATCAAGCTAGACTTCATCGGGATCATCATCATCATCATAATCATCATCACCACCATCATCACCATCATCACCCTCATCACCATCTCCATATTGCTGTAATAATTGAGTTGAATCTTGCATAGTTCTTAGGGGAAACTTTCTCGGTGTTGATTACTCTTTGTAGTTGATGCAATTGAGTGAACCATTGAATTATTGTTTATGTTCAGATTGTTATACATCATTATTCCATCTTTGATCATGATCCATATGATGTCTTGTGAGTAGTTCGTTTTGTTCTTAAGGACATGGGAGAATTCATGTTGTTAGTAGTGGAATTGTGTTGACAAAGATTCAATAGTTTGATATTTAAGTTATGGTGTACTTCTTCTAGTGGTGTCATGTCAACGTCGACTACATGACACTTCACCTATATGGGCCTAGGGGAATGCATTGTGTATTTGGCTACTAATTGTAGGGGTTGCCGGAGTGACAAAAACCTGAACCTCCGTTAGGAAACCATTGCACAAGGGACGTAAGGGTCTTAGAGTATAAAGTTGTGGTTAGGTTTCTACCTTAATTACTTTCTTGTACTTACGGATGTTTGGAAGGGGTATAATCACAAGTATGTATTAGTCCTAGGAAGGTCGGTAAATTAGCACAGGTTCACCCACACAACAATTAGCAAGCTAAATAAGATTAATCAACTATATGAAGAGAAAGCACTTGACAGTCTTCCCATGTGTCCTCGAGAACGTTTGGTTATCTTAAGTAATACAACCGGCTTGTCCTTTGCTGCATAAAGGATTGGGCCACTTGGTGCATTTATTCCTACTGTCTTTTATTTACTCGTACTTTGTTTATTTGCTTTATCAAAAACCCCTAAAATCCGTTTGCTAAGTATTTGCAGAGAATTCCCGATCCATACCACTATCCAGCACCTTCTGCTCCTCGTTGGGTTCGACACTCTTACTTATCGAAAATAATGCGATACACCCCCTATACTTGTGGGTCATCAAGACTATTTTCTGGCGCATTGCCGGGGAGTGAAGCGCTATTGGAGAGTGGAACTGGTAAATGAAACTTCTACTGCGAGTATTGTTTAATTCTGCTAGTTTCTTTATTTTCGTTATGGATAATTCATTGAGTTTCTTATTTGCTAATGCTACTACCACTGCTAAGGTAGTAGATGAACCACCACCTGCTGAGAATGATGATTTTAAAATACCTACAAGAATTATTGATCGTGTTATGGATAACTACAATGTTGGGGATGGAACTGTTCATCCCGGTGATCATTTACTCTTTATACACGAATTATGCGGGTTGTTCAAGTGTGCAGGTATTACTACAGATCAAGTTAAGAAGAAGTTATTCTCATTATCACTGAAAGGAAGAGCTGAGGAATGGTATAAGCTGCTGAAGAATGGGCAAGCTCTGGAATGGGAGGAAATAGTGCCTCTCTTTTATTCAAAATTTTATCCTCCTAGTGAGATACATAAAGATCGGAATCAAATATACAACGTTTGGCCTCTTGATGGAGAGAGTACAGCTCAAGCTTGGGGGAGATTGAAGTTACTAATGCTCAAATGTCCCATTCATGAGCTCCCCAACAATATTATTATCAATAACTTTTATGCAAGGCTCCCTCTACATGATAAGGATTTATTGGATGCTTCTTGCGCTGGATCATTCACTCGCATGGAAGAAGAAGCTAAATGGGATCTTCTGGACCATATTCAAGACAATGTTGAAGCTTGGTACAATGACAAAGGTAGAAATTCAGGTATAGATTATGATTATGAATGCGCTGAATCTTTTATGGGAACTGATGACTTTCAAAATATTAAAAATGCTTATGGTCTAGACTCTCAAGCTATTGCTTCTTATTTTAAGGCTTTTGCTTCCTACATTGAAGTGCCTAAAAAGAAGTGGAATAGGTATCATGAACCTTATAAAGACATTGCTGAGAGTGTTCCTGCAAGAAATACTGAAGTTTATACTGCTAATCATGTTTTACCTGAACCTTATATTGAGAAAATGCCTTTCCAGTTAAGATAAAGGAACATTCTATGATAGATAGTGTGGTTGATGAAAGTACAAGTAAAGCTGTTGAACCTGATAAACAAATGGTTGATGAACCTATAATAGCAAATGTGAAAGACTTTGTCACTAAATATGAAGAAGAGGGGCACACTATCCTTTGTAAGGATACCTCTAATATTGTTTCACATAGTAGTTTATGAGCGCTAGTATTCCTGTGTTTTCTGTTAGAATAAGTGATCATTGTTACGATGGTCCTTGTGATAGTTATATTGTTAAGTTTATGCATGATACTGAAAGTTACTATGAGAGAGGGAAAAGTGTTCTTATGCATCTCAATAATATCAAGTTTCCTCGTTTTTTGCTGAAAGTTTTTATGTTGCACTTCTTTTGCCTTCTTATGCAAGTAGCATCTGGTTTCGACAACTTGTTTGTTTACAAAATTCCCTTGCATAGGAAGTGTGTTAGACTTAAACATGTGTTTGTTTGCTTCTTAATGCTCTCTTTCACTTCAATTCATATTCCTATGTGAGCATCTTCAAAATTATCTTGCACATCTTAATGGCTATAAAGAAAGAGCTTTTTGGGAGACAACCCAATTTATTTTTGTTTCTTTGAGTCTTGGAAGTTATTACTTTCGGTAATAACCTCTCCTTAGCCGTTTTTTTGGTTTTTATGTCAAGATCAACCCCTAATGAGAGAGAAGTAATATTTGGGGAAGTTGTTGTCCCGAAACAGATTTTTGTGCTTCACCGTAAAAATTCGTGAGAGATATCTGTATGACGGATTGAGCTGAAATTTTTTGTGCTTCTGCCCCAGGTTGTTATTTAACTATCGTCAGTTTTGCACTTTTTGATTTGAGCAACAGAAGATTTTCGAAAAAAATGATCTTTACCTGTTGGTCTGTTTTGACAGATTTTGCCACTCTTGCATTTGCTTCTTTATTCGATTTCCTTTTTGAATTCTTTTTGGGTTTTCAGAAGGAGTTGCTACAGTAGCTTATGTTTTGATGGTTTTCAGTTGAAGTTGGACTCAAAAGGTTTTATCACTTCACTTATACTAATGTTGCTAATGAGAACTGTGTGAAGTTTTGTGTGAAAGGAATTTCCAGGTAGTGGAGGTAATGGTGTAATAAGGAAGAGAAAGATTTCATGACTCAATTAATAAGTGTATGAAGATGAAGATATTGATGTTATTCAAGTGGTGACTCCGGAAGAATCCACTAGATACCAAATTCAGAAACCTGCAGAGTCCATTTTCAAATAGGTAACAGTTCTGGTAAGAAAAGTTCCGCGAAAACACAATCCAACTATATTTTTGTAGTTTTTAGTCAATAAGGAAAGCTACAAAGCAAAAGAGGGACGGATATGGAGCCAGGGTGGCTCACACCACCCTGTGGCGCGGGCCCACCCCTGGTCACGCTACCAGGTGGTGAGTCCACCCCGGACTCCGCCTCCGACTCGTTTTCTCCCAGTACCTTCCTTTTGTTATGAAACTTTGTAATATATAATCCCCCGGATCCTCCGAGGTTCATATATCGTCTTCTCGTTGTGTTTTTGTTTCGATCTGTTTCTGCCAAGAACTATCTTTGAAAGCTTAGAAGCACAATGGTGTCCGCCAAGGATAAGGGAAATGAGTCTATGGAGGAAGATCTCCAAGACCCCAAGCAGGGGCTGGTACCTTTAGTCTCTTGCCCTGCATCAATGGAAGCCCTACGAGTCACTAAGGGGTTCTGCGATAAGTACCAAGACTTGAGGAGGACAGGATGGAATCCCTGGAGCAAGAAGTCTTTAGGTACAAGAAGATGGCGAGACGCGATGTGGATATCGTCCATAAGTTTTGTTCCGAACTCATTGCTGAGCACCAAAAGGAGACTGCTGAACTCAAGGATGAAGTCCTCTCACTCCGCCAAACAACCAACGAACTGCAAGCACATCTCTACGACGTTCAAAATCAAAACTGTGAGTAAGAGGTTAGGTTTAAACGCATAAGTGCTGCTGCAAGTTTCAGGATGCTGGAGACCACAATGTCCTTTGTTGATGGGAAGCCCTTACCCTGGAAGTCGGACGATGATGAGAGAATACCACCACCACCAAAGGAGTAATTCGTCATCAGGTTTGGCATCCCCTTGGCTTGTTCCAAGCTTGGGGGAGTGCCGTGGTATCATATCACTATCTTCTATCTTTTTACCTTATTAGTAGAGTCATATCATGAATAGAGAAGTTATTATGTAGGATGGTTTTCATTATGGAAGTGTCCCCTCTCTCGTTAGATATGTATCCCTTGGTGTGAGTTGCAGGTTATGGAATATTAATGAGAAGTTCTATCATTTACTCTTTTGCATAGCTTATATTAGTTCTCAATTCACGGTTATATGATTGATCTTGTTATTAGTATTGGTATCACTTTGGGATAATTGAGTTAATTTAGTTGGTTTTGGCAAACCTGGCTCGGTCAGTAGCAACACTATTTTTGAGAGTTGAATGAAAAAGATAAAAAAGTACGCTAAAGAAATATAATTTCATCATCTTTCTTTATTGATTTGCTCATAGGCTTAGTATTCTCTAGTTAAGATCTTTTGTGCTTCCAAGGAATATTGCATGTTTGTATTTATCACTTGTATGTTTGTTTGTTTCCTTCAACTCTTATACTTGCTACCCAGCCTTGCTAGCCAAAAACCTATACTGAGAGGGAATTCTTCTCGTGCATCCACCTCCCTTCAACCAAAACCTATGCCATTTGTGTCCACCATACCTACCTATAAGCACTATTGCTTTTCCAAGTAAATTCTTGTTTTATCTACCTCCCAAATTAAACTTGTTATGTGAAAATTAGTGATTAAAGCTCTCACGAACTTGATGGCACACTTTACTTTCTCGCACTTAATAAACTTGAACCATTGGGTCCTTCTTTGTTGCTTATATGCTTGCGCTTTATGAGTTGAAGTTAGCAGAACCATGTATCATGGGGAACGCTTTCAACACTACCATGGTACTTTGTACCTAGTTGATATCATGTTCTTTTGCTTACGGATCCCAGCGGTGTGAAATTAAAGTGGAACTTATAAGATCATGGAGTTTATATGTGTGTTAGAGAAACCCTAGGCCGCTAGCCTAAGCCATGCCTAATCATGGTGGAAACTTGCAGCATAACTATAGTGAGCATTCTATGAAGCATCCTCAATAAAAACCTATGCAAATAGCAAATAAAAAGATCGCTCAGATGCTCATTCTCTGCTTGCCTTGTCATTTTGATTATGGGATAACTCCTGTATCATGTGCAAGGGGTACCCCGTTGGCGGTTCTCTATAATACACATGTACTTACAATGACAAGAGCTTACTCGTGACTGAAGTTGAGTAGCATGAGGTTCGGTATTCGTAAGTAAGGGGCATGTGACTTCAATTTATAAGTTGTCGAGCATATCCTCTTAGTTGTGTCACTTTAACCTTAATCACCTAAAGATGCCTATGATAGGGTCAATGAGAGATGAAAGCTAATAAGTATCATAATTTTTGGGAGCTCTTTATGAAACTTGCAATCCCTGCTTCCCTCTGCGAAGGGCCTTTCTTTTAATTTTTAGTTGAGTCAGTAAACCTACTCCCTTCTATCTCAGCAAGTATTTTGAGTTGTTGTGTTTCATTCATTCATATGATGATTTATTCAATCATGTTTCTTATAATCCTTGTTTTGCACATTGCTCTTATCTTGGAGTTTTACTACTTTGAAAGCTATCATTGAAAACCAGTTATTTGTGAACTCCAGCAAATTATCAACTATTCTTCGACCAAGAGCTAAGTTTGCCATTACCAATTATGATTCACTTTATGTATCTTTGTTGTGTTTCCTTTACTCATTGCAAGTTGAGTTATATAATAGTGAGTTGTCTTCTATTATGATCTATGTATTAATGAATGTGATGCTTCTTGTCCGTATTCATTTATCGACTCTTCACTCCATAAACCTGAGGTCATGTTTATTGAGCTCAGTGTCGCTTGGGGACAAGCGAAGTCTAAGCTTGGGGGGAGTTGATATGTCCCTTTTGCATCACTATTCTATGTCATAATTTACTATTATTCATTGATATATTTCATATTAAGAGATGATACTTATGTTACTTCATCTGTTTTTGCATCGTTGATGACTTTTGGAGCATGGACCGCTGCAGCCAGGATTCTGATGGAAAAGGTGCTATTTGGAGGCAAAATTCACGAAGATCAGAAAATACGGGAAAATATACGGAAAATCCTATTTTTCTAGAAGACAAAGAAAGCCAGAAGGGGGGCTAGAGATGGGCCACAGGGGGCCCACACCACCCCCTGGCGTGGTCCACCCTAGGCCCCGCCACCAGGTGGTGTGGCCGCCCTACTCCACCCCGGATCTCCCTTCTAGCGTATATTAACCTCCCGAAACCCTAAGACTCGGGGAGCGACCATAGATAGATTCCGCCGCCTCTGCGGGGCGGAAAACACCGAGAGAGAAAGATCTCTCCCACAAACAGATTTCTGCCAGGGGAATTCCTTCCCGGAGAGGGTAGATCGTCGCCATCAACACCACCATCAAGATCGACTTCATCAGGATCATCATCATCATCATCACCACCATCATCACCATCGGCACCCTCATCACCATCTCCATATTGCTGTAACAATTGAGTTGAATCTTGCATAGTTCTTAGGGGAAACTTTCCCGGTGTTGATTACTCTTTGTAGTTGATTCTATTGAGTGAACCATTGAATTATTGTTTATGTTCAGATTTTTATACATCATTATACCATCTCTGATCATGATCCATATGATATCTTGTGAGTAGTTCATTTTGTTCTTGAGGACATGGGAGAAGTCATGTTGTTACTAGTGGAATTGTGTTGAGAAAGATTCAATAGTTTGATATTTAAGTTGTGGTGTACTTCTTCTAGTGGTGTCATGTCAACGTCGACTACATGACACTTCACCTATATGGGCCTAGGGGAATGCATTGTGTATTTGGCTACTAATCGTAGGGGTTGCCGGAGTGACAGAAACCTGAACCCCCGTTAGGAAACCATTGCACAAGGGACGTAAGGGTCTTAGAGTATAAAGTTGTGGTTAGGTTTCTACCTTAATTACTTTCTTGTACTTACGAATGTTTGGAAGGGGTATAATCACAAGTATGTATTAGTCCTAGGAAGGTCGGTAAATTAGCACAGGTTCACCTACACAACAATTAGCAAGCTAAATAAGATTAATCAACTATATGAAGAGAAAGCACTTGACAGTCCTTCCATGTGTCCTCGAGAACGTTTGGTTATCTTAAGTAATACAACCGGCTTGTCCTTTGCTGCATAAAGGATTGGGCCACTTGGTGCATTTATTCCTACTATCTTTTATTTACTCGTACTTTGTTTATTTGCTTTATCAAAAACCCCTAAAAATCCGTTTGCTAAGTATTTGTAGATAATTCCTGATCCATACCACTAGCCAGCACCTTCTGCTCCTCGTTGGGTTCGACACTCTTACTTATCGAAAATACTGCGATACACCCCCTATACTTGTGGGTCATCACAGTGTAGTCCTCACGATCCGTTCCGATCCACGATCGTAGAAGTGCTGAACGTACAACACCTCCGCCAGTATCCACACGTATGAGGAGGAGCGCCGGCGATGGACTGCTAGGTCTGGTACGGCGGCGACAGGACTGGACTGGAGCTAGGGTTTCCAACACATGGAGTGACCTAACCGTGTGCTCTAAGCACCTGCGCCCCAGCTTATATAGGGAGTGAAAGTGGGCTCCACTCACTTGTGGCCCATTCACTAAAAGGCCCATATTAGTCACTGCGAGTCCAACTCACTGACTCTGTCCGTTTCCTTTTTTGGGTCCAACCCAATATGCTCCCGCTCTTAAGTGTGTGACCTGGCAGGCTCATGGTGACCTGGACACGATCCAAGTCTCTCTCATGACCGATCAATTGGTAGCGGCTCCTAGCAGAACGTGACAACTCCCAAGTACCAAAGAGTCGTGACGACATACCTTCCAATGCGACTTTCGTCTGAGTCCCTTTTGCCTCACGATATACCTTATCGAACTATAGGCAAATAATCGTCATCCCTTAAATAGTTTGACTCTCTTTCTCGATCCGAGATAAGTGATTCATCCGGCTAACTCTTAGTAGGTCGCCTCGGTTAACACTTAACCGAGTCACGCATGGCCAT
The DNA here is from genome assembly GCA_910589775.1 of Avena eriantha. NCBI lineage: Eukaryota > Viridiplantae > Streptophyta > Magnoliopsida > Poales > Poaceae > Avena > Avena eriantha. The sequence goes on along the minus strand of OU342740.1, from coordinate 436,788,036 downwards.
GCTTTCCGAATCATATCTTCCGAGAGGGCCTAGAGAATATCTCTCCAGACGAAGGGGCAAAATCCCATCTCGGTTATTCACATCACGCAGCTTGATTCTCAGTTGACCCGAACTCCGCCTTTATAACTGCCTAGTGACGGAACAACGTTTGACAGAACCTAAGTTGGTGATCCTCAACTCGGATTGTGCAATAACTTCAGGTCTAAGGATTACATTGATTGAGATATACAAATGATGACTTATTCGTTGTATCTCAATATGGGTTAGTCCGACTCGCTAAACACTTTAGCCGAATCTGTGTAAGTCGGAATAGCATCTCTATGCCCATGACAAGTGGAACCAAATCATCAACCGACTTTCACATTAGTCTAAGTTGTGTGTCCAGCACAACCTCAACGACCAAGGACAATCAGTATAAACAACATGAATATATAGTTCCACAATCAAATCACATATTCAATGATATATATCAATAGTTCATACATGGACAATAACTTTATGAATACATTCGAAATAACATCATACATGATTGCCTCTAGGGCATATTCCCAACACGAGTGTCTCTCTTCAACTCTCCAAATAAGAACATCACCAACCACAACCAAAATTGTCTCATGGCTAAGGCCACCGAGGTAACTCGCTCTTCCAAGTCTCCCGCAAATGAACTTCCTTTACATGTTCTAGATGGTCTAGAGGTTAACAAAGAGATGGTGAGCATGTGTGAATCCATGCATCATCTAGATGATGATACTAGAATGTGCTTTGAAACTCTTGTAAACCAACTTGACCATGCTAGGGAAATGCTAGATGAGAAAGAAGAAGTTATTGACATGCCAGGTAAAAATGAGAGAGAGGCTGCCGATGAGATTGCCTCTCTATCTCAATCCCTTGAAGATGAACATAACATGAGAATAACTCTTGAGGAAAGTGTGGCTAAACTTTTTGATGACCATAATGCCTTCATAACATAACTTGTTAAAGAATGGGATCATGCTATTGCTTCATTGAATGTCCTTAAAAATGAAAAGGTTGAGTTTGGTGTTGGTCATGAATGCCTTAAGGACTTTGAGAAACTCAAGGAGGAACAACATGCCTTGGAGAGTAAATTCTCAAGTCTCTTTGAGGCTCATGAGCGACTTCAAACTCAATCGAACAATGAACATTCAATGTCTTCCACAACTCCTATTGTACATTTGGCTTGTTCTTCTAACCCTTGTTGCAAGCATGTGAATCTTGTTGAGGAGAACAAGATGTTGAAAGATCAACTTGCAAAATGGCAAGTTGCCAACAAAAGGAAGAATAAGAGGAGGAACAAGAAAACCAAGAAGAGCAAGCGCAAGAGCCTTGATCAAGTATCCTCACTTGCTTCTACCTTTGTGCAAAGTGATAACTTTGCAGGGAAGAACAATCCTTCTTACATTCTTTGCAAATCATATGATGGTCATGTTTATGCTAAGTACATTGGCACATCTTACACTCATGATTATCATTGGACCATTTGGGTACCTAAGATCCTTGTGACTAACAAAAGGGGACCCATTGCAAAATGGGTACCTCAACCCAAAGCTTTATTTTCTTGTAGGACTTTGCTTCCGGCGGTGCAAAATGGGTTCTTGATAGTGGAGCTACAAGCCATATGACCGGAAGCAAGTCTATCATGTTGGAGATTAGGCCCAATTTTGCCAATACTTTGGTCCCCTACAGTGATAAAACAAGCTCACAGGTATTGGGTTTTGGTAAGGTGGTAGTAACCCCGGATGTATCCTTGGTTAATGTCATGCTTGTTAAAACCCTTGGTTACAATCTCGTTTCCATTCATGCTCTTGCTATCATGGGTCTTTCTTCCTTCTTTAATGAGCACCCGGCGGTCCTCATGTGGAGCAAGTCTCCCATGGTGGCTTTCGTTGGATATGTAGAGCATGACTTATATGTAGTGGATTTCTACAGAAAGCCATCTACACATGCTATATGTCTCTATGCGAAAGCCGACGTGGGATGGTTGTGGCATCGCTGCCTAGCCCATGTAAACATGAAGGCTTTGCAAAGTCTCTACATGGGGGGCCACATCCTTGGACTAAAATACATTTCCTTTGCCAAAGGTCATGTGTGCAGGGCTTGTATTGAAGGGAAGATGCATGAGAAGCCTCGCAAGATCCTTAATCAAATCACCACCGAACGGTGCTTGGAGCTTCTACACATGGATCTCTTTGGGCCTCCCTCTCATGATAGCCTTGGCGGGAAGAAGTATTGTTTGGTAATTGTTGAAGACTTCTCAAGATACACTTGGGTCTACTTATTCAAGTTCAAGAGCGAGACTCAACAAACTGTCATCGACTTTGCCAATCAAGTGTAACGGAAACACAATGCTACCATCCTCACCATTAGAAGTGACAATGGCACCGAATGCAAGAACTACACATTGGATGAGTTTCTTAGTGATGAGGGGATCAAACATCAATATTCAACTCCTTACACCTCTCAACAAAATTGTGTTGCCAAAAGGAAGAATCGTACTTTGATGGATGCGGCCTGGACCATGTTGGAGGAATTCAAGTCACCATATGACTTTTGGGCCGAAGCCATCTCTACCGCTTGCCATGCAACCAATCGTCTCTACCTTCACAAGAAGAAGAACATGACTCCATATGAACTTCTCACTGGATGCAAGCCAAATGTCAAGTACTTCTGGGTGTTTGGTTGTAGATGTTTCCTCCTCAAGAAAGGTGTCCGCTTGTCGAAGTTTGAGTCTAGGGCTCAAGAAGGGATATTTGTTGGGTCCTAAAATCAATCCCATGCATATAGAGTCTACAACAAAGCAACGTGAAGGGTTGAAGAATCTAGCAATGTCGAGTTTGATGAAGATCATGAGTCTCTTATGAGGCAAGACGGTGTTCGTGATCCAAGTGATGAAATTCCTCCCCAAGCCATAAGAATAATGGGTGTGGGTTTCTTCCACCCCATTGAGGATCCCCTTATGGCCAAAGGAGAAGGACCAAGCTCCACTCAAGTGGTGCCTTCACTCTCACAAGACCATCTTGCACCTCAAGTTCAACTTATTTCTTCTCAAGGTTCTCCAAGCTCTTCTCAAGATCTTCATGTCCATGACTCTCCAAGATCAAGTCTACCTCAAGTCGATCAAGCTCTACCTCAGCAAGATAGTGAAGCTCCTCATGTCAATGATGCTCAAGGTCAAGTTGAATAAGGTCAAGCTAACAATGACCAAGGCCAAGCTAATGTCTCTCCACCAAATTATGATGTATCTCCTTTGGCTGATGTTGATGAAGATAGTGATCAAGTTTGTGCATATAGTCAAGGCGGGGACTCAAACTATGGTGATGACCAAGTGGTTGCTCAAGAATCTCGTCTTGAGACCCAAGCTCGCCGTCAAGCATACCGTCTCGCCAAGCTCATCAAACATGGCCATATCCTTGATAATGTTTATGTAGATTTCAATAGGGATCCACTACTAGGAGACAACTAACCTCTTTTAGTTCTCATCATGCATTTATTTCTCATGTTGAGCCCCAAAAGGTCTTCGAAGCTCTTGAAGAGGATGATTGGCTTGATGCTATGAATGAAGAACTCCACAACTTCAAGAGGAACAAGGTGTGGTCACTTGTGAAGAGACCCAAAGATTGTCAAAATGTGAGTGGGACCAATTGGATCTTCAAGAACAAGAGGGATGCCAATGGTATAGTCGTCCGCAACAAAGCAAGGTTAGTTAGCCAAGGATACTCTCAAGTTGAGGGCATAGACTATGGTGAAACTTATGCTCCCGTTGCTCGACTAGAATTCATTCGCATGCTTCTTGCTTATGCTACCTATCATAACTTTAAATTGCAACAAATGGATGTTAAGAGTGCTTTTCTTAATGGTCCTTTAAAAGAATTGGTGTATGTCAAGCAACCTCCAGGCTTTGAGGATCCCCTCTTTTTGAACGATGTCTACAAACTCGACAAGGCACTATATGGTCTCAAACAAGCCCCACGTGCGTGGTATGAGTGCCTTAGAGAGCTTTTGTTAGACCGTGGTTGCGAAGTAGGCCTCATTGATCCCACTCTTTTTACTAAGAAAGTTGGAGGAAACTTGTTCATTTGCCAAATCTATGTTAATGATATTATCTTTGGGTCTACTAACAAAGCTTTTAATGAGGATTTTGCTGAACTCATGACCAACCGCTTTGAGATGTCTATGATGGGGGAGTTGGAATTATTTCTTGGCTTCGAGGTCAAACAATTGAGGAAAGGAACCTTCATCAACCAAGCTAAATATATCCAAGATATGCTCAAAAAGTTTAACCTTGATCAAGTAAATGGAGTCAAAACTCTCATTCCCACAAAGGTTAATCTTGATCTCGATCCCAAGTGTAAGGATGTGGATCAAAACCTTTATCGCTCAATGATTGGTTCTTTGCTCTATCTTTGTGCATCTCGACCGGATATTATGTTGAGTGTGGGTATGTCTGCAAGATTCCAAGCCGCACCAAAGGAAAGCCACATGGTGGCCATCAAGAGAATCTTTTGATATTTGGTTCATACCCCTAACTTTGGGCTGTGGTACACCAAGGGAGCCAGCTTTGACCTCATTGGATACACAGACTCGGATTGGGCAGGAGACAAAGTGGAAAGGAAGTCAACCTCTGGTGCTTGTTAATTTCTTGGAAGATCGTTGGTGTGTTGGTCCTCGAAGAAGGAAAACTACATTTCTATGTCCACCGCCAAAGCTGAGTACATCTCTGCCGCAAGTTGTTGTGGTAAATTGCTATGGATGAAGAAAACCATGAAGGATCTTGGTCTCTTTTCAACAAGGTGCCACTTCTTTGTGACAACGAGAGTGCAATTGCTATTTCTCACAACCCGGTGCAACACAACAACATGAAGCACATTCAGATTCGTCATCACTTCATTCGGGATCATGTTGCAAGAGGAGACATTTCTTTGGAATATGTTCCTACCAAGGCCAATCTTGCGGATCTTTTCATGAAGCCACTTGATGAAGCAAGGTTCCAAGAGTTGAGGCATGAACTAAATATCATTGATTCAAGCAATGTGGCTTAAGTATCTTGCACACCTACTTGGATCTCAAAGAATATCATGTTTGGATGTATGCATGGTTTTAGGGGGAGTGTAGTTCCTCATATGAACCAACACTCTTTCTATTATGCACATATTAATGTATTCATTCTCTATGGTCTCTCAAGGAGACAAAATGAGCTTAAATGATGATTATTGGCAATGAACCCAAGATACATCTTCGCGGTGTCAAGCCAAATATACTCATATACGGTGGCCTAGGCCATCGACATTGTTTTGTTTGATTCCTCTTCGTATTCTATGTTTTTGGGTGTTGTTTTTAGTTGTTGGATCTTATTTTGTAGTTTCTTCTCAGTTTGTGCCTCCTATCCCAAGCCTTTTCTCCTCCCCTTAACCTTTTTTCCCGCACAAGGACACCACGGAGAGTTTTTCCTGGGTATCACCGGTAGTTACGGTTGCAGCCGATACTACCGGTTAGGGCCCAATTTCCTAGAAATTACGCTCGGACCGGTAATACCGCTCCGTCCTGAACTACCCGTGTTGTTGGTAGTTTCGGCCCCTGGCCGGTACTACCGGTTGAGCGAGGCCCCTTTAAGTTACAGGCCAGGGGGGCCACGGGGTCTTCTTCCCCACTTGCCCCCTAACCCTAACTTAACAACTCGCATCTCCCAAGAAGCTCCCCGTGGTGTCGCTGCCGGCCACACTGATTCCGGCTGTACCTCTTCAGAGCGGCTCCATGGGATTCTTCCCCACCTCGATCTCCCGTCATGGACCCTGGTATTTGCTCCTCTCATACTCCATTCATGGAGATCTGGCCACTTCTTGTGCTTTAGTAGGACATGCCATGTCTAGGGCCCTTCTTTGGCTAGAACTACTTTGGGAGATCTTGGTAGGGCTAGGATTCGGTTGTAGACTAGATTACCCCAGTACATTGTCTATATTTCAACCATTGGTGCATCTAGTTTCGTAGATCTGTGAATTCCAGTCAAACTGCCCTGACCGGTACTACCGGTGAGGCTCGGACGGTACTACCGGTGGGGTCCTGTCCACCGGTACTACCGATAGGGGCACGACCGGTACTTCCGGTGTGCCTCGCGCCACCGGTAGTTTTGGCCACCAGGCGGAACATCCGATGCACCTCTATTTGATTTCTGCCTATGTACTCTGTCAATCTAGTCTAGCCTGGTTGTTTTTCTATTCCTTTGACCTTGTGCACTTATACTCTATTCCCTCCCTTCTATTTTCTTTCTTCTTAGGGCAAGGTGGTTCCCGTGGAAAATCCAAGCGGTCTCGTGCTCCTTCTCGTGGGCCTTCTGAGATCATGAAGATGATCTTGATGTCTTGTGCCCTCCTAGTCAGACTGCTTGTGAGAGGGCTACTTCTGAGCACCGTGCTGCTGCTGATGAAGGTAAAAGACCTATTCTGGCCAGTCAAAACAAGACCACCTCTGGGCGTGATTCGAGCAAGAAGAAGATCTCATCCTGGCCTCAGCTTGCGTATGAGGAATTTCGCAAGATTGATCCCTACATTGTCCGTCGTGACCATCTAGCTCAGGATCCTTTCTTCCACACCAAGTGTCAAGAAGAGATATATTATGAGGTTTATGCTACCAAGAAGAAGAAAGTTGTTGCCCCCTAGAAGCACATCAACATTGCCAAGATGGAGTGAAACCCCGAGTACTTTGGTGAAGCTCTCGATATGTGCAAGCGGTTTGGGCTCATCAAGATTATGCAACACCGTGAGAACTATGATGAGAGGGCCATTGCTCAGTTCTTCTCCACCTTCTACTTTGACACTGATCCTCATGATAGAACCATGAAGTGGATGACTCAAAACAGGTATCTGACTGCAAAATGGTCCGAGTTTGCTGCTCTTCTTGGCTACCCTATTTTGGAAGGCCGTCGTGCCAATGGGTGGTGTGTTCATAGGGGGAAGGCCTCCGAGCCGGAAGTTCTTGAGCCCTCATACATTGAGGGTTGGGGCGTCAATGGAAATGTTGCCCAGCTTCTTCCCACCTATGACATCATGCGCAAGGTCTATCAGAACACTATTGCTCCCAAGGCAAGTAACTTTGATCAGCTTCATGCATTCCAGATTGATCTCATGTATCAGACTTATCGCCACAGAGACTCTTATGAGCGCATTGATGTTATGGATTATCTGTTTGAAGAAATTTGGTCCGCTATGATTAAGAAGAGGTCCTGTCCATATGCTCCATACATCCAGACCCTCATCAATGCCAAATGGCGGGAGGCAACAGGTTCTCTCTACCCTCAGGATGATCTCACTATTCATGAAGAGAAGACCATCCATGTGATGAAGCACAAGAAACCTCGCTCTCAGGCTGAAAAAGAAGTTGTTGCTGCAAGAGCTACTCGGGATGCTGCTGACACGTCAGGCCATGCTAGTGATGGGGACCGTGCTAAGGCGTCTCCTCCACCCCAACTTGTGAGACGACAGCCAAGAAGTTGCTGAAGAAGGTTAAGAAGACTTTCTGCTTCATTCAGGACTGTGTGTATCAGTCTTATGTTGCTCAGAGGCACAGTGTTCGAAGGGAGAAGGCCATCATGAGGAAGCTTGATATTGAGGTATCTCCTGAGTCTAACTCCGTCACGGCTCCCAAGGATCAGTGGGTCAACGCTCATTGCAGGTGGACTGATAGTGATGACGAGCTAGAGGTCTCCAGTCCATTTCCGCCTGCTTGGAACAATGCCTCTTGGGACCCCGAGCTTCCTCCTCTGTTTGTTGGTGGGTGGGGAGCGTAGATTGTCTACTTTGTCCCTTTTTGGCGTTTTGATGCCAAAGGGGGAGAAAGTGTTCCGTTAGGACTTCGGGATTTGCATGGCTTGTGTCACGAGCTTGCTCTTTCATTGATCCTTTTTATGCTCATGCACACTTTATTCCGTTATGTATGCTTGTGGACCTCCGTTATTGTCTTTGGACCTCTTGTATTGTTGCTACTATGTTGATGCTTGTGTTAAGGTATCTTTATGTTGTTCGTATGAGTGCTTGTGGTGGGCTAAGTTTTCTTACAAAGGTATATTCACTTATCCAAACTTTGTCTCACCACAATGATATTGGTGCAAGGTATGAGTCCCCCTCTCTTTCTCATTTACATCCTTGCACCTTTGTTTGGTTCATCTAGTGAGGGGGAGCTCCCTCCCTTGTCTGCCTGTTGTTTCTAGAAACTCTTGTTCCTAAGCCTTGCATACATCCAGGGGAGCTTCTCTCCTATTTTATTTCCATCTGTTGTTCCTATTTGTTATCCTCTATGCAAATCTTGTAGGGTTGTCATCAAGCACCAAAAAGGGGGAGATTGAAAGGATATTATTTTCTCCTTATGTTTTTGGTGCTGATGACAACTTCACTTGTGGTTTAACTTTATGTCCAAGCTGCGAGGCTTATCTACGGACATGCTTGTTGGTGGACTTTTCTCTAGAAGAAGCTTGAAGACGGTGGCGCTTATTTACACTTTCTCTTGCTTTTGTGTCTTAGGTTACCGTACTATCAGGAGGGGGTCCACCTTGGAAGGTTGTGGGAAATCACTAATTCATGCACAGACCATATATACACTTCCAAAGCCATCCCAGTTTTCCTGTGAGAGAGAGTTCCCTGTAGTGTTCGAGGGTTTTCTTCCCTGATCGGTAGTACCGCCCAAGGGGTTTCTCAGGGCTGATCGAGCGGAACTTCTGGCCAAAGTTCCGGTCCTAATTCTGGCAAACAATGTTTTAGTTCAGTAAAACTTCTATCTCGTTTTGCCTATTTGTCGGAATTAGCACCGGAAATTGGCTCGGTTGTAATGGCCCGACCAGTGCCTGGCCCCTTGAGCGGTAGTACCGCCACCCCTGAACGGTAGTACCAGCCACCTTCTGGCGCACGGTAGTTCTGGCCCTAGTTCTGGAGCAAGTTCCGGCAATTGGTTGTGAGGGTCAGATAAACTTCTGCCTCGCATTGCCTATTTGCTGGTAGTTGGACCAGAACTAGGACTGGTACTTCCAACCAGTGCTGACTCGTGTACTAACGAGGTCGTTGGGGAACCCCAAGAGGAAGGTAAAATGAGCACAACAGTAAGTTTCCCTCAGTTATGAAACCAAGGTTATCAATCCAGTAGGAGCAAGGAAACACCCCAAAGGTGTAGCTAGCTGAACTTTGCCAGGGTGCACTACCGGTGCCAGCAGCAACGTGGAGACCTACACAACACAACCACATAACTCTGTCCCTATCTTGCGATGAGGTTGTCAATCTCACCGGTTTTGCTGAAAAGAAAGGATTAAACATATCGAGTGGAAGAAAGTAATAGTATGCAGAAAGTAAACACAAAACAGTAAACAGTTGATTGTAGTTTGATAGTAAAAGAAAGGACCGGGGTCCATAGTTCACTAGAGGTGGCTCTCCTTAAGATAGATGACATGGTGGGTGAACAAACTACAGCAGGGCAATTGACAAACATCGAGAAAGCATACAAGCATATACTACTCATCTTGTCTCCTTTGAGATTCGATTGGGCATTACAACATTATAGATAGTCCATAATCCAACTGCATCTATGACTCATAATCCACCTTCAGGATATCATCCAAACCCCCTCCAGTATTAAGTTGCAAGCAACGGATAATTGCATTACGAATTGCGTGTAAAGTAAACAATACGATTGTTCTATGAACAAAGGATTGTTGTTTTCTCCCTAGTAGGAACAACACATCTAGTACCTTAGAGATTTCTATCACTTCCCTAGATTACCAGAGGCATGAAACCACTATCGAGCATAAATACTAACTCTTGGAGTTTCTAGCATCTACTTGGCCAAGATAGCTACTAACAACGGAAAGCATGCAAGATCACAAATAACAAAGACATGATAGGATCAATAATCAATCTGAAATAGCATCTCTATATCCATCGGATCCCCGCAAACACAACATGCAGAATTACATATAGATGATCTTGATCATGAACGGAGCTCACAAGATCTAAACATGATAGCACAAAGGAGGAGAACCAACCATCTACCTAGGACATGGACCCGTAGTCTAGAGATGAACTACTCACGCATCACACCGGAGGCTTGCATGATGATGAAGAAGGCCTCTAGGGTGAATTCCCCTCTCCGGCAGGGTGCCGGGAAGAGTTTCAGATCCCTCCCAATCTAGGGATGGAGATGACGGCGGTTACAGACTCTTTCGTAGAATTTTTATTGGGTACTTAGGGTTTCTGTATCGGAGGCAACTTATAGGCAGAAGGAGAGGCCGAGGGGGTGCCTAGGGCGGCCAGACCACCCCCTGGCGCGGGCCAGGCCTGGCCGCGCGACCAGGTGGTGTGGCTGGGCCCCAGCCCCTCTCCGTCTCGTATTGTAGCTCCAAGTGTCCCTCGGTGAAAAACTGACTTTGGCTTTTGTCCCGTCGAATTATGAGAATATTCATTTTCTGACTTTCCTGGAACCAAAAATAGCAGAAAACAGGCAGCTGGCACTGTGGCTCTTGTTAAATGGCTAGTCCAATAAATCATATGAAAAGTACTCCAAAGTGTGGACAAAACATAAGAAACTAGATAAAACCAAGCATGAAACATCAAAAATTATGGATACGTTAGCCACGTATGAGCCAGCTCATGAGGGCCCATGGACTGGTCAATCTGACCGTTACGTGGCCTCCGGTGAGCCGTTGGTGGCCTGCTCAATAGTACTACCTGCCCGCCACCGGTAGTACCGATGGTGTCGGGTGATGTCTACGCACTTTTATTCTTGTAGACAGTTGTTGGGCGTCCAAGTGCAGAGGTTTGTAGAACAACAGCAAGTTTTCCCTTAAGTGGATCACCCAAGGTTTATCGAACTCAGGGAGGAAGTGGTCAAAGGTATCCCCTCTCAAGCAACCCTGCAATCAAGATACAAGAAGTCTCTTGTGTCCCCAACACACGCAATACACTTGTTAGGTGTATATGTGCACTAGTTCGGCGAAGAGATAGTAAAATACAATTGGTACGGATATAAGACAATGGTGCCAGAAAATAGCTTGATGGCGTGGAAGAGACTAAAGGCAAACTGAAATAAAGATAGAAGCAAGCAAACATGTAATAGATCTAGTTACAAACATTGTTTTAACGTTTAGAAACAAGGCCTAGGGATCATACTTTCGCTAGTGAACACTCTCATATAAATATCATCTCTTTATGATACTACTCTGAACTACTCTCCGGTTGGACACTCTAATCCATGGTAGGGCTATAACAACACACCTCAAACTTCTTTTTCCCATCTAGATAACCCCACACTGTCACCTTGAGCTCTAGATGGTTCCAACAAACACCAAAATTTCAAAGAAACATCCAACTCCAAATATAACTCATAAGAAGTATTTGTAATCTCTAGCCTAAGTGCCACCATGGTGTGCACGCTGTCACTTTCACACACATGGGGAGAGCAGAGATCTATTAAAGCACTCGAGTAGCAAAGTAGATCTACTTGATTACAAAGATCATGATCACAATATGATCATGCATAGAGAGAGATGAACACATAGCTACCGGTAGAGCCCTTAACCTCGAGCAAGAACTACTCCCTCCTCATCATGGGAGTCAGCAACGGTGATGGAGATGGCGGTGAAGATGGTGAATATGCGGAGGCGGCGGCGGCGGTGGCGCGGAGGTCTCCTTCCCCTCTGTCGGTATCATAGGGGAGCACCGCCCCTTAGCACCCTTCCTTCATGGATTCTTGTGAGACCTTCCCCATGGAGATGGGATCCATGGGGGAGGAAAAACGTGGCTTTGGTGGCTGCAAATTCGTGGGTGGAGGTGTGTCCCACGAATTATGTTTCCTCCCTTTATCTAGCTTCTCGGATTCCCGTCACCCCATCTTGGGCTGCAGTAAATCGGGCCTATCGGGCCCATCCTCACTCGGATTCAGCTAAACTTCATGTCCAGAATGTTTGTCGTGAAATTTCGAACAACATTGTAGTAGAAGAGTTTTCCGTTTGACGCCGTCTTCGACCCAAAACGTGACCATCTTCATAAAGAGTTCTGAGACAGATTTCTGAAAAATCCCAATTTGACTCCAACAAGGTTTCCACTTGTATTCTTGGTAATTTCTACACATCAAAGTGTAAAACAAGAACATTGTGCATTTTTGCAACTATTAGTAGGTTAGTTCAAACAAATAATAAATTTTATATAAAAAGGAGTATTAAAAGCATATTATTAGCATAAAACCATCAAAAATTATAGATCCGTTATGGACGTATCAACATCCCCAAGCTTAGTTTCTGCTCGTCCTCGAGTAGGTAAATGATAAAAACAATGTAATTTTTGAGGTGACACGCAGCCAACACAATCTTGATCATCATTATTGTAAGAGCATTGATAGCTAGGATCAAGGTACTCTAAACATGAACATGAAAGATAGAGTTCTAACAATAAGACATAGCAACTATGTTAAACATGAAAGGATACAAACAAAGATCATGAATAACAATGCTTTGGAAGACGTTTGTTTGTTTCACATATAGAAAGCATAATGAGAATGGTATTCAGCTTGTCCCTCATAGTGTAGCAAAACATAAATGCATATGACACCTTCAAAGTTCATAAGGGTGACTATATACAAATAGTTTAAGAACAAGAAATATCAAAGTTATGAATCAATCAAAAAGTTTTGAGAAAATGCACATTAACCTAAGAATAACCACTATGCTCTCTTAATAGGTGCATAAAGCTAGAAGATGGAGACTCAACATAAAAGTAAAAGAAAGACCTTAATGGAAGGAAGCAGGGATTCAAGTTTCATAAAGATCTTCCAATAATTATGGTACTTATTAGCTATCAGCTCGCATTGCCCCTATCATAAGAATCTTGAAGTGATTAAGGTTAAAGTGAACAAACTATGGAGTATATGCTTAACAAAGTATAAGTTGGAAATCTCATGTGCCCTGGATACGAGGGCCGCTCCTCATGCTACTCAAGTTTAGTTACCGGTAAGTTCTTGTCATAGTAACTACATGTGTATCATAGAGAACCGCCAACAGGGTACCCCTTGCCCGATGATATGGAAGAATCCCCATATCAAAATGACAAGGCAAGCAGACAACGAGCATCTCAGCAAATCTTCTTATTTACCATGGGAAAATGGTGCTTTTTTCTCTCTTTCCTCTTTTCTCATATTTTTTTCTTTTTTCTCTTTTTTCTCAATCAGTATCTCTTTTTTTATAAGAAGAATGCTTCATAGATTTCTCATTATGGTTACGCTGCAGGTTTCCACCATGATTAGGCATGGATTAGACTAGTGGCCCAGGCGTTTCTCTGACACACATACATAACTCCATGGACTTACAAGCTCCCCTTTCATTTCACACCGATGACATCCATAGACAAAAGAGCATGATATCAACTAGGTACAATGTACAAGTGCAATGTTGAAAGCATTCCCCACGACAACATGGTTCTGCTAATCCCCATCATATAAGTGCAAGCATATACAACATAGATGACACAATGGTTCAAGTTTATTGGGGGCAATAAAAGTAAAGTGTGCCATCAAGTTCGTGAGAGCTTTAATCACTAGTTTTCTCATAACAAGTTTAATTCAGAAGGTAGATAAAAGCATGAATATACTTGGAATAGAAAATGCTAATAGGTAGGTATGGTGGACTCTTTGGGATAACTTGGTTTTATTTGGAGTTGGATGCATGAGTGGAACTCATACTTGGTTATGGAGGCTAGCAAAAGACAGGGAGCGACCAACTAAAAGAGCAATAATGGTCATAATCATGCAAAGCGACAAAAAATTTATTAATCAAAGCATAAAGCGATATTACAAGTCGGAAACTAAAGGATCATAAAGGCTATGGTGACTTGGGATAGTCATAACATGGTGTGAGCATGTTCCAAGTCAACCCAAATAAAGCATCAACGGAGAATACCACAATACTATGCTTTAATATGCTAAAACAACGCATGATTCTTCAAAGGCACATTGAGAAATCTTAATTGTTTATAACATGTCATGCTACAACAAAGATCACTAAGCATAAGGCCAAAACAATATCAAGCATGACATGACAAAGCATAGGCCACAGTCAAAAACAAGCTCCTTTTATACCACTTAAGCATGAATTTTCCTACTCTTTTCCAACACCAATCGACTTATTTGAAACAACTCACAAAGATAGTAATCAATAAAGATCAGTGAGCTTGTCTCACAAATCCACAAAGAAGAACTAAAAATTTCTAAGCTGAAAGCACAAGAAAACTAAGGCTAAACATAGTGCTAGGAAAAGAGAACACTCACATAATAATAAGAATGAAAACTAGAGTGTTCTAGGCAATGAAAATGGAGCATGTCTCTCTCCAAAATAAGTGTGCTGGAATCCAACCAACTTATTCAAGCAAACAAAGCAAAAGAAAACTAAAAATGAAAAATAAGACGCTCCAATAACAACACAACTGTGCATGAAACAATAAAAACGAAGTGTCCAGAAAGACCTGAGATTTTTATTGATGAAGAAGGGGATGCGTCTTGTACCTCTTGTACAGAAGGCATCCCCAAGCTTTGACGCTTGTACCTCTTGAATATTTCTTGGGTTGACATGGGGTGGCATCCGTAAGCTTGATCTTTTGTCCATTCTCCATCTCATTACATCATTCTTTTCCTACATCTAAAATTTTTCCCTTCGTACAAAACTTCACACAATCTTTATTAGCAACATTAGTGCACTCAAGATAATAAGTCTTTAGGTTCAGTTTCAACACCAATAAAACTTCCATTAAAACACAAGCTACTGAAGCACTTCCCTCAAAAAGCTCAATTCCCCAAATAGAACTCAAAAGGAATTAACCAGAAGCAAATGCAAATAATGGCAGAAATCTGTCAAAGCAGACCAGCAGGTAAAAACCAATTTTTTCGAAGACCTTCTGTTTCTCAAATCGAAAAGTGTTGAACTAACGAAAGTTAGATAACAACCTGGGGCAGAAGCACAAAAAATCACAGCTCAAACCGACGTATATATATTTTACACGAATGTTTACAGCGAAGCACAAAAATTTGTCTCGGGACAACAACTTATCCAAGCATTACTTCTCTCTCATTAGAGGTTACTCTTGGCACCAAAAGCAAATAAAAAGGATAAGGAGAGGTTTTTACAGAGTTAATAACTTCCAAGACTCAACTAAAACTTTTGGGTTATCTCCCAATAAGTACTTTTCTTTAACGCCTTTAAGTTAGGCATGATAGTTTAAGAAGATGCTCACATAAGAAATATGAATTGAAGTAAAAGAGAGCATCATGAAGCAAATTCAAAGCACATTTAAGTCTAACCCACTTCCTATGCATAGGAATCTTGTAAAGAAAGAAGTCATGAAAGGACAAAGCAACAATCATAGTAAAGCAAAACAAGTGCAACTTCAAGACTTTCAACATAAAGAGGGGAAACTTAATATTATTGAGATGCATAAAACCATGTTTCCCTCTGTCATAATAAATTTCAGTAGCATCATGAATAAAGTTAACAATATAACTATCACATAAAACATTCTTATCATGAGGCACATGCATCAAAGAATTAATACTCTCCACCTAAACATAGTCATTCTTATTAATTATAGTGGGAGCAAATTCAACAAAATAGCTATCATTATTATTCTCATGACCATAATCATCAAATATAGGAGGCATATTGTAATCATAATTAATTTTCTCCTCAATAGTAGGTAGAATGAAAATATCATATTCATCATTGTAATCATCATATATTGGAAGTTTGGTATCATCATAAGCGATATAATAGCTATCTTCCAAACCTGGGGAACTAAAAAGATCATTTTCATAAAAACTAGCTCCCCCAAGCTTAGAATTTTCCATAGCATTAGCAATAACGGTATCCAAAGAATTCATACTAACAACACTGCTATTAGCATGCAAATAAGGTTCCATAGGTTTTTTAATTTTCTCTTCAAACACATCATGTCCTGACTCAAGATAAATACTATAAAGCTCTCTAATGTTGTTGTTGTTTTCCATTAAGCCCAACTAGTGAAAACAAGAAACAAAAAGACAAAATTACAGAATCTAAAGGAAATAACTTCGAGCACTCACACCAGAGGATGTGAGTACCTTTTACCTTACCTCCCCGTCAACGGCGCCAGAAAATAGCTTGATGTCTACACACTTGTATTCTTGTAGACAGTTGTTGGGCCTCCAAGTGCAGAGGTTTGTAGAACAGCAGCAAGTTTTCCCTTAAGTGCATCACCCAAGGTTTATCGAACTCAGGGAGGAAGTGGTCAAAGGTATCCCCTCTCAAGCAACCCTGCAATCAAGATACAAGAAGTCTCTTGTTTCCCCAACACAACTAATACACTTGTTAGGTGTATAGGTGCACTAGTTCGGCGAAGAGATAGTAAAATACAAGTGGTACGGATATAAGACAATGGTGCCAGAAAATAGCTTGATGGCATGGAAGAGACTAAAGGCAAACTGAAATAAAGATGGAAGAAAGCAAACATGTAATAGATCTAGTTACAAATAGTGTTTCAATGTTTAGAAACAAGGCCTAGGGATCATACTTTCGCTAGTGAACACTCTCATATAAATATCATCTCTTTATGATACTACTCTGAACTACTCTCCGGTTGGACACTCTAATCCATGGTAGGGCTATAACAACACACCTCAAAGTTTTTTTCCCATCTAGATAACCCCACACTATTACCTTGAGCTCTAGATGGTTCCAACAAACACCACAATTTCATAGAAACATCCAACTCCAAATATATCTCATAAGAAGTATTTGTAATCTCTAGCCTAAGTGCCACCATAGTGTGCACACTGTCACTTTCACACACATGGGGAGAGCAGAGATCTATTAAAGCACTCGAGTAGAAAAGTAGATCTACTTGATTATAAAGCTCATGATAACAATATGATCATGCATAGAGAGAGATGAACACATAGCTACCGGTAGAGCCCTTAGCCTCGAGGAAGAACTACTCCCTCCTCATCATAGGAGTCAGCAACGGTGATGGAGATGGCGGTGGAGTCGATGGAGATGGCGGTGAAGATGGCGAAGATGCGGCGGCGGTGGCGCCGGTGGCGAGGAGGACTCCTTCCCCGCCGTCGGTATCACAGGGGAGCATCGCCCCTTAGCACCCTTCCTTCATGGCTTCTTGTGAGCCCTTCCCCATGGAGATGGGATCCATGGGGGAGGCAAAAACGTGGCTTTGGTGGCTGCAAATTCGTGGGTGGAGGTGTCTCCCACGAATTTGGTTTCCTCCCTTTATATAGTTTCTCAGATTCCCGTCACCCCATCTTGGGCTGTAGTAAATCGGGCCTATCAGGCCCATCCTGACTCGGATTCAGCTAAATTTTATGTCCAGAATGTTTGTCGCGAAATTTCCAACAACTATGTAGTAGAAGAGTTTTCCGTTTGACACCGTCTTCGACCCGATACGTGACCATCTTCAAAAAGAGTTATGCGACCGATTTCTAGAAAATCCCAATTTGACTCCAACAAGGTTTCCACTTGTATTCTTGGTAATTTCTACACATCAAAGTGTAAAACAAGAACATTGTGCACTTTTGCAACTATTAGTAGGTTAGTTCAAATAAATCATAAACTTTATATAAAAGGAGTATTAAAAGCATATTATTAGCATAAAACCATCAAAAATTATAGATACGTTATGGGCGTATCATTGGGAGGGGGCAGAAAATGCCTGTTTGGAGGTGTCCTATTTAAGGCCCCCTGCTTCCTCCTCTTGCCTTATCTCTTCGTTTTCTCTCTCCTCCATTAATACCAGAGCTTAACTTGCCTATATCTCCCTTCCTACCCACTCAAACCTCTTGATCTTTTGAGGATTGGGAGAGGTGACCTAGATCTACACTTCCACCAAAGGAATCATGATTTCCCCCACTCATCCTTCGTGTGTCTTGTTACTCTTGGGTTCTTGGAACCCTAGACGGTGTAGGGCATCCTCGGAGTTGGGGCTTTTGTTGTGAAGCTTCACGGTGCCGTTGAGGGTCTCCACTTGATTTGTGGAGTCTCCCCTCAACCTCGTTTTAAAGGTCTTGGTTGGCGCCTTCAAGGTCACCGGTTAGTGGATTGTGAGGCCGCCTTTGTGGTGGTGCTCACCGGAGAAGAAGGTGAGGCCTTTGTGGCGTTCGGGTGACCTTGTGTGGCCCCGACACCTCTCCAACATAGACGTAGCTTCCTTAGAAGTGAACTACAGGAATTACATCTCAGTGTCCCCTCGCCGATTCTTTCGCTCCACTCCTTTACTTCTTGCAATTACCGTCTTGTTTACCATATAGGATTTCATCTAGTTGCATCTCTAGTGAACTTTACTTTGTGCAAAGCCTAAAATTGCAAGAAAAGATTAAAAATTGGTAGTCTCCTATTCACCCCCCTCAAGTCAACCAAAGTTGAACCTTTCAGCTGTGCCAGGTGTTGCGCATTGTATGCAGCAATCTAGGTTGTATCGTGTTGTGCCCTAAAGGATCCCACATGTCTGGCTTATAAAGGCACCAGAACCTAGGGTTACAGGGAAAGATCCTTGCCGGACAAGGTAAAGCGTCCTACACTAATACGAACTAGTCTTTCGTGTCTTGCACTCCAAGGCTCCGAGTACGTCGGTGACTCCTGCGTAGCCTTCCTTTATCTAGCATGGGCCTCCCTTCTGGATCTAATTGGGCCGCCCAGCAGGCCATAGGCCTTGCTACAAACTATGGGCCACCCGAGTTAGGCGGATTGGTGACATGCTATGAGGATACCCATATAGCATATCCCCAACAACGGGAAGCGCTAAAATCTACATAGGGCCGATTCGAGGGTGTTACACCTGTCATTGGTCATCTCCATGATGATCTTGGTCAGGACTTGTACTCTACTGTCGATATCATCGACCTTATTTTCGAGATCTTTGCCCATCATCTAGTAAGAATCAACTCCTTCTCCAATGGTTTCAATGCAAGATTTCGAAATCTTTTCAAGGTTCTTGATCTTTTCTCGAATCTCATCTCTGTTTCCCCTTTTTCCGGAAGAGGTTTCTAGAGGGGATTTAAGAGAAGATCCTTGGAGATTATACCTATAGGGCTTGAGTGGAGATTCTCCTTTGTTCCTTCCTTGTTCCACGAGCTTGAGCATCTCCAATTTCTGCAGGAACATATCTTCCCAATTGGAGAGTGGAACCACTCATGTAGACTCGTGGTTCTAGGTGGATGATGTATCTCCTTCGGATCCCTTCTTATTGGCTTGTTCTTCAGAGACACGCTCCTTTTTGGCCTAGATCTGCTTAATATAAAAAGAGTGCATGGACCTTGGCTAATCAAGTTAGATCTGAGGTTTCATTGTAGAAGACAAAAATAAGAGTTTTAGATCTAAAACAAGATGGAAGAGAAAGAGAAATAAGAAAAGGGAAATTAAAAGGTAAAATCAATATATTAAAGGGGTTAAAGTCGATCGCGAGCTGCGGTATGGGCGGGCCTCGCACATACCACGCTCCCGTATGGAATTCTTACCTCATTTCTCTCTTTTTTAACACATGTCGAATAGACGCAGGGGAAAACAAAGCCGATAACAATCAACAGTACAGGAGCATATGCCCGTACGGCCTGACCATACCGTTTCAACAAGAATCAACGTTGGTACTCTGACTGTTTAATGACCATTGGTACGGGTGTGTCCAATCGTATGGTCTGCTTGTACCAGGTTGAGAAACAGCTCGCGATGACTAGAAAAACTGACTGAGTTCCAGGAAAAGGATAAAATTGAAAAAAAAGTTTCCAAAGTAGCAGAACTAAGTAATTAAAACTTTGTTACCTAACTTTCGCTGGTTGTATTCTTCGGCTGGGACTAAAGAGATCAATTCCACATTGTTTACCTCGCCAACTCTGTAATGCTTCATTCACTGCCCATTAACAATCCAGGATGAAGAAGAGGGCTTTTTCAGTCTTACTGCTCCTGAAGGATATGCTTCTTCAACTTCATATGATCCTTCCCACCTGGATTTCAATTACCCTGTAAAAATCTTAAGCCTAGAGTTGTAAAGAAAAACTTTTCTCCGGTTTTAAATCCCTTGCCTTCTAATTTTTTATCGTGCCATTTCTTCACTTTCTCTTTAAATATTCTAGTATTTTTGTATTCATGAGTTCATCTAAAGCATGAATATCCAAGAGTCATTTTTTCCCGGCATTTTTAAAGTCAAAGTTCAGAGTTTTGATAGCCCACCGAGCCTTATGCCCAAGTTCTAATGGAGGGTGGCAATTTTCACTACAAGAAAAGTTGGCTTTTAAAACGAATGATTTTCGTGGTTGAAGGCCTGTTTTTCGTGACTAAAAATCTTCTACAACGGATGGCCATCATCGTAAAAGCCCCGTCACAAAAGAATCTACCATGGTTTTTTTCCTGTTGGCATGCCGCGTTGACTGCTGACATCATGCAAACTGCCACTTGCCAGCCGCCGTTAGCGGCCAGTTACCGTTGTTAACGTCCATAGAAACCATGGAAGAAGCCAAGGCCTACTAAATTCTAACTGGGCTGACCCATTAGGGGAGCCCAATAAGAAGATGGCCCGTTACTGTTTTGTCCTGCACTGTTTGAAATAGGCCCAAAGTTGCAACCAACAGCGGCCCATGAACTTTTAGGTCCAATACTATTTTGGCCTAAAGAAGACCCATGATGGTCCAACACTCTACGGCCCATTCGCAGCCTGCGCCAAGTCGCTCCTGTACATTTAAGGCCTGCGGGCGGCCCATCACTTTTTATCGTAGCCCATCATGGGCGGCCTACTGATGGACCTTGTCTAAGATGGCCCGTTACTGTTCAGGCCTGTTACTGTCCTAGCCTTTCACTGTTCCGGGCTTTATCTGTTCAGGCCTGTTACTGTCCTAGCCTTTCACTGTTCCGGGCTTTATCTGTTCAGGCCAACAAACGGCCCTTTACTGTTCTAGTCGGGTAAATGTGTCGGCCTGTTACTGCCCTCACCTTGAAATTTCTCGGGTCGTTACTGTTCTGGCTTGTCACTCTTCTGTTCTTTCACTATTGCGGCCCTTTACTCTTGCGGCCGGCTACTGTTTTGGCATGTTACTATTCAGAGATTTCACTGTTTCTTGCCTGGCTGTTGCTGTTATGGCCTGCTACTATTAAAGCCTGTTACTATTATGGCATGTTACAATTATGACCTGTTACTCTTACGGCCTGTTACCGTTACGGTCTGTTACTGTTACGTCCAGTTACACCTTGTAGGTCGGCCCATTATGTTTACGGCCTTTTACAGTTTCGGCTTTTTCTAAAGCCCATGCCAATATCATAAAATGTTTATATAATTCAACATTTTTTACGGTTCATCGTCGGTTGAATACACGACGGGCCAATAAGAAAGCACGGTACAGCTCCCTAATCGACCTGCCTGGCGTAGTTACCGTAACGACTACCGCATATGTGGACATCGTCAACTAAATGCATACATGGCCTACACGAGTTATCTAGATATTACATCAGCTGCAAACTTCGTAAAATTATTACATATTATCAAATAAAGGGAAAGAAAAATCAACATTTCAGTTCACAATCAAGTTGATAGCAGAGTCTTCAATTTATCACCTACATCTTCGTTTGAGTGTGATAGCTACATTGGAGGATACATGATCTTGCAGCCCCCTCTTTGGTGGTTATAGCAATAATTGCACCCTAAAACTAAGTAATAACAAGTTAATCAATCAAACAAGACAAACTACTCTTTTGACTGATATGACAGGAGCTATGATCTGGAGTTTACAACTGGTCAATGGTTCAATTATTGACCAACACATCAAACAAACAGGACAAGCAAGTGTAATACTACAGTACTGAAAATACTATAGCTTCTATGCAATATGCCAATCCCTGGATCGGTTCATTGGCTTACATAGAACATAGATGAAATAACAAAGTAATAATCCGTGTACCATAAATAACGAAGATCTAGAAGATTTAATTATTACAATATTCTCTTAGCTTAGCTTACACATTAATCAAGTGGCAACATAAATAAAAATAACTACTCCATCTTCAAATTGCCCACAAGGGAACAAGTGTCGAGTGGAGTTCCGCGACCTATTCGATCACTCAGAATTGGAATAACCTACAACATGAAACATACCAGCCCCGAAGGGTCAATACATGGAATGTATGGAAGTAACACTAAGGTAAAAGATATAATGCACCTAGCATCTACAATGCTTATTTGGCTAGTGGAGCTTTGGCTAGCTTGCACTTTTCAAACACATTTATCCTACTTTCGTAAACCATTTGATTCACAGCAACCCATTAGGTTCACCCACCAAGTTTTAGTAATTAGGAAATAAGGATGAGTGAGAATATGTCATAGTCTCAAAATCAAGCAACTCAATCGTCCGTAACCAGGGACACGGCTAAGTACTGAGTTTTACACCCTGTAGGGGTTTGTACACTTTACCGATATGACCCGGCCAACCCAGCTCGTACCACCACACTCATATTGTGTGATGATAGGGAGAAGACCAATATGAGACCTTTCGGGAAGTAGATCTCCAAACCCCACTGCGCACCGGTCCCTACCTACCATTCACTACATCTCTGGCTACGCTGGGTTCGGATCACCACGACCTACTAAGTCCAACCAGCCACCCATTTCTTACTAGCACATGGTTGCACACGTAAGCTACTATAACAAAGAGAACTAATCCTCCTTAGTACCCTAGGCGGCATTCCCCACCATTATCCATACTCCGTTGACAAACCAACCACTTTGCTCAGGTAGTTCATTAATATTATGTTGTTTTAGTTTGAACAAACACATACTTCACCATAATGTGATCCCTTTCCCCCGTCTTCACAGCAGGTCTAAGCACATCTACTGAACGGGGCTCATCTACAAGGAATTCCTACACAATATCTACAGAAATACACTACACATGCATAAGACAAAATAGTAGGACAAGGTATGAACAAATAGCATCTACTTGCCTTCGCGATAGGAGTCGAGAGTACAGTCCTCGCAGAAACAAGCGTTGCACTTGTCACAATCTACACGATACCATTTCAACACATAAACAAACATACACAATCATAGACAAGTGCACAAATGCATGCATGATAGCTTAATAAAGGTTTCATTAACCCTTATATGGTCTCTGATGTTTATTACTGTTGAATGATGCATGGAAAAAAACCTTTAATGCAATGAAAACAAATTATGCAATTAGTTATTCAAATTAATAGGCCTTTAGGCAAAATACTAAGCCATGTCTGTAAACAATGTTGTAAAACCTAGGCAAAACTACTACTGTGTGGATAATCCAAAATAAGGCCAGGGGCAATTGGAATCACGCAAAAAGGTGTTACAGATCATTTCTGCAATTTTTAGAGTGCAATGAGCCTTTAATTATACTCAAACATATTAGTACAATAAACTTGCAATTTTAATTCTGAAATAGGTTCTACACTTTCTTATGATTCCATATACACCTTATTTGCAATTTTCTGATTCGTAGCTAATTTCTTATGAATTTAATACTCCAAAACGAGTATTAAACTATTTAAGTAACTACAGCAAAACCTTACAGTAATTATCTAAACCAATTGTATATTAATAAACTACTAGAAATGAGCTTTCCAACGACATATTACTTGCTATTTTTGGACAAGTAAATCTTTTCCTATGATTTTTTTGAAGTTATACATACTTGTGTCAGCCGACGTGGCGCTGACTGGGGTCTGTTTGACTGGTCAGCGGTCCACGTGGTCAGCGTTTGATCTGGCCAGTCTGTCCATGATCCGATAGCTGGCACGAGTCGACCTAGATGCTCACCGGCGTATTGTCGGAGGTGGGCGGCGGTGGCTCTCCGGCGATCTTCGGCGACAGCGAGGTGGCTCACGACGTGCGGCAAGCGGCGGTGGTCTTGGGGGCAGGGTCGGCTCGGACAACGGCATCCTCGGGCAGCGGCGCTTGGCGGCTAGAGCGACGCGGTGGCTCGGACTCCGGCGAGCTCGAGCGGTCCCTCGGGGGCGCTACAGAGAAACGGAGAGGGGTCAAAAAGGGGTGGCGGTGCGCTGCGGTGCTTCCATGAAAAGAAGGGGCGCGGGGGTGGGTTGCAAGCTCCTTACCGACAGTTATGGCGGCGGCGGCGGTTGCATTGGTGAGGAATTTCCGCGAGGTGGCGGCGCTTTAGATGGTTTCAAAAGAGGGAAAAAGATCGGGGGTGGCGGCGACTTTATGGGCGGCGGAGAAGAAAGCAAGGCAGAACCGAATTACCGAGGAAATCAGAGAATCCGACGGCGGCAGGTTGAGGCGTCCGTGCTCGACAGGGACGGTAGCGGTCGCGGCTGACAGGTGGATTCCACCTGTTGGCGACAGGGGGCGCTCGCGCTGGGCGCGGTTGTTGGGCTGGCCCGCGGCGGCTTCGCTTGCTGGCCGCGCACGCGTGATGCGCTACTGCAATTGCTACTCCTGCTGGTGGGCCCCGGATGGGCCGCTATGGCTGGCTGGCCCGCCCGGTCGCGGTGGGCTGCGCCGTTCTTTTTTTACCTTTTTGTTTTATTCTTTTCTGAGGCTGTTTAACTCAACTCTGTCTGGTTTTTTCTGAATTCTGAAATTTTTGCTGAACTGTTTTGGCCATAGCTTTTGATCTATAGCTCCATTTCGAGTGAAACAAATTTCTACAAGTTTTTAATTGTATCCTCTAGGCACTTATGCTTCTGGTATTTTTATATAGTATAATTCTAGAATATGCAAGGTAAAATCTACTAGTCACCTATAAGCGATGAACATGCACTTGAGTGGTGTTTTTAGCAAAAGCATTTAAAACTGAAATTTTCCAAAGATGAATATGGTGCAATGCATGCATGATATGTAGTACCAATTCTAATAATTGGGACATGACAAGACTAACCCCCTAAAGATGAATCTCGTCCCCGAGATTCGCCGTGGCTAGCAAATAGGTGTGGATGGTCCTCTCGAAGGTCATCTTCTCGCTCCCAAGTGGCTTCCTCTTCGGTGTGATGGCTCCATTGCACCTTACAAAACCTGATTGTCTTGCTGCGTGTAAACCTCTCCGCTATTTCCAAGATGTTGACCGGGTTCTCCTCATAAGTCAAGTCATTCTCCAGCTGAACCTCTTCTAGTGACACGGTGTCTCTCAACGGTGTATCCACCATCTCCGGATGGCATATCTTCAGCTGAGACACATGGAATACGTCATGAACAGTGGATAGAGCCTCTGGCATCTCCAACTGATATGCAACCTCTCCCTTGCGTGCTAGGATCTTATATGGTCCTATAAACCGAGGTGTCGGCTTGCCCTTAATTCCAAATCGCATAATTCCACGCATTGGCGAAACTTAGAGGTATGCTCGATCTCCAATCGCATACACCACTTCCTTGTGTTTAGCATCAGCATAGCTCTTCTGCCTTGATTGTGTTACCTTCAGCCTATCTCGAATCAAACTGATCTTTTCCTTACCATCCTTGATTAAATCAGGTCCAAACAACTAACACTCACCTACACCATCCCATAATAATGGTGTCCTGCATATCTTACCATATAGCACATCGAACGGTGACGTCTTGATGCTAGTCTGGTAGCTGTTGTTGTAGGAAAACTCAGCATAAGGTATATTCTCATCCCAGCTAGAGCCATGAGCTAGAGCACAAGCTCACAACATATCCTCCAAAATCTGATTCACTCTCTCTATCTGTCCATCCGTCTGAGGGTGGAAAGCTGTACTGAACTCCAACCTAGTACCCAATAACACATGCAGCTGGCGCCAAAAGTGAGAGGTAAACTGGGTGCCTCTATCTGAAACAATACTCTTGGGAACTACATGTAGACATATGATTTTGTCCATGTAGATCTTGGCGAATCTAGCACTGGTATAGGTGGTCTTCATAGGTATAAAGTGAGCTACCTTGGTCAAATGATCAACCACTACCCAAATAGAGTTGTATCCTGACCTCGTCCTAGGCAGTCCTGTGATAAAATCCATTACAACTCTATCCCACTTCCAATCAAGTACTAGTAGTGGTTGTAGCAATCCTGCTGGCTTCTGATGCTCAGCCTTCACTCTGCTGCAGACATCACATAAAGCGATATACTTTGCGATATCTCCCTTCATATTAACCAACAAAAATATTTCCTTCAAATCCATGTACATCTTCGTGTTACCAGGATGTATGGAGTACGGAGAGTCATGGGCTTCTTGCAGAATCAACTTCCTAATTTCCTGATCATTGCGCACGCACAGACGATCTCCATACCATAGGGTTCCTTGCTCATCTTCACAAAATCCCTTTGCTTTACCCCCATGTATGTTTTCTCTTATTCCTTCCATGTCGCTATCCTTCTTTTGAGCCTCCCTAATCATGTCCAGAAGCATTGGTTTGACTTTTAGTGTTGCCAAATACCCCTCGGATACTACCTCCAACCTAAGATCCTTAAATTGTTCACACAAATCCTTGGGTAACTCTCCCACGGTCAAACCATTAGCATACACTTTGCAGCTTAGTGCATCTGCCACAACATTAGCTTTCCTAGGATGATATTGCAGGCTCATGTCATAATCCTTTATGAGCCCCAAGCATCTCCTTTGCCTCATGTTCAAATCCTTCTGTTTGAATATGTCTTTCAAGCTTTTGTGGTCCGTGAATACATCACAATGCTTACCCATCAAATAGTGCCTCCATACACTGAGCGCATGCACAATTTACGCTAATTCCAAGTCATGCGTGGGGTAATTCCGCACATGGTGTCTAAGTTGGCGTGAGGCGTAGGATACCACTCTCCCATCTTGCATCAACACACTTCCAAGTCCTTGACGAGATGCATCGTAGTATTCCTGGAAATCCTTTCTGAATATCTGGCAAACACAAGATAGGTGCGGTCACTAAGCGTTGCTTCAGTTCCTGGAAACTAGCTTCGCACTCTTCTGTCCACTCAAACCTTTTCTCCTTCTTCAATAACTCAGTCATTGGCTTCACAACCTTGGAGAAAATTTCTGTGAACCTCCTATAGTATCCAACAAGTCCCAAGAAACTCCGAATATCTCCCACATTTTTGGGAGACTCCCATTCAGTAACTGACGACACCTTGCTTGGATCAACTACAACTCCTTCGCCTGACACTATGTGTCTGAGAAAACCAACAGTGTTCAACCAAAACTTGCACTTGCTAAACTTATCATATAGCTTATGCTGTTTCAACTTCTCCATAATTAGGCGCAAATGCTTCTCATCCTCATTGTCATCCTTAGAATAAATCAATATATCATCGATGAACACCACGGCGAATTTATCCAAGTACTCAATGAATACCTTGTGCATCATGGTCATAAAATATGCTGGAGCATTTGTTAGTCCAAAAGACATAACTGTATACTCATACAAACCATACGTAGTGGTGAAGGCGGTCTTTGGTATGTCCTGCTCATGGATGTTTAATTGGAAATATCCTGATCTTAGATCAATATTGGAAAATACCTTTGCTCCCTTCAACTGATCAAACAAGTCATTTATATTGGGCAAGGGATATTTATTTTTGATGGTAACCTCATTAAGAGAGCGATAGTCTACCACCAGTCTCTTACTATTGTCCTTCTTCTCCACAAATAGAATAGGTGCACCCCAAGATGAAGAACTTGGCTGAATGAATCCCTTGTCCAACTGTTCTCTAAGTTGCTTCTTCGACTCCTTCAGCTCGTTCACATCCATCTTGTACGGTTTCTTGGCTATTGGTCCGGTTCCCGGCATTAAGTCAATGAGAAACTCCACATCACGGTCCGGTGGCATCCCTGGTAACTCCTCCGGAAACACATCGGGGTATTCTCTCACTATGGGTATGGTGTCCATGCTAACCCCCTTAAGAGAGTTCGCCTTAGCACCCCTAAGACGTGCTGCCGACTTGAACTTAATCTTTATGCCTTGTGGTGTCTTGAGAGAGATGGCACGCTGTCCACAATCTATCTGGCCATCATGCTCGGACAACCAATCCATGCGCAGTATTACATCTAATCCTTGTGACTCCAAAACTACCAAATCTGCTGGGAAGCTGTGTGCTCCAATACCTAGGGTAAGATCACGACATCCCTTACTATCTAGCATCTCTCCTCCTGGTGAGCTCACTCTAATAGTCCCTTTGAGTGACTCAGTGGTTAACTTATGCCTATCCACAAATTCCCTTGATATGAATGAATGTGATGCACCAGTATCAAATAGAATGAGTGCAATATGGGAATCGATTGGAAACTTACCAATCACAAGATCCGGCTCATCACGAACTTCCTCCACATCCACATGGTTCACATTTGCCTTCTGGTTGGGCCCAAACTTGGGTTCTACTCCTGTGATCTTCTCCAGGAAGGTACTAGCATAGTGGCCCAACTTCTTGCACTTGTAACACTCCACATTGCCGAGGTCCTTTTTGCTCACATCGTTGTGTCCATTGTTCCTCCTAGAGTTGTTGTGGTGGCTTCTGTGACCATTATGGTGGTGGTCATTTCCTCCACGTCGTGATTGTTGCCCCTGTGACCATCGTGGCGATGTCCATTACTTCCACGGTGGTTGCAGTCATCTCCGCCATGCCTAGAATATCTAGAGTGTCCATCATAAGAGGTGCGAGCACGGTGGTGCGATCCTAAGGAGTGATGGCTGTTCTTTCTCTTGCGTCTCTCCACCTGCTGCTGTTTCCCTTCCAGAATCCTGGCCTTGTCCATCAGTTCCTGAAATGTCGGGTAATAAACCACAGATAGCTGAAGTGAAAGCTCATAACTGAGACCATTCAGGAACCTATCCCTCCTCTTGGCATCAGTGTCCACATCCTCAAGGGCATAGCGGGACAAGTTGTTGAATTCTTCTATGTAGTCTGCCATAGTGCAGTTGGTTTGGCGCAGATTGCGTAATTCCTTCCTCTTCAGGCTCATGGTCCCAGCAGAGACGTGGTTGGTTCTAAACCGTTCCTCAAACATAGCCTAAGTAACGGTGTCCAGCAGGTGGGTGATCTGGAAAGCATCCCACCAAGAAGCAGCTGATCCTTCTAGCAAGTGAGCAGCAAACCTCACTTTTTTAGGATCAGTGCAACCAACGGTCACCAAGTCCTAGTTCATAGAATGGAGCCAGTCGAGAGCAACCATGGGCTCCGGTGCAGAGGAGAACTTAGCTGGCCTCAGCCTCAGGAACCTGGTGAGAGCATCTCCCTGTGGCTGATTGTTCCCGTTGTTGTTGTTATTGTTGTTCTGATTTGTCATGAACTACATCATCAGTTGGGTTAACTGTGCCTGAGCGGCCATGAGCTGAGCCATCTCATCAGGTACTCGGCGAGGAGCCATCTGCGGTTTAGCACAGGTAAGATTAGAAAGAATAAACTAAGGAAATAATCCCTACCCATGTATAATGCTCATGCAACAACCATATGTTTACAGACAATAACAAACAGGTATCACACAAGAAAACACACAACAAGCACAGTTCCAGGTGTTTATCTTAACGGTATATAACTACAAAATAGTTTTAAAACATTTGCAACAATATTTAGATGCAAAAGAGCAACAAAAGAGCAAAAAACATATTTTTGCCAGAACAGTTCAGCTGTGTTCATGAATTTTCTGACTGACTTAAACTCGTCAAGAATTTTTGCTGATTTGTTTGCATGGAGTACAGATAACCACGCACCAGATCTCAATTTTTCAGATTTTTATCAGTTACCAGTAAAATATGAAAAATCATATAGTACAGCAGATTCAGCAGAAAACTACTAGAGCAATAACACGGATTTTATCCAAAACTTGCAAATACTTTTTAATAAATCTCAAAAGAAAATCCTAGAACTTCATAGTACTGAATAGAGCATCCTAAACACAATAATCTAACAGTGCCAAAGTTTACATTGATCGGTATATAACGGCTAAAGAAAATCCTAACGAAGTCTAATTTTGGAGGACCATCTCTAACTATTTGATGAACAGATTACAATAGCTTCTGGAGTCCATGCGCTGGCGCTTCAATCCTCGTGCATGCCATGGTGGTGGCGTGTACACCTCCCCTGAATCTTCAGCACTTGAGTCCTCGAAGTCCACCTCATCGGGGTCCTCCTCCTGGCTTCTTCAGCAAAGGCGTTCGCCTCATGTGCTCCATCGTCATTGCCTCCATCATCGTCATCGTCTCCATCATTGTCATCACCTCCATTATTGTCGTTACCACCATCACCATTACCCGGATCATCATCATCATTGCCATCATCGTCATTACCATTATTTGGTGGCAGGTTTTGCTGCACTTGAAGGGCAGCAATCTGGGAGCCATCTCCACAATGGTTTGATCTCGTTCTGCCACAACTTGAGTAATTCCCACAATAGTTTGGTTTAGCCCCACAATAGTTTGGTTCAGCCCCACAATTGTTGCATCCTTTTCCACCACAACATTCTTTTGTTCCTCAATGGTGGCATCCTTCTCCGCTATGGTCCCATTGAGGTTTGCTATGGTTTGAGCCCTACCAGTGAGGGCTTGCTCCATTGTATTCACAGTGATATGCAGGGTTTCCATCTCATATCCTTGTAAATGCACAGTGCCCTGAAAATAACCAGCGCCTCCTTTTGCTGCATCAGCTTCTCTTCCATCTCCCAAGCTTTAATTTCCATGTCCTCTATATGCTTCTCATGGATTGGCATGTTGTTCCAGTTGCCTGCGGTAACCATCACGTTCCTGTCTTCATTCCGCTTTCCAAATGCAAGGAAAGGTGAACCTGCTGGCAGGAGGTGCTGGTAAAGATAGCACATGCGTGACAATGCCTCATGCATGGCTGATTCCACTCCTTGCTCCTAGGTAAGGTATTTCTTGGTGCAGTTCAGGTTCCCAATGTCAGGCACGGTGGGATCTGCAAGAACAATAGTGGTGATCTCCCACACACGATCTCCAGGCACATATGCATTCATCCTACTCCCTTTGAACATTGGCATTAACATGGCCAGTGTCAGACAAAGCTCCGCCAACTGTCTTGCGAAGAGTCTTGGTGATTGGAACCCAACATGCTCAACTCCGGTGATGTCTCCCATCAATCAATTGTATAGAGGAAAGTGTGAGAATGGGAAACAATAAGAATTTACTAGAATGAAAGGCATAAGAATAAAGACAGAATTTAAAATAGACCCAAGTAATACTATGGCTTCCTATTCCTATCCTAGGTCACGATCCTACAGTCAACACACGGCTCTGATACCATCTGTAATACTACAGTACTGAAAAGACTGTAGCTTATATGCAACATGCCAATCCCTGGATCGGTTCATTGGCTTACATAGAACATAGATGAAATAACAAAGTAATAATCCGTGTATCATAAATAATGAAGATCCAGAAGATTCCATTATTACAATATTCGCTTAGCTCGAAGACTAGCTTACACATTAATCAAGTAGCATCATAAATAAAAATAACTACTCCATCTTCAAATTACCCACAAGGGAACAAGTGTCGAGTGGAGTTCCGCGACCTATTCGATCACTCTGAATCGGAATAACCTGCAACATGAAACGTAGCAGCCCCGAAGGGTTAATACATTGAATGTATGGCAAGTAGCGTTAAGGTAAAAGAGATAATGCACCTAGCATCTACAATGCTTATTTGGCTAGTGGAGCTTTGGCTAGCTTGCACTTTTCAAACACATTTATCCTACTTTCGTAAAACATTTGATTCACCACAACCTATTAGGTTCACCCACCAAGTTTTCGTAATTAGGAAATAAGGATGAGTGAGAATATGTCATAGTCTCAAAATCAAGCAACTCAATCGTCCGTAACCAGGGACACAGCTAAGTATAAGTTTAACACCTTGTAGGGGTTTGTACACTTTACCCATATGACCCAGCCAACCCAGCTCGTACCACCACACTCATATTGTGTGATGATAGGGAGAAGACCAAGATGAGACCTTTCGGGAAGTAGCTCTCCAAACCCCACTGCGCACCGGTCCCAACCTACCATTCACTACATCTCTGGCTACGCTGGGTTCGGATAACCACAACCTACTAAGTCCAACCAGCCACCCATTTCTTACTGGCACATGATTGCACACGTAAGCTACTATAACAAAGAGAACTAATCCTTCTCAGTACCCTAGGCGGCATTCCCCACCATTATCCACACTCCGTTGACAAACCAACCACTCCGCCTAGGTAGTTCATTAACATTATGTTGTTTTATTTTGAACAAACACATACTTCACCATAATGTGATCCCTTTCCCCCGTCTTCACAGCATGTCTACGCACATCTACTGAATGCGGCTCATCTACAAGGAATTCCTACCACAATATATAGGATAAAGCATAGCATAGTAATTCCTACACAATATCTATAGAAATACACTACACATGCATAATAGAAAATAGTAGGACAAGGTATGAACAACATAGCATCTACTTGTCTTGGCGGTAGGAGTCGAGAGTACAGTCCTCGCATAAACAAGCGTTGCACTCGTCACAATCTACACGATACCATTTCAACACACAAACAAACATACACAATCATAGACAAGTACACAAATGCATGCATGATAGATTAATAAAGGTTTCAGTAACCCTTATATGTTCTCTAATGTTTATTACTGTTGAATGATGAATGGAAAAAACCTTTAATGCAGTGAAATCAAAATATGCAATTAGTTATTCCAATTAATAGGCCTTTAGGCAAAATACTAAGCCATGTCTGTAAACAGTGTTGTAAAACCTAGGAAAAAATACTATTGTGTGGACAATCCAAAATAAGGCCAGGGGCAATTGGAATCACGCAAAAAGGTGTTACAGATCTTTTTCTGCAATTTTTATAGTGCAATGAGCCTTTAATTAAACTCAAACATATTAGTACAGTAAACTTGCAATTTTAATTCAGAAACAGGTTCTACACTTTCTTGTGATTCCATAGACACCTTATTTGCAATTTTTTGATTCGTAGTTAATTTCTTATGAATTTAATACTCCAAAAAGGGTATTAAAATATTTAAATAACTACAGCAAAACCTTACAGTAATTATGTAAAGCAATTGTATAGTAATAAACTACTAGAAATGAGCTTTCCAACGACATGTTACTTGCTATTTTTGCACCAGCAAATCTTTTCCTATGATTTTTTTGAAGTTATACATACTTATATCTGCCGACGTGGCGCTGACTAGGGTCTGTTTGACCGGTCAGCGGTCCACGTAGTCAGTGTTTGATCCGGTCCGTCCGTCCAGGATCTGACGGCCGGCGCGAGTCGTCCTAGACGCTCACTGGCGCGTTGTCGGAGGTGGGCGGCGGT
This sequence comes from Avena eriantha, assembly GCA_910589775.1. NCBI lineage: Eukaryota > Viridiplantae > Streptophyta > Magnoliopsida > Poales > Poaceae > Avena > Avena eriantha. The sequence continues at coordinate 436,754,730 of OU342740.1, read as the reverse complement.
GGCTCTGCGGCAATCTTCGGCGACGGCGAGGTGGCTCATGGCGTGCGGCAAGCGATGGCGGTCTCGGGGGCGGGGTCGTCTCGGATAGGGGCATCCTCAGGCGGCGGCGCTTGGCGGCTGGAGCAGCGCGGTGGTTCGGACTCCGGTCAGCTCGAGCGGTCGCTCGGGGGCGCTGCAGAGAAATGGAGAGGGGTCAAAAAAGGGGTGGCGATGCGCTGCGGTGCTTCCACGAAAAGAAGGGGCGCAGGGGTCGGTTGCAAGCTCCTTACCAACAGTAATGGCGGCGGCGGCGGCGGTTGCTCCGGCGAGGAGTTTCTGCGAGGTGGCAGCATTTTAGATGGTTTCAAAAGAGGGAGAAAGATCGGGGGTTGCGGTGGCTTTATGGGCGGCGGAGAAGCACGCGAGGCGGAACCAAACTCCCGAGGAAATTGGAGAATCCGGCGGAGGCAGGTTGAGGCGTCCGTGCTCGACAGGGACGGTAGTGGTGGCGGCTGATAGGTGGGTTCCACCTGTCGGCGATAGGGGGCGCTCGGGCTGGGGCGTGGTTGTTGGGCCGGCCCGCGGCGGCTTCGCTTGCTGGCCGCGCGCGTGGCGCGCTGCTGCAGTCGCTACTCCCGCTGGCGGGCCCCGGATGGGCCGCTGTGGCTGGCTGGCCCGCCCGGTCACGGTGGGCTGCACCGTTTTTTTTTTTCCTTTTCTTTATTCTTTTATGAGGCTGTTTAACTGAACTCTGTCTGGTTTTGTCGGAATTTTTCGAAACTGAAATTTTTGCTGAACTGTTTTGGCCATAACTTTTGACCTAGAGCTCTGTTTTGAGTGAAACAAATTTCTACAGGTTTGTAATTGTATCCTCTACGCACCTATGCTTCTGGAATGTTTATATAGTATAATTATAGTATATGCAAGGTAAAACCTACTAGTCACCTATAAGCAATGAACATGCACTTGAGTGGTGTTATTAGCAATAGCTTTTAAAACTGAAATTTTGCAAAGATGAATATGGTGCAATGCCATGCATAATATGCAGTACCAATTCTAATAATTGAGATGTGACAAGACTAACCCCCTTAAGATGAATCTCGTCACTGAGATTCGTCGTGGCTAGCAAATAGGTGTGGATGGTCCTCTCGAAGGTCATCTTCTCGCTCCCAAGTGGCTTCCTCTTCGGTGTGATCGCTCCATTGCACCATACAAAACCTGATTGTCTTGCTGCGTGTAAAACTCTCCGCTATTTCCAAGATCTTGACCGGCTTCTCCTCATAAGTCAAGTCATTCTCCAGCTGAAACTCTTCTAGTGAACCGGTGTGTCTCAATAGTGTATCCACCATCTCCAAATGGCATTTCATCAGCTGAGACACATGGAATACGTCGTTATCAGCGGATAGAGCCTCTGGCATCTCCAACTAATATGCAACTTCTCCCTTGCGTGCTAGAATCTTATATGGTCCTATAAACCGAGGTGCCGGCTTGCCCTTAATTCCAAATCGCTTAATTCCACGCAGTGGCGAAACTCGGAGGTGTGCTCGATCTCTAATCTCATACACCACTTCCTTGTGTTTAGCATCATCATAGCTCTTCTGCCTTGATTGTGCTGCCTTCAGCCTATCTCGAATCAAACTTACTTTTCCTTACCATCCTTGATTAAATCAGGTCCAAAAAACTGACGCTCACCTACACCATCCCATAATAATGGTGTCATGCATATCTTACCACATAGCACATCGAACGGTGACGTCTTGATACTAGTCTAGTAGCTGTTGTTGTAGGAAAACTCAGCATAAGGTAGATTCTCATCCCAGCTAGAGCCATGAGCTAGAGCACAAGCTCACAATATATCCTCCAAAATCTCATTCACCCTCTCTATCTGTCCATCCGCCTGAGGGTGGAAAGCTGTACTGGACTCCAACCTAGTACCCAATGACTCATGCAGCTGGCACCAAAAGTGAGAGGTAAACTGGGTGCCTCTATATCTGACACAATACTCTTGGGAACTCCATGTAGACACACAATTTTGTCCATGTAGATCTTGGCCAATCTAGCACTCGTATAGGTGGTCTTCACAGGTATAAACTGAGTTACCTTGGTCAAATGATCAACCACTACCCAAATAGAGTCATATCCTGACCTCGTCCTAGGCAGTCCTGTGATAAAATCCATTCCAACTCTATCCCACTTCCAATCAGGTACTAGCAGTGGCTGTAGCAATCCTACTGGCTTCTGATGCTCAGCCTTCACTCTGCTGCAGACATCACATAAAGCGATATACTTTGCGATATCTCCCCTCATATTAACCCACCAAAATCTTTCCTTCAAATCCATGGATATCTTCGTGTTACCAGGATGTATGGAGTACGGCGAGTCATGGGCTTCCTGCAGAATCAACTTCCTAATTTCCTGATCAGTGGGCACGCACAGACGATCTCCATACTATAGGGTTCCTTTCTCATCTTCGGAAAATCCCTTTATTTTACCCTCAGGTATGTTTGCCCTTATTCCTTCCATGTTGCTATCCTTCTTTTGAGCCTCCCTGATCATGTCCAAAAGCATTGGTTTGACTTCTAGTGTTGCCAAATACCCCTCGGATACTACCTCCAACCTAAGATCCTTGAATTGTTCACACAAATACTTGGGTTACTCTCCCACGGTCAAACCATTAGCATACACTTTGCAGCTTAGCGCATCTGCCACAACATTAGCCTTCCCAGGATGATATTGCAGGCTCATGTCATTATCCTTTATGAGCTCCAACCATCTCCTTTGCCTCATGTTCCATTCCTTCAGTGTGAATATGTATTTCAAGCTTTTGTGGTCCGTGAATACATCACAATGCTTACCCATCAAATAGTGCCTCCATACCTTGAGCGCATGCACAACTTACGCTAATTCCAAGTCATGCGTGGGGTAATTCTGCTCATGGTGTTTAATTTGGCGTGAGGCGTAGGATACCACTCTCCCAACACACTTCCAAGTCCTTGACGAGAGGCATCGTAGTATACCTGGAAATCCTTCTGAATATCAGGCAAACACAAGATAGGTGCGGTCACTAAGCGTTGCTTCAGTTCCTCAAAACTAGCTTCGCACTCTTCTGTCCACTCAAACCTTTTCTCCTTCTTCAATAACTCAGTCATTGGCTTCGCAACCTTGGAGAAAATTTATGTGAACCTCCTATAGTATCCAGCAAGTCCCAAGAAACTCCGAATATCTCCCTCATTTTTTGGAGACTCCCATTCAGTAACTGACGACTCCTTGCTTGGATCAACTTCAACTCCTTCACCTGACACTATGTGTCCGAGAAAACCAACAGTGTTCAACCAAAACTCGCACTTGCTAAACTTATCATATAGCTTATGCTCTCTCAACTTCTCCGTAATTAGGCGCAAATGCTTCTCATCCTCATTGTCATCCTTCGAATAAATCAATATATCATCGATGAACACCACGCCAAATTTATCCAAATACTCCATGAATACCTTGTTCATCATGGTCATAAAATATGTTGGAGCATTTGTTAGTCCAAAAGACATAACTGTATACTCATACAAACCATACCTAGTGGTGAAGGCGGTCTTTGGTATGTCCTGCTCATGGATATTTAATTGGAAATATACTGATCTTAGATCAATCTTGGAAAATACCTGTGCTCCCTTCAAATGATCAAACAAGTCATTTATATTGGGTAGAGGATATTTATTTTTGATGGTAACCTCATTAAGCGAGCGATAGTCTACCACCAGTCTCTTACTACTGTCCTTCTTCTCCACAAATAGAACAGGTGCACCCCAAGATGTAGAACTTGGCTGAATGAATCCCTTGTCGAACTGTTCTCTAAGTTGCTTCTTCAACTCCTTCAGCTCATCCATATCCATCTTGTACGGTCTCTTGGCTATTGGTCCGGTTCCCGGCATTAAGTCAATGAGAAACTCCACATCGTGGTCCGGTGGCATCCCTGGTAACTCCTCCAAAAACACATCGGAGTATTCTCTCACTATGGGTATGGTGTCCATGCTAACCCCCTTAAGAGAGTTCACATTAGCACCCCTAAGACGTGCTACCGACTGGAACTTAATCTTTATGCCTTGTGGTGTCTTGAGAGAGATGGCATGCTGTCCACAATCTATTTGGCCATCATGCTCGGACAACCAATCTATGCCGAGTATTACATCTAATCCTTGTGACTCCAAAACTACCAAATGTGCTAGGAAGCTGTGTGCTCCAATACCTAGGGTAAGATCACGACATCCCTTACTATCTAGCATCTCTCCTCCTGGTGAGCTCACTCTAATAGTCCCTTTTACTGACTTAGTGGTTAACTTATGTCTATCCACAAATTCCCTTGATATGAATGAATGTGATGCACCACTATCAAATAGAATGAGCGCAATATGGGAATCGATTGGAAACTTACCAATCACGAGATCCTGCTCATCATGGGCTTCCTCCACATCCACATGGTTCACATTTTCCTTCTGGTTGGGTCCAAGATTGGGTGCTACTCCTGTGATCTTCTCCGGGCAGGTACAAGCATAGTGGCCCAGCTTCTTGCACTTGTAACACTCCACATTGCCGAGGTCCTTTTTGCTCACATAGTTGTGTCCATTGTTCCTCCTAGAGTTGTTGTGGTGGCTTCTGTGACCATTATGGTGGTGGTCATTTCCTCCACGGTGGTGATTGTTGCCCCTGTGACCATCGTGGCGATGTCCATTACTTCCACGGTGGTTGCGGTCATCTCCGCCATGCCTAGAATATCCGGAGTGTCCATCCTAAGAGGTGCGAGCACGGTGGTGCGATCCTAAGGAGTGATGGCTATTCTTTCTTTTGCGTCTCTCCACCTTCTACTATTTCCCTTCCAGAATCCTGGCCTTGTCCATCAGTTCCTGAAATGTCGGGCAATAAACCATAGATAGCTGAAGTGAAAGCTCATCACTTAAACCATCCAGGAACCTCTCCCTCCTCTTGGCATCAGTGTCCACATCCTCAGGGGCATAGCGGGACAAGTTGTTGAATTCTTCTATGTAGTCTGCCACAGTGCGGTTGGTTTGGCGCAGATTGCAGAATTCCTTCCTCTTCAGGCTCATGGTCCCGGCAGAGACGTGGTTGGTTCTGAACCCTTCCTCAAACATAGCCCAAGTAACTGTGTCCATCAGGTGGGTGATCTGGAAAGCATCCCACCAAAAAGCAGCTGATCTTCTAGGAAGTGAGCAGCAAACCTCACTTTTTCAGCATTAGTGCAACCAACGGTCACCAAGTCCTTGTTCACAGAACGGAGCTAGTCGAGAGCAACCATGGGCTCAGGTTTAGAGGAGAACTTAGCTGGCCTCAGCCTCAGGAACCTGGTGAGAGCATCTCCACGTGGCTGATTGTTCCCGTTGTTGTTGTTATTGTTGTTCTGATTTTTCATGAACTGCATCATCAGTTGGGTCAACTGTGCCTGATCGGCCATGAGCTGAGCCATCTCATCAGGTACTCAACGAGAAGCCATCTACGGTTCAGCACAGGTAAGATTAGAAAGAAGAAACTAAGGAAATAATCCATACCCATGTATAATGCTCATGCAACAACCATATGTTTACAGACAATAACAAACAGGTATCACACAAGCAAACACACAACAAGCACAATTCCAGGTGTTTATCTTAACAGTATATAACTACAAAATAGTTTAAAAACATTTGCAACAACATTTAGATGCAAAAGAGCAACAAAAGAGCAAAAAAAAATTAGATTTCTGCCAGAACAGTTCAGCTGTGTTTACGAATTTTCTGGCTGACTTAAACTTGTCAGGAATTTTTGCTGATTTGTTTGCATGGAGTACAGATAACCACGCACCAGATCCCAATTTTGCAGATTTTTATCAGTTACCAGTAAAATATGAAAAATCATATAGTTCAACAGATTCAGCAGAAAACTGTTGCAGCAATAACACGGATTTTATCCAAAACTTGCCAAAACTTTTTAATAAATCTCACAAGAAAATCCTGGAACTTCATAGTACTGAATAGAGCATCCTAAACACAATAATCTAACAGTGCCAAAGTTTACATTGATCGATATATAACGGCTAACGAAAATCCTAACGAAGTCTAATTTTGGAGGACTATCTCTAACTATTTGATGAACAAATTGCAATAGGTTCAGGAGTCCATGCGTTAGCGCTTCGATCCTGGTGCATGCCATGGCGATGGCGTGTACACCTCCCTAAATCTTCAGCACTTCAGTCCTTGAAGTCCACCTCATCTAGGTCCTCCTCCTCGCTTTTTTCAGCAAAGGCATTCGCCTCATTTGCTCCATCGTCATTGCCTCCATCATCGTCATCGTCTCCATCATTGTCATCACCTCCATTATTGTCATTGCCTCCATCATTGCCATTGTTACCACCATCACCATTACCCACTTCATCATCATTGCCATTATCGTCATTACCATTATTTGGTGGCGAGTTCTGCTGCGCTTGAAGGGCAGCAATCTAGGCAGCCATCTCCACAATGGTTTGATCTCGTTCTGCCACAAATTGAGTAATTCCCACAATAGTTTGGTTCATCCCCCATAATAGTTTGGTTCAGCCCCACAATAGTTTGGTTCGGCCCCACAATTGTAGCATCCTTTTCCACCACAATATTCTTTTGTTCCTCAATGGTGGCATCCTTCTCCGCTATGGTCCCATTGAGGTTTGCTATGGTTTGATCCCTACTAGTGAGGGCTTGCTCCATTGTATTCATAGTGGTGTGCAGGTTTTCTGTCTCATCCTTGTAAATGCACAGTGCCCTGAAAATAATCCAGCGCCTCCTTTTGCTGCATCAGCTTCTCTTCCATCTCCCAAGCTTTAATTTCCATGACCTGTATATGCTTCTCATGGATTGGCATGTTGTTCCGGTTGCCTGTGGTAACCATCACATTCCCGTCTTCATTCCGCTTTCCAAATGCTAGGAAAGGTGAACCTGGTGGCAGGCGGTGCTGGTGAAGATAGTACAAGCATGACAATGCCTCAGGCATGGCTGATTCCAGTCCTTGCTCCCAGGTAAGGTATTTCTTGGTGCGGTTGAGGTTCCCAATGTTAGGCACGGTGGGATCTACAAGAACAATAGTGGTGATGTCCCACACATGATCTCAAGGCACATATGCATTCATCCTCCTCCCTTTGAACATTGACATTAACATGCCCAGCGTTTGACAAAGCTCCGCCAACTGTCTTGCGAAGAGTCTTGGTGATTGGAACCCTACATGCTCAACTCCGGTGACGTCTCCCATCTATCAATTGTAAAGAGGAAAGTGCGAGAATAGCAAAGGATAAGAATTTACTAGAATGAAAGGCATAAGAATAAAGAAAAAATTTAAAATAGACGCAAGTAATACTATGGCTTCCTATTCCAATCCTAGGTCACGATCCTACAGTTAACACACGGCTCTATACCATTTGCAATACTACAGTACTGAAAAGACTGTAGCTTCTATGCAACATGCCAATCCCTGGATCAGTTCATTGGCTTACATAGAACATAAACGAAATAACAAAGTAATAATCCGTGTATCATAAATAACGAAGATCCAGAAGATTCAATTATTACAATATTCGCTTAGCTCGAAGGCTAGCTTACACATTAATCAAGTAGAAACACAAATAAAAATAACTACTCCATCTTCAAATTACCCACAAGGGAACAAGTGTCTAGTGGAGTTCCGCGACCTATTCGATCACTCGGAATTGGAATAACCTGTAACATGAAACGTAGCAGCCCCGAAGGGTGAATACATGGAATGTATGCCAAGTAGCGCTAAGGTAAAAGAGATAATGCACCTAGCATCTAGAATGCTTATTTGGCTAGTGGAGCTTTGGCTAGCTTGCACTTTTCAAACACATTTATCCTACTTTTGTAAACCATTTGATTCACAGCAACCCATTAGGTTCACTGTTGTGGTGGTGGCACGGCAGATGCCATGGATAGGCTAAAGATGGGGCCAATGAGTGCTAGGGCAATCTATTGAGGGAGAGCGTGGTGATACCACGCACGGAAGTTTTTGTAATCTCTCTATCAATGGTGTTTACAACTGCTCTTGAGGACCTCAGAAAGAAGGAGACAACGTCTCTTACTCCCCACCAACTAGCCCAAGAGTTCTACCTTAGACAGAGAGTCAATCCTCTATTTGTCGTCCTCCCTCTCTATGGAGGCCCCGGTGCTTGTTATATAGGGGAGCCCGGGTTTCAATTTTAGGGCATAGGTGGCCGCATATTCTATGAATATGCTCCTTTCCTAAAGCAGATCCTTCTTTATTCCTCTTTAACGAATCGTCCGAGCTTTGGACATAACCCGCAGCGTCATCCTTGTCTTTTGGCTTCACCAGGCACGGGCTACATCATCCGGCTCTACCCGCGTCACCTTGGTCGTCACTGACCCGCTGGTCCTCTCCTTTACTTTACTTTGCACATGCTTCAGCTAATAAAGCCACCTTTTGACCAGTGGGGGATTCTTCTCTTGGAAGCTAAGATGATCCGGCTAGCACATACCTAATCTGGCTTACCCATTTACCTGCAAAACGGATAGACATGGCCCGCATAAATCATATGCCGGCCAGACTATTATCAAGGTAATGCCCTACGGGCCGGGTCGCACCGTGATTCGGCCTTCCTTGAGGTGACCCGATCAGCACTTCGCTTTGACCATGCCGTACCCCGGCTAACTCGGCCCTTATACCCCGGTGTTACCCTACCCGAGGGTATCCCCCCAACATTAGTCCCCGAAGCTGGTGCGGTCTTGGCAACTTTTTTAGTTGTTAAGGCCATAGCAGGTTCCCATGTCCGGATCTTTCGCTCCTTTGGCCGAGTTACCTCGTTTCCTGGAGTTTCTTTTCTTGTGACCCTTTCGCTCTTTCCGAGTCATTCCTCGTTGGCTAGGTCTCCCGCTTGCTTATCCGGGTTGTTTTTCCTTCTCTCGTACGCTTTTCCACATCCTACGTAGAGGGTAATCATCATTTGCCTCATTTTAAGGGCCATGCGCATTTACCGCGCCGATTACTATCGTTGCGTCAGGCATAACTGTTGTAATCGTCCCATCACTGCAGCGCCTCGTTAACCGTAGCGCCATGTCCCGTCATGGGATCATTTGTTTCTGTAACCCCTCTTGTGGCCTCGTTCTGATCAGTTTATTCTGGCCTCGTACATGCTAGTTGCGTGCGGCACGTTGCCCGCAGTAGATCCTGCGACGCGCGTGCAGTGCGGTTAAGTAGGAGGCGCGGGGCTCTCCCAGGGGAAGTTCCCTCATTTGCGCCGCGCTCCACTACCCTCTCTCTTTCACAACGATTTTGCCGCCGCTAGTTATCTGCTCCTCGAGTGCGGCCGTGATCATGCTCTAGCAGCGTTCTGCGCCAGCGCCACCGTCCCCATTGCTAGTTTCCAGCACGGGGCCTTGTGCTTCCCGTTTCCCTTCTTCCAGATACCTCTACTCTGACTACCCCGTCGGAAGCTCTGTTTCCACCATGTCTGAGGCGGAGGCAGCGATGGTGGCACAGCAGGAGGAAGAGGCAGAGGGCTGCGAACGCAGCTGCTGGGACGGCTCCACCGTCCGCGAGGAGGACCTGGCTTGGCTCCGCGTCACACGACGCATTCCCGTCGGCATCGCCTGCCGTCTCGCCGCCAGTGAGATCACTCCTGCCCCCAAATCTAGGGAATATGCGGTTTTCTTATCGCATTTCTAGCGCGGCTTCGGCCTCCCCACTTCTGATTTTTTCTTTGATTTCATTTCCACCTACAAACTGCAACCGCATCATCTCCTCGCAAACGCCATCACTTCTCTGTCCTCCTTTGCCTCCGGCATTGAGGGATACCTCAGCCTCTGGCCAACCAAAGAACTTTGGATTAAGTTCTTTGGTCTGCGGAGGAACGTGGTTCCGGATCCAGAGCTTGCCCCGGAGGACAAGCACCTGACCCAATGTGTTGTTGCCTCCATCTCTCCGTGCAAACAGTCTGTGTTCCCCCGGGTCACTAGGCTTGAATCTTGCAAGGGTTGGGCCTGGACCTTCTTCTACGTCTAGAAAACCACCAAGGAGGACCAGATCCGGCTACTCCCTTTCAAGATCGGCCCTCTAGATGTCTCGCTTTGGGAAAGCATTCCCAAATGCGCCACGGCTCTGGCGAATCAAGTGGCACGCCGGATCACAGAGCTGCTTAAGGAGCACCTCCGGGGGGGAGGATATTATGATTACTTTCCTCCGCAGTCGGGTCTCCCCCCTCCAGAGGCGAGCCCACAAGATCTGCTATCTTAGCGGTCCTCTTGACCCTCACTGGACCTCTTCTTTTGAGCTGGATAACTCGGTGATTTATCGCCAGATTAAGTCCATATTTAACGTGGAGAAGGAGTTCTCCGAGGCCTGGGAGTGGGGACTTGAGCCCTTCACCCGTACCAACCCCCCTCCCAGGGTAAATTACTCTTTTCCATTTTCCGAATCTTCAACGTATGTCGATTTCCTTTTGTAACTTGGCCACTATTCCTTCAGAAATTCCTTCAGCAGCCGCTGGAGGATGGCGAGGTACCGGCGAGCAAGTGGTTGGAGGACTGTCCCGAGGGAGACGAGGTAGAGACTGATCCAGAGGCCTTCTTGCCTGCCCTGGACGTCATCAAACGCAGCGCTGGTAAGGCCTTGTCTCTAAGGGATTGGCTAGACGATGATGATTCGGAGGCCGTGCCTGACCAGAGCCCACCTCGCCAAGAGGAGGGCAACGTCGGCGCGGGGGTAGTGGGCCAGATCTGGATATGGCGATGCCGGATCTCTCTAGCTCCTCGGCCTCTGTGCCCAATGTTGAGGCACCAGCTTCATCTATGCCGCCCCCAGCAACCCCAGTACCAGCACCAGCAATAGCACCAGCAGCAAAAGCACCAGCACCAGCAACACCAGCACCAGCACCAGCACCAGCAGCATCAGCAACAGCAACATCAACAACAGCGGCAATAGCACCAGCAGTAGCAACAGCAAGAGCTCCCAAGCCTGATGGGTTCGTAGCATGGAAAACAAAAAATTTCTATCGCAAGAACGAACAAAACCCAGATCTAATCTAGATAAAAGCCAAGATCTAATCTATTAGACATGAGCAACGAGATAGATGGGAACTAACCCTCGTAGATCTGAAAGCGTTAACGAGATTAGGTCTCGTGGTGGATGTCGTCGATCACTTGCCGATCTCAAGATCGTGTGGACGATCCTTCCGGCGTCGCGTTCCGGCAGTGCTTCCGCAGTCGGTCAAGTGGACGATTCTTCCGGCGCCGCGTTTTGGCAGCGCTTCCGCAGTCAGTCACACGTGTGGAGTCGAAGCAGACCTTCCTCTCCCCGTTCCAGCGAGCAGCGGAGGTAGTAGATCTTCTCCACGGAATCCCAGCAGCACGACGGCGTGGTGGTGGTGGTGGAGTAGAGAATTCTGCAGGGCTTCGCCTATGCCTGTGCAGAAGAAAGGTGGAGGAGAGAGGCGGCAGAGATTGGGAGTTATGGGAGCAGAGCTAGGAGGGGCGCCCCTGCCCTTCTATTTAAGGGGGGGAGGGCGCGCCTAGGGAGGGGGAGTCCTTGTAGGACTCCCCTCCTATGGCCGGCGGTGGGAAGGGGGGAGGAGTCCTCCTCCCCCACGAATTCGTGTCTTGCCCCACCAGGACTCCTTTGATCCTTTCTTGGTTTTCAAGCAAACTCGAAGAAATCCTCTAGAACCTTCCAGAACATTCAGAAACCTTCTAGAATCTCTATACAAATACTCCGGAACATTTCCTAACTTAGAAAATGATCCCCAATATATGAATCTTATTCTCCGGACAATTCCGGATCTCCTCGTGATGTCCCGGATCCATTCCAAGACTCTGAACAACATTCGGTCTCCAACGCACATTCCATATCTACTTAAAACAACTTCGAACCTTAAGTGTGTCACCCTACGGTTCGTGAATATGTAGACATGACAGAGACACATCTCCTATCAATAACCATTAGCGGGACCTGGAGATCCATAATGGCTCCCACATACTCAACGATGACTTTGTGATCGATAGAACCATTTACATACGAAACCAATTCCCTTTGTCACGCGATACTATACTTATCCGAGGTTTGATCGTCAGCATCTCCATACCTAGTTCTACCTTGTTACTGATAAGTACTCTTTACTCATTCCGTGATGTGTCATCCCTTGTGACCTAGTCACATGCTTGCAAGCTAACTAGATGACATTCCACCGAGAGGGCCCAGAGCATATCTATCCGTCATATGGATGGACAAATCCCAATCTTGGTCCATGCGCTTCAACACATACTTTCAGAATACCCAATGACACCTTTATGACCACCCAGTTACGAAGCGGTGTTTGATGTCATCAAAGTACCCATCCGGTGATGGTGATTAACATAACCTCATGGTCGAAGGATTAGGTTACTATGCATTTAAAAGCTTATAGCAAATGAACTTAATGACTTGATCTAATGCTATGCTTACTATGGGTGTGTGTCCATCACATCATTCTCCTAATGATATGATCTTGTTATTAACGAAATCCAATGTCCATGATCAGGAAACCATGATCATCCATTAATCAACAAGCTAGTTTAACAAGAGGCTTACTAGGGACTCTTTTATGTTTACAAAACACACAAGTATTAATGTTTCCGGTTAATACAATTATAGCATGGGATGTAAACATTTATCATAAACATAAAGATATAATAATAACCACTTTATTATTGCCTCTTGGGCATATCTCCAACAGTCTCCCACTTGCACTAGAGTCAATAATCTAGTTAAAAAACTTGTGCATTCAACACCTATGGCTTTCTGGTGTTGTATAGACACTATTGCTAGTGGTAAACATAATCTTCGGATCTGACACTTCCAGGTCCGTGTGTATTTGCATGTCCTTGCGTCCCTATGCATTACTCATTCTCTAATGAGATGGCATTGTATAAATTTGGTCCTTTGGTGAGACCTTCAGTTCCTTGGGATTAAATCATGTTGATACAATTGTCATACAATGTATCTTCATAGTATTATCCCGCTAGGAACCACACCTAGTTTGATAACAAACTACTTGACGCAAATGCCCTCATTTACTGCTACAATAGTAGTCATATACTTAGCCTTTTGTTGTACTATCCGTCACAATGTCTCAACTTTGGAACTCATCCAAATCCATCATGGAACATCCTTTCCATTACATTGTGCCAGCCATAGTTTAAATTGAGATAAATTGTATTTGTATCTTGTGACAAAACTAGTATCAATGTAACACTTTACAATGAACTACCTTTAACTATTTGTCACTTATACATGGTATATTCTTAGTTCTTCCAAAGCTCATAAGAATATCTTTACTATTGTCCAATGATCATCTTATGAATCATTCTGGTATATGCTCATAACATTTAGAGTATAGGACATATCTGGATGTGTACATCTCAAAGAATGATTCATCAAAATATTCTTGTGATTTCACCAAGTGTCAAAACACTTGAATCTCGTGTCAACACACTCGAATCTTGATTCAGTCCTTTCCGTGCGTCAAGAACCTTTCTTGTTGTTTCCATATTGAACTCATTCAACATCTTATTGTGTGACAATAATAATATTGGTGAATACATTTCTTGCAAATGCAAGCATCTTCATCATCTCCGATGAATTTAAACTCTTTTAACAGTTTCATCATGGTGAAGATTCCAACTCCGCTATGCTTACTTCAACCATTGAAGTTTTGCATACTCTTTGAGCATCCTTTGAATTAACAAAACCCTTTGGATCGTGTCATGTACACGTCCTAGGTAACCATTCTATTAGAAGAACTTGTTTTGTTTGTTCAACTACCATATACCAAAATATATGTAGTGGTTGCTACATTAATCCGTCCAGACTAAATATTGCTATGAAAGATCAAATCTTATCATAGTCAATTCCTTGAACATTGTCGTAAACTCTTTCCGACATGTCGACTATTTCATAGATTTGAAACATCCATGTCTATTTCTTTATAGATCCAAACACGACCGATAGGCTTCACGCCTTTCCGGAGGGTCTTCCAAGTTCAGAAACATGATTTCTCGTGTATGGATACTATCACGGATTCCATGACTTCTAGTCATTTTATGGAGTCAGGGCCCATCATCGCTTCTTTGCATGTAGTCGGTTTATCATTGTCAAAACAATAACGATTTGTTTATCAAATCTTACTATTTGATTCTTAACGACCCACACGGTTCTATAGGAACTCTAATATCTGAGATCACACCTTTTGTAATCACGAGAGCCATGAGCATTGTGGCCGCCACCGGGACACTTACCGGTGCTGCACTACTTAGCACATATAGCTAAGGTTAAACAACCTTATCAAAGTTATATTGTCCTCCCACTTAACTTTTCACGAAAAATTCCTTCTCAAGAAACTTGACGTTCCAAGCGACAAAATCTTTTGTCCTCGGCGTTATGGAGAAATTCCCAACAAATTCTTTGGAATAACCTACAAAGACGTGATTATCCGACTTTGGTTGTAAACATTTTACTTATGCATAGCATACCAAAATTTAAGAAAAGACAATTCGGGTTTTATCCGAAACCATGACTTATATGGTGTCATTTCAACGGATCACGATGGAGCTCTTTTCAGTGTAAAAGCGGTAGTCACTAAAGCTTTAATCTTTAAAATATAATGGTAGTTTTATAAATGACACCTTCGATCTTACCATGTCAAACAAGGTTTTATTACATATCTTGAACACTCCATACTCCTATGGTGTTTTGGGAAATGCAAATCCATGGAACGATTCCTCAAATCTTAGGTGTTTTGCTAAACTTGTAACTCAAACATCTTTCTTTATGATCCAATCATAAACTCTTGTATTTTCTTGTTACAATGATTTTCCACTTCATCTTGAAAGTCTTTGAACATTTTTCAAATGTTTCATACTTCTTCCTTATTGTGTAAGTATATACATATACTCACTCAAATCTTCGGAGAAAGCATATGAAGTTGAAATCCATCGCCCACGACTACACATAATGGACTATATACATCAATATGTACAAATTCCAATCAGTTAGTCGTCCGTTTCTCTTTTGGCCTACGAACGGAGTTTTAATTATCTCCAGGAAAGCATCATAAGCGTCATTTGATCCGAATCAAAGACTCAAAAAATCCATCAATAGAGAGTTTCTTCATATATCCTTTCAATATAATTTAAACGGCGATGTCACTTCGCAAGTGATCTTTCAATCATTTGTCTTGTGACATTTTAGCATTAGTTTTATGGTCGTTATTTCTCCAACCAGACTTGTATATCATCCATATATTATGGAATACGGTAATTATTTGAACAACCTTTTGTCGTCATAATACCTGATCAAAATAACAATTATTGAAACAAATCTTGAAGGCAAGCTTTGATGTTAACGAGCAACACAACAACCCTTTGTTTGTTATCGATGAACATCGTCACATATTCTCTTGCTAGTTACTTAGGCCATTGCAGTTCATGAATTGTGTTGTCCTGTATGACACTTCATACCAACCAATTCGGTATCAAATACCGCAGAACCACATTGTTTAACAAGCAAGGAATACAACCATAACATGTATATCTTCTATATGCCTAAGTTGGACATTTCCAACCTTTTATTTTCTGCCAAATATTTTATAGATTCTCTTTCAGCAATTCCTTTTCTTTTAAAAGAATCTATCAACATCAATAGTGGTTTCATCAATATGACACATAGTACAAAGCGTATATAGTCAAATACTAATACCTTTAGACTTGCACTTTGAAGTGGATCACCATCATCAAATGTTTGGCATTCTTTCAAAAATCCATTCTTTAGTAATATATTAGTGTAATAAACATTTTACTTACATCTTCTATTCATCCTTATCATGACAACTTTCATGATCAAGCTGCTATACCTTATAAAGGTGAATTGCGAGTATAATGTTTCTTTTTCAAAACCTTTTGGAGGATTAGGACGACTAGCGTCTCCAACCTTCACAAATTCTCATCAAATATGAGGACGTATACTCTATCATGTTGTAACCAACACATTGTTTTAGATATCGCAATACCTTTCACATATGATGGTTTCTGGAACATTCCTTTCAGCTCTTAGATAAACTTGATATTCAAAATAATCTTTTGAGTATCAAGAATCATGGAGGCAAACATGATACATTAGATACTAAAACTGGAATTGTTACTCTTGATTTAATACTACTTATTAAACTTCATAGAGCAAATAGAGTTTGCTGAAAGTTTGCAATAGGACTTATAAACTTTAAATTGACATTCAAAACAATACGATACCAGTTCGTAAAGTAAATATCCAGAATTTCTATAGTTCCACTATCTCAACTATAACTAAGCGTAAGGTGGTGAACGAATGCCAATGACTACAACAAACTATGCAAATTCACTTTGATTGTGTTTATGATAAATTGAGTTCGACTAATCCAAATTACAAATGAACTCCCACTCAAAACAACATCCCTCGAGTTGTTTTAGTGATTACACGAACCAAATCTACTACACCAAGTCTGATCATCACGTGAGATGATGTAGCTTTAAAGGCGAACAATCAACATGTTCATCATATCATCCATATGACTCATGCTTTACCTTTCGGTATTTCGTATTCCGAGACCATGTCTGTACATGCTAGGCTCGTCAAGGTTAACCTTAGTTTCCGCATGTGCAAATCTGGCTTGCACCCGTTGTATGCACACGTAGAGTCTATCACACCCGATCATCACGAGATGCTTCGAAACGACAAGTCTTAGCAACGGTGCCAACTAAGGATGAACACTTTATTACTTGATATTTAGTGAGAGGGATCATCTTATAATGCTACCGTCGCGATCTAAGCAATACAAGATGCATAAAGGATTAACATCATAGGCAATTCATAATAAGTGTGATATGATATGGCCCTTTCTTCTTGCGCCTTTGATCTCCATCTCCAAAGCACGAACATGATCTCCATCATCACCAGCATTGCATCAAGGTCAGTGGCGCCACTTCATGGTTGTCCATCATAACTAGTAACTATTACAACTACTTGGAATAAAGCTATTACAAGATGAATAGACACGCAGGTCTTAACTGAATTAAAAGACAACCATTAGGCTCCTGCCGGTTGCCATATTACAACAAGGATCATTGCATACATCAAATATAATCATAATCACATGATGGCCATATCACATCACAAAACCCCTGCAAAAACGAGTTAGAAGCCTCTAATTTTCTTTGCATGTTTTACGTGGCTTGGGGCTTTCGAATAAGAACGGATATTACCTACGAACAAGAACCACAACGTTGATACAAGTGTTGTCAGATGCTCATTGTAAATTGAAACTTAACTATGGTGGGAGAGACAGACACCCGCAATGCCACTTGTGCAAAGCAAGTTGCACGTCAAGCGTGGAGCAAGTCTCATGTGCGATGACATGTAATGTTAGCCCGAGCCGCTTCATCCCATCATGCCGCAAGATGCAAAGTACACGCTAAGTCACCGACAACAAAAGCATCAACGCCCACAAAAACATTGTGTTCTACTCGTGCAACAGATCTACGCATAGATACGGCTCTGATACCACTGATGGGTTCGTAGCATGGAAAACAAAAAAATTCTATCGCAAGAACGAACAAAACCTAGATCTAATCTAGATAAAAGCCAAGATCTAATCTATTAGACATGAGCAACGAGATAGATGGGAACTAACCCTCGTAGATCTGAAAGCGTTAACGAGATTAGATCTCGTGGTTGATGTAGTCGATCACTTGCCGATCTCAAGATCGTGTGGACGATCCTTCCGGCGTCGCGTTCCGGCAGCGCTTCCGCAGTCGGTCAAATGGACGATCCTTCCGGCGCCACGTTTCGACAACGCTTCCGCAGTCGATCACACGTGCGGAGTCGAAGCAGACCTTCCTCTCCCCGTTCCAGCGAGCAGCGGAGGTAGTATATCTTCTCCACGGAATCCCAGCAGCACGACGGCGTGGTGGTGGTGGTGGAGTAGAGAATTCTGCAGGGCTTCGCCTATGCCTGTGCAGAAGAAAGGTGGAGGAGAGAGGCGGCAGAGATTGGGAGTTATGGGAGCAGAGCTAGGAGGGGGCGCCCCTGCCCTTCTATTTAAGGGGGGGGAGGGCGCGCCTGGGGAGGGGGAGTCCTTGTAGGACTCCCCTCCTATGGCCGGCGGTGGGAAGGGGGGAGGAGTCCTCCTCCCCCACGAATCCGTGTCTTGCCCCACCAGGAATCC
The DNA here is from genome assembly GCA_910589775.1 of Avena eriantha. NCBI lineage: Eukaryota > Viridiplantae > Streptophyta > Magnoliopsida > Poales > Poaceae > Avena > Avena eriantha. Next base: position 436,736,483 of record OU342740.1, on the reverse strand, counting down.
TTTGATCCTTTCTTGGTTTTCAAGCAAACTCCAAGAAATCCTCTAGAACCTTCCAGAACATTCTGAAACCTTCTAGAATCTCCATACAAATACTCCAGAACATTTCCTAACTTAGAAAATGATCCCCAATATATGAATCTTATTCTCCGGACAATTCCGGATCTCCTCGTGTTGTCCCGGATCCAATCCGAGACTCCGAACAACATTCGGTCTCTAACGCACATTCCATATCTACTTAAAACAACTTCGAACCTTAAGTGTGTCACCCTACGGTTCGTGAATATGCAGACATGACAGAGACACATCTCCTATCAATAACCATCAGCGGGACCTGGAGATCCATAATGGCTCCCACATACTCAACGATGACTTTGTGATCGATAGAACCATTTACATACGAAACCAATTCCCTTTGTCACGCGATACTATACTTATCCGAGGTTTGATCGTCAGCATCTCCATACCTAGTTCTACCTCGTTACTGATAAGTACTCTTTACTCGTTCCGTGATGTGTCATCCCTTGTGACCTAGTCACATGCTTGCAAGCTAACTAGATGACATTCCACCGAGAGGGCCCAGAGCATATCTATCCGTCATATGGATGGACAAATCCCAATCTTGGTCCATGCGCTTCAACACATACTTTCAGAATACCCAATGACACCTTTATGACCACCCAGTTACGAAGCGGTGTTTGATGTCATCAAAGTACCCATCCGGTGATGGTGATTAACATAACCTCATGGTCGAAGGATTAGGTTACTATGCATTTAAAAGCTTACAGCAAACGAACTTAATGACTTGATCTAATGCTATGCTTACTATGGGTGTGTGTCCATCACATCATTCTCCTAATGATATGATCTTGTTATTAACGACATCCAATGTCCATGATCAGGAAACCATGATCATCCATTAATCAACAAGCTAGTTTAACAAGAGGCTTACTAGGGACTCTTTTATGTTTACAAAACACACAAGTATTAATGTTTCCGGTTAATACAATTATAGCATGGGATGTAAACATTTATCATAAACATAAAGATATAATAATAACCACTTTATTGCCTCTTGGGCATATCTCCAACAAAGCCTCCCAAGGGAAAAGCTCCTTCAGCCCCCACCGGGTCAGCCCCTTCAATCACTGACTTCTTTCAACACGCTCCTCAACCCTCATCCAGCAAAACTAAGAAGACTTCCAGGTCAGCTTCATCCGGGCCAGCTTTCGGATCAGAGGGCAGCAAACAACTGGTTTTGCACACCAGCCCTGCTGCGGCTCAATCCGCCAGGTGTGAGGCCCATGTGAAGGGCTTAGTGACAAGCCATTCTCCGAGCGGCGAGAGTTACAGTCCACTACTCATTGAGTACGTGAAAAACTAGAACAATGCCAAATTCGTTGACCCCCAAGACGATCTCCCAGAAAGGTTCGACCCAGCCGAGTTCAACGCCTAGATGAACTCCGCTACCAAGGCTATCTCCCTGGCTGGCCTGATGATGGAGGTAATCCTTTTTCTCTGTTGTTGGTGTTTTTCATAACTTAGCATTTTATCTGTTGTTGGTGGTTTTCATAACTTAACATTTGTAGATATATCCCCTAGTCCCCGAGGTTCCGAGGGAATAACTTGTTATTCGGTCGGATGCTCCTTAGTTTTTGTTCATAATGTCATTAACTTGCAATAAGTTTTGGGCTGGGTCTAGTTCCCTTAGCCCGGATCATGTAGTCTTCAAATATCCACACACCTAGAGCCGGGTTAAACTCCACTTGGCCTGGATCTTGTAGACTTCAAATATCCACACACCTAGAGCCGGGTTAAGTTCCACTTGCCCCGGATCTTGTAGACTTTGAATATCCACACACCTAGAGTCGAGTTAAGTTTCACTTGGCCCAGATCTTGTAGACTTCGAATATCCACACACCTAGAGCCGGGTTAAGTTCCACTTGGCCAGGATCTTGTAGACTTTAAATATCCACACACCTAGAGCCGGGTTAAGTTCCACAAGGCCCGAATCTTGTATACTTCGAATATCCACACACCTAGAGCCAGGTTAAGTTCCACTTGGCCCGGATCTTGTAGACTTTGAATATCCACACACCTAGAGTCGGGTTAAGTTCCACTTGGCCCGGATCTTGTAGCCTTCGAATTATTTCTACTTTGCCTCTGAACTTTTGTCTTTTTCCTGTTTCAGATTACCACTAACCGCCGAACTGCTGAGTTCCAGTGCTGACTCCTACAAAGACATGCACGGGCATTATGGTAAACTCCTGGAGGAGTACCAGAAGACGGGTTAGTTTCCATTCCTTTTCCTTCCCTATTCATTTGAACTTCTTAGGACTTATATGAATGTCTTGTTCGAATTACGCAGCCGAGGTTGAAGCTGAGAATATAATTATGAGGAAGAACCTTGCAGAGATCAAAGGTAAACTCATCCCCTTTACATAATCATCGTTCCTTCCATGCTTTATCCGATGGACACTCATATTTTGGGTCCTCCGGATCATGTTGCAGTTGCTGTTGACGACAGTGTCCCCATGCCTGAACTGATGACCCACTGCCTCGAACAAGCAGGGAAGTATGAAGCTGAGCTGAAGAAGAAAGACGCAGAGATAGCTCGGCTCCAGCAGCAGGACTCGGAGATTACTCAGCTGAATGCTGAAATCCAGAGGCTTAAGACCTCTCATCAGTCCGCACTGGAGAAGGCCGATCAGGAGTTTGCCGAAGAGAAGGAGCATTTAATCACGCAAATCTCTAAGGACAAGAGCCTACTGGAGGAAGCCGACGTCAAACTTTTGTCGGCAACCACCAAGTACGAAAAACTCCGGGTCCACAACACCAACGTTGATTCCGAGTTTTAGTGACTCCTCTTCCAAATTGCGCGTAAGTTCTCCGCCCTTGCTTGATCTGTTACTATTCGCATTTGGTCCATCCGCTCACTGTTTCTCCTCTTATTCTTAGGCAAATTTCCAGAGAGTGATACGTTCGCCGCCTCTGCCGTATGCCAATCCCGTGAGCAGCGTGGAATTTCTGTTGGCCCGGATGCCGAACCAATCCCTTATACTACAGCAGATCTCCTCGTGAGTCTCACCGCTCGTCTTGAGGTAGAAAAATTTTCGGCACGGATATTCTCCCAGTGGCAACATGGATGTTCGGCTGCCTCTGGCCTAGTGAGACGATTCCCAAGAAAACCTCGGCTTTTATAGCCAAACTCATGGAATGTGACACGCAACTGCACTTGTGGCGCGAATCTGCGGCACGGGTTGGAGCCGACATTGCTCTGAAGTTTACGCTCTCATGGTATGAAAGGATTGACTTGACATTGCTCAGTCATATGTGCACCGGGTCTAAGTGGTGCGAGGATCTGGAATGGATCGCGCGCCGCCAGGCCTGTGCCAACAAGCTCATCCAATACTCCTTATGCCATGCCTGGAATGAGGGGCCGAGTTATCTTGATGTTGCTGATGATGAGGTTATCTCTAGAGCTGAAGAGGAAGGGAGCGAGAGCGAGGGCTCCGAGCTAGGCAATGAGGCTGAAGACCCGGAGGACAACGAAGTTGACCCAGAGGAGGAAGCCGAAGCGAGTGCTCCTCTCGCACACTCCGGAGTACCTCCCTCCTCAACAGATGATTCTTCTGCTGCTCCTGCCCCTTGAAAAACACTTACCATATTTATCAGATCCCGGAAATGTCGTGCGCAGGTGTACTTAAATACCTTGGTTTGTTTGTGCTACAATTTTATGTTCCGAACTAAGTTTTTATTGCCGGATTATCGTGGGCGAAGTCCCCGAGTTTCATTTTCTCGTTCCTCCAATTTTTGAATCGGCTCACGTCTACCTTGATTCAGTTTTTCGACTTACGAGTCCGAGGTTCAAAAAATTGATTTAACAATACTTGAAACCTTGAGATTAGCTCAAAATGATTCGGCACTTTAGTGAAGAAAATAACCTAAGGGTTAGCCAAAAAACCAATGTCGGCCCTCTTAAGTTCTTTCCCTTAGTCGTTTTTCATGTGCTTTGCCATTCCAAACTTGTTCTCTTGCTTGCCATGAAGCCAATTCTTGTTGGACAATAGCAAAGTCGAAGAGTTAGGTTTTTGGTCCGAACACATTACTAATCCAACTAAGACATAAGCGACTTAATCCAACCGACACAAAAAATACGAAAACAAAAGACAAGTGTTATAGCAGTCCCCGAGTCTCTGCTCGGGGTGGCAAAGTTTTTATTGATAAGCTCATTGCCGACATACATACCGACATACGAGTAGTTCGGATATATTCACCTCTTAGGTGTAGAAAGAACACAGCAGTGCTACGTTCCATGGTCTTTTGGATTCTTCTCCAGAATTGTCTGCCTTGTTCTTTTGCTGGGGCTATGCATCAATAAGATAGTAGGAATCATTGCGCAAAGATTTGCTCACAATGAAAGGTCCTCACCATTGAGAGGATAACTTATGCATGCCAGCGGTGCACTGTATTAGCCTTAGCACCAAATCACCTTCCGAAAAACTCGAGGGTTTACTTTCCGGCTATGATAGCATCAGAGATTTTTCTAATATATGGTGGATCTGGACAAGGCCAGTTCTCTCACTTCTTCTAGTAGATCAACATCATTTTGCCGGGCTTCGCGCACTTCGGCTTCTGTGTATTGGGTGACCCTAGGCGATTCATGCTCTATGTCGGCTGGTAATACAGCTTCTGCCCCATATACCAGAAAGAATGGCGTATAGCCCGTTGATCGATTCAGAGTTGTTCTTAAACTCCATAGTACCGCTGGTAGTTCTTCTATCCAGCACCCCGCTGATCTTTGCAGCGGCTCTATGAGTCGGGGTTTTATCCCGGACAATACCAGTCTGTTGGATCTTTCCACTTGCATGTTCGACGCGGGGTGGGCGACTGAGGCGACACCTAACCGAATCTTCTTTTCCTGGCAGAATGTTGCAAATGCTCCTTCAGCGAAATTTGTCCCGTTATCAGTTATGATGCTATGGGGGTAGCCGTACCTTAAGATTATATCCTTGAGGAATCTTACTGCTGTTGCCCCATCACATTTCCGAATTGGTTTCACTTAAATCCATTTGGTGAACTTGTCAACCATGCCTAGCATGTGGGTCATCCCTCCTTTGGCCGGCTTAAATGGTCCTACCATATCTAGGCACCATACATCAAATGGCCATGTAATAGGGATAGTTTTGAGCTCCGACATTGGCAGGTGAATTTTCGTGGCGTATCTTTGACAATCGTTACATTTTCTCACCAAGTCATTTGCTTGCTCCAAAGCACTAGGCCAATAAAATCCATGCCGGAAAGCTTTTGCTACTAAGGCCCTTGAGGATGCATGTGGCCACATTCCCCTTGGTGAATATCCCAGAGCATGTCAAGTCCTTCTTCCGGATCAACGCACCGTTGTAGTACCACTGTCACACTCCTTTTGTATAATTTGCCATTGATAATGGTATAGGCCTTTGCCCTTCTCTGAATTTGCCTCGAACTTATTTCATCATCCGGCAGGATTCCCTCTTTCAGGAAATCAAAAATTGGCTTTGGCCAAGTTGGTATAGTCAGAACGGGGAATGGTACCTCATCAACCTCCATTGCATCCACGGACAGAACTCCTGCCGGATCAAGCTGAACAGTCCCCAGGTTTGCTGAAGCAGTCCTCGGGTTTGCGGAAGCAGTCCCCCGGATTTGCGGAGGTGCTTCCCCATTCTATCTCCATAGGTGCAGCTCCTGATCCGGGGAGTGACAGGATATAAATCGAATTTGATTCGGGTGACGGTGTGATAGATGGTTTTCTCAGGTGCTCCAAAGCTATGTTTGGCGGAATGGGCTGCCGGGATGAGCCCAGCTTGGAAAGTGTATCTGCTGCCTCGTTTTTGATCCAAGGTCCGTGATGGAACTCACACCCTTCCAAAAACCCGCTTATCTTCTGTACATGGAACATATACAAGGCCATGTTAGCATCCAGGGCATCCCAATTTCCAGATACTTGCTGTACCACCAAATCTGAATCTCCAAAGCATTGTATCCGACGTATCCCCACTTCCTTTGCCACTTTGAGACCATGTACCAATGCTTCGTACTCCACGACATTATTCGAGGCACTGAAATGGATCTGAAGGACATACTTCAGTTGATCCTTCTTGGGCGAGGTAAGCACTATTCCAGCACCTAATCCATCTTTCAGTTTCGATCCGTCGAACTGCATCTGCCAATAATTGGAGTCCAACAAGGGTGGCTCGTATTGCATTTCAGCCTAGTCCACAAAGAAATATGCCACAACTTGTGACTTGATCGCATCCTTTCTATTGAACTGTGGAGCGTATGGAGCTAATTCGATAGCCCACTTTGCTATTCGGCCGCTTGCGTCCTTGTTACTCAAGATTTTCGAAAAGGGTGCCTCACATATCACCTTGATGGGGTGTTCCTCAAAATAGTGCTTGAGCTTCTTGGCCGACATATATACGCCGTACGCCATCTTCTGATAAAGTAAACAATACGATTGTTCTATGAACAAAGGATTTTTTTTTCTCCCTAGTAGCAACAGCACATCTAGTACCTTAGAGATTTCTGTCACTTCCCCAGATTACCAGAGGCATGAACCCACTATCGAGCATAAATACTAACTCTTGGAGTTGCTAGAATCTACTTGGCCAAGATAGCTACTAACAACAGAAAGCATGCAAGATCTCAAATAACAAAGACATGATAGAATCAATAATCAATCTAAAATAGAATCTCAATATCCATCGGATCCCCGCAAACACAACATGCAGAATTACAAATAGATGATGTTGATCATGAACGGAGCTCACAAGATCTAGACGTGAAAGCACAAAGGAGGAGAACCAGCCATCTAGCTAGTACATGGATCCGTCGTCCAAGGGTGAACTACTCACGCATCACACCGGTGGCTTGCATGGTGATGAAGAAGGCCACCCGGGTGAATTCCCCTCTCCAGCAGGGTGCCGGGAAGAGCTTCAGACTCTTTCGTGGATTTTTGATCGGGTACTTAGGGTTTACGTCCCGAGGGCATCTAATAGTCGGAAGGGGATGCCGAGGGGGTGCATGGGCTGGCCACACCACCCCTTGGCACGGGCCAGGCCTGGCCACGCGGGCAGGTGTTGTGGTCGCCCTCTGGCCCCTCTCCGTCTCGTATTCTGGCACTTGACGACTTCCGGAAAAATAGGCACTTAGGCTTTTGTCCCGTCCAATTCTGAGAATATTCATTTTCTAACTTTCCTGGAACCAAAAACAGCAGAAAACAGGCAGCTGGCACTGTGGATCTTGTTAATAGGTTAGTCCAAGAAATCATATGAAAAGTGCTCCAAGGTGTGGACAAAACATAAGAAAGTAGATAAAACCAAGCATGGTACATCAAAAATTATGGATACGTTAGCAACATATCAACATCCCCAAGCTTAACTCCTGGTCGTCCTCGAGTAGGTAAGTGATAAAAAGAAAGAATAATTTTTGAGGTGACATGCACCATCATAAAATTGATCAAAGTATTTGTAAAACATTCAAATATGGGATCATAGGACTTCAATCATAACATGAAAGACAAAGTTCCTAAGATAAGACAAAGCAACTATGTTGCAACATGAAAATACACAAACAAAAGATTCATAAATAACAATGCTTTGCAAGACGTTTGTCTGTTTCACATAAAGAAAACATAGCATAGTAGTATTCAGCTTGTCCCTCATAAAGTAGCAAACATAAATGCATAGGACACCTTCAAAGTTCATAAGAGTGACTAGATACAAATAGTTTAAAACAAGCAATATCAAAGTTAGGCATCAATCAACAAGTCTTGGGACAATGCACATAGAACTAAGAATGGCCACTATGCTCTCAAAGTAGATGCATAAAGGTAGAAGGTGGAGACTCAACAAAAAAGTAAAAGAAATGCCTTCATAGAAGGAAGTAGGGATTCAAGTCTCATAGAGAGCTTCCAAAAATTATGGTACTGAATAGCTTTCAGCTCTCATTGCCCCTATCATAAGCATCTTGAAGGTGATTAAGGTTAAAGTGACACAACTAAGAGGATATGCTTGACAAGTTATAAGCCGAAATCTCATGCCCCTTACTTACGAAGAACGAACCTCATGCTCCTCAACTTTAGTCACAAGTAAGCTCTTGTCATTGTAAGTACATATGTATCATAGAGAACCGCCAACGGGGTACCCCTTGCACATGATACAAGAGCTATCCCATAGTCAAAATGACAAGGCAAGCAGACAATGAGCATCTCAGCGATCTTTTTATTTGCTATTTGCATAGGTTTTTATTGAGGATGCTTCATAGAGTGCTCATTATGGTGATGCTGCAAGTTTCCACCATGATTAGGCATGGCTTAGGCTAGTGGCCCAGGCGTTTCTCTAACACATATACAAACTCCATGGTCTTACAAGTTCCACTTTTATTTCACACCGCCAGGATCCGTAAGCAAAAGAACATGATATCAACGGGGTACAAAGTACAAGTGCAATGTTGAAAGCGTTCCCCATGGTACATGGTTCTGCTAATTTCAACTTATAAAGCGCAAGCATATACGCAACAAAGAAAGGACCCAGTGGTTTAAGTTTATTAGATGGAAAAAGTAAGGTGTGCCATCAAGTTTGTGAGAGCTTTAATCACTAGTTTTCTCATAACAAGTTTAATTTGGAAGGTAAACAAAAGCATGAATATACTTGGAATAGGATAAGCTAGTAGGTAGGTATGGTGGAATCTTTGGAATAACTTGGTTTAGGGAGTTGGATGCATGAGTGGAACTCATACTTTGTTTTGGTGGCTAGCAAAAGACTGGGAGCGACAAACAAAGAGAGCATTAATGGCCATAATCATGCAGAGCGACAAAAAATCATTGATCAAAGCATAAAGTGGTACTACAAGTTAAAAACTAAAGGATCATAAAGTCTATGGTGACTTGAGATAGTCATAACATGGTGTGAGCATGCGCCAAATCAACCCAAATAAAGCATCAAAGGAGAATACCACTATACTATCCTTTAATATGCTAAAACAACGCATGATTCATCCAAAGCACATTAAGAAAACTCAATTGTTTATAACAAGTCATGCTACAGCAAAGAATACTAAGCATAAATCCAAAACAATATCAAGCATGGCATGACAAAGCATAGGCCACAGTCAAAAACAAGCTCTTTTGACCACATAAGTATGAACTTTCCTACTATTTTCCAAACCAAACCAAACTATTTGCAAACCAATGTAAGAAAGAGGGGGTCCAACCAATTTATTCATAAAACTAAGAAAACCAAGCAAACTAAAAACCAAAACAAAAACGAAAAAGAAGACGCTCCAAGAAAAACACAACTGTGCATGAAACAATAAAAATGAAGCGTTTGGAAGAAACCTGGGATTTTTATTGATGAAGAAGGGGATGCCTTGGGCATCTCCAAGCTTTGACGCTTGTACTTCTTGGATATTTCTTGGGGTGACAGGCGTGGCATACCCAAGCTTGAGCTTTAGTCCATCCTTCATCTCATTACACATTCCCTCCATACACCTGAAATTTTCCTTTATACAAAACTTCACACAATCTTTATTAGCATCATTAGTGCACTCAAGATAAATAAGTCTTAAGGTTCAGTTCTAACACCAAATAAACTTTCATTAGAACACTAGATACTGTAGCACTTCCCTCAAAAAGCACAATTCCCCAAAAGAACTCAAGAAGGAACCAACAAGAAGCAAATGCAGAAAATGGCAGAAATCTGTCAAAACAGACCAGCAGGTAAAGAAGAATTTTTTCAAAGACCTTCTGTTGCTCAAATAAAAAAGTCTCAAACTAACAAAAGTTAGATAACAACCTGGGGCAGAAGCACAAACAATTATAGCTCAATCCGACATACAGAGTTCTCTCCCGAATGTTTACGGTGAAGCACAAAAATCTGTTTCGGGATAGCAACTTTCCCAATCATTACTTCTCTCTCATTAGAGGTTACTCTTGGTAAAAAAGCCAATAAAAAGGATAAGGAGCGGTTATTACAGAGATAATAACTTCCAAGGCTCATCTAAAACTTTTGGGTTATCTCCCAATAAGTACTTTTCTTTAACGCCTTTAAGTTAGGCATAAGAAGCAAGAAAAAGAATCAAGTGTTCTCAAATGAAGAAGCATTTAAACCAACTTTCTTGCCCTTACCTCTCTTATTTTAATTCTTGACCTTGGGGAAAATATGATTGTTTGGTGGGGAAGAAAGGTGCATGGTCCCCTTTCCCACATCTATTATTGCTCCAAGGAGTTCTAATAGGGACCTTCTAAGTGTAATTTGTCTTTTTCCTGCACATTCAATAACAAGATAATCAATAGAAATCGTTTTCCCAAGGATCTTTGTAAACACTCCTTCAGCTATTCCAAGAGGTAATATGGTAGTAAGCCCCCAAGTATGCAGAGATTTATAAATATCTTTGGGCATGAGGCAGAATTCAGACATGATATCACAGCGAGCTTGAAAAGTTTCGGTGTTCATCTCAATCTTTACTGTAGGGAACCACATGGATGGTTCAGAGTTTATTGTAACATAATTGTGATGCTCCCTAAGCGTGTTATAGCAATTTTCTAAGCTAGTAGTGCTAGCCTCAAGACTGTTCAACCTAGCAAATATATTTGCGAAAGAAATATCAGTTTGGCTAGGCAAGTTGTAAGTGAGGATCAATTTCTTTATAGCATTAATAGCATCATCCTCATTACATTGGAGAAAATCTCCTCCCACAACAGCATCTAAAGCATATCTATAGCAAAGAGCAATCCCAAGGTAAAAACTGCTAAGGAACAAGCTTTGAGTCATTTTAGGCTCAGTTTTTATGTAGATCGGAGCTTCTAGACCAACCTTCCTTAAAACTTTCCTCAATTCCTTGTTTAAAAGTGAAAATCATTTCCTCGGGTGACATAGTGACTAGAGCAAGGCTAGACATAATGGCACTCAAGATAGGAACTATTTTTTTTTGTGTTTTTCAAATAAGAAAGCAAACTTGTAAAACTAATTTTTTGTGTTTTTTGAATAACAAAACAAGCAAACAAAGCAAAAAGAAACTAAGAAAAATAAAAAAACAAAGTAAAGAGATTGGTTGTGAGGGACTCCCCTTGTGAAGATGTTCTTGACTCCCCGGCAACGGCGCCAGAAAATTGCTTGATGGCTCAATGCACGGCGCCTGGAAAAGTGCTGGTGCGGTGTTGATGTAGAGCTCATTGGGAACCCCAAGAGGAAGGTATGATGAGCACAGCAGCAAGTTGCCCTCAGTGATGAAACCAAGGTTTAATCAAACCAGTAGGAGCAAGGAAACACCCCAAAGGTGTTACTAGCTGAGCTTTGGCAGGGCGCACTACCGGTGCTAGTAGCAACGTGGAGACCTGCACAACACAACCACAGAACTTTGTCCCCAACTTGCGATGAGGTTGTCAATCTCACCGTGTTTTGCGGTAAACAAAGGATTAAATGTATCGAATGGAAAGAAGTAAAAGTTTGCAGAAAGTAAACACAAAGGAGTAAACAGTTGTAGATTCTATGTAAAGAAAAGGATCGGGATCCATAGTTCACTAGAGGTGGATCTCCTTAAGATAGATAACATGCTGGGTGTACAAATTACAGCGAGGCAATTGACAAACACCGAGAAAGCAATACATGCATATACTAATCATCTTGACTCCTTTGAGACTTGATTGGGCATTACAATATTATACATAGACCGCCATCCAACTACATCTATAACTAATAATCCACCTTCAAGTTATCATCCGAACCCCCTCCAGTATTAAGTTGCAAGCAACAGATTATTGCTTTACGAACTTCGTGTAAAGTAAACAATACGATTGTTCTATGAACAAAGGATTGTTGTTTTCTCCATAGTAGCAACAACACATCTAGTACCTTAGAGATTTCTGTCACTTCCCCAGATTACTAGAGGCATGAACCCACTATCAAGCATAAATACTAACTCTTGGAGTTGCTAGCATCTACTTGGCAAAGATAGCTACTAACAACGGAAAGCATGCAAGATCTCAAATAACAATGACATGATAGAAACAATAATCAATCTGAAATAGCATATCAATATCCGTCGGATCCCCGCAAACACAACATGCAGAATTACAAATAGATGATCTTGATCATGAACGGAGCTCACAAGATCTAGACATGAAAGCACAAAGGAGGAGAACCAGCCATCTAGCTACTACATGGATCAGTAGTCCAAGGATGAACTACTCACGCATCACACCGGAGGCTTGCATGGTGATGAAGAAGGCCTCCAGGGTGAATTCTCCTCTCCGGTAGGGTGCCGGGAAGAGCTTCAGATCCCTCCCGATCTAGGGATGGAGATGACGGCGGCTACAGACTCTTTCGTGGATTTTTGATCGGGTACTTAGGGTTTACGTCCCGAGGGCATCTTATAGTCGGAAGGAGAGGCCGAGGGGGTGCCTAGGCTGGCCACACCACCCCCTGGCGTGGGCCAGGCCTGACCACGTGGCCAGGTGGTGTGGTCGCCCTCTAGCCCCTCTCCATCTCGTATTCTGGCACTTGACGACTTCCGGAAAAATAGGCACTTTGGCTTTTGTCCCGTCCAATTACGAGAATATTCATTTTTTGACTTTCCTGGAACCAAAAACAGCAGAAAACAGGCAGCTGGCACTGTGGCTCTTGTTAATAGGTTAGTCCAAGAAATCATATGAAAAGTACTCCAAAGTTGGAACAAAACACAAGAAAGTGGATAAAACCAATCATGGAACATCAAAAATGATAGATACATTTGCAATGTATCAGTTGGTCAGGGCCGGCATATGTTGTTGCGCGGATTGAGCCAATGGCACCACCTCTAGTATCTTCCTTTTTTCTTGAGCTCTCCGAGTGACTCGGCTAAATTGGATCCGGCTGATGCGCACTCGATTGAACGCCGGAAGTCCCCTGATATAGTTAACACGTCCCTTGGTCCGGGCAATTTCATCTTAAGGTAGCTAACGTGGGTAGTTGCCATGAAATTTCTCAACGTTGGCCTGCCAAGTAACGCGTGATAAGCACTTTCCAGATTCACTACCTCGAATTCCAAGTTCTTAGTGCGGCAGTTGTCTCTTGTGCCGAATAACACGTCAACCCGGACCTTACCAATTGGTTCACAAGACATACCCGGCACAATGCCGTGAAAGGTGGTCCTTGTCGCTTGCAAGATGTTCTCTGTTATCCCCAACTTGTGCATGGTATCCTTATACATAATGTTGATACTGCTGCCATTGTCAATCAATACCTTGGAAAATCTCACGTTGAGATTTGGCCCGATGAACGTCGGATCCAAGACTAGAGCGTAGGTTCCTGGGCTTGGCATTATCTTTGGGTGATCCTTGACACTCCATGTAATGTCTTGATCCGCCCAAGGCATATATCTCGGCACAGCCGTCATTACTGCATTCACCTCGATATGCCGGTGATGTAAGCTTTTCTAGTCATTCTCTTCCGTGGTGAATACGCAATAGCTTTGATGATGCTCCCTATACTCGTTTCGTCCCTCATTCTCGTTGTAACCTTGGCCTTGTTGGTTATTGCCCACTTGATGTACAGCGTCCCTTCTTTGCGGGTTTTCGTACCTCGGTGGAGGTGGTGGCAGCATCAATTGATGTCCATTTCCCCCTGTTAGTAACGGTGGCCGGGGTGTTTCATTTCGAGGTGCTTCGTTCCGAGGTGCCTGAGCATTACCGAACTACCCTGTTCCAATTTCCTCATAAATTCACACTGTCGGGTCGTATGATTTGCTGGACCGTTCGGACTTGGCATATGAAATTTGCAAGGTTGATCTAGCATGGATTCGAATGTATACCTCGGCCTATTCTTTCGTTCTTGCCATTGCATTTTCTGCTCCGGGGTCCAAGGCTTTCTCCCTTTGTTTTTCTGTTGCCAGATCTGCCCTCTAGTTTTCTGGCGTTGACTGGCTCCGGCATTGGGTTGATCCCAGTCCACTCCCGTGACTCGTTGTGAGTTATACCGATAATCCAGGCATTCATCCCTTCTCTTTCCTCGGAAATCATTCTTCCTTGACGATCCAGGGCCATCTCGGCCATAGTACTCTTTGTTCACTTTGCTAGACATTATTCGGGGTTGAGTTGGATCTCCCAAGGCATATGAATCTGCAATCTAGATCGTCTCAGCCAAGGTAGTTGGCATATCTCGCTGTAACCTTTGCCACAACATACTTCCATATCTGCACCCCTGATTGAACCACGCGATAGCTTGTGATTCAATCACCCCTTCACACGATTTTCTCACATTACACCACCGAGTTAGGAAATCTCTATCTAGCTCATTCGGTCTCTGCCGGCATAACGCGAGGGTTTGCGGTCTGTTGGGTCTCTTGTAAGTGCTTGAGAAATTGCTAACGAATAGCTCCTAGAAATATAGCCACCAGTTAACGCTTCCTGGTGGTAAATTGTTCAACCAAACTCGTGCTGGTCCTTCCAACATCTACGGTACATATCTCACCGCCCATCTCGAATTTCCTGTCACGATCTTGACTGCTGTGGCATAGTCAATCAGCCAATCCTCCGACCTGGTACTTCCATCATAAGTTCAGGTTCCCCTAGCCAGCTGAAAGTTCGGCACTGGTGGCTCATTCATGATCTAGGGCCCGAAACATGCCGGCCCTTTGGACCTTGCAACTCGATTTGCTCCGACCTATAAATCCTATCCAACTTCAAACTCGCATCATATGGCTGCAAATTCTTGCTTCCCAACCGTGATCCAATTACATGGTGATCTGGTCTGGGGTATCCATCATTAACCATAGCGGAATAACCATCATTGTATCTTTCCTTATCCGGACGTGCATGATGTTGTTGTGCCGCTTGTCCTGCACTTCCTCCTTGCCGAGGTACGCGCTGTTATGTCTGAGGTAAATTTTGCCCTGCTCCCACAGGATTGCGCTGTCCGACATTGCCGTTGGCAGCATTCCTTTGACCAGCATTGCCGTGGTCATGGTTACCCAGGGCAGCCACACCCTGGCTGGTATTGTGGCGATCCTCATCAACTTGCACTGCTTTTCCTTTTCCAGCCCTTACCGGGTCATAAGGGACCATTTGCTTGTTTCTTCTCCCGGAATCCACTACCTCTTCTCCCCTGGGATTGTGACCCGGAGATGACGCGGCTCCTCTAGATCTTGTCGGGTTATTTCTGGCCGAATGTACCACCTGTGAGGCCCCTGGTGGTGCCGAGTTAGGTTTGCTTATTTCTTCGTTTTGTTGGCATGCAACTCTCAACAAGTGATTTACCCTCTCTTGCTGCCTTTGACGAGCCTCACCGGTTAAACCTTCTAACTGGGATGTGGCCGCATTTGCTGCTCTGAGGTTCTTTGGCAGGGTACTGTATCGATCCAACCCTCTTGTTACTATCGTAGCTTCCTGACCCGGCTAGGCTCGTACTCCTTGTCAATCTCAGCGATCAGGTTTCTGCCCCGGATTTTTACTCGATCAAAGCGGTTTTCCATAGCATATTCTCTCAATGTGATGTTCAGTGACTGATGCAGCTCTGCTCCCTTCTTTGCTCCGGCTAACATCTTCGGCCTAGTTTCCTCTAACTCAACTTACGCCTGAGCCGGATCTACCACAGGTGCTATTGGTGTTGCTAAGCTATCTATCGCTTGCCGGAGCACATTCTCTGGCTTCTCTAGCGGAGGAAACCTAGACCTAGTCTGTTTGGGCGTTACCTTTGGCTCTGGCGCTGGATCTTTGCTTGGTCCCGCATCTGGCACGGTCATCAGGACTTCAACGCTGCTAGTGGGGCGAGCGATACGCACTCCACGAGCGGCGCTGAGAGGTGGTTCGCCTCCTTCGACGACATGCCGCGGGTGAACGCAGGACTCATCCACCCCGACATAGATCTTGTGTGTGCCAAGCTTGAGGAAGACGCCGTTGCGCGGTGGTGGGTGCCTGCCAAAGCTTCTCGCGTTGTCGCTGACGTAGTCCAGCGTTCCAAAGTGCTGAACCAAGCCTAAGACGATATGCTCGCCAGTGCTCGAGAAGTTTCCCGTCTGGATTTTCACCCCTGCTAGCACCGCTAGGCCCACGGTGGGTGCCAACTGTCGTGGTGGTGGCACGGAAGATGCCATGGATAGGCTAAAGATGGGGCCAATTAGTGCTAGGGGAATCCAGGGAGCGAGAGCGTGGTGATTCCACACACCGAAATTCTTGTAATCTCTCTATCAATGGTGTTTACAAGTGCTCTTGAGGCCCCCAGCAAGAAGGAGACAATGTCTCTTACTCCCCACCAACTAGCCGAAGAATTATACCTTAGATAGAGATTCAATCCTCTATTTGTCATCCTCCCTCTCTATGGAGGCCCTGGTGCTCCTTATATAGAGGAGCCCGGGTTACAATTCTAGGGCACAAGTGGCAACATATTCTATGAATATGCTCATTTCCTCAAGCAGATGCTTCTTTATTCCTCTTTAACGGCTCGTCCGAGCTTTGGACGTAACCCGCAGCGTCATCCTTGTCTTTTGGCGTCACCAGGCACGGGCTACGTCATCCGGCTCTACCCGCGTCACCTTGGACGCCACTGACCCGCTGGACCTCTCCTTTACTTTACTTTGCACATGCTTCAGCTAATAAAGCCACCTTTTGACAAGCGGGGGATTCCTTCTCTTGGAAGCTAAGATGATCCGGCTAGCACATAGCTAATCCGGCTTACCCATTTACCTGCAAAATGGATAGACATGGCTGGCATAAATCATATGCCGGCCAGACCATTGTCAAGGTAATGCCCTACGGGCCGGGTCACACCGTGATTCGGCTTGCCTTGAGGTGACCCGATCAGCACTTCGCTTTGGCCGTGCCGTACCCCGGTTAACTCGGCCCTTATACCCCGGTGTTACCCTACCCGAGGGTATCCCCCCAACATTCACCCACCATGTTTTAGTAATTAGGAAATAAGGATGAGTGAGAATATGTCATAGTCCCAAAATCAAGCAACTTAATCGTCCGTAACCAGGGACACGGCTAAGTACTGAGTTTTACACCCTGTAGGGGTTTGTACACTTTACCCATATGACCCGGCCAACCCAGCTCGTACCACCACACTCATATTTTGTGATGATAGGGAGAAGACCAAGATGAGACCTTTCGGGAAGTAGATCTCCAAACCCCACTGCGCACCGGTCCCAACCTACCATTCACTACATCTCTGGCTATGTTGGATTCGGATCACCACGACCTACTAAGTCCAACCAGCCACCCATTTCTTAGTGGCACATGGTTGCACACGTAAGCTACTATAACAAATAGAACTAATCCTTCTCAGTACCCTAGGCGGCATTCCCCACCATTATCCACACTCCAGTGACAAACCAACCACTCCGTCTAGGTAGTTCATTAACATTATGTTGTTTTAGTTTGAACAAACACATACTTCACCGTAATGTGATCCCTTTCCCTCGTCCTCACAGTAGGTCTAAGCATATCTACTGAACGGGGCTCATCTATAAGGAATTCCTACCACAATATATAGGATATAGCATATCATAGTAATTCCTACACAATATCTATAGAGATACACTACACATGCATAAGAGAAAATAGTAGGACAAGGTATGAACAAAATAGCATGTACTTGCCTTGGCGGTAGGAGTCGAGAGTACAGTCCTCGCCGAAACAAGCGTTGCACTTGTCACAATCTATACGATACCATTTCAACACATAAACAAACATACACAATCATAGACAAGTGAACAAATGCATGCATGATAGCTTAATAAAGGTTTCAGTCACCCTTATATGTTCTATGATGTTTATTACTGTTGAATGGTGCATGGAAAAAAAGCGTTTAAGGCAATGAAAACAAATTATGTAATTAGTTATTCCAATTAATAGGCCTTTAGGAAAAATACTAAGCCACGTCTATAAACCGTGTTGTAAAACCTGGGCAAAAATACTACTGTGTGGACAATCCAAAATAAGGCCAGGGCAATTGGAATCACGAAAAAAGGTGTTACAGATCTATTTCTCAATTTTTATAGTGCAATGAGCCTTTAAATAAACTCAGACATTTTAGTATAGTAAACTTGCAATTTTAATTCAGAAACAGGTTCTACACTTTCTTGTGATTCCATAGACACCTTATTTGCAATTTTCTGATTCGTAGTTAATTTCTTATGAATTTAATAATCCAAAAAGAGTATTAAACTATTTAAATAACTACAGCAACACCTTACAGTAATTGTCTAAACCAATTGTATATTGATATACTAAAAGAAAAGAGCTTTCCAACGATATATTACTTGCTATTTTTGGACCAGTAAATCTTATGCTATGATTTTTTTTGAAGTTATACATATTTTCTGTCTTTTTAATAATTTTCTGTAAAACGAGGGAATATTCCCTAGGAATATTCCTGCTGACTTGTATCTGCCGATGTGGCGCTGACTGGGGTCTGTTAGACTGGTCAGCGGTCCACATGGTCAGCATTCGATCCGCCCCGTCCGTCCAGGATCCGACGGCCGGCGCGAGTCGGCCTAGATGCTCACCGGCGCGTCGTCGGAGGTGGGGGGCACCGGCTCTCCAGCAATTTTCAGCGGAGGCGAGGGGGCTCACGGCGTGCGGCAAGCGCTGGCGGTCTCGGGGGCAGGGTCAGCTCGGACAGGGGCATCCTCGGGCAGCGGCGCTTGGCGGCTGGAGCGGCGCGGTGGCTAGGACTCCGGCGAGCTCGAGCGGTCGCTCAGGGGCGCTGCAGAGAAACGGAGAGGGGTCAAAAAAGGGGCGGTGGTGCGCTGCGGTGCTTCCGCTAAAAGAAGGGGCGCGGGGGTCGGTAACAAGCTCCTTACTGACAGTAATGGCGGCAGCGACGGTTGCCCTGGCGAGGAATTTCCGTGAGGTGGTGGCGCTTTAGATGGTTTTGAAAGAGGGAAAAAGATCGGGGTTGGCGGCGGCTTTATGGGCGGCGGAGAAGCACACGAGGCGGACCCGAACTCCCGAGGAAATCGGAGAATCTGGCGGCGGCAGGTTGAGGCATCCGTGCTTGACACGGACGGTGGCGGCGGCTGACAGGTGGGTGCCACCTGTCGGCGACAGGGGGCGGTCGGGCTGGGGCGCGGTTACTGGGTTGTCCCGTGGCGGCTATGCTTGCTGGCCACGCACGCGCGGGGCGCTACTGCGGTCGCTGCTCCCGCTGGCGGGCCCCGGATGGGTCGCTGTGGCTAGCTGGCCCGCCCGGTCACGGTGGGCTGCGCCGTTCTTTTTTTTCCTTTTTGCTTTTTCTTTTTCTTTTCTGAGGCTGTTTAACTGAACTCTGTCTGGTTTTGTCTGAATTTTTTGAATCTGAAATGTTTGTTGAACTATTTTGGCCATAACTTTTGATCTAGAGCTCCATTTCGAGTGAAACAAATTTCTGCAGGTTTGTAATTGTATCCTCTATGCACCTATGCATCTGGAAATGTTTATATAGTATCATTCTAGAATATGCAAGGTAAAACCCTACTAGTCACCTATAAGCGATGAACATGCACTTGAGTGGTGTTTTTAGCAAAATCTTTTAAAACTGAAAATTTTCAAAGATGAATATGGTGCAATGCCATGCATGTTATACAGTACCAATTCTAATAATTGGGATGTGACAGCAAGCATGCATTAAACAAGTGTGCCTACCGTGAAACGAGCAACCAAAAAATGTGTGTGTGGCTTAGAATTTCAGCAAAAATAAACTAGCCAGGTCATTTCAACAAATATATATGGAAGCAGTTCTATACCCTAAAATGCAAGAGACGTCGGGTGACTCGGAATTTGCGCTGAGACACAAAATGGCATGTAGTTACTCTCATAACAAAGAATGAACTAGATAGAAATTATAACCGCATCATACGAGAATTTGTAGAGCATGAATGAAAACCACGAATGAACTAGATATTGTAGATGATAGTTATGTCGTGACTTAGGATGAACCAGACCTAGAACCAGATACAAGATATAATGCCATCGCTCGTGAACCTTTAGAGCAGGTCAAACAAGCATTAGACAAGTGTGCCTAGAATGAAATGAGCAATCAAACAAAGTGTTTCTTTGAATTTCAGCAAATATAAACAAGCGAGGTCATTTCAGCAAATATATATGGAAGCAGCGGCATCTCCTGGAATGCATAGTCATTGCGTGACTCCGAATTTGCGGTGAGCTACACAATGACATGTAGTTACTGTCATAGCTAAGAATCAACTAGATAGAAATTATAATGGCATCATAAGAGAATGTCTAGAGCAACAATACAAACCACGAGTGAACTACATAGTAGAGGACAGCTATGCCATTGTCAGGACGAACCAGCACCAGATAAGGAATTAATGGCATCCCTTGTGAACCTTTAGAATAGGCTATCAAAACCAACATGTTCATTGTTCCATTTTGAGCTATATGCAAGAAAAAGGAAATAGTTAGTGATGTGCTTTTGAATAAGCAGATGCAACAACAAAATTATAATCGAATTAGTACGAAGAGTTTAAATGGCTACTACAGGATAGCAAAACAATGCCAAGGAGGAAATAATAGCAGGAACTGACCTCAGGACGAACCAGATAGATTCAGCAACTGTAGAGCAGGTAATCCACACTAATATTTTTCGTTGACTTCAGATTTTGCAAGAATTACATGGTAGCAGGCAATTACTGTTGTATGGAGTAGCTAAGAACATGTGTATGGCAAAATAACAGACATGTCCATGACTTGAAATTTGTAGAGCAGCGCATGCAAACCCACATGTCTAATGACCTTGTACTTACTAGCACGAAGAACAGGCATGCCCATTGACTTGTATGAACGAGCACGATGACAAAAATGTAGTTCACTGCGATAGGCTTGAACCTGCTATACTGCTGACAAAACAAAAACAGGTTGCAGATTTGGTTAACCTTGGTTAGAGAGGCGTCTAAGCATGGTCGGTACCATGCGAGTGACGTCCAGGTCACCCAGGGTGTTGCGGTTCGGTGGCTATTGGTGTCGGGGAAGCAGATCTTGGACGGTTGATGCCGGCTTGAATACGGTGGACGAGAGCGTCGCTGAGGCAGATCCGATGCAGTGAACAGCGATGGCCGTGTAGCTGGTCTGAAGCGGTGGACATGGAACTCCTTGAACTAGATCATGTCAGGTGGACACCGGTTAAGCGGATCCGGTACGGTTGGGCAACTTTTGGCGGCGAGGAAGCAGAGCTTGGGCGGTTGATGAGGCCATCGGTAGCGAGGAAGCAGAGCTTGGGCGGTCGATGACACCATCGGCGTGGTGAACCACACCGCAGCTCCGGTGTATCGGTGGCGGTGAAGCGGTGCCGCGGTGGCGCACGAGACCAGAGATCAAGCCAGTGTGCGCGGTGGCTGTGGAGACGACAGAGGAGCTTGGGATTTTTGGGAGGGCCAGCAGGAAAAACTCTGCGAATCAGGACCATAGTATAGGTGAATAGCAATATAATTACAACTGAGCCCCTGAGGTACGGGCTTTAGCATGCCCATCTATCGTCTGAACAATAGGTAGAACAGGAAATTTAAAGAAAAAAGTTTTTGAAATAGAGGGGCGCGAAATGCGTGAAGGTCGGTGTGCGATATTGCCGCTCGATTGAGATTTGAATTTGGCCCGCGTCCAGCTAATAATAATAGAAAAATGGTACTATCCGGTGGGAGATTTTGGCTCAAAGGTTTTGGATCGGTGGGGCGGGAAATGCTTCAAAGTTGGAGGGTGATTTTGCCGCTCGATTTAGATTTTGAATTTGGCTAGCATCCATCTAGTAATAGAAAAAGGTAGTAGACCGTAACCTATCTGTCCAGGAATTCATAGCCGAGAGTCACATCAACTGATCATCCATATCCATACTAGTAAAAGGCACGCGACACAATTTCCATACCACTATATAGAGCTTGACACTTCTTTTCAAAACAAAAAAGGACTATGTTGCTTCACAATATCCATACCACTATATAGTGTACGAATAACTTCGAACATCGGTAGTTGGATATAGATTGGCAAAACCCGACAATGTTGACCATTGGATATCTTTCAGTACATTTGATTATGTCATGTATAGCATATAGAAGATCCTATTATTGTTGGCCTCTGGCACCATGAATATACTATGCACAGAAAGTACAGAGAACATGGTTTTGAATGCCAGAAGCCAAGTTTATAGATATAGTGGACAATGTTTTATGTATGATCCCCAAGTTTTATGAGTTTTCAAAGCTTTCAAGCAAACTCGGACCACTCAAATGAATTTATGTCTCTATTAGCAAAATCATGTCATATTTGAACTAGAAGCTCTAGAAAGTGGTAGATTTCTATCGAAATTCTACAAAAATATTTTGGTGGTATGGATCAGGTAGTTAATATATCGAAAACAATCGAGAGTTTTGACAAATTCAACTTCCTACTAAGAATTTGTATCTTGACAATTTTGAACCCATTTTGAAACAGTCACATGTAATCAAGAAAAACAGAAAAACAAATATTTACGCATGGCATCCTATCACGTCACGTGTATAGCCTGCCAGGAAACTGATAACCATGGGATTTGACAACTTCTGGAAACCAGCCATGCCATATTTTCCCACCATGTATGAATATTATTAGGTTTCAACCCTGATGACCAAAAAAGGTCATGGCCATATCGACATCATAGTTAATGTACTGTTCCCACATTAATTTGGTATATGGGTGCATCTTGGTGTAGTAGGAAATGTTGTGGTGGGAGTCTCAACATTGGGCATTTTTTTAACGGGCAAGGGATGAATTTGCCCTTTTTCTCCAAATACACTCCATCATTGGAGCAAGCAAGACTGACGATTAAGTTTGCATTTGTGTGCATACCTCGTTCTTACCTCAATGCATGTGTGACCAACATATATGCAACCCAAGAAGCTCATGCCTCATCTAGATTGAGAAGGCCATGTTTCAAAAGAAAAGCAAAATAATCTACTACCATTGATCAAAACAAGTACCAGTACAAGAGTATTAGTTCTACAAAATACTTTAATAATAGAAACATCAGCACATTTTAGAGATTCAGTAGCTTTTGAAAGATTTAGCAGTACATGCCATATTCTGCACTCAATCTGAATAATTCCCAGTACATAGGAATTGTTACAAAATATATTAGCAATTACAGAACTCCATACAAAATACTCGGTAGAAGTATAAAAGTAATCTTAGTAGAACCTTAATCTAGCTAGGAACGACTGCATGTCCCATCATATACTCCAAACATGCATGGGAGAAAGAGAGAGGTTAGAATCACCACAAGATCTTGCTTTCCTGCCATGCACGCTTCTCTCGTTTTATCGTCGTCTGTGGATCCTCCTAATAGGCTTTCGCCTGTTCACCCTCAGTAAGATAGATGTAAAATTCACGGACCTTTCCCGCCATTTCCACCACTCCGATTGCGAAAGGAATCTGCCACTAAAATAAATAAAGTAATTAATATTAGAATAGAGGGACTAGAAAATTACATATACATTCATATTAGGATTATCAAGAGAATATTAAGATGTGATATCTCACAATGGGTTGATGTCGTTGTCGATGCAATATTGGAACTCCACGAGGAACTCCGACCAACAATTGAGGAGCTTGACAATAAGTCCCCGCTACCGATAGGTAATGGTTGAGCGCCTCCACCACGGCTTCGCCCGGCGGCTACCCAATCTTTGGCTCAAAATCAAACTCGAGCGGATAGAACCCACGAAAATCGACCAATGATGATATTCTCACCTCGTAGTCCTCCAATCCCACGCCGCGGACCTTACATGATGGATAGGATAATTTCTGTGTTGTGCCCATCAATGTGGCCGATGAATAGCATGCCCGTCTTCTTGATGCTGATGACATTTGTTATCCATGGGCACCCTGCAGACACCGACTTAGACAGGTCCCATTGTTTGAAACTGTAGAGGACTATGGGCACCTCGATCGAGTGGGTGGATTTGAGGTGCAGATACAACGTTAATTTGTTGCCGACCCAGCTGCATCCTAGCTCCATGCAGATAAACGGGCTATGGATGCAAGAGATCATGTGGGCATAGAGTTCGTTGAAGGAGACCACTTCCGGGCAATTCTAGTTTAGGCAGCTGTAACCTTCTCCACCGACTACTTGGCGGTGTAGCTCCTTGGAGCATGTGGCTAGCTAGACAGTGGTTTTAGCGTCAAGATGCTCAGCGATTTGGTTGACGACGTCGTCACTGACCTTGTTAAAGCCGCTGCACCACCGGCTCTCCCTTGAACCTCTCCAGATTTTGTATAGACTATCCGCCATCGCGTCGAGGAGGATTGGGGCGAGGGCGGATCTATATAGAACTGTTTGGGTTTTTTTGGAGGAGAGGGGTGGTGGTCTGGAAGGAGAGATGCACTGGGCGAGATGGCAAGGAATATATGTGATTAGCATGGTGGAGAGGATCCCAAATGCGGCCAGGCGGTATCGGCGAGTGTGGATAAACTAAACGGAGATGGGGAAGATGCGATGGCTCTTTGAAAGAGGTTTTTTCTTTTCTTGTAATTAATTAACCATGTCAACTCCTGGTGAAGTATAGTCTCATCACGTCGGTTTGACTAGACTTAGTATTTATTTACAAGTCCTACTGTAGTACTATTTGCATAAGTAGGAGTAGTACGTAGGAGTATTACTCTACCTCTGTCCCGAGGAATAATAAGGCATCATAGTTTTGGGTGTTTTTTCTTTGACCAAGATTTACTCTAAATATATAGTATAAAGAATGTTGGTAGAAATTAGCATTATTGGAAAGTTTTACTCTACCTCCAATAGTACGAGTACTAATTTTACACAAATCAATCAAGTGTATTAGTTACTCTATTTATTCGGTCAAAGTTTACACAATGTAATCAAGTATGTATCTTCTCGGCACCCCCGTGCACACCTGCTAGTTGATCTCTCCCTCATCCGGAGTGTGGCGCTCAGCACATGTGCCATGGTTAGGGTTGCGAGCGGGATCCCGCGAAAGTCCTGCCTCTAGTTCATTTTGAAGTTTCTATAGGAGTACTTCAAAATGAACTATAAGTGGAACTTCTGCGGGATGCCGCTTTCAACTCTAACATTGGTACGATGGCTCTATGTATGTCTATCACGTGTTCATCAGCTACATTGTGTTGGTGTGCATGTGAAGGAACCACTTTGGGCGTTGGGTTGGGGCGACGGCAACAAAGTAGTAGCGGATCAAACTTTTTGGGTTTCTATTTTTTCACTTGCTTCTTCCCAAACATCGCATGGAAGGTTATTACAAGGATCAACACTAGAGAAGGGATATTGTACTTGGTATGTATATATAAATATATACACGTAGGCAGCCCGGGAGAAGGTAGCCCGAGAGGGCTGCAGCGAAGGTTATTACAAGCTACTATAGTAGAGATTATGGGGTTAGAGAAGGCAGCCCGAGAGGGCTGCAGCAAAGAGGTGTTGAAAGCAGTTCGATGTTAGAGCAAAGTTATGAACAAAAGATAGAAACAAAGCCACCGTAGTACCATGCCACACGTGCGCAACACCACACTGTGGACGAGGGAGATATCAGCTAGAGGATGGGTGTGATGCAGCAATGGAGAGAGTAGTATACAGTTTATTTTCCTTGCATAGAGGAGGAGTAGCACACTGTAAGGCTTCAGGATTGAGCACTACGCTGATTTTATTTGTTAAGCAAGTACAAGTGGACCTCATAAAAATTAAAATTGCATCCAAGTCCATGCATTTAGCACAAGGACCTTGAAACTTAGCAATGAAGTGTGTGTTTTGAGGTTTGCACATACTAGCGTTCATCGTGCTAAAGTAGAATCTTTCTAGATGCTAAGAATGGAAAAGAAGATCCAATGGTTAGCAATGTTTGTATTTGCCTGTCTTGATCAAACATTCATTGTTCCGTACACCATGCAGTGGTATATATGGTATTGTGAGATATAAGAGACACGATAAACATAAGATAAGAAGTACTGCGAATGGCTTATCTAACTTTAGGTCTCGTAAGAGCAAGGTGCTCGAGAGTTGACACGATCGGTGGAAGTACAGGTTACATCATGGACCTCATAAAAAATAAAAAATTACATCCAAGTCCATGCATTTAGCACAAGGACCCTGAAACTAAGCAATGAAGTGTGTGTTTTGAGGTTTACGCATACTAGCGTTCATCCCGCTAAAGACTTTCAGTAGAATCTTTCTAGATGCTAAGAATGGAAAAATTAGATCCAAGGGTTGTTAGCAATGTTTATATTTGCCAGTCTTGATCGAACGGTTAATGGTTTGTACACTCTATAGTGATGATATGATATTGTAAGAGATAAGAGAAGATAAAGATAAGATAAGAAGTATTACGAATGGCCGATCTAATGGTAGGTCTCGTAGGAGCGAAGTGCCTGAGAGTTAACACGGTCGGTCGAAGTACAAGTTACATCAAGGACCTCATGAAAATGATAATTATTGCATCCAAGTCCATGCATTTATTAGCACAAAGATCCTGAAATTATGTTGGGGGGATACCCCGGGTAGGGTCACGCCAGGGTATAAAGGCCAAGTTAGCCGAGGTACGGCAAGGTCAAAGCAAGTGATCGCCGAGTCACCTCAAGGCAGGCCAAATCACGGAGTAACCCGGACCACGGGACGTCCACCTAACTGGATCTCAACCGACTTATGGCGTATGTCGGTGAGATGTATCTAACTTATATGCAGGTACAGGTGTGACCGGATCAACTAGGTACGATCCAGGTTATATCAAGCTTGTAAGAGAAGGAAGGTATCTCGCTGGTCAAAGGGTGACCACTGTACGCAGAGCGTGAGCGAAGCGGACAGAGTCCAAGACCATCGAGGCATGGCTGACAAAGGTGACGATGCCTATGTCGGATGACGCAGGCGCCGCAGAGGCTCACGTAGCCTCTCCATGGATGAAGCCGGGCAAAAGTGACCCGGTCGGCTTACTATTTTGGGAAGAGGCATATTCCTTGCAATATGCCTCCACGTATGCCCTAATGGGAGACCTAGTTACCCCTATATAAGGATGGCTAGGGCCTCTGTAGAAGGGGTTGATCTCTAGCGAGTTGTGGTTTACTAGTGTGTTCCTGAGGGCCAGCTAGTGGTGAGAGTAAGAGAGTTCTTCTTCCTCCTCTCCCCAATACAGCTCAAGGAGCACTTGTAAACTGTGGAAGTGAATCGAATACAAAGCAACTATGTGTGGAATCACCACACTATCCCTACCTGGATTCCCCTAGTGCATTTAGTCCCCACCTTTAGCCTATCCATGGCATCTGCCGTGACACCACCACGACAGTTGGCGCCCACCGTGGGGCTAGCGGCGCTAGCAGGGGTGAAGACCCAGACGGGAAACTTCATCGGCACCGGCGAACACATCGTCTCCGCGCTCGTCTAGTGCTTTGGAGCACTGGATTTCGTCAGCGACAACGCTGGCTGCTTCGGCAAGCGTCCTCTTCCGTGCAACGGCCTCTTCGTCAAGCTTGGTGCGCACAAGATCTACGTTGCTGTCGATGTGTCGTGCGTTCACCCGCGGCACGTCGTCGAAGGAGGCGAGCCATCCCTTAGCACGGCACGCGGGGCGTGTATCACACGCTCCCCGGACCACACCGAGGTGATGATGACTGCGCCAGGCGCTGGTGCGAGCAAGGATCCAGCACCAGATCCGGAGGTAACGCCTAAGGCACCAAGGAAAAGTAGAGGTCCTCCTCTGGAAAGGCCAGAGAATGTGCTGCAGCAGGTGATGGATAGCTTGGCAAACCCAGTAGCGGGAGTAGTAGATCCGACTCAGGCACAGGCTGAGCTAGAGGAAACTAGGAAAATAATACTAAGGGTGCGAAAAAGATAGCCGCGGCTCAGCAGTCATTGAACATGAAACTGCGTGAGTACGCAAAGGCAAATAAGGTAGATGCTGTAAAAGTGAAGGGGAGAAACCTCATAAGTGAAATGAACAAAGAGGGTGATACTAGGATCGAGGAGTCAGAAAATTGTCTGTCCGTGGGGCTGCCGAAGTATAGTACCCCGGCAAAGAACCTCAGAGCAGCAGATGCAGCTGCATCCGAGTTAGAAGGTCTGACGGGTGAAGCTCGTCAAAGACAGCAAGATAGGGTCAATGAGTTGGTTCGGATTGCGAACAGGCAAAATGAGGAGTTGCTCAGGGCTAACCCGGAGAGAACTAGGGCCTCCAAGATCGTTCATTCGGCGGTGGGTAACCCGGAGAAATCCGTTGGAGATGCATCGTCTCCTCGTGGTGGTCCTAGGAGAGAAGAGGTAGTACCCTCGGCCAGGAGGAATAAGCAAATAGTCCCATATGACCCGGCAAGGGCAAGGAAAGGAAAAGAAGTATAGAGAAATAAGGATCGACGAAGTGTAAGCCGACGTGAAGTCGGCCGAGGTAACCGCGACCAAGGCAATGCCGGTCAAGAGAATGTTGTAAACAAAAATGCTGGACAGCGTAATCCGGCAGGTGCAGGTCAACCGCAACAGCGGAACATACCACGGCAAGAGCGCAGTGCCGGCCAAGGTATTCAACAGAGAGTAGCTCCACAGGAGCAAGATAGGTACAATGATGGTGATTCAGAAATGGTGAACGCTGGATATCCTAGGCTGGACTATCACGTGATAGGGTCAAGATTGGGAAGTAGGAATTTGATGCCTGATGACGCCAGGTTAAAACTGGATCGACTGTATAGGTCGGAGCAAATTGAGTGTCAAGGTCCTCCGGGTCCAGCATGTTTTGGGCCCCGGATCATGAAGGTACCTCCGGTACCTAACTTCCAGTTACCTAGAGGCACTAAGATGTATGACGGAAGCACTAAGCCGAAGGATTGGTTGATTAACTATGCAACTGCTGTGAAAATTGCCACATGCAACTTGAGGTGGGTTGTGAGATATCTACCCCAGATGCTGGAGGGGCCAGCGAGGGTATGGCTAAACAATTTGCCACCCGGAAGTATTAACTGTTGGATCGATTTTGAGGAGATGTTCGTTAGCAATTTCTCAAGTACGTATCAGAGGCCCAACAGGCCACAGACCCTAGCAATGTGCAAGCAGAGACCGAATGAGACAGACCAGGAATTCCTGACCCGCTGGTGCATAGTGTGAAACTCATGTGAGGGTGTGATTGAGTCACAGGCCATAGCTTGGTTTGCGCAAGGCTGCAGATATGCAAGCATGTTATGGCAAAGATTGCAAAGAGATATGCCAACCACATTGGCAGAAACGATCCGGATTGCTGATTCATATGCCTTGGGTGATCCAACGCAATCTAGGCTCATGTCAAACGAGTCAAGCGAGGAGTATTATCAGCGAGATGAGGCCTGGTCATCCCAGAGAAATGATTACCGAGGTAAAAGAAGAGATGACAGACCGGATTACCGGTACAGTTCGCAACAAGTTGCTGCTGTGAATCAAGATCAACCTAGTGCAGGAAGCAACCAGCGTCAGAAAACTTGAGGACAGTAGTGGACTCCAAGAAATGATGGCAAGAAAACTTGGACGCCCGAGCAGAAGAAACAGTGGCAAGAAAAGAAGGACCGTCCAAGGTATACTTATGAGGCAATGCGGGATCAGCCGTGTAAATTTCACAGGCCAAATCCGAGTAACCCAGTGGGTCACACAACCAGGCAATGTGAATGGATGTGAAAGATAGAACAAAGTGGTTCGGGGAATGCTCAAGAACCTCGGAATGATCAACCTCGGCAGGAGTTACCCCGACAGCAATTGCTCTCTGGAGCGAACACGCAACAGTTAATGTTGCCTCCCCCTCCGCCGAGGTATGACAACCATGAGAGAAGGGATGCAGTGCATCAGGTGGAGAACCAAAATCAACCGGATTAGAGGTACCCCAGAAACAAGGGGAGGAATGAGTACAGAGATCATCATCAGAGTTACTACGTGTTCACCACGGAAGAGACAGACAGAAAGAGCATGCAGCGCCGACATATGGAGGTCAATTCTGTAATGCCGGTCGTGACGAGGTATATGCCTTGGTCGGATCAGGAGATTACCTGGAGCATCAAAGATCATCCGAAGCTTATGCCTAGTCCTGGTTCGTATGTGATGGTGTTGGATCCAACATTCATTGGGCCTAACATCAATGTGAGGTTCTTAAAGGTGGTAATTGACAATGGCAGTAGCATCAACATCATGTATGTGGACACGATGCTCCAAGATACAAGGAAAACTTTCCATTGCATTGTGCCAGGCATTTCTTGTGAACCCATTGGCAAGGTCCGGGTTGACATATTGTTCGGTACGAGAGATAACTGTCGAACTGAGAATTTGGAATTCGAAGTTGTCAATTTGGAAAGTGCGTATCACGCATTACTCGGCAGGCCTGCCCTGAACAAATTCATGGCAAGTTGTCACATCAGTTACCTAAAGATGAAGTTGCCCAAGCCAAATGGTGTAATTACCATAGCTGGGGATTTCCGATGTTCCATTGAGTGCGCGTCTGCCGGATCTAACCTAGCCGAGTCACTCGTGATCGCGTAAGAGAAGAGAAAAATCTAGGAGGTGGCGACATTGGCTCAATCCGCGCAGCAGTATATGCCGGCGCTGAGTAACCCGCATGGTAGTGTCTCATTCCAAGCTACAAAAGATACCAAGAAAGTTCCTGTTGATGACATGTTCCCAGAGCACACTGTACGCTGGGTTAAATGACAAATAGGAAAGTGAGCTCGTCAACTTCCTCCATGAGAATCGCGATATTTTTGCTTGGTCCACACAGGACTTGCAAGGTGTTCTGAGGGAGTTGGCCGAGTACTCTTTGAATGTGAGACCCGGAGCAAAGACGGTGAAGCAACCTGTCCGCCGCTTCGCCGAAGACAGGAGAAAGGTCATAGGAGAGGAGATAGCTCGGTTGTTGGCTGCTAGATTTATCATGGAAGTGCTTTACCCGGATTGGCTGTCTAATCCGGTGCTGGTGGAGAAGAAGAAAGACGATCCGAACGTGGCAGTGGTTTGGCGTATGTGTATCGATTACACGAACCTAAATAAGGCGTGTCCAAAAGATCCATTCCCACTTCCAAGGATAGACCAAGTCATAGATTCTACTGCTGGGTGTGAGTTGTTGTTGTTCATTGATGCATATTCTGGTTTCCACCAGATACCTCTGAACCCAAGTGATCAAATAAAGACTGTGTTTATCACCCCATATGGGGCTTATTGCTATTGCAACATGCCTTTTGGTTTACGTAATGCAGGGGCAACGTACCAAAGATGTATGCAAAAATGTTTGCATGACCAAATTGGTCAAAATGTGCAGGTGTATGTGGATGATGTTGTGATAAACACCAAGGAAAGCAAAACGCTCCTTGATGATATCAGGCAGACATTCACGAACCTGAGGAGGTTCCGAATGAAGCTTAACCCGGAGAAATGCACCTTCGGTGTCCCGGCTGGAAAATTACTCAGATTTCTCATCTCCAGCCGAGGTATCAAAGTCAATCCAACTAAAATCCGGGCCATAGACCGAATGGAACTGCCAAAGTGTCTTAACGATGTCCATAAGTTCACTGGTTGCCTGGCATCCTTAAGTCGGTTTGTATGTCGGTTGGGAGAAAAGGCACTGCCTCTCTATCAACTCATGAAAAAGTCGGACAAGTTCATTTGGATGCCGCAAGCCAATGAAGCCTTTATCCAACTAAAGAGGATGTTAGCCACTGCACCAGTGTTAGCCTCTCCACTATCAAAGGCGCCAATGTTGCTCTATATAGCCGCAACCAACCGAGTTGTAAGTGCAGTAATTGTGGTAGAGCGTGATGAAGAGGGTAAGTCAGTGCAAAGGCCGGTATATTACCTAAGTGAGGTATTATCCGCATCAAAGCAGAACTATCCTCATTATCAGAAGGTGGCATATGGTGTGTATATGGCAGCTAAGAAGCTGAAGCACTATTTCGAAGAGCACCCAATCAAGGTAATATGTGAAGCCCCCATATCCGAGATAATGAGCAACAAGGATGCAAGTGGCAGGATTGTGAAATGGGCCATTGAGCTAGCTCCTTATGCGCCACAATATGACAGAAGAGAAGCAATCAAATCTCAGGCTGTAGCTGACTTTTTCGTGGATTGGGCCGAGGTACAATATGAGCCACCATTGCCAGATCCGAACTACTGGAGAATGCATTTCGACGGGTCAAAAACAAAAACCGGGTTAGGCGCCGGAGTGGTGCTAACCTCACCCAAGAAAGATCAGCTGAAATACGTGATGCAGATCCACTTCACTGCATCAAACAATGTTGCAGAATATGAGGCACTTGTGCATGGGCTCAAAGTGGCAAAATAAATTGGAATACGTCGGATCCAGTGCTTTGGTGACTCGGATCTCGTGGTCCAGCAAGTCTCCAGACAATGGGATGCTTTGGATGCAAACATGGCACTGTACAGATTTCACGTGCAGAAGATATCATGGTACTTTGAGGGATGCGAATTTCATCATATACTTCGGGTGGAAAATGAAGCTGCCGACGTATTGTCGAAGCTCGGATCAACCCGGCAAGCAATCCCACCAGGTGTAGCGCTAGAGCACCTCAGAAAACCCTCTATCAGGCCATCCCCAGAATCCGAGTCAATTTATATCCCGGCAAATCCGGAATCGAAGGCTGTGCCCATGGACATTGACGTAGGAGGTGGTTCGCGAAACCCGGGGACTGCCTCGGCAAACCCGAGGACTGCCTTGCAAAACCCGGGGACTACGCAGTCTAATCTAGCTGAAGTTATGCTGGTGGATCAAATGGAAATTGATGAGGATGTGTTCCCTGTACGAGCTATACCAGCTTGGGGACTACCTATATTTCAATTCCTGAAAGATGGAACTTTGCCCAGTGAGGAGGTGCTTTCTAGGCAAACTCAGAGGAGGGCAAAAGCATATACAATCATCAATTCCGAGCTAAACAAGAGAAATGTGACAAATGTTCTCCAACGATGTGTTGACCCGGAAGAAGGGCTTAACATCCTCCGGGATATACACCAAGGGGAATGTGGGCACCACGCTTCATCCAGAGCCTTGGTAGCAAACGCTTTCTGTCACGGGTTTTACTAGCCAAGTGCCTTGGAACAAGCAGAGGATCTGGTAAGAAACTGCAATGGCTGTCAAAGATATGCGACGAAGACACATATGCCAATGTCGGAGCTCAAGACCATACCAATTACCTAGCCATTTGCCGTATGGTGTTTGGCTATGGTTGGCCCCTTCAAACCAGCAAGAGGGAACATGACCCACATCTTGGTCATGGTTGACAAATTTACGAAATGGATTGAGGTAAAGCCGATAAGAAAATGTGATGGAGCTACTGCCATGACATTCCTCAAAGATATCATCTTGAGATACGGTTATCCTCACAGTATCATAACGGACAATGGCACAAATTTTACTGAAGGAGCATTTGCGCGTTTCTGCCGAGATAAGATCCCACTGGATGTTGCATCGGTAGCCCACCCCGCATCGAACGGGCAAGTGGAGAGATCCAATGGATTAGTGTTATCCGGAATAAAACCCCGGCTCATTGAGCCGCTGCAAAGATCAGCGGGGTGCTAGATAAAAGAACTACCAGCGGTATTGTGGAGTTTAAGAACAACTCCGAATATGCCATTCTTTCTAGTATATGGGGCATAAGCTGTATTACCAGCCGACATAGAGCATGATTCGCCTAGAGTCACCCAATACACAGAAGCCGAAGTGCAAGAAGCCCAGCAAAATGATATTGATCTACTGGAAGAAGCGAGAGAATTGGCATTGTCTAGATCCGCCATATATCAGCAAAATCTCTGACGCTATCATAGCCAGAAAGTAAACCCCCGAATTTTCCAGGAAGGTGATCTGGTACTCCGGTTGGTACAACGTACTGCTGGCATGCGTAAGTTATCCCCCCATGGGAAGGGCCATTCATTGTGAGCAAAGCATTGCACAATGATTCTTATTATCTTATCGATGCAAAACCAGAAGAGAAGAACAAGGCAGACAGGTCCGGCGAGGAATCTAAGCGTCCATGGAATGTAGCTCTACTTCGTCCTTTCTACACTTAGTAGAGAAGTGTATATATCCGAATCTCTCATATGTCGGTATGTATGCCGGCAATGAGCTTATCAATGAAATCTTGGCACCTCGAGCAGTAACTCGGGGACTTCCTTAATAATATTGGTTGTCTTCTGTATTTATTATTTATATGCCGGCTGGCGTAAGTTGCTTCTACCTAAGACGGATTAGTAGTGTGTGAGCACCAAAAACCTAACTCTTCGATTTGCTGCTGTCCAACAAGATTTGGCTTCATGGCAAGCGAGAGAACAAGTTTGGAATTGTGTAGCACATGAAAAACGACTAAGGAGAAAAACTTAATCGAGCCGACGTTTGTTATTCGGGCTAACCTTAAGCTTACTTTAAATTTACCACGCTGAATTATTTTGAGCTAATCCTAATGTTTCCAAGTATTGTTAAGTCAATTTTTGAAACCCGGACTCGTAAGTCATAAAACCGAACCAAGGTGGACACGAGCCGAGCCAAGAAAATGGAGAAACAAGAAAATGAAACTCGGGGAC
Source organism: Avena eriantha (assembly GCA_910589775.1). Lineage (NCBI taxonomy): Eukaryota > Viridiplantae > Streptophyta > Magnoliopsida > Poales > Poaceae > Avena > Avena eriantha. The sequence continues at coordinate 436,701,972 of OU342740.1, read as the reverse complement.
TACGCCCAAGTTAATCCGGCATAAAAACTTAGTAGCAAAATATAACTTATGTGCTTAATACAATTGCACCCGGCATACCGGGGATCTGATAAACTTTAAAGTGTTTTCGCTCAAGGAGCAGCAGGGGGAGGTAATTCGGCGCCAGCATGTGCAGCTCCAGCCTCAGCCTCAGCCTCAACATCATCTTCGCCTTCCTCGATGTCCGAGGCTTCGTCCCCTTCGTCCTCACCCGAATCATCTTCGGCATTTTCATCGTCGGCGGTGCCTAGGAAGCTTGGACCCTCATTCCATTGATGAATGGGGGCATATTCAATAAGGCTATGGGCGCAAGCCTTGCGTCGAGCTATCCACTCCGGGTCGTTGGACCACCTGGATCCGGTGCGCATGCGCGCAAGGAGGTTGAGGTCGATCTTCTCATACCACGTAAGCACGTAGTGGAGAACGATTTTAGCCCCGACGCGTCCAGCAGATTCCCTCCAAAGGTCAAGCTGGGTTTCATAGTCCATTAACTTGGCGATGAGAGCTGCGGTCCCTTCCGGGGTATCCTCATCAGGCCAAAAGGCATTGAAGATCAGAATTGCCACATCAAGAATGTCCTTGCCATAATTCTTCACAATTTTGACGCGAGAAGACAAGCTGACCAGCAGGTCCTCCATGTCATAAGGAATTTCTCCAGTGCCAGGAGCAATTGGGGTACCCCTCTGCTGGCGGAACTTGGCAACAGCAGTGGTTGCAATGGCATTGCCTCCGGAAATTTGTCTGAAAACAAGACAAGTGAAGCAAGTAAGGAAAAGACAAGTAAAGCAACCCAGAGAGATTCATGTCGGCTGAAGGAAAAGAACTTACAAGAAATGTGGCTATGGATCCGGGTCAGCTCCTTGGTACAGTCATCACGCCTTTTTCGGAGTTGGGCAAGTTCAGTGTTTGCCGACTCAAGCTTAACGTCGGCTTCTTTAAGAAGTTCTTGGTCCTTGGTGATCTGGAGGTTGAGGCGTTCTCGTTCTTAAGTAAAGTCTTGGCCTGCTTTCTCTAGTTCGGACTTGTGCTGCACCTTGAGCTTCTTCATGTCTGCCTTGAGCTTGGCAATTTCTTTGTCTTTTGTCCGGAGGAGGGCAAGCTCGTCATCCTTCTTCTTGAGTTCAGCTTGGTGCTGCCCTGCTTGTTCTAGAAAATGCAGCATCATATCAGGCACGGGCACACTATCTTCAAGAGAGGCTGAAATAGTTTGTTGACCCGGCAAAGCCGAGGTATGAATATTTGCTGAGCCAAAGGGAAAAGGAGATAGAGCGTGGAGGAATATTAAGCAAAAATGACTTACCCTTTATCTGCTCCAAGTTCTTCCTCATGATAATGTTCTCGGCCTACACTTCAGTTGCGAAATCCGAATGATGGATTAGTTCGGCGGAAAAAGATGAAGAAAAATGGAAAAATGCCAAGGAGAAAATTTACCCCTTTTCTCTTATTCGACTAGAAGTGTAGTATGCTTTGCGCGCAGCATCTTGTGAGTATCCAAGAGACGCTGAAACTCAGCGCTCCGATGATTGGTGGTCACCTAAAAATAGTAAAAAAGGACAACTTAGTCTTGTGCATATTTGAAGTGTACAAAATCTGGGCCAAGTGGAACTTAACCCGGCTCTAGGTGTGTGCATATTCGAAGTGTACAAAATCCGGGCCAAGTGGAACTTAACCCGGCTCTAGGTGTGTGCATATTCGAAGTGTACAAAATCCAGGCCAAGTGGAACTTAACTCGGCTCTAGGTGTGTGCGGATTCAAAGTGTACAAAATCCGGGCCAAGTGGAACTTAACCCGGCTCTAGGTGTGTGCATATAAGAAGTGTACAAAATCCGGGCCAAGTGGAACTTAACCCGGCTCTAGGTGTGTGCATATTCGAAGTGTACAAAATCCGGGCCAAGTGGAACTTAACCCGGCTCTAGGTGTGTGCAGATTCGAAGTGTACAAAATCCGGGCCAAGTGGAACTTAACCCGGCTCTAGGTGTGTGCATATTCGAAGTTATTAAGGAGCTACATTAGTTCTTTAAGGAGCATCCGGCAGAGTAACAAGTTACTCCCCCGGAGGCTCGGGGACTAATGACTATATCACTAATATCTACTACATGCTAAGGAAAAGGCGAAGTAACCTACCTCCATCATCCGACCTGCAAGGTTAATTACCTTGGCAGCGGTATTCATTTGGGCAGCCAACTCGGCGGGCCCGAATTTCTCCGGGAGATCATCTTTGTGGACGACCTCCGCCTTGTTCCAGTTATTTACAAACTCGATCAAGGTCGGAGGATAGCGTTCGCCACTGAGCATGTGGGGAGCAACTAGACCCTTAGCATGGGCTTCCCTCCTCTCAACCTGGGCAACAGCGGGGCTGGTGTGCAAAACGAGTTGCACATCAGCTGGCTCGACATGGGCGTCCATCAGCGGTGGAGTCTTTTTCGGGAGCATGGACGCAAGTGTACGCTGTCTAGCCTTGATTGACGCTGCCCTAGTGGCGTTAGGAGCTTTTTTTTACTTTGGGTTGCTGCTGTGAGGTGGAAGTTGCTGCGGCGGATTTGCCCTTGGAGGCTTCCTTAGTGCTTGCCTTGGTGCTGCTGGTGCCTTCTCGCCGAGTCTGGGAAGACTCGGACGAGGCGGAAGGGCTTGGCGCTGTTGCTGGTGCCTTTGCTATTGCTGCTGGTGCTGGAGCTGATGCTGGAACTGATTTCCGTTTCAGCAGGGGTACTGAAGGAACCTCGGTGGTGGCTGGTTGCGGTTGTGCCAAAGAAGGAGCAACTGTAGCCTCGGCAGAACCGCTTCCCCCCATTCCGAGGTTGCCCTCCTCTTGACGAGGTGGGCTAGAACCCGGAGCAGCCGCTGAGCCCTCCTGAATGGGGCTCAACGGGCGTGAATCATCGCCACGAGGGGGAGAAGGGCTATGTCGGAGCAGCGAGGCAATGCCAGATCCGCTCTAAGGGACCTCCACCGTGGCCCTGCCGAATCAAATCATGAATGATGAGAAACTATAACAAAGGAAGAACAGGTGAATAGCAAAGGGATAAGTGACTTACTCATCCGAGGTCAAAGGCTCCTAGGGCTTCCGAGCCCTCCGGGTTATGGCTTTGGTTGTAGGTTTGGTGGCATCTTTGTCTGCGGACTTCTTTCGCCTTTTAGCTAGCTGAGAAGGTCCCGAGGAAGAAGCAGATGCGGCTCCCCTCTTCTTCGGTATGACCGGGACAGGCTCACCCGTGGCAAGGGGAGGATCTTCATGGATCTGCCCACCGGGGTTAGCTGATGCCGCAAAAGCATAAGAAAGGGGGACAGCATCAAATGCATCCATCACCTCAACGTCCGAATCATCTTCATCGTCGGGCCAATCTCTAATGGAAGAGAGTTTACCGGGGTGTCGCTTGGTCGCGTCAGCCATCGACAGGAACATCTCCCGATCCGGTTCCTCCTCGTCTAAAACATCTCGGTCAGGCGCCCATTTAAGAGAAGGCTCAGTGCCATCCTCAATGGTTTGCTGAAGAAACATCTAAGGGAAAGAAAAGGCAAAGGGATCAAATCTACAACAAAGTCCGAGATATAATTCAACTCGGAAAGAGTTTGGGGCACGAGACTTACCGTGGGAGGAAGCCTATCTCGGCAGAAGTGTTCGATCCCCCACGTCCACTCCGCAGAGAAGTGCTTGTTGGTGGTGAAGAGGGCCTTGACCCGGGGGTAGATCTCGGTGTTGCTCAACTCGAATGAGGAGGTCCGGTTGGGGTCATGGCCCCAGCTCATGTGGCAGAGTTTGTGCGTACGTTTCTGGAGGGGGGAGATACGGTTGCGGACGAAGGTGATCATTGCGTCCTTGTTGCGCAATCCCTGATCCTTCAGCTCCTGGAACCGTTTATTGACCTGGTTTGCCAGGACAGTGGTCTTCTTGGGGACCTTGTCCCAAAGATCCGGATTAGGAGGATCCGGAGCGTAGGGGCGCAACCGGGTCAGATCTTCGTCCGTGCCATATCTGACATAGAAGAAGGTCTGGGCCCAGCCCTTGCAGGAGTCAAGCCCCGTGCCTCGAGGGAAGATGGACTATTTCAGGGGAGAGATGGAAGCTGCGCCGAACTGTGTGAACTACTTGTCCTCCGGATTAAGCTCTATATTCAGAATCATGTTCCGGCGCAGACCGAAAAACCGGATCCAGAGCTCCTTAGTGGGCCATAATCCAGATTAACCCTCAATGGTGGAAGCAAAAGCAGAGAGGGAAGTGATGGCGTTAACCGGAAGATGGTGCGGCTGAAGCTCATACGTGTTGAGCCAGTCGTGGAAGAAGTCGCTGACAGGGAGCCCAAACCCGCGCTGGAAGTGGGAAAGGAACACCACATACTCACCCAGATTGGGTGAGGGGGCAAGCTCCACGACGACGAGGCGGGCAATGACGCCCTCTGTGCAATACAGCCAGTCGAGATCGTCCTGGCAAACCCAGGACCCAGCCTAGGCGCCACGGTCAGCGTTCCCCACGTCCTCCTCCATTTCCTGCTCCACAATGGCAAGCTCCTCCTCTGTCATCTCAAGGTCACTGTCCTCACTGGCGCTAGCGGCGGTGGGGGCAGTGGCTTGGACTAGCGAGGACCCGTGGCGGAGGAGATGCGCGGAGTTGGCGGCAATGCAAGTGCGCGAGGAAACGGTGCAGCGGCGGCGCAGCTACGCAAGTGCGGTGGCGGCGGCGCTATCGCGAGGAAGAAGAAGGAGAAGAAGAGGCAGAGGGGCGCGACAACGGGGAAAAGACCCAAGGGGTACGCCCCTCCCCCATTTAACCACACCCTAGAGAGGTAGTGGGATCGCGATGTGCAGACGGGACACACGGTGTGGCCGTGTATGACCCAGATCGACCAATCAACGACGAGCCACAGGAAGGAACACACGGCGCAGCGGCTCCCATGACGTGACGTTATGATACAGTTAACAAGGAGGCAAGCACGATGTGACGTGTGCTACAGTAAAATCTGACAATAACTGCGGCGGTTACTGTCGCATGCCCTTAAAATGAGGCAAAGTAATGATTAGCCTCCACGTGGGGAAGCATACAAGAGAAGGAAGACTGACCCGGATGAGTAATGATTAGCCTCCACGTGCTGGCCGAGTCACCTCAAGGCAAGCCGAATCATGGAGTAACCCGGACCAGGGGATGTCCACTTAACTAGGTCTCAACCGACTTATGGCATATGTCAGTAAGATGTATGTAACTTATATGCAGGTATAGGTGTGACCGGATCAACTAGGTATGATCCAGGTTATATCAAGCTTGTAAGAGAAGGAAGGTATCTCGCTGGTCAAAAGGTGACCACTGTACGCAGAGCGTGAGCGAAGTGGACAAAGGCCAGGACCACTAAGGCATGGCCGACAAAGGTGACGATGCCTATGTCGGATGACGCGGGCGCTGCAGAGGCTCACGTAGCCTCTGCATGGATGATGCCGGGCAAAAGTGACCCGGTCGGCTTACTATTTTGGGAAGAGGCATATTCCTTGGAATATGCCTCCACGTATGCCCTAATGGGAGACCTAGTTACCCTATATAAGGATGGCTAGGGCCTCTGTAGAAGGGGTTGATCTCTAGCGAGTTGTGGTTTACTAGTGTGTTCCTGAGGGCCAGCTAGTGGTGAGAGTAAGAGAGTTCTTCTTCCTTCTCTCCCCAATACAGCTCAAGGAGCACTTGTAAACTGTGGAAGTGAATCGAATACAAAGCAACTGTGTGTGGAATCACCACACTATCCCTCCCTGGATTCCCCTAGTGCATTTAGTCCCCACCTTTAGCCTATCCATGGCATCTGCCGTGACACCACCACGACAAACTGAGAGCAATGAAGTGTGTGTTTTGAGGTTTGCGCATATACTAGCGTTCATCGTGCTAAAAACTATAAGTAGAATCTTTCTAGATGCTAAGAATGGAAAAGAAGATCCAGCGGATGGCAATGTTTGGATTTGCTACTCTTGATCTAACAGCCAATGTTCAAAGCTAATTCATACACTATGAAGTGGTTTATTGTATTGTAAGAGAAAAGACACGATAAGGAGAAGATAAGATGTACTATGAATGGCCTATCAAATGGTAGGTCTCGTAGGAGAGAGGTGCTTGAGAGTTAGCACGGTCGGTGGAAGTTCAAGTTACATTAAGGACCTCATAAAAATGAAAATTGCTACTTGTGAGGATGATGGGATGGATGCTGCTTGTCTTACATGTTACCTAATGTTATTAGTCATCCCTCAGTGGGTCAGTTTAGCTTTTCTATCAGGATTTGAGTCAGTCTTCGTAGTAATAAAGGGCTTGTCTTGTGCTGAATATGGGTATTTGATTTGTCAGTCAAAAGATTTTTGTCTATGTCAGTCATGTGGTGTGTGACTTGGTGTTGTGCTCCAAGTGGTATCTACTATGCTACTCACTTAAATTATGTGTCGTTTATCTAGAAGAATGTGGCGTATTTTATGCTGGAATGTGCGTGGTCTGAATTCTGAGTCTAGACAAAATGAAGTGAGACAAAAAATTAATGAAAGTAACTATGACATCATCTGCCTCTAGGAAACAAAATGTGAGCTCTTTGATTGGAAGTTAATCCGAAAATTCTGTCCCAAAAAGTTTAATAACTTTGCTTTTTCCCCATCTGGTGGGGCCTCTAGGGGGATTATTGTTTTATGGAATTCTGCAATCTTCTTAGGACAGTTGATTGAGGTGCAGAGGTTTGGGGTTATCATTCTGTTCACTTCTCTGCATAATAACTCCCTACGTACTTTGGTCTCAGTATATGCACCATGTCATGGCTCAGATCGACAGAATTTTGTTGATTGGCTTTATGATTTACACATTTCTATGGGAGACAACTGGTTGCTAATTGGGGATTTTAATTTCATCCGCTCTTCGGATAATCGGAACAGACCAGGAAGGGATGCAAATGACATGTTTTTATTTAATGAAATCATTGGTCACCTTGGCTTATTGGAACTTCCCCTGAAGGGTCGCGCATACACCTGGTCTAATATGCAGTCAGTACCATTACTTGAGCAAGTCGATTGGTTTTTCACCAGTGCCAACTGGATATCTGATTTCCCTAACTCAATGGTACTACCCTTAGCCAAAACTGGATCTGACCATATCCCTTGTGTGGTCACCATTGGTACGGATATTCCTAAAGCAAAGTTATTTCGTTTTGAAAGTTATTGGATAGATCTTCCAGGTTTTAAAGATTGTGTGCTTAAATCTTGGGCCAAGGACTCCAAAAAACAGTATAGTTCAGCAATAATGGCAGATAAGTTAAAAACCCTTAGACAAGACCTAAGAAAATGGCACACCAGTCTGTCTAAAATTAAGGATGTTATCCTTAAATGCAACAAAGTTATTCTCATATTGGATACCTTGGAGGAAAAAAGGCCTTTATTCAGAACTGAATTCAATTTTAGGAAACTTGTCAAATTACATCTCTCTGAACTACTTAAAGTTGAATGTAACTACTAGAGGAAAAGATGTCGTGTCAGATGGATTAAGCAAGGAGAGGATAACACCAAAAAATTTCATGCTATGGCAACAGAATGTTACAGAAGAAATAGTATTGCCATGCTTATGGATGATAATGGTAATGAGGTATCTGATCATGATCAGATGGCTACTATGCTTTGGAAAGCTTATAAAGATAGAATGGGTCAATCTGAGGGTATCTCTATGCAGTTTGACCTATCATCTTTGCTAACACATGTTGAGGGCTTGGATGATCTAAATAAACCCTTTGAAAAAAAGGAAATGGATGAGATCATACAGAATATGCCCACTGACCGGGCTCCTGGACCAGATGGTTATAATGGTCTGTTTGTGACACGCTGTTGGCCCATTATACATGCTGAATTTTACAATTTAGCTAAGGATTTCCATGAGGGGAATATTAGCCTGTCAAATATCAATGGGTCATATATAACTCTGGTCCCTAAAGTGCCGACTCCCTCAAATGTCAATGATTTTTGGCCCATATCACTTACCAATGTCTGCCTTACATTTATCACTAAACTGGCTGCTAATCGTCTGCAAGATAAAATACTACAGTGCATTCATAAAAACCAGTATGGTTTCCTTCGAAATAGATCTATCCAAGATTGCCTAGCTTGGGCCATTGAGTATTTACATCTTTGCCATGTCTCAAAAAAGCCAATCATCATCTTAAAGTTGGATTTTGCTAAAGCTTTTGACACAATAGAACATGAAGCCATAATTTAGGTGATGAAACATAAAGGGTTCAATACAAAATGGCTCGGTTGGGCTAAGGAAATTATGTCCTCTAGAACTTCGGCAATTTTACTTAATGCTATACTTGGCAAACAGTTTGTGTGCAAGAGGGGTGTGAGATAGGGAGATCCCTTATCCACTCTTTATTATCTTTTTGGGACTGATTTACTTCAGTTAGTTGTCAATGATCTCATGCATCAAGGATTGATCACAAAACCTATTATTACTCATGAGGTGGATTTCCCCATCATCCAATATGCAGATGACACTCTGTTGATAATGCCTGCTGATATTGACCAAGTGAGAAGCCTCAAACATATTCTCCAAAAGTACTCCCTCTCCACTGGTCTTAAAGTTAATTATTGCAAATCACAAATGGTTCCTATCAATGTTCCAGATGATTTGATTAATTCTCTTGCAAATGAATTTGGATGTCTGATTGGTTCAATGCCATTCACTTATCTTGGTTTGCCTTTGGGCACTACCAAACCATAGATCATTGATCGCATGCCCTTGGTATGCCGTCTAGAAAGGAAATTGTCATCTAGTTCAAGCTTTCTATCTCAGGGGGCTAGGTTGCAACTTATCAACTCTGCTTTATCCTCAATGCCCCTACATTTCCTCTACACTTTGGACCTCTGCCCAGGATTGACCAAGCAACTGGATAGAATTCTTCGACAATGTCTATGGCATGATTACTCTGACACTCCAAGACAGTCACTGGCTGCATGGGAAATGGTATGTAAACCAAAATCATATGGTGGACTTGGTATTGTCAATTTTCAGAAACAAAATGCAGCTCTACTTATCAAGTTTCTTGACAAATTCTATAATAAATTTGATATACCATGGGTCCACCTTGTCTGGACTGAGCATTATGAGGGTAGGATTCCTCATGCACAGAACCTTTGTGGCTCTTTTTGGTGGAGAGACATTATCAAGCTGGTGGACAATTTCAGAGGTGTGGCTAAGGTGGCCATAGGCAGAGGTGACACGTTCCTTTTTTTGGTCTGACAACTGGTCGCTGCATGGCACTAATAGACCTCTCAGTGCTCGTTTCCCTCGACTTTTCTCCTTTGCACTGGATGTAGACATTTCAGCCAAAGATATGTATTCATTTGAGAATCCATACTCTCACTTTTATCTTCCCCTATCAAGAGAGGCAAATCAGGAGCTGACTACTATTAGAGCAATAATGAATGACAATCCTCTGTTGGATCAGAATGATTACTAGACATACTATTGGGGAGACAAATATACTCCTAGCAGCTTCTATACTCACATACATGCTCATATGATGGTCCCAAAAGTTTATCATTGGTTATGGAAGTCGGCGTGTATTCTGAAAACTAAAGTCTTTGCCTGGTTGTTGCTATCGGATAGGCTGAACACACGAGACATGCTGTAGCGACGACACTGGAATGTTACAGATGATACTCACTGTGTTCTCTGTCTTCTAAGGGCACATGAGGATAGGATCCACCTATTCTTTGAATGTAATTTCAGTGTCCGGATATGGAACTATCTCCAAATTGATAGGTCTAGTGGCACTAGAGACCTACAAAGTAAGGTTGGTTTTGCAAAACGAAGCTTTGGCAAACCTTTTTTATGGAAGTCAAGATCACTGCTTGTTAGAATATATGGCTCTTGAGAAATGGGAAAAATTTCAGAGATGATAGGCCATCCTTTGCTAAATGGAAGACTCAGTTTATACATGACATGCTTCTACTGCAGTATAGAATCAAAGCAAAGCACAAGGAACAACTACTTGATTGGATTGGACAACTTCCATAGTTCTTATTACTTGTTTTGTTTGTTTCCTTCTTACTCTGTATATATTCTTTATTGGGTTTGCAGCTCAACAAACCCTTTGTTGTAATTCCTGTAATTAGAACATTTTGGTGTTTTTAATAAAATGTTGTGGGGCCATTTCCACCCAGTTCTTGGTCAAAAAAAATGAAATTGCGTCCAAGTCCATGCATTTATTGGAACAAGGACCCTGAAAACTGAGCAATGGAGTTTGTGTTTTGAGGTTTGCGCATACTAGCGTTCATCATGCTAAAGTACTCCCTCCGACCCAAATTAGTTGACTTAGTTTTATCTAGATTCAGACGTATCTAACACTAAAACAAGTCTAGATACATTCGAATCTAGACAAATCTAAGTCAAATAATTTGGGTCGAAGGGACTAGAATCTTTCTAGATGCTAAGAATGGAAAATTAGATCTAGCGTTTGGCAATGTTTGGATTTGCTAGACCTGTTCCAACGTTCAATGTTCAAACTTAATCCATACACTATGACGTGATTTATTGTATTGTAAGAGATAAGACACGATAAAGAGAAGATAAGAAGTACTGCGAATGGCCTACCAAATGGTAGGTCTCGTAGGAGAGAGGTGCTTGAGAGTTAACACGGCCAGTGGAAGTACAAGTTACAACAAGGACCTCATAATAATGAAAATTGCATCCAAGTTCAAGCATTTCTTAGCACAAGGACCCTGAAAACTGACTAATGGACTTTGTGTTTTTAGGTTTATGCATAATAGCGTTCATCGTGCTAAAGTAGAATATTTCTAGATGCTAAGAATGGAAAACAAGATCAAGAGGTTGGCAATGTTTGGATTTGCTAGTCTTGATCCAATGGTCAATGTTCAAAGTTAATCCGTACACTATGCAGTCGTTTATTGTATTGTAAGAGATAAGACACGATAAAGAGAAGATAAGAAGTACCGTGAATGGCTATCAAATGGTAGGTCTCGTAGGAGAGAGGTGCTTGAGAGTTAAGATGGTCGGTGGAAGTACAAGTTACATCAAGAACCTCATAAAAATGAAAATTGCACCCAAGTCCATGCATTTATTAACACAGGGACCCTAAAAACTGAGCAATGGAGTTTGTGTTTTTAGGTTTGTGCATAGTAGCATTCATCGTGCTAAAGTAGAATCTTTCTAGATGCTAAGAATGGAAAAGAATATCAAGAGGTTGGCAATGTTTTGATTTGCTAGTCTTGATCCAACGGTCAATGTTCAAAGTTAATCCGTACACTATGTAGTGCTTTATTGTATTGTAAGAGATAAGACACGATAGAGAGAAGATAAGAAGTACTACGAATGGCCTATCAAATGGTTGGTCTCGTAGGAGAGAGGTGCTTGAGAGTTAACATGGTCAGTGGAAGTACAAGTTACATCAAGGACCTCATAAAATGAAAATTGCATCCAAGTCCATGCATTTATTAGCACATGGACCCTGAAAACTGAGCAATGGAGTTTGTTTTTTTAGGTTTGCGCATACTGGCATTCATCGTGCTAAAGTAGAATCTTTCTAGATGCTAAGAATGGAAGAGAAGATCAAGAGGTTTGCACTGTTTGGATTTGCTAGTCTTGATCCAACGGTCAATTTTCATAGTTAATCCGTACACTATGAAGTGGTTTATTGTATTGTATTGCAAGAGATAAGACACGATAAAGAGAAGATAAGAAGTACAGTACTACGAATGGCCAATATTTTGAATAACCTTCCCTATTGATGTTTGTGAAGCAAGTGAAAAATTCGAAAACCTGGAAAATTTGAATTTTTGTGCCGCCAAGGACCAAAGTGGTTTGCTTCCAATGTACTCCTCGTCCCTACTCCACACCAATGCGCGGCCGTCGAACATGCCAGAGATACAGAGCTGCCGTACCAAGGCACATGTGCGCAGCGCCACGCTATGGAAAAGGGGAGAGAGATCAGCCGGACCGGTGCATGAGGGGAAAGGGGAGGAGAGATGGAGCATAGGGAAGGAGAGAGAAAACACACGATTTGTTTTACTACTAGTAGAGTGTACACTGTAAGGCCGCAGGAGTACCTCATGTCAGAAACCCATCATAACATTGCTCTGACATGGAACCGCCTTCAACTTCTCTTCAGTGCTACCCTCTTCCCCTGCCAATGTTTTATTCTCTCAGCATGTACAGCGCGTGCACAGAGGTGACCATATGTCTAAGCAAAGAAATATACTACTCCCGCATTGTGTAAAAAAGCACACCTTAATAAGGCTCAGATAGTAAACATATGACATATCATCACTATATAAAATTATAATTGGTGAAGCACAAAAAAATATATATTTGATCAACATCTATAAAGTATGGGTGTATATTTGGTCCTTGTACTTTCTAGCATCATGTGTAGAAGTCAAATATTATTAGCTACCTAACACTTGAAATTTTTGGTAACATGGTCTAGAGAAACGAGGCAGAAGATTCTAGTATGATCGAGAAATGTGTTTTCAGAGGTTTATGCATAGTGCATTCATTGGGTTCAAGACTATCAATAGAATCTTCTAGATGCTAGAATGGAAAAGAATATCCAACAGCTAGAAATGCTGGGATTCCCGAGTCTTGATCCAAAGGTCAACATTCAAAGTTATTCGTACACTATATAGTGGTTTGTAATGAAGACTATCGGTAGAATCTTCAAGATGCTAGAATGGAAAAGAAGATCCAGCGACTAGAAATGTTGGGATTCGCGATTCTTGATCCAACAGTCAATATTCAAGTTGTTTGTACACTATATAGTGGCAAGATGATGTAGAAGTCAACGATTATTAGCTACTAGTAAGTTGCACGTGAGACTCAGATAGTAGAGGTATGACATATCATCACTATATACAATTATAATTGGTAAACCACAAAAAATTGTAAATTTGATCAACATCTATAAATTATGGGTGTACATTTGGTCCTTGTACTTTGTATCATCATGTAGAAGTCAAAGATTATTAGCTACCTAACACATGATTTTTTGATAACATGGGCTAGACAAACAAGGGAGGAGCTTCTTGTATGACGGAGAAGTGTGTTTTGAGGTTTGTGCATAGCATTCATTATGCTGAAGACTATCAATAGAATCTTCTAGATGCTAGAATGGAAAAGAAGATCCAACGGCTGGAAATGTTGGGATTCACGAGTCTTGATCCAATGGTCAATATTCAAAGTTATTCTTACACTATATAGTGGTAAGATAAGATAAGATATCTCTATATCTACTACTATAGTGGAGCAGTTTTGAATTGGATCCATAGCACCAATCCTGGTTGTTGGGCTGTTGGATTCAATGGTTCAGAGAAGCTGGATTCGTGTTTAATAGTACCTAGAGCAAACTCCACCATCCATGTTCTAGAACCATCATGTCACCACCCCCAACATTTCATAGCACAGTAAACTGTATTCTCTCTACTTACTACTATAGTGGAGCAGTTTTGAATTGGATCCATAGCACTAATCATGACCGTTGGGCTGTTAGATCCAATGGTTCAAAGAAACTGGATTCGTGTTGAATAGTACTCTCTCCACCAAAATATATGGCACCTAAGGATTAGTCAAAAGTCAACATTTTTTAAGTTTGACCATGATTATACACAAAAGTATAAAAATTTAGAGTACTAAATTAATATCCATAGATTCACCATAAAGTATATTTTCTTAATATGTCCATTCAATATTGTAGATGTAGATATTTTTTTCTAAATATTTGGTCAAAGTTAGTAAGGTTTGACTTTTGACCAATCCTTAGGCACCTTATGTTTTGGGACAGAGCGAGGGAGTACAGACCTGGATTCTAGAATGGAAAAGAAGATCCAACAGTTAGCAATGTTTGGATTTGCGAGTGCTGATCCAACGGTCAATGTTCAAATAAGTTAATACCTACACTATTTAGTGGTGGTATGCATGGTATTGTAAGAGATAAGAGACAAGATAAAGGTAAGATAAGAAGTACTGTGAATGGCCGATCTAATGGTAGGTCTCATAGGAGCGAGGTGATTGAGAGTTAACACGATCGGTGGACGTACAAGTTACATCAAGAACCTCGTAAAAAATGAAAATTGCATCGAAGTCCATGCATTTTAGCGCAAGGACCTTGACATTGAGCAATGAAGTACTATGTGTTTTTAGGTTTGCGCATACTAGCGTTCATCATGTTAAAGACTATCAATAGATCGAATATTTCTCGATGCTAAGAATGGAAAAAAGATCCAACGGTTAGCAATGTTTGGATTTGCCAATCTTGATCCAACGGTTAATATGTTCAAAGTTAATCCCTACACTATGTAGTGGTATGGTAATGTAAGAGATATGAGACAAGATAAAAGATAAGATAAGAAGTATTACGAATGGCTGATCTTATGGTAGGTCTCGTAAGAGCGAGGTGCTTGAGAGTTAACATAGTGGGTAGAATTACAATTTACATCAAGGACCTCATAAAAAATGAAAATTGCATCCAAGTCCATGCATTTATCACAAGGACCCTAAAACCGAGTAATGAAGTAAAGTGTGTTTTGAGGTTTGGGCATACTAGTGTTCATCATGCTAAAGACTATCAATAGAATCTTTATAGATGCTAAGAATGGAAAAGAAGATCCAACGGTTAGCAATGTTTGGATTTGCTAGTCTTGAGATCCAACGGTCAATGTTCAAAATAAGTTAATCCCTACACTATGTAGTGGTGGTATATATGGTATTGTAAGAGATAAGAGACAATATAAAGATAAGAAGTATTGTGAATGGCCGATCTAATGGTAGGTCTCGTAAGAGCGAGGTGCTCGAGTGGTCGGTGGAAGTACAAGTTACATCAAGGACCTCATAAAAAATGAAAATTCCATCCAAGTCCGTGCATTTAGCACAAGGACCCTGAAACCGAGTAATAATGAAGTAATGTGTGTTTTGAGGTTTGCGCATACTAGTGTTCATCGTGCTAAAGACTATCAGTAGAATCTTTCTAGATGCTAAGAATGGAAAAGAATATCCAACGGTTAGCAATGTTTGGATTTGCCAGTATTGATCCAACGGTCAATGTTCAAAGTTAATCGGTTAGCAAAGTTTGACCTAATTTCATGAAACTGTGAGCAAAGTTTGACCTAATTTCATTAAATAGTTAGTATGCAAAATCTTAGCAAGAAGATGAACCTGTCATCAAAACTCTTGGTGGTTTCTGAAATATATTAATTGACCCTCCCCCCAATGGGTACCTCCAAGAGCTTTTTCGTGAAACTTTCAAAGCAACCTACAAATTACCTATGGTAGTCCAAAATTTACATAATTGGATAAATTGACATAAAATTATCCAAGTGGGTGAAGTTAGCTAGGAAATTTGAGAACTCATAAAACATGGCACATCGTAAGTGCATCGTGTTGGTCCACTATATATGTGTGAAAACTTGGCTTGTGGCATTCAGATCCATAGTCTTTGGAATTTCTTTAGAGGAAAGAACAATCTAGTCATCACTCGAAAAATTAAGAATGTTCTTTCCTAAGATAGTTGGAAACTCACACTGGCGGCATTGTCTACTACAAGAAGATGCACCTATATCTACCTCCAAAAAGACTTTTAAATCAAGAGGAATCTATTGCACTTACTTGTAGCTAAAGTTTCGCCTAGTTTTGTTAAACTGGCAAGATGCAAAATCTTAGCAAGAAGTTAAATTTGTCGTCAAAAATCTCATTGGATGGTTTCTCATATATTAATTATGAACCCCTGATGGATACCTTCAAAAGCTTTTTCATAAAACATTCATAGTAACCTACAATTTGCTTGTAGTAGTTCAAATTTGACCTATTTTTATAAATCAACAGAGGGTCATTCAAGTGGGTGAAGTTAGGTAGCGAGTTTGAGAATTCATAAAACACAGGAAATCATAAGTACAATATGTTGGTCCACTATATATATATATGTGTGTGTCAAAACTTGGCTTCTGGCATTTAGATCTATATTCTTCGAACTTCCTTTATGAGAGAGAATAATCTTGACATCACTCAAAGAATGGTCTTTCCTGATAATTGGAAACTCACACCAACGACATTGTTTACTACAAGAAGATGCACCCATATACCTCGGAAAAGACATTTAATTCAAGAGCAATCTATCGCGCTTACATGTAGCTCAATTCTGATTTAATTTTGTTAAATTGTCAAGATGAAACTCTTAGAAAGAAGTTGAACCTATCATCAAAGCTCATAGTGGTTTCTGATATAATAATTTACCCCTCCCCCGAAGGGTGCCTCCAAAAGCTTTTTCATGAAACTTTCAAAGCAACCTACAATTTACTTGTAGTTCAAATTCAACTTAATATAATTTCGATAAATCGGGATAAAGTCATTCAAGTTGGCAGAGTTAGATAGGAAGTTTGAAAGCACATAAAACATGGGTATCGTCAGTACAACATGTCGGTCCACTATATATATATGTCTGAAAACCTGGATTGTGGCATTCAGATCCATATTCTTCGGACTTTCTTGACGAAAAATAACAACCTCGCTTGTCATCTCTTGGAAAATTGAGAATTGAATGTTCTTTCCTGATAGTTCGAAACCCACACCGACGACATTTTTTACTGTATATTGTTGTTTTTCAATGAGTATACTATTTAATACTATATATAGTTGGTCAAACTTTGTAACGGTTGACTTTGACTAAACCTAATATGCTGAGGAATACTCCCTCCGTTTAGAAATATAAGACATTTTGGCTTTGTGAATCGAATGTATCTAGACGTCTTTTAGTGTATGGGTTCGTAGAGGTTAAGAGTGAAACTATACACTAAAATCTGTCTAGATATATTCATTTCACAAAGCTAAAACGTCTTATATTTCTGAACAGAGGGAGTATTAAATAAATGAAGTATAGGATAAGATTAGGAAAACAACATTTTTTTAGAACCCTCACAAGCTTTTTCTTAGCATCACAGATCTGAATATTACATTGACATTGATGATTAACCAAACTTCAAAAAGAGCAAACCCAAACACATACGGAGTAGTAGTACTACTACAACTTAACGACTTCTAGGGGGACTCTGCGGTCTTCTCAAACGACTTGGCAGCATCCTCCACGGGCAACTTCGCTGCGTCCTCTGCGGTACCATCGCCAAGCAGGGACTCGTGGATGCTGGGCACCATGCCGCTGTGCACGACGGTAATACCGGCCAGCAGCTTGCTGAGCTCCTCGTCGTGCATGACGTCGAGCATCACGTGCCTCGAGATGATGCGGATCTTCTTGCTATCCTTCGCGGCTTGACCAGCCAGCTCCAGCACCTTGGTGGTAAGGTACTCGAGAACGGCCGCGAGATAGATGGGCGCCCCGAAGCCTATGCGCTGGGAGTACCGACCCTCCTTCAGGTATCGCCCGATCCGGTCGACGGGGAAATGGAGCCCGGCCTTGATGGACCTCGACACTTGCTTCTTCCTGCGGCTCCCTGGTGTGAGCCTGCGACTTGGAGTGGCCAGAGCAGGATTTAGAAGCCGGCAACATGTCTTCTTTTTCTCCACGGCCTTTGTCGCTGCCACCTGGGTCTTCTTCTTCCCACGGGGAGCTCCGGTCTTCGGAGCCATAGCTGCACAGTCTAAGAGGAAGAAAGGTTAATTGTGGAGGGCTGGTGAAGGTGCCCAGGTCCCTTGTATTGAAACTTTAATAGCGCCGTCTTTACTCTTTTACAAGTATGAATTTTTAATAGGAGTACTACTAGTAAAAGGCTGTGTGCATGTTTCCTTATTTTATTTCACTTTTTTGAAACATGGTTAGATGTGTCAGCATGAAAATTCATACAAAGAAGTTGTATCTTTCAAAACAATAGTCGGTTTTCAGTATGACTGCGTGGGTACAATAATTAGTCTTACATAAATTTCTGAAAAATTTACAAGCAATCTATCACACACTTGTAGTTCAAAATTTACCGAATTTGGTTTTATAAAATGTCATTTAATTATGTGAAATTAGCTAGAAGGCCTGGAAATTCATGAAACTTGTTAACCATGAAACATACTCTATTTTGTGTGAAATTTAGTGTGTTGTGGCATTCAGAGACATACTCTTTGCCTTTTCTTTAACAAATAATTATATGTGGCACTTATAAAATAATTTAACAAAATTGTATACATAAAAGTTGAAAAGTCCAATTAACAACATTAGTATGCCATGCCAAGATGCATCCCGTCTACCCGAAATGGACACGACCTTTGTCATTATTTAACTTGAAACCCAAGTATGTATGTTAACACATCATTGGTCATATTGTGAAGAAGTGTTTTTAAACCTTGTCAAAATTCATGTTTATCATTTACGGAAGAGGATACCATACATAAGTGCTTAACATTTTTTATCGTTTTCTTTACTTTTCTTTAATTTATCCCAATAAATGGGACGAGTGATGCAGATATGCCTTGACATTGGTAACTTGGCTTAAAATGTGAACAATGTTCATACATGGTTATGACCATATTGTCTAGCAAGTTTTTTGAAAGTTATCCAAATCCATGTTTGTAGTTTTCGTCTAAACAAGCACAAATATAAGAGAACACCATTTAAGTTTCAACTATGTATCATTACCACCCCACCCCCTCCCGCAAAAAACATGTATCATGACACACATTGAAATAAGTATTTTCATATTGTACTAACATGCGGTGGAAATTATATATATTTTGCTAGAATACAGTGAGTGCACTATAAGCCAAATTATCCAGATGTACTTAATTACTAAAAACAAATATTATCACTTGGAAATTGAAAAGCATTTTCCTAAAAGTTTGGAACTCTCATTGACAACATTATTTACCAAAGCCAAGATGCTTCGTAGAACGAGATATAGTACACTGCCCACCTCTTCTCTGGATGCCATTTAATTTTGCACTCGGGCAGGCTTCTTCGATGGGTGCGGGAAGAGACCTCCTCGTCGTCATCCTCAGCCTCCTCCCCATCATCGTCCTCGGCCTCCTCCCTGTCATCGTCTTCGGCCTCCTCCTCAAGGTCTACCTCAGACTCCTCCTCTTCCCCAGTCTCATATTCCGTCTTATCGGAGTCGCTCAGCGTTGGTGGTGGTGTACCTTTGAAAAAGCGCTGCCAGTGGCTCTTCTTCATCAGAAGAGTCAGGTAGCCACGACAGCCATGGCCCGTCGACTGAGTCTGGGCTTCCAGGTCGAGTTTCGGGGCCTTTCTCATTTGTCAGGTCAATCGACATGTTCTGAAGAGAGTTGTCATATGACATTTTTGAAGGAAATAGAGAGCGATCAAGTTCTAAGCAACGGTGGGTTGGGTGTTTTGGGTGAAAGTAGGGGTGCGTACTATTGCAATTTATAATGTCTATTTATAGTCGTGCTTGTGTTTACCCTGAAAACTATCCCAAAATATCATAAATAGATTGTACCAGACTCGTCCCGTCAACAAAAAAAGGATTATACCAGACTTGTTTGTTCTTGATTTTTCTCGGCCCAGAGAATTCAGGAGGCACCCCGCTTTATCCAAAAATGAAGAGAATCATGCAGATCGTGCTGAATTACTCGGTGCCTCTTACTTCCTCCGTTAAAAATTAAGTATTTATAGTAATACATACTTATCTAGCTACAGTACTACTAGTATACGTATACTCTTAACAAAGTTGCATCACCGAACTTGATTGATGGTGGTATGGTGTGGGCCTCATCTTTTTCTGCACCGCTACATCTAAGACTAGAAGTATAATCATTGCGTGAAAGCTTACACGGGAAGGAAGGAGAAATGGAGAGGATAGTGGATGGATGGTGAGAGAGGGGCGAAGGAGAGAGAAACTCTACAACATAGTAGTATGTGTACTAGTACCGCGTGTCACGACCCATCGTAATACGTAAACTATTAGCCGAAGTTAGACAGGAACCATGATCAACTACATTATGTGTGAAACCATTGGCTTGTGGCATTCTGAACCATATTATTTGGACTTTCTTCACACACAAAATCACCATCCTCAGTTGGAAAATTGAAATTCGTTTTTTCCTAATTGTTGGAAACTCCCACATGCAACAATGCTTACTACGCCAAGATGCACTCATCTACCAAACTATCGTGGGAACTCCATCAAATTGTGAACTATGATGTCAATATGGGCTTGATGACCTTGGTCATTCGGGTTCAAATAAACCCAATAGTGTCCATACACATGGTAGGACAATATTGTGAAGCTATTTTTCCAAAACTTATCTGATCCCATGATTACAGTTTTCATGGCACGTGGTGCACAAGACATGATAGGACATCATGAGTAAAGCTTTTGTTTTTTGTTTTCGTTTATTCAATATGATCAATGTACAAAACGGGTTCAAAGTTGCCTTCCCTCCCGATGTTTGGCCGATCTTTTGGATAACCTTCCCTCCCGATGTTTGGAAAGCAAGTGAAAAATTCGAAAACCGGAAAAGTTTAAAATTTTGTGCCACCAAGGACCAAAGTGGTTTCCTTCCTATGTACTCCATATCCCTACTCCACACCAACGCGCGGCTGCCAAACATGCCAGAGACACAAACCTGCCATACCAAGGCACACGTGCGCAGCACCACGCTGTGGACGAGGGGAGAGAGATCAGCCGGACCGGTGCACGAGGGGAAAGGGGAGGAGAGATGGAGCATAGGGAAGGAGAGAGAAAACACACAATTTGTTTTGCGTGCATAGGTCCTGAAATTTACTACTAGTAGAGTGTACACTGTAAGGCCGCATGAGTACCTCGTGTCAGAAACCCATCCTAACTTTTCTCTGACATGGAACCGCCTTCAACTTCTCTTCGATGCTGCCCTCTTGCCCTGCCAACATTTTATTCTCTTAGCATGTACAGCGCGTGGACAGAGGTGACCATATGTCTAAGCAAAAAAATATACGTACTACTCCCGCATTGTGTAAAAAAGCACACCTTAATAAGGCTCATATAGTAAAAGTATGACATATTATCACTATATAAAATTATAATTGGTAAAGCACAAAAAATTATAAATTTTATCAACATCTATAAAGTATGGGTGTATATTTGGTCCTTGTACTTTGTATCATCATGTGTAGAAGTCAAATATTATTAGCTACCTAACACTTGAAATTTTTGGTAACATGGTCTAGAGAAACGAGGGAGAAGGTTCTAGTATGATCGAGAAGTGTGTTTTGAGAGGTTTATGCATAGTGCATTCATTGTGTTCAATACTATCAGTAGAATCTTCAAGATGCTAGAATGGAAAAGAAGATCCAGCGACTGGAAATGTTGGGATTCGCGAGTATTGATCCAACGGTCAATGTTCAAAGTTGTTTGTACACTATATAGTTGCTAGATCATGTAGAAGTCAACGATTATTAGCTACTAGTAAGTTGCACATGAGACTCAGATAGTAGACGTATGACATATCATCACTTTATACAATTATAATTGGTAAAGCACAAAAAATTATAAATTTGATCAACATCTATAAAGTATGGGTGTACATTTGGTCCTTGTAATTTGTATCATCATGCAGAAGTCAAAGATTATTAGCTACCTAACACATGACTTTTTATTGATAACATGGTCTAGAGAAACAAGGGAGAAGCTTCTAGTATGACGGAGAAGTGTGTTTTGAGGTTTGTGCATGGCATTCATTATGCCAAAGACTATCAATAGAATATTCTAGATGCTAGAATGGAAAAGAAGATCCAACGGCTAGAAATGCTGGGAGTCGCGAGTCTTGATCCAACGGTCAACATTCAATGTTATCCATACACTATATAGTTGTAAGATAATATAAGATAAGATCATGTAGACGTCAACGATTATTAGCTACGAGGGAGAAGATTCTAGTATGATGGAGAAGTGTGTTTTGAGGTTTGTGCATAGCATTCATTATGCTAAAGACTATCAATAGAAAATTCTAGATGCTAGAATGGAAAAGAAGATCCAACGACTGGAAATGTTGGGATTCACGAGTCTTGATCCAACGGTCAATATTCAAAGTTATTCGTACACTATATAGTGGTAAGATAAGATAAGATCGCACCGCCTTCAAGTCCTCTTCTGCGCTGATCTTGCGCTACTTCTTTTTGAAAGTCTTGCGCTAGCTCCCTCATATTCTCTACTTGTGTAGCAGAGTTGGCTAGGAAGTTTTAAAATTTGCAAAACATGGGAATATCGAGAATGTTCTTTCCTAAAGGTTGGCAAACTCACACCGATGGCATCGTTTACTAAAACAAGATGCACCCATCTACCTTCGGAAAAACAATTAATCGAAGAGCAATCTATCACGCTAACTTGTAGCTCAAATTTGACCTAATTTCGTTAAGTTGTCAACATGCAATTCTTAGCAAGAAGTTGAACGTGTTGTCAAAATTTCAGGACCTTTTATTTACTATATATATGCATGCAAAGAAAATTATGTTTTCTCTCTCCTTCTTCACTACCTCATCACCATCCACGCACACCCCTGTCGGCTAATCTCTCCCTCGTCCACAATGTGGTGCTGCCCACGTGCGTTGACCTACCTTGTCATTCCATTTCACACCATACACAGAGGAAGCACCAAGCAGATCCCCTGTCACGTTGGTTCGAAAGTGTGAGGAGCATTTTTTGTGTGAAGCGAGTATAGTAGTACGAAGGGTATGTCTCAGTTTCTCGCTTGAGAAGGACCCACCTGCTTTTCCTTGCTTAACTTTAGGGACATTTGTGCTAAATTTATGGACCTCTACATGTAATTTTCTCTTTTTTGAGGTCTTCGAACCATACCCCCACCAATCATGTCAAATTTTAACTACAAGTAAGCATGATAGATAGTTTCCTCTTAAAATTTTCCAAAAAACTTTTGAAGCTAATAAGGAATTTAGTACACGAAAACCACCAAAAAGTTTTTTCGAAAAATTTCCAAAGCAACCTCATACTTATAGTTCAAACTTGACCTAATTTCGATAAATTGGCACATAGTCTCATTCAAGTCGACAGAGTTAGCTAGGAATTTTTTAAATTTGCAAACCATGGGAAAATCAAGAATGTTCTTTCCTGATAGTTGGAAGCTCACACCAACGACATCGTTTAGTAAAAGAAGATGCACCCAGCATCTACGTTCGAAAAGACAATTATTCCAAGAGCTATCTATCAGGATTACTTGTAGCTAAAGTTTGACCTAATTCCAGTAAGTTTTCAATATGTAGAATCTTAGCAAGAAGTTGAACCTCTTGTAAAAAATTCAGGACCTTTACTATATACTAGTAAGTTGCACGTGCCTTGCACGTGATACTCGGATAGTAGACATACGACATATCTATATACAATTATAATTGGTAAAGCACAAAAAATATATAAATTTGATCAACATCTATAAAGTATGAGTGTATATATTTGGTTCTTATACTTTGTATCATCATGTAGAAGTAAAAGATTATTAGCTACCTAACACATGAAATTTTTGATAACATGGTCTAGAGAAACAAAGGAAAAGATTCTAGTATGATGGAGAAGTGTGTTTTGAGGTTGTGCATAGGATTCATTATGCCGAAGACTATCAATAGAATCTTCTAGATGATAGGATGGAAAAGAAGATCCAACGGCTCGAAAAGCTGGGATTCGTGAGTCTTCATCAGATGGTCAACATTCAAAGTTATTCATACACTATATAGTGGTTTGTAATGAAGACTATCAATAGAATCTTCAAGATGCTAGAATGGAAAAGAAGATCCAACAGCCAGAAATGTTGGGTCGCGAGTCTTGATCCAACGGTCAATATTCAAAGTTGTTTGTACACTATATAGTGGTAAGATCATGTAGAAGTCAACGATTATTAGCTACTACTAAGTTACACATGAGACTCGGATAGTAGACGTATGAAATATCATCATCACTATATACAATTATAATTGGTAAAGCACAAAAAGATATAAATTTGATCAACATCTATAAAGTATGGGTGTATATTTGGTCCTTGTACTTTGTATCATCATGTAGAAATCAAAGATTATTTAGCTACCTAACACATGAAATTTTTGATAAAATGGTCTAGAGAAACAAGGGAGAAGCTTCTAGTATGATGAACAAGTGTGTTTTGAGGTTTCTACATAGCATTCATTATCTCGAAGACTATCAATAGATTCTTCTAGAAGCTAGAATGGAAAAGAAGATCCAACGGCTAGAAACGCTGGGATTAGCGAGTCTTGATCCAACGGTCAACATTCAATGTTATTTGTACAATATATAGTGGTAAGATATGCACGCAAAACAAGTTGTGTTTTCTCTCTCCTTCATGCCTCATCACCATCCACACACAACCTGACCGGCTAACCTCTCCATCATCCACAACGTGGTGCTACCCACGTGCGTTAACCTACCTTGTTGTTACATTTCACACCCCGTGAAGAGGAAGCAGCAAGCACACCCCAGCATGCTCGTTCGAAGTGTGAGGACCCTTTCTTGTGTGTGTGAAGCAAGTACACTAGTACGAAGGGTATATGGCTATGTTGCTCTCTCGAGAAGGACCAGACTGCTTTTCCTTGCTTAACTTTAGAGCCCTTTATGCTAAATTTGTGGACCTCTATATAATTTTTTTTAGGTCTTCGATGCAAATCATACTTTCTCCCACCATCCATATCAAATTTTAACTACTAGTAAGCGCGATAGATAGATTCCTCTTAAAATGTCCCAACAAACTTTTGAAACACTAACCAGCAATTCAGTACATCGAAAACCACTGAAAGCTTTTTCGTAAAACTTCTAAAGCAATCTATAATTTACTTGTAGTTCAAATTTGACCTAATTTCGATAAATTGGCATAGAGTCTCATTCAAGTCGGCAGAGTTAGCTAGAAATTTTTAAAATTCACAAAACATGGGAAAATTGAGAATGTACTTTCCTGATAGTTGGAAACTCACACCTAGAACATCATTTACTAAAAGAAGATGCACCCATCTACCTTCGACAAGACAACTAATCCAAGAGCTATCTATCACACGCTTACTTCTATCTCAAGTTTGACCTAATATAATTTCGTTAAGTTGTCAAGATGTAGAATCTTAGCAAGAAGTTGAACCTATTGTCAAAATTTTGGGACCTTTACTATATATATGCACGCAAAACAAATTGTGTTTTCTCTCTCCTTTCCTACCTCATCACCATCCACACACACCCTGCTGGCCCGCTGATCTCTCGTCTACAACGTGGCGCTGCCCACGTGCATCGACATGCATTATTGTTCCATTTCACACCCTGCAAAGAGGAAGCACCAAGCACACCCCCAGCACACTGGTTCGAAAGTGTGAGGAGCGTTTTGTGTGTTTGTGTGTACCAAATACAATAGTATGAAGGGTATGGCTCAGTTTCTCGCTCGAGAAGGACCTGAGTGCTTTTCCTTGCTTAACTTTAGGGCCCTTTGTGCTAAGTTTATGGACCTCTATGTATTTTTCTCTTTTTTGAGGTCTTCGATGTAAACCATACTCCCACCGCCCATGTAAAATTTTAACTACAAGTAAGCACAATAGATAGATTGCTCTTAAAATTTTCCAAATACTTTTTAGGCTAACCAGGAATTCAGTAGTACATTGAAAGCTTTTTCTTAAAAACTCCCAGCTCATAGACAAAGTCTGCCACCATAGGTGAAAATAGAAGCTGACGTGACAAGAAAGTACTGTGCTAGGAAGTGACAAGTTTAATTTATTGCACAGGGGCGTGTTTTACACGCATTCACGCTTAGCCGGCGGACTCGATGCATCTGCTTCTTAGAGCAGAAGAAAAGAAAAAATCTCTTTCAAAGAGCGATTCTATCTTCCCCATCTTTGTTTAGTTTATCCCCACTCGCTGACGCCGCCTGGCCGCATCTCTGGCGCGTGCTTCACACATTTTACTCCCCATCTTGCACGTTGCATCACTCCCTCTAGGCCACCAGCCCTCTCCTCCAAAAACCACCAACAGCTCTACATAGATCCACCCTCGCCCCCAATCCGCCTAGGGGATGGCGGATTCGAGGTGCGACCCGTGGCACTACGGCTGGAGCAAGGTCGGCGACGATGTCTTCAACGAAATCACTATGCGTCTGGTCACTATCAGCGCCATTAGGCTGGCCGCATGCTCCAAGGAGCTGTACCGCCAGGTCGCCGGCAGAAAAGGTAGTAGGTGCCCCAACAACCGCTGTTGTTCATTGGTCTCCTACAATGACGTCTACGAGCACAAGATCAAGTGCTGCTACGCCCCGTGCGCAGCCTGCACGGAGCAAGGATGAGAGTTCGTCAACCGGCCATTGACTTTGCACGAGCTCTTTGACCACTTGAAACTTGTCCACAAGATGTACTATTTGCCCCAAGTGACCTACTCCAACAAGTACTAGTACCCGACTAAACGGGTGCATGCATCAGAGCTGTGCAGAAATTCAACTTGGTCCCTAATCCTTCTTGGACTTTCTACCAAAATCTCGAGGTAAATTGGGTTCCTCGATCCGACACTATGGTCTTGGGGGTTCCATGCAAACTGATGATACTAGCAATATACACCTCTGCTAGCTTCAAACTCTAGTAGGTTGTCTTGACAGGTATAAAATGGGCTACCTTGGACAGTCTATCAACTATGACCCAGATTGAGTCATTTCCCCTACTAGAAGTAGGCAAACCAGTGATAAATTCCATTCCGACGGAATCCCATTTCTATTTAGGAATCTGCAATGGTTGCAACAGTCCTGCAGGTCTCTGATGTTCCGCTTTGACTCTTTGATAGATGTCACACTTGGCGATGTAGCTTCCGATTTCTCTCTTCATCTTGTGCCACCAAAATTGCTCCTTCAAATCTTGATACATCTTCGTTCCTCCGGGGTGGATAGAATAAAGAGTATCATGACCTTCTTGCATGATAAGTTGCTTCAGCGCCGAATCTGCTAGCACACAGATATGTCCTTTGTACCACGGAACTCCTTCTTCGTCTTCGGTGAATCCGGGCACCTTTCTTGTACTAATACGATGCTTGATTCCATCGATAGTTGCATTTCCCTTCTAGGCTTCCTTGATTTGACTAATCAAAGTGGGTTGCAGTTCAATGCTATCTACAAATCCTTTGCTAACTAGCTCAGTTCTAAACTGCTCGAACTTCTCATGCAAACTTGGTTGCTTCTCCTTGATCATGGTGTTTAACCTACACAGCAATCTGCTAAAAGCATCCACTACCACATTGGCTTTATCGGGGTGACAGTGAATGTCAAGGTCATAATCCTTGATTAACTCCATCCATCTCCTTTGCCTCATATTCAGCTCCTTCTGAGTGAAAATATACTTCAAGCTCTTGTGATCTGAATAAATTTCACAACGATTACCCATAAGGTAATGACGCCATGTCTTCAAAGCTAAAACTACAGCTGCTAACTCAAGATCATGGGTGGGGTAGTTTTGCTCATGCTGCTTCAGTTGCCGAGATAGATATGCTATGACTTTGCCTTCTTGCATCAACACACATCCGAGACCAATCTTGGATGCATCACAATACAAATCAAACGGCTTCTTGATATCTGGCATGATCAATATTGTGGGTGAAATCAATCTCTTCTTGAGCTCTTTGAAACTTGCTTCACTTTTGTTGGTCCATTCAAACTTCTTGTCCTTCTTCAACAATTGGGTCATTGGTCTTGCGATGCTCGAAAATCCTTCCAGGAACTTGCAGTAATATACCGCTAATCCGAGAAATGCACGGACTTGGGTTTGAGTGGTTGGGTCTTCCCATTTTTCAACATCTTTGATCTTGGCGGGATCAATAGCGACTCCTCCGGCCGACACAATATGTCCGAGGAATCTTACTTCTTTCAGCCAAAACTCACATTTGCTGAACTTGGCATACAACTAATGATCTCTAAGGGTTTCAAGGATGATTCTCAAATGTTGCTCATGGTCTTCTTCTGACTTGGAGTAGATAAGAATATCATCGATAAACACAACAACAAACTTATCAAAAAATTCATAAAGATCTTATTCATGAGATTCATGAAATAAGCAGGAGCATTGGTTAATCCAAAAGATCTTATTCATGAGATTCATGAAATAAGCGGGTGAAATCATTCAGCTTCTGATAATCTGTGCACAAACGGTTGCCTCCATCTTTCTTTTCAACAAACTACACGAGCGATCTCCATGGCGATGCGCTTGGTTGAATCAAGCCTTTCTCCAGCATAGCATCCAGTTGCTTCTTCAGTTCCACTAACTTTGATGGGTTCATGCTATAGGGTCTCTGAGCTATGGGTCCGGTTCCAGGAATTAGTTCAATAATGAACTCAATATCCCGATCTAGGGGTATACCGAGCAATTCATCTAGGAATACATCGGGGTATTCACAGACTACTCTGACTTGGTCTATGGTGGGTAGGGCTAGACTCTTGTTGCATTTGAATTGACGGGGCAAGGTTTCAGATATATGCTCTACTGATACTCCAATGCTACTGTCATGGTGATGGATTTCTTGGCATAGTCGATCAATCCTTTATGCTTCGACATCCAATCCATTCCTAGTACTACTTCCAAACCTTTGGTTCCAAGTACTATCCCATGTATTCTGATAGGCACAGCCTTGCAAATTTTTCTAGCTTTGGTGGTTGACCCAAGTATTTGAACTATCATAACATGCTTCAAGTTGGTTGGGTGAATCTTATTAGTACATGCAAATTCTTCGGTGACAAACGAGTGTGATGCTCCAGAATCAAACAACACTCTTGCTAATACTGAGTTAATAGAAAACATACCCAGCATGACATCAGGCGCTTCTTGGGCTTCTTCGGTGTTCATGTCGAAGAGACGGCCGTTGCGGTTGTGCGGGTTCCCTGGGGTGAATCATCTTCCGGGCAGAACACGGCACTGCTGCTGAGCAAGGGCATTCACATTGGCAGTGGCGGCAATCTTCTTGGGACACTCATTGGAGTAGTGACCCTTTACTCCACACTCAAAACAAGTAAACTGAGACTTGTCTTTTGCTACAACAGGCCCAGCATTGCTTCTAGTCCTTGGGGCAGTATTGTTTTTATTGTTGTTGGACTTGGGCGATGCATGGTTGAAGTTGTTGGAGTTGCCGGGGTGGTTGTTATTATTCCCTCCGGTCTTCACATTTCCTCCACTACGTTTGGGGTAGCTTGGACGAGACATTGGGGGTCTATTGTTCCGTGGGGCATATCCAGCAGACGGGTTAGGGCGATACTTCTGGGCACTGTGGGACCCACCTTGGTTCATCATCCGACGTTTGCGGTTGTCATTTGCTTGGTTGATCTTCCCTTCCATCTAGATGGCAGAGTCGACTAGCTTTTCGAGATCATCAAAATGGATGTAGACTAGCACTGTCTGCATCTCATCATGCAGTCCATTCAGGAATATCTCCTTCTTCTTGGCTTCAGTGTTGATCTCATCTGGTGCATACCTGGCAAGGGACAAGAATCTGTCATGGTACTCCACTATAGTCATTCTGCCTTGCTTTAGTTCTCTGAATTCATCTCTCATTCTGTTGACTAAACCCTGTGGCACATGGGTGCGGTTGAACTTGACCTTGAAAGCTTCCCACGTCATCACTTGACCGTGGTTCATCGTGCGGGTGATGTTCCACCATGCTCTTGCATCTCCTGCCAGATAGTGGGTGGCAAACAAAACTTTCTTGTTGGCATCCACTCCTGCGATTTCTAAGTTAGTCTCCATGGTCTGTAACCAATCATCAGCATCCAGCGGGTCTTCAGACTTGCTAAAGATAGGGGGACTGGTATTCTGGAAGTTTTTGAGTTTGGATTCATGATGATCCTGATTTCCATGGCCTTGATTATTGTGGACCATTTGGGCGATCTATTGCAGGGTGGCTAGGTTGGCTTGGCGCTCTGCCCTACTAGCTTCACGGTCTGAAACTAGCATCTGCAGAATCTGTAGCATCGGGTCTTGCGATGAGCTGCTCCCTCCTTGGTTTCCACGAGTCATCTGAAGATTGAGATAGATAAAGGGGTAAGAGGGAAAGTTTTAAGGTTCACGGTTTTGGTTTCAAAGCTAAAACTTTGATTTTGAACTCAGGTTTTGAAAACTAACTTCTTCTCATTCATTCATTCAATCAAAGCACACGATACAAACACACACACCACAACATGAAAGGAAAAAACAGATGGTTTTAAGAACCATTCTGCAAGCTAAGATACAATGGGACCGATACTTCTCACTCCTACGATAGTGCTCTAGTGCATCTACTCATCATCGATGAAGTCGGAGTCATCATCATCGGTGTAGAAGTCCATGGTGTCATCCTCCAGATAGTGATTGTCATCACTGAGGTATGAGTGAATATCCCCCTGGATGTCTTCACCTTCTTCTTATTTTGCTGCAAGCTGAGCTTCTTCCTCCTAGATGGTCTTCTCGAGGTCGGCCACCTTCTTGCGAAGACGAGCGATGGTGCTATCCTACTTCTCGCGTTGCCGGCGAAGGGACTGACGATCCTTGATGAGCAGTGGCCTTCTGAAAGAACATTTCATGTTTTCCTATGTTTTGTGTGTGAGATAACAATACTGTGGAGATCATTCATGTGCGCTAAGTGTTTAGGAAGATTTGAGGGGGGGCGGATAATCCGACCACCAAGGGCCGGATAATCCGGCCTACCACATCGCTCAAAGGAAGCCAAGGCACGTCGCTCCGTATCCGGTCGGATTTTCTCCCGCAAAATCCGAACTGGGGTGGTTTTTCCTTCCCAGGCCGGATAATCCGGCTGTCGCATGGGCCGGATAATCCGGCCCCCAGTTTTCGAGCAAAAGGATCCAAGGCGCGTCGCTCGGTATCCGGTCGGATTTTCTCCCGGAAAATCCGAACTAGGGCGGTTTTTCCTCCCCAGGCCGGATAATCCGGCCCTCACATAGGACCGGATAATCCGGCCCCCAGAAGTTGATCAAGGGCAAGGTCGGTGCGACGCTCTGATAGGGGGCGGATTATCTGCCGGATATTCCGAGTCTGGGGCGGTGTTTTCCCCAGACCGGATAATCCGGCCCTCACTTGGGCCGGATAATCCGGGCCCCAAAGTGTCCAACGGTTGGTTTCTGAAGGGGGTATAAATACCCCTTCTTCCCCATCGTTCAGAACTCTTGATTCATTCGAAATTGTCCAGACATTGTGCAAGAGCTCTCATTCTCGATCTCCCACTTCAACCACCCGAAGGTCTTGATCTTTGGGGGAATTGAAGGAGGAGAAGTTCATCACCATCATCAAGAATCAAGCGCTTCAACTCCTCTCCATTCACTTGGAGAAATCCATGATCTAGTATTCTTGTCAATACCTAGATCTTGTTAATTGTATTTGATAACTTAGTTCTTGTGGCAGCTTGTTGTCATTTCAGGAGCCTCCAAGTTGTTGTGGAGTTGTTGCCCCGCTAGTTGTGTAAAGGCGGCGATGCCCGCCTCGAAGGGTACCTATAGTGGAAAGGTGGATCAGGCCTTTGGTGGTGAGATACATCGGAGTACAGGGTGAGGCCTATTGTGGCATGGTGGTCTTAGTACCGCCCACCCCTCCAACACAGACATACTTCCCTTAACAAGGAAGGAACTTCGGTCAAACAAATCCTGTGTCTCCATGTGCTTCACTTCGGTTTACCCGTTCCTATTCCACTCACTCTTTACTCGCTAGTAGATAGGTTTGCATATAGGGAAAATTCCACCTAATAGTTTATCTAGAGAATTTATCCTTTGTGCTAAGCCTAAAATTGAAAAGGTATTAAAAATGGTGTAGCACCTTGAGACATTGCAAATGTATCTATAATTTTTGATGTTCCATGCTTGGTTTTATCTACTTTCTTATGTTTTGTTCCAACTTTGGAGTACTTTTCATATGATTTCTTGGACTAACCTATTAACAAGTGACATAGTGCCAGTTGCCTATTTTCTGCTGTTTTTGGTTCCAGGAAGTCAGAAAATGAATATTCTCGGAATTGGACCGGACAAAAGCCAAAGTCGATATTTTGCCGGAAGACTCACGGAGCCAGAAGACGAGACGGAGAGGGGCCACAGGGTGCCCACACCATATGGTGGCGCGGGCTAGCCCTGGCCACGCCACCAGGTGGTGTGGGCCCCCTGGCCGCCCACCGACCTTGCCTCTTCGCCTATAATAAGCCTCCCGATCCATAAACCCTAAGTCATCAAGCCTCCAGCCACGAAAAGTTCCACAGTGCCGCCACGACTAAAGGGGAGATTCGGGGGACAGAAAGTCTCTACTCCGGCACCCTGCCGGGATGCGGAAGTGCCCCCGGAGCCATATCCATCGATCTCCACCACCATCTCCATCGCCATTGCTGATTCCCATGATGAGGAGGGAGTTATGTGTTCTACCGGTAGCTATGTGTTCATCTCTCTCTCTATGCGTGATCATATTGTGATCATGAGCTTTGTAATCTAGTATATCTACCTTGCTACTCAAGTTCTTTAATAGATCTCTGCTCTCCCCATGTGTGTGAAAGTGACAGCATGCACACCATGGTGGCACTTAGGCTAGAGAATACAAATACTTGTTATGAGTTATATTTGGAGTTGGATGTCTTTATGAAATTTTGGTGTTTGTTGGACTCATCTAGTGCTCAAGGTGACAGTGTGGGGTTATCTAGATGGGAAAGGCTTACTTTGAGGTGTGCTGTTATAGCCCTACCATGGATTAGAGTGTCCAACCGGAGAGTAGTTAAGAGTAGTATCATAAAGAGAAGATACTTATATGAGAGTGTTCACTAGTGAAAGTATGATCCCTAGGCCATGTTTCTAAGCATTGATACACCGTTTGCAATTAGATCTATTACATGGTTGCTTCCTTCCTTCTTTAATTCGGTCTCCCGTTAGTCTTTTCCAAGCCATCAAGTAATTTTCTATCACCGTTACCACTTATAATTATCCATACCACTTGTATTTCACTACCTCTTCGCCGAACTAGTGCACCTATACACGTGACAAGTGTATTGGGTGTGTTGGGTTCACAAGAGACTTCTTGTATCTTGATCGCAGGGTTGCTTGAGAGGGGATACTTTTGACCACTTCCTCCCTAAGTTCGATAAACCTGGGGTAATCCACTTAAGGGAAAACTTGTTGCTGTTCTACAAACCTCTGCACTTGGAGGCCCAACAACTGTCTATAAGAATAGAAGTGCGTAGACATCAAGCTATTTTCCGGCGCCGTTGCCAGAGAGTCAAGGACATCTTCACAAGGGGAGTCCCTCTATAACAACGTCAGACCCTACACTCTAAGTTCAAGCCTGGATGAACCAAAAGTGGTTAAAGTAGTACAGCGGGGGCGCAGGGCCACCCACGTGTAGGCCCGTCGGCCGTCCTAACCACTTCCAAGAACATCGGGACAAGAGCGAGCGGCGTAGGAAACATGCGAAGAGATCAAATACATACACAAGTGAGTATGTATGCAAGCTACCTTACAACAGTACTCAGAGCCATTCCATCTAAAAGAAATAGAAATATTGCAACGCCATACGCCAAGATCCAAATATCCTAGATAGAGATAATAGTGTAGGATAGCTCCTCATACATCAATCAACAGAGTATCAAGCGGAAGCGGGAAACAAGATCCGAGTACGGACAAGAAGCAAATTGGCATAAGATGCCACATAAATAAGCACATCCCGCCCACAGATCTCACGGATCCCCATCCCCGGAATCTCTACACTGACTGATCGTTGCCAACATCATCTGTCACCTCAACCCAGTATCCATCTTGCGAGTACACCTGTTCATCTGAATCAAACAATTTATCGTGTGAGACCCTAGGGGTACTCAGCAAGTCTTTATGCCTCTAAAGGGGACATAACCTGGGGTGACGCAATTGCAGCAAAAGATAATAGCTAACAAGTCTATAGTTACTTGCTAGCCATCTGCCTAACCAATAATAGACGGATGTCCGTTAATTAGGAACAACAGTTATAACAGTATAAAATAACAGATCCATCCTCCTTCTCGCTTACCAACGAGAAAGCGGACGAACAACCCATCTGTTGGCAGTTTTATTAACCATTCCATGATTATTGCACTATTTACTAGCCAGGTATTTAGTCAATTAAAAGCGGTACTTTAGTTATACTTGTCTATGGTCGAGAAACTGTGCTCCAAGTCATCCATAATCGCGGACATGGCTTTCAGAAAGATTTACCCTGCAGGGGTGCACAAATAGCAACACACACACGATCGACCTCGGAAAAACCAAATCAAAACCCAACGAGGCTTTCACGACAAAGCAATCACAGGATTCATAAAATATTTCAGGGGGCTACCCCAATAAGCTACCTGCAACGAAGTTGGCCAACTCCGAGACAGACCCAGGGTTTGCAAGAACGGTTGTAAACAACTGGGACCCCGAAAATGTGACTGGGCTTGTCGATACCATGAAATCGTGACGTGATCCCTAAACAGTACAGGTGCTCTACGCACAATCTTAAATAAAGCAGTAAAGCATGGCATAAGTACAGGATAGTAGTAAAGCCCCAAACTACTTTGTGGCCCTAAGAAATAAAGTACAAATCAAGCTCTGGCAAAGGGGGATTCATAGAGTCTCCCGTATGTGGATAGTGCGAATAGTCAAGGAACAGGAATCAAGTACTCGGGGTCCTACGGGACACAAGTGGACATAAAAACAAAATGACAGATATTGCCCACCGGTGCCTCTTTCATTAGTTATCCCATTACTACTCAGGTTAAGTTGTTTAGGTACCTCGTTATCCATTAGACACTCACATACCCTACACATGTTGTTCTACGACTCGCATGGCTCAAACAACTTATGTAGTAATGGCTCATAGGATGGAGGAACAAGCTTCAGTGGGGTTTAAAAGTAAAGGCTATGCAGTACTTGGGATTCAATTTAATGCAACCGCGACTCCATGATGCAAGAATAAGATAGAGGCAATAGGTGCTATATGTATGCAAGCATGTGGTAGGGCTTGCCTGGCAGCTCAGTTGAAGCGAGAGATGGATCTGGGTAGTACTCCTGGGATTCCTGATATTTCCCCTGCTCGGCGTCTATTCGAAAGAACAACCAAACAAAAAAGGGCCAACATAAATAAAGTGCACAAGCATATAAATAAAATGCGACAAGCAAACAAGCATGCCATGATGAATGATGCACAATTACATGGCAATAAAGTAGCATGGCAAGGGTAAGGTGTGGGGACAATAATAAATCATTTTATTAATTATTTGGTCATGTTTTATTGCCATAAACAGTTCTGATTTTTAATAATGACGTGATGCATGCTTCAAAACAGAACATGGAATGCATAAACGGAACGGGCTCGTCGCGCTGATCGATTTAGACATATTATTTGCCGAAATTGGAGTTATAGAATTAAAGTTATTAATTAATTAAGAAAAGGCATTTTTATTGGAATTAAACAATTTCGAAAATTTAAAATAGACAACCATTATTTTGAATGGCATATTTGAATTCCTCACATTTTTCTGATTCAAAAACATATATTATTTGTCAAATTTGGAATTACCAATTAAAAGTTATTAATTTCTGGATTTAAAATCATATTTAACAATTTCTGAAATCATTTTTATTAAACAGAAAAACCCAGAGACTTTTTATACACAACAGAAGCCAGCCAACGTCGCCGACAGGTGGGGCCTGCGATGAGCTGGCGAAACTGCGCGCGTCACAGGTTTTTCTCACCGAGGGGTTATCCAGCCTGGGCGGTTGACAGGTGGGGCCGGCGGTGTGCGGGGCCACACACGGGCGCGCGAACGGGGCGCAGCTACGTGGCACAGACGGGGATGGCGGGTTGAGGAACCAAAAGCCGGGGTACCTTTTTATAAAAATGACACGGCGCATGACATGTAGGCCTGGATGGAGCGCGGGTTGAGGAAAACAAAAGGGCAGGGGGGCATTCGCAAAAGGGGCTCAGCTACTGTTTTTCTTCCATCGGCTTTCTCTGACGAAACTGATGGCGCGGGGAAACAGAGCGCGGCGGGGGATCGACCCCGCGACGCAGCGCACGCGCAGGCGGCTGCTACCGCTGCGGTGGTGCGGAGGTTGGTGCTAGGCAACGGCTGCGTGGCCAGAAGAGACTGTGGCGAGGCGACGGCGGGTAGACGAACACGAGCGTGGTGTGCCGCAAGTGCTCGACAGATCGATCAGCGCGTACAGGAAGCGGATCGGCAAGAGGAGGTGTCTAGGAGGGTCGGATGCTCACCGGGAGTGGTTCGGTGGCAGCGGATCGGCCTAGGACGCAGAGGAACGCCGGCGGAGCTGACGACCCAAGGCTAGGGTTTCTTGTCAGCGTGATGAGGTGCAGCGTGTACCGGCCGCCTCCTCCTCGCTGCTGTGTATGGGGATGGTCCAGAGGGTCTCCTCGGTCTTCCTCGACAAGCCAAGCACCACGCCCGCTGCCGTGTACAAGGTAGCCGAGAAGACGCTGACGGTGAGGTTGATGGGGATGGGAGAGAGAGAGGGTAGCAGGCAGATGGGGAAGGACTGCAGCGACAGGGCCCTTGGGATCTGGAGCGACGCCAGGCAGAGAGGAGGGGTAGATAAAAGGCCAAGGGTGTGGTGCACATGGGGGTCAGGGTGGAAAAGGTGGTGGTGGCCACCCTCTCTTCTCCCTTTGCTCACGTGCTGGCACGGCTCGGGAGGGGCCGAGGTCTGCAGCTGGGGCCAGAGGGGCACGACACAAGGTGGCTCGGGTGGGGGCCTGGCTTGGTGGCGAGAGAGAAGAACAGAGAGAGGAGGTGAGGGCTCGGCTAGGGTTTGGTGTAGCCAAGGTGTAGCTAGGTTGGGGGTTTGGGTCGGGTCAGGTAGAAGGGCTGGGGTTGAGGCTGGTGGTGGATTCGGTTTGGGGAGAGGGGAGGGGTGAGGTGAGTGTAGCTAGGGTTTAGCTAGAAAAGATAGAGGGGAGGAAGAGAAAAATGGCACATGTATGCACACATGCATGTGTAGATGATGGACAAGGTAGGAGGGATAGATGGGGGAGCTAGAGTTTGGAGAGGATATAAAACACCAAAGGAGTTTGAATTAAGAAAAAGGGAGAAACCAAAAAGGACCAAAGGAGAGAGAGAGAGGTGGAAGAAAAGATGATCTTGCATGTGGCATTCTCTCATGTACAGGATAATATTGGGTGAAAACAAAATATGTATCCCATGTATGCTTGACAAAGAGAATCCACTAAAAGAGTTGCAAGGTGGAAGAGAAGAGAAAAATAAGCATTTATTTGGTTCATTTGTTTCAATGGAGTTCAAACAAACTCCACCCAAATATTCCAAAAGAAACCAAAATAGAATAACAAGAGAGAGGCCTTGCATGGGCCATGCATGAAGAATAATTGCCACATCCTTTAGTTGTGAAAACAACTACATATACATATGGGCACCTATTACACCCATGCACAACCATACTTGATTAAAGGCCACACCATAAGCTACAAGCTTGATAAAATGTGGTAAGGGTATATTTAAGCATCATTGAATATAATAGGCCATGCTAGTGTGTATGTCCCACTAGAAGATCATTTGGCCACAATTATATTTAAACAATGCTCAATTATTCCCAAAACAAACCATATGGAAGATAGAACAAGTGAAATTAACCACATGCATGCAAAGGTGGCCATGTGGCTCTCCACATATCAACAATGTGAAAACAACATGAGGCATATATGGGAGCATGTGGAATTAGAAG
Organism: Avena eriantha; assembly: GCA_910589775.1. Taxonomy (NCBI): domain Eukaryota; kingdom Viridiplantae; phylum Streptophyta; class Magnoliopsida; order Poales; family Poaceae; genus Avena; species Avena eriantha. The sequence goes on along the minus strand of OU342740.1, from coordinate 436,664,348 downwards.
TGGATCCATCCCAACCCACATGAGCTAGAGGTAAACCTAAATAAAATGCAAAGCTCACATATAGTTGGATGGTGGAATTATGGGGTGGTGACAAGAAAAGGTGGTGGAGTTAAATAAAAGATATGCCCCCAACTCAACCTGGGCATCAAGCATTTATCAAGAACCAAATACAATATATCAAGAGGCAAATACAATTAATAGTGCATATGAGATAAGAACCAAATGAAAAGGGTTTTATATGATGCTCAAATCCAATGTGGCATGATGAAATGAGCATGATATAATTATGATGCAACAATTATATGAAGGAAGTAGCATTTTATTATTATACCATGTAGCATTACAGATGTTAGACAGATGGGATGCTACAACTCTCCCCCACTAAACAGGAATCTCGCCCCGAGATTCGAGGAAGAAGAAGAAGACACGAAGAGGGTAGGCTACTTGGCACAGAGCTCTTCCTCGTGTTCCCAAGTGGCTTCATCAACGGAATGGTGCGACCACTGCACCTTGCAGAACTTGATAGACTTGTTGCGAGTCTTTCTTTCTTCGACTTCTAGGATTTTTGTGGGGTGTTCTTGATAAGACAGATCTTCTTGGAGATTGATGAGTTCATGGTCCACTGTCCAGCCGGGATCCTTGAAGCACTTCTTGAGTTGAGAGATATGGAAAACATAATGGACCTTGAGTTTTTCAGGGAGCTCAAGAGCATAAGCAACTTCTCCTCTTCTTCCATGAATTTTGAAAGGACCGGTGTATCTAGGGGCCAGCTTTCCTTTGATACCAAACCGGTGCGTGCCTCTCATGGGAGTGACACGAAGGTAAACGAGATCACCAGGGACATACTCCATGTTCGTGTGCTTTCTGTCATAGTTGCTCTTCTGGCGACTTTGAGCAACCTTCAGGTTTTAGAGAATGATGTGAACCTTCTCCTCCGCTTGAGTTACAATGTCGGGGCCAAACAATGTTCTTTCACCTGCGCCCGACCAACCAATCGGAGTTCTGCACTTGCGTCCATAGAGAACCTCAAATGGTGCCATCTTTAGACTCTTTTGGAAGCTGTTGTTGTAAGAGAACTCAGCATAAGGAAGGCATTCCTCCCATTTCATGCCGAAACGGATGACGCAAGCACGAAGCATATCTTCCAGAATCTGATTGATCCTTTCAACTTGTCCTTGCGACTGAGGGTGATAGGCAGTGCTGAAGTTCAACTTTGTTCCCAAAGCATTTTGGAAACTTCCCCAGAACTTGGAAGTGAAGATGCTTCCCCGGTCTGAGCTGATCTCAAGGGGAACCCCATACAGAGAGACAATTCTGTTGATATAGAGCTCCGCCAACTGAATTGCAGAAATTGTTTCCTTGACGGGAAAGAAGTGAGCCACTTTAGAAAGTCTGTCGATGACAACAAAGATTGCATTGTTGCCCTTCTGCGACCTAGGAAACCCAGTTATGAAGTCCATATCTACTTTCTCCCATTTCCATTCTGGAGGCTTCAATGGCTGTAGAAGACCGGAAGGTTTCTGATGGATAGCTTTAACTCTGCGGCAGACATCACACTCCGAGACATACTTGGCACAATATCGTTTCAATCCAAGCCACCAATACTGTGTTTTCAAGTCCTTGTACATCTTAGTGCTGCCAGGGTGGATAGAAAGAACAGAATCATGAGCTTCTTTAAGAACTTGCTCTCTCATACCCGGATACTTCGGAACGAACATCCAGTGCTCAAAGAATAGAGTGCCTTGGTTGTCAAGGTGGAAAGGTTCATACTTCGGAAGCTGAATCTTGGAGATGATGTTTTTAGTGTAAGGGTCACCAAGTTGTATGGAGCGAACTTTTTCTTCCAAGAGAGGGGTTGCCAGAAGATTCAGAAGATACCCTTGATCCACAATTTCAAGGTTGAGCTGGTGGAATTCCTCGCACAAGAGAGGCTGTTGTTCTTCCACCATGAGGTTGTTGACATAAGCTTTTCGGCTGAGAGCATCGGCCATGACATTTGCTTTGCCAGGAGTGTAGTTGATGGTCAAATCGAAATAATTAATTGCTTCAATCCACCTTATCTGACGAAGGTTGAGATCAGGTTGTGTGAAGATATACTTCAGACTCTTGTGATCAGAGAAGATCTCACAACGGTTGCCAAGCAAGTAGTGCCTCCATACTTTCAAAGCAAAGACAACTGCTGCGAGTTCTAGGTCATGTGTAGGATAGTTGATCTCATGCGTCTTCAACTAAAAAGAGGCATAAGCAACAACTTGCTTTTCTTGCATGAGGACCGCACCCAATCCTTGCAAGGAGGCGTCACAGAATATCTGGAAAGGCTTTGATGTATCTGGAGGAATCAAGACTGGTGTGGAAGTGAGCTTCTCTTTGAGTGTTTCAAAACTAGCTTGACATGTAGGAGACCAAAGGTATTTCTTGCCTTTCTTGAGGAGATCGATAAGAGGCTTCGCAATCTTCAAGAAGTTCTGAACGAAGCGACGGCAGTAACTAGCCGAACCAAGGAAAATCCGGACTTCTTTGACATTTTTGGGTGGAAGCCACTCGCCAATTGTCCGAACAGTTTCTGGGTTGACGGCAATGCCCTTAGCAGAGATGACGTGACCAAGATAGGTGACTTTAGGCAGCCAGAACTCACACTTGGAGAACTTTGCATACAGGTGGTTCTCACGAAGCTTGTTTAGGACACACCGAAGGTGTTCTTCATGTTCTTCCTTTGACTTAGAATAGACTAGAATGTCATCCAGATAGACCATGACGAACTTATCAAGATACTCCATGAAAACCGAGTTCATAAGCCTCGAGAAGGTGGCAGGTGCATTGGTGAGACCGAAAGAGATGACCGTGTACTCATACAGGCCATAGCGGGTGGTGAAAGCTGTTTTGGGAACATCTTCCTTACGAATCTTGATTTGATGATATCCACTTCTCAAGTCGAGCTTAGAGAATACCACAGCTCCAACTAGTTGGTCGAAGAGATCATTAATCCACGGAAGGGGATATTTATTCTTGATTATTTTTTCATTGAGAGCCCGATAGTCAACACAAAGTCTATCAGTGCGATCTAGCTTCTTCACAAAGATGGTTGGGCTACCCCAAGAAGACGTACTGTGCTCAATGAAACCCAACTTCTCTTGTTCATCAAGCTGACGTTTGAGTTCAGCCAACTCAGCAGGACCCATTTTATAAGGCCGCTTGGAGATAGGAGCGGTTCCAGGTTCAAGCTCAATCACAAACTCGACCACTCGGTCAGGAGGCATACCTGGTAACTCTTCAGGGAAAACATCTAGGAACTCACAGACCACCGGAACACTCTGAATAGTCTCCATAGCATCATCATTCAGAGCCACCAAAGAGAAAAGTTGAATTGCAGGAGTCAAACTTGGAGAATAGACTATATGGCCTTCAGGAATTTTCAGAGAAACCGAGCGTTCAGCACAATCAATCACAGTTGCATTTGCCGTTAACCAATCCATGCCCAAGATGACATCGATATCTGAATTGCCCAATTCAATGAGGGATGCCAGAAATTTTTTGTTGCCAATTTCAATTTGATTCCCATGGCTTATTTGAGAAGCCTTCATAGTTGTCCCCGGTGATTGCACCCTAAGAACCTTGGTCAAGGATTGAAGCGGAAGACCTTGTTCCTGAGAGACCTTTGAGACACAAATGAATGCGATGCACCAGTATCGAATAACACTCGTGCAGAAACTGAGTTAATAGAAAGTGTACCCAACACAACTCTAGGTGCATGTTCAGCTTGAGCGACGTTGACACAGTTGGCATGAGCAACAGTGGACCCGGGCTTGGTGTTGATGTTGAGAGCCCGCGGTGGAGGTGCACGAACCATAGAAGAACTTGCTGCAGGTCTTGGAGGTGGTGGAGGAAGAGCTTTGTTGTTCATTGGACAACTCCAATGTTGATGCCCAGTGTTCCCACAAGTGTAACAAGCACAAGGTGGACGTGGAGCAGCGTAGCCAGGGACTCCGCCAGGCGCTCCAGGGTAGTTGTGGTTGTAGCCCCTAGGAGCAGCGGTTAAGGAGTTTGGTGGCCTTTCCGCGTAGCTTGAAGGTCTTGGTGGAGCCGGGAGCAATGGTGGGGTATTAGGAATCCACACGCGGCGCTTAGAAGGAGCTGTCATAGCTGAAGAGCTTGCTGCGTCACGGCTGTGTTTCTTGGACTCCGCGAACACTTGCCTACTGGCTTCTTCCTGTAGAGTTGTATGTTGGAGTTCTAGAAAAGACCCCGGCCTTGCATGAGTGATTGCATATTTGATAGATGCATTGAGCCCTTGCCTGAACCTCTTTTGCTTCTTCTTGTCATCAGAGATCTCATCGCCACCATACCGAGAAAGATTCATGAAGTTTCTGATATATGTATTGACATTGTCATTGCCCTGCTTGAGGTTGAGAAACACTTCCTTCATCCTTTGCATGACAATTTATGACAGGTATTGCTCTTTGAAAGCCCCAGTGAACTGCTCCCAAGTAGGCTGAAAACCAGAGTGGTCTGCCTTCAGGTAATTCTCCCACCACAGAGCTGCGTCTCCCTTCAGAAGGTGAGTGGCACATTTTACCCATTCTTGCTCAGGAACATCAGCAGTCATCAGCAACCTTGACATCTCACGAAGCCAATCATCAGCATCAAGTGGCTGATCAGACACCTCAAAGTGGCGCGGGTTAAACTTCAGAAAGCTCTTGATGTCTCCTCGCTTGGGAGGTGGAGGTAGCGGAACAAACTCATTCCTCCTGACACTTTCTTCAAAGCGTTGCTGGTTCTGTTGCATTGTTCCCAAGGCATTAGCAATACTTGCCAACGCATCCCCAATTCAGGTGGTATGTCCTCCTCATTGCGGCGTGGTGGTGCCATCCTGGGATTGATAAAAAACTCAAGTCAGTACCATAATGGAGAATAATAATAATCCAAAATAGTACCAAAATGGAATTAACCAAGATTAAGGATACAAATTACTAAGATGATATTAAAATATCAACAAAGTTCAAAGCACCTAGAAGATATTAAGCATATCACACACGACTGAACAAGGAGTGTGGTACACAAAGCTATCAAAGAATTTTTTTTCGCAAATTTCGCCATTAAAATACCACTATATCCGCAAAACCACTTAACGAATCAAGATTAGTAACTTTACCAATTCAATATACAAGAGCGAATGATACAAGTAGTGGTATGGTCGCGACTCCATCCCGCACTCAAATCATTACTCCGTACATGAATAAGTAAAACACATATCCCAACCCTCTTCCTTCTTAAGATGAACCTAAAGATTAGCAACTATGGAAAACAAACACCCCCAAACAAGATAGCATCGGATAACAAAGAGTAAGACAGATCGTGTCGGTTTACAACGAATCAGATAGATCGCGTCGGTTTACAAAAGCCTGTCGGTATGGAATGTACCAACAGTTGATAACCAAAATGCAGATAGCGACAAAAAGTTGGATGCAACAGATAGACAAGGAATTGCACACACACACACACACTCACACAACCTATGGTACTATGGAACCCAGAACACGTGAATCCTAGTTTGAATTTTAGAAGAGGATTGAAAATGTTACACTTCCTTACTAGAAAGGGTGGGTGGGTGGGTAAGCAGAAAAATGGAAGCAGTCCTACTCACGTTTTTTTCCCTAGTATACATAACTACCAAATTATTTGCTAGCCTGACAACGACCATTTGGCTGAGACCCTGAAGGGCGGGATGGCTCTGATACCAATTGTAACAACCTCGGACCCTACGCTCTAAGTTCAAGCCTGGATGAACAAAAAGTGGTTAAAGTAGTACAGCGGGGGCGCAGGGCCACCCACGTGTAGGCCCGTCGGCCGCACTAACCACTTCCAAGAACATCGGGACAAGAGCGAGCGGCGTAGGCAACAAGTGAAGAGATCAAATACATACACAAGTGAGTATGTATGCAAGCTACCTTACAACAGTTCTCAGAGCCATTCCATCTAAAAGAAATAGAAATATTGCAACACCATACGGCAAGATCCAAATATCCTAGATAGAGATAATAGTGTAGGATAGCTCCTCATACATCAATCAACAGAGTATCAAGCGGAAGCGGGAAACAAGATCTGAGTACGGACAAGAAGCAAATCGACATAAGATGCCACATAAATAAGCACATCCTGCCCACAGATCTCACGGATCCCCATCCCCGGAATCTCTACACCGAGTGATCGTTGCCAACATCATCTGTCTCCTCCACCCAGTATCCATCTTGCGAGTACACCTGTTCATCTGAATCAAACAATTTATCGTGTGAGACCCTAGGGGTACTCAGCAAGTCTTTATGCCTCTAAAGGGGACATAACCTGGGGTGACGCAATTGCAGCAAAAGATAATAGCTAACAAGTCTATAGATACTCGCTAGCCATCCGCCTAACCATTGATAGACAGATGTCCGTTAATTAGGAACAACAGTTATAACAATATAAAATAATAGATCCATCCTCCTTCTCGCTTGCCAACGAGAAAGCGGACGAACAACCCATCTGTTGGCAGTTTTATTAACCATTCCATGAGTATTGCACTATTTACTAGCCAGGTATTTAGTCAATTAAAAGAGGTACTTTAGTTATACTTGTCTATGATCGAGAAACTGTGCTCCAAGTCATCCATAACTGCGGACACCGCTTTCAGAAAGATTTACCCTGCAGGGGTGCACAAGGAGCAACACACACACGATCGACCTCGAAAAAACCAAATCAAAACCCAACGAGGCTTTCACGACAAAGCAATCACAGGATTCATAAAATATTTCAGCGGGCCACCCCAATAAGCTACCCACAATGAATTTGGCCGACTCCGAGACAGACCCAGGGTTTGCGAGAACGGCTGTAAACGACTGGGAACCCGAAAATGTGACTGGGCTTGTCGATACCGTGAAATCGTGCCGTGATCCCTAAACAGTACAGGTGCTCCACGCACAATCTTAAATAAAGCAGTAAAGCATGGCATAAGTACAGGATAGTAATAAAGCCCCAAACTACTTTGTGGCCCCAAGAAATAAAGTACAAATCAAGCTCTGGCAAAGGGGGATTCATAGAGTCTCCCGTATGTGGATAGTGCCAATAGTCAAGGAACAGGAATCAAGTACTCGGGGTCCTACGGGACACAAGTGGACATAAAAACCAAATGACAGATATTGCCCACCGGTGCCTCTTTCATTAGTTATCCCATTACTACTCAGGTTAAGTTGTTTAGGTACCTCGTTATCCATCAGACACTCACATACCCTACACATGCTATTCTACGACTCGCATGGCTCAAAGAACTCCTGTAGTAATGACTCATAGGATGGAGGAACAGGCTTCGGTGGGGTTTAAAAGTAAAGGCTATACAGTACTTGGGGTTCAATTTAATGCAACCGCGACTCCATGACGCAAGAATAAGATAGAGGCAATAGGTACTATATGTATGCAAGCATGTGTTAGTGCTTGCCTTGCAGCTCATTTGAAGCGAGAGATGGATCTGGGTAGTACTCCTGGGATTCCTGATATTTCCCCTGCTCGGCGTCTATTCGAAAGAAGAACCAAACAAACAAGGGACAACATAAATAAAGTGCACAAGCATATAAATAAAACGCGACAAGCAAACAAGCATGCCATGATGAATGATGCACAATAACATGGCAATAAAGTAGCATGGCAAGGGTGAGGTGTGGGGACAAGAATAAATCAATTTATTCATTATTTGATCAAGTTTTATTGCCATAAACAGTCCTGATTTTTAATAATCACATGATGCATGCTTCAAAACAGAACATGGAATGCATAAAAGGAACGGGCTCATCACGCTGATTGATTTAGACATATTATTTGCCAAAATTGGAGTTATAGAATTAAAGTTATTAATTAATTAAGAAAAGGCATTTTTATTGCAAATAAACAATTTCAAAAATTTAAAATATACAAACATTATTTTGAATGGCATATTTGAATTCCTCACATTTTTCTGATTCAAAAACATATATTATTTGTCAAATTTGGAATTACCAATTAAAAGTTATTAATTTCTGGATTTAAAATCATATTTAACAATTTCTGAAATCATTTTTATTAAACAGAAAAACCCAGAGACTTTTTATACACAACAGAAGCCAGACAACGTTGCCGACAGGTGGGGCCTGCGATGAGCTGGCGAAACTACGTGCGTCAGAGGTTTTTCTCACCGAGGGGTTATCCAGCCTGGGCGGTTGACAGGTGGGGCCGGCGGTGTGCGGGGCCACACACGGGCGCGCGAACGGGGCGCAGCTACGTGGCACAGACGGGGATGGCGGGTTGAGGAACCAAAATCCGGGGTACCTTTTTATAAAAATGACACGGCGCATGACATGTGGGCCTGGATGGAGCGCGGGTTGAGGAAAACAAAAGGGCAGGGGGGCATTCGCAAAAGGGGCTCAGCTACTGTTTTTCTTCCATCGGCTTTCTCTGACGAAACTGACGGCGCGGGGAAACAGAGCGCAGCGGGGGATCGACCCCGCGATGCGGCGCACGCGCAGGCGGCTGCTACCGCTGCGGTAGGCGGAGGTTGGTGCTAGGGAACGGCTCCGCGGCCAGAAGAGACTGTGGCGGGGCGACGGCGGGTAGACGAACGCGAGCACGGTGCGTCGCGAGCGTGGTGCGGTGAGAGCGCTCGACAGATTGATCAGCACGTACAGGAAGCAGATCGGCAAGAGGAGGTGTCTGGGAGGGTCGGATGCTCACTGGGAGTGGTTCGGTGGCAGCGGATCGGCCTGGGACGCAGAGGAATAGCGGCAGAGCTGACGACCCGAGGCTAGAGTTTCTTGTCGTCGTGATGAGGTGCAGCGTGTATCGGTCGCCTCCTCCTCGCTGCTGTGTACGGGGACGGTCCAAAGGGTCTCCTCGGTCTTCCTCGACAAGCTAAGCACCTCGCCCACCGCCCTGTACAAGGTTGCCGAGAAGACGGCGACAGTGAGGTTGACGGGGATGGGAGAGAGAGGGTAGCAGGCAGATGTGGAAGGGCTGCGGCGGCAGGGCACTTGGGATCTGGGGCGATGCCAGGTAGAGAGGAGGGGTAGATAAGGCTGAGGGTTTGGTGCACATGGGGGTCGGGGTGGAAAAGGTGGTGGTGGCCACCCTCTCTTCTCCCTCTGCTCACGTGCTGGCACGACTCGGGAGGGGCCGGGGTCTGCAGTTGGGGCTAGAGGGGCACGGCGCAAGGTGGCTCGAGTGGAGGCCTAGCTTGGTAGCGAGAGAGAAGAACAGAGAGAGGAGGTGAGGGCTCGGCTAGTGTCGTTGTATTGGGAACGGCAATACCCTAGGAGGTTAGATAGAGGTGTGGGGACTAGCAGGGAAGCTATCGACGGCGTCCGCAGGTGGGATTGGATACAAGCGAGTGTAGCGGGACGCAAGAAGTACCCAGGTTCGGGGCCCTCGTGGTGAGGTAAAGCCCCTACTCCTACCGGATCTGACTATGTGGAATACTCGAACTACAAGTGCTCCTCGAGCTGTATACGCTAGCTACTGCCTTAAATGCTGTAAGACCAACCCTTTCTACTAAGGCCTTGCCTCTCCTTATATAGGCAGAGAGGCAAAGGTCTCACTGGCTAGTCCGACTGGCGGGCCCCACAGGCGGGTCCCAGCCGGCTAGTCATCTACAGTGTCCAGTATGGCTTGTCTCATCGGAGTATGAGCGGTATGGCTGTCGTAGTCACAGTGGACGCTGTGCGAGCCCGTCGTTAGCACATGCCACTGTTCCAGCGTCACCCATGCAAAGTCTTTGGTATGGGCGGGTGGTTGCCCCGTCTTGTCATCGTACAGGGCATACTATGCACTGATACACACGTTGTCCTGTCCCGTTGATTGAGTCCGGCTACGTCGCCGTATCCGGCTGTCCCTTGCCGATCCGGCTACCGGGTGATAGCCGACCTGTCTTGCCCTGTCCGGCTGCATCTGGCCAGCCGGACGCGATCCAACTGTCTTGTTTCTTATTCGGTTGGGGTACCCGGGGATCATCCCCCTGACACTAGCCCCCGAGCGCGTGTGGATTCCGCCCTTAGGCGAAATGTGCGCGCGCTTCCTCTTGCTTTTGAATTTTCGTCCGGCTGAGCCTGGCGGTTGCGCTACCCGTGACGTCAGTGCTGACGCCAGCCACGCGCGCACGCGCCATCATTACTCTGCGGCGGGCAGCGTAACGTCCCGTCGCACGTCGCCTCGGGAAACTGCTGTCCGGTGCTTCGGTTCTTGCCCCAGGATCATCTGCGCATTCTGCCCTAGCACACGGGATCTAGCCGGCGATTGGGGTGTGGGTTGCCCAGATGCGCGCCACGTGCCCCGTCGACGGTTGCGCTTCCGGTCCTTTCAAGGGACGCCGCGGGGGAGGCACTTTCTTTCCTTCGCTCCCCCGCTGCAGTTTCCTTCTCTCTCGCTTCTTCTGCTCCTGCGCCCTTGCCCTTTGCGCTGCCCGCTCGCCGTCGTCGATGTTACGGGCCACCGCCACTCTTCCGTTGCCGCTCCCCCTCATCAACCGGAAATGGCCACCGACCGCGGGGCCTGGTGTGGCTTCGCCGTCACCGAAGACCAAATCGCGAAGTACCGCGCCACCCGCGTCCTCCCGCCGGCGGAGGAGGTGGCCGTGCGGTTGGCGCCGACGGGGGAGGTGTCGCCGCGTCCGGCGGAGGGAGAGCGCGTCATCTTCCTCTCCCACTTGGCACGCGGGTTCGCCCTTCCGGTGAACCTGTTCCTCTTGACATTTGTTGCTTTCTTCGATCTTCGCCTCCACCACCTCGGCGCCAACGCAATTGGAACGTTGGCGCACTTCGAGGCTTTCTACGAGAGCTACCTCGGGATCCAGCCAGATCTCGGGGTCTTCTGCCGGCTCTTTCGAGTCCGGTCGCAGGTGCAATTCACTCAGAGGCCACTAGTCGTGTGCGGCGGCGCCTCCATCTACTCCCGCTCGCAGACCGGCTACCCCAAACTCCTTCTTCACGATACGGTACGACTGTGGCAGCAGTCGTATTTCTACGTGAAGAACCTCACCAATGTCGACCGGATCAATCTGCCGGCCTTCCAAGACATCGAGTCCAGCCGGCAGAACTGGGACTTGAAGTTCCATGGCGACAAGGCGGAGACAGATGAGTTGCTGAAGCACATGCGCTCGCTCGTCCACTGCCGGCTGACTGGCCTGGACGTCACTCTCAGCTAGATGTCCCAGCTAATGATGCCGTTGCAGCAGCGAGCACACAAGATGTGCTACTACTCCGGCCGGCTGGACACAACCCGGCTGTCACGCCACGATCCCCGCTACCACAACCCGAAGGAGTGGGTGTGGACGATCACCAAGGAACGGCTGCCGGAGAACTTGAAGTTCAGTCTCGCGCCTTATACTCGGGAGAACCACGCGCCCTGGGTAAGCTCTTCTAACCGGATGCTCTTTTGGTGTTTCTTGTACTTGTTCCTTGTTTTCGTTTGGCTGATCTCTTGTATTCGGCAGATGTTCCTCTGCATCATCTGCGAGGAGGGCGAGGCTCCCCTTGAGGAATTCGTGTCCGACTTTCCCGAGCCACGCACTCAGCGGTCCGGTGAGGAATCGGATGGGGACGGCGATGCCTTCCCTAGTCGGAATGACGAGCCGGCAGCCGACCCGCACGCGGAGGTGCATGAGGAGGAGGCCGCGTCGACCATGGAGCCGGCGACGCGCTCCGCGACGGACGGGGAGGCAGGTGGGAGCAGCTCCAACCGTTCCGGCTCCCGCCGCACTGTGACGGAGGAACCGGCTCCCAAGAGGAGCCTGTCCGGCGCCTTGCCGCCAAGCCATCTTGGCCGGAAGAAAGGGCCGCCCCCAGTTGTGCCGGGGTATGCTGCTTCCCCCCTCCACTTTTTCTTTCGGCGCTTTCTGCCTACTTGCCCTTTTTCTTCTTTTTCTGACTTTGTTTTGTTTTGCCTTTGCCTTCTCCTTTTTCTCTTTAGCACACTAGTTTCCTTCGGAGCCGCGAGCCCAGCACGCGCGCCAGCCGGGTCGCCGCCCCGTGGCCCGACTGCGCCGACCAGCGCCCCTCCTTCTTCTGAGGGGCAGCCTTCGCCTCCCCCTCGGGCCGTGCCGACTGCCTCTGCCCAGCCGGAAGTCCCCCAGCCAGAAGCGGGGTCCTCCCAGCCGGAAGGCTCCTCCGCGGGCGCGCGGGGGGGCTGTCGGCAAGGAGCTCGTCGTCGTTGGCGACGACAACTCCGATGGGGAGCCTGGGTAGGAATGGTAGACGGCGGTGGTCGCGCCGAAGGAGTCCTTGGCCGTCAATGCCATGGACGACGACGCTTCCTCCGCCGCCTCACTGTCGGACCTCGCCGCCACGCTTGAGCTGGCGGTGAAGGAGATCCGGCTGCTGGAGGCCGCAGCCGGCGGGAACGGGACGTTGGAGTAGAAGCTTGCTGCTGCCAACGGGACTTCCCAGAGTAAGTTCGCTTCACCCCGCTTGCCCTTTTTTTGGGTACTAATAGCCGGTTTTGTTGCAGTTGTCCTTGTGTGCGCTCAGCGCGAGATCGATCGCTTGAAGAAAGCGAACGACCGGCTGAGCAAGTCCAATTCTACTCTGCGGCTGCAGAACAAGAATTGGCACACGAGGGTGGACGGTCTGGAGGCCACCATCAAGGAGCGCGACGCCTCGCTCGCTAGCCGGGCCGAAGCCTTCTCCCTTCTCAAGGCCCAGAACAAGGACCAAGAGAAGGAGATCAAACGGCTAGCGACCAAGGAGAAGGCGCTGGTGGAGGAGCTGATGCAGGTCGGCCACACTGCCAAGGGTGAGTACTTTTCCCGTCTTCCTATCTTTCCGGATCCGGTAGCCGGATCTGACTTCTCTTTTTTGACAGCCTTTTACCCTGGCATAGACCTGCTGGCGTACAACCGGCTGCAGGAGAACTGGCCGAGAGCCCAGCCGACGGCCCAGGAGCTCGTCGTTCTCCTTGGCGAGGAAGCTGCCAAGCTTCGTCAGGCGGCGCGGGACGTCTTCTCCTTCGTGTGGCCGCAGGCTCCGGTTCCGGAGACGATGGCGTAGCTAGCTGCGAAGGTGGGGGAGGTGCCGGCTGCGAGACCTGGCGGCGCGGGCTGGAGCGGAGATGGCCCTGGCCCTCATGCTCTCCTGGTACAAGGATGCCCGTGTCGAGAAGATCGACGGTGGCTTCCGTGCCGGAGCCGATCTTGCCGCCATCCGCCATGCCCATCCGGAGCTCCACGAATCCGCCATCAAGATCACCGATTACGTGGATCCCAACGAGGTGCTCACCGGCTCGAAGTCCGTCGGTACTCCTGATGTGGAGGTCCCGATGCCGCCGCCTGCTAGCGTCGGGACCGGATCAAGCTCCGCGCCTCCTCTGCTGCCCGAAGCTTCTGCCGGCCAAGAACTCCCCCGCGGCAAGGGTCCTGCCGTTTAGTTATCGCCCCGGGATGCCGGGTGTATTTGTCTTATGTTACATACTCATGAACCTTATCTGTTTGTGCCGGCCGTCTTCGATGTCGGGTAACTTATGGGAGCTTCGTCTCTCTTTTGTTTGTTAATATTGACCTTGCTTGGATTTCCTTCAACTTGTGTGCTTCGAATTTTCTTTCAATACTTCACCGGTTAAGGCTTACTTCGCCCGGCTACACATTTTTAGCCGGGGGAACTGCACCTCCAGTGGGGGCGCGCGAGCGCACCCACTGGGTGTAGCCCCCGAGATTCGCAGTAGCTGGCGTAGCCAGGTGCTTCGAATCTTCCTTCTTTCCCAATTCTTCTATCTTTATCTGGCTAGACTCATCTCAGTCGGTTGCTTTCGCTGGATGAACACCTTCAGCCGAGGGAACTAACATTCCAGTGGGGGCGCACGAGCACACCCACTGGGTGTAGCCCCCGAGATTCGGAGTAGCTGGCATAGCCAGGTGCTTCGAATCTTCCTTGTCTTTTCTTGCTCCAACCCTTGCCCTCACCTGGGCTCCGAACGTCCGGCTAAACGCCTTTAGCCGGTCGGGAACCACAAGATTCCATTGGGGGCGCGCGAGCGCACCCAGTGGGTGTAGCCCCCGAGATTCGGAGCGCTTGATGAAGGCAAGGACTTCGAATCTTCTTTCCTTCTCCTGCTTTCTGACTCGAGTAGTCGGACAAAATGTACATACGCATACACACATGTCCACATAGGTTAGTAGGTTAGTCTGCCAAATTGTAGACGGGAAACGGCTTGTTTTTTCGAAAACTGGCTTGTCCCTTTCTAGACACTTAGTCGCTTTCCCGTGCGCTCTGCTGTTTTTGCTGCGTCCTTGCCGGGCAGCCGGGTTGCGGTCTGCAGCCAGAATCGAAGGGAGCTGACAGTACATTACGCACGGTACTAACAGCTGGACTAGTTCGAGCTAGTTACAGGGCCGGGATGCCCGATCTGTCGCATCTCCTCCCCGTTTTTCGTGTGGGATGCCTCGAGCTTTTGCTCTTGCTAGTCGGACAGCCGGGTTGCGGTTTGTAGCTGAGACGAAGAGTGGGCCTCTGACATCATCACACACTACTTAGCCGGTTTGTTGACTTAGCAGGCCGGGCCAGCCAGCGAGCCCCCGGGTAGGGGTTGCCTGAGCCGGAAAATCAGAACTGGAAAACAGATACATGCACATTTATAGCAAGGAGCCCCCGAGATTCTCGTGGGGGTCCGCATTTTCATTCATAGGGTTTTCGGGATACATACACTGCCTGGTGACTAGGTGTAAAACGGGCGCAGCAGGGCCGCGTTCCAGGGACGCTCGGTCTCCTCGTCTAACTTGTCCATCTTGTTCCTGCGCGGCTGCTGCGTGTCGATGAGGTAGTAGGAGTCGTTGGGCAGCGCCCGGCTGATGATGAAGGGACCCTCCCAAGGTGGCGATAGCTTGTGCATGCCCTTCGTGTCTTGCACCAGCCGGAGAACCAGATCGCACTCACGGAATGTGACTGGGCGGATACGGCTTGAATGGTAGCGACGTAGTCGCTGCTGGTATAGGGCTGATCTGGACAAGGCCAGCTCGCGGGCCTCCTCTAGGAGGTCCACTCCGTCCTCCCGCGCCTCCTGGTTGGCTTTTTCGTTGTAGAGGAGCTAGCGAGGGGAGTCGAACTCGATGTCGGCAGAGAGGACGGCTTCCGATCCGTGGACCAGGAACAATGGCGTGTAGCCGGTTGACCTATTCGGCGTGGTGTGGAGGCTCCACAGCACAGCCAGAAGTTCTTCGATCCAACATCCGGGTGAACGCTCCAATGGCTCGATGAGACGTGGCTTGATGCTGGCTAGCACCAAGCCGTTTTCTCTTTCGACTTGCCCGTTGGATTGCAGGTGCGCGACGGAGGCGAGGTCCAGTCGGATGCCCTTGTTGCTGCAGAACCGGGCGAAGGCCCCCGTGCGAAGTTCGTGCCGTTGTCGGTGATGATGTTGTTGGGGTAGCCGAAGCGGTTGATGATGTCGGTGAAGAAGGTCACAACCGTCGCTCCGTCCAGCTTCCGGATAGGGTTGGCCTCGATCCATTTTGTGAACTTGTCCACCGCCACCAGCAGGTGGGTCATGCCCGCGTGTGCTCGCTTGAAAGGACCGACCATGTCGAGGCCCCAAACCGCGAAGGGCCAGGTGATCGGTATGGTCTTGAGTACCGAAGTTGGCATGTGCCTGAGCTGCCCGAAGCGCTGGCACCCGTTGCATGCGCGGACCAGCTGCTCAACATCCTCGAGGGTGGTGGGCCAATAGAAACCATGGCGGAACGCCTTGCCGACTATCGCCCTTGACGAATCGTGGTGCCCGCACTCGCCCTGGTGGATATCCTTGAGTAGCCGGTAGCCCGTGTCCACATCGACACATCTTTGTAAGATACCAGATACGCCGCGCTTGTATAGCTCGCCGTTTATGATGGTGTACGTGTGTGCGCGGCGCCGGATTTGCCTGGCCTCCACCTCGTCGTCCGGAAGTTCTCCATCGACGATGTAGCTCATGAAGGGGTGTGCCCAGGATAGCACTTCCCGGATGACGAGGACGCTCTTGTCCTCCGGCTAAGGGGTGTCGAGGGGTTGTCCGGGTGGCGTACCCGGAACAGCAGCCCCCGAGCCACTAGGCGAGCCGGCAGCCCCCAGGTCTCGCGAGCCGGAAGGCGCTGCCTGGCCGGAATTGGTGCGGGTCTTCTTCTTTGGCTGTTCTGCCGGCTCCGCTTCCGCCGTACCGTCAGCCGGAACACTTCCAGCCCAGACGTTGGAGTCTGATTCTGGTGACGGGTTGATGGATGGCTTCCGTAGGTGCTCCAAGGAGACCCATGGTGGGATGGCCTTCCTAGTGGATCCGATCTTGGAGAGCCCATCGGCTGCCTTGTTGTGGACGCGGGGGATGTGGTGAAATTCGCACCCATCGAAGGAGGCGCTGAGCTTCTGGATGTGGAACCGGTAGAGAGCCATGTTTGCATCTCTGGTGTCCCATTCTCCGGATACCTGCTGTACCACCAAGTCCGAATCACCGAAGCACAGGATCCGGTTGACACCGATCTCCTTGGCCAGCCGGAGCCCGTGCGCCAGTGCCTCATATTCGGCTACGTTGTTGGAGGCCTTGAAGTGGATCTGTAGTACGTATTCTAGCCAGTCTCCCTTGGGCGAAGTGAGCACGATGCCGGCTCCCAAGCCCCCGAGCATCTTCGACCCGTCGAAGTGCATCCGCCAATGGTCCGAATCCAGAACCGGTGGGTGATACTGGGTCTCGGCCCAGTCGACGAGGAAGTCTGCCAACACCTACGACTTGATCATGAGTCGGGGCTCGTACTGGATGGAGTAGGCGGCGAGCTCGATGGCCCACTTGGCGACTCGACCGGTGCCGTCCTTGTTGCCGATGATTTTCGAAAGGGGTCCAGTGCACACGACCTTAATCGGGTGCTCCTGGAAGTAGTGCTTGAGCTTCTTGCATGCTAGGTACAGGCCGTAGGACATCTTCTGGTAGTGGGGGTAGTTCTGCTTGGAGAGGGAGAGAACCTTGCTGAGGTAGTAGACGGGTCTCTGAACCGGCTGAGCCTTGCCTTCCTCGGGGCGCTCCACCACAAGCACGACGTTGACGGCCCGACTGATGGCTGCTATATAGAGCAACATTGGTACCTTACTAGCCGGCGTGGCTAGAACCGGTGTTGTGGATTGCATGCGCTTGAGGTCGTGAAACGCGGCGTCGGCTTGCGAAGTCCAGGAGAACTTGTCCGTCTTCTTCATCAGCTGGTACAATAGGAGTGCCTTCTCCCCCAGCCGGCTGACGAAGCGACTGAGGGAAGCCAGGCATCCGGTGAACTTCTGGACTCCCAGCAGGTTCCTGTGCGGCTGCATCCTCTCGATGGCCGCGATCTTCTCCGGATTCGCCTCGATGCCTCGCTGTGAAACGAGGAAACCGAGTAGCTGGCCGGATGGTACTCCGAAGACGCAGTTCTCTGGGTTCAGCTTCATCTGATACTGGCGGAGGTTGCCAAATGTTTCTCCCAGATTCTCAAGGAGGGTGCGCTTCTCCTTGGTCTTGATGACCACATCGTCCACGTAAGCGTGCACTTTTCGACCTATCTGTGAGTCCAAGCATTTCTGCATACATCGCTGATAGGTGGCGCCTGCGTTCTTTAGGCCGAAAGGCATGGTCACATAGCAGAAAGCCCCGTAGGGGGTGATAAATGATGTCTTAATCTGATCAGTCGGGTTTAGCCGGATCTGATTGTACCCAGAATAACAATCTAAAAAAGACAACAAATCACAGCCGGTCGTGGAATCGATGACTTGATCGATACGGGGCAAGGCGAAGGGGTCTTTCGGGCACGCCTTGTTCAGGCTAGTGTAGTCGATACACATGCGCCAGGTCTTGTTCTTCTTCAGCACCAGGACTAGGTTCGCCAACCAGTCCGGATGGTACACTTCCATGATGAACCCGGCTGCAAGGAGCCGGGTGATCTCGTCACTATTATCTTTCTCTTCTCCTCTGCGAATCGGCGCAGAGGTTGCTTGACTGGCTTGGCATCCGAACGCACGTGAAGTGAGTGCTCGGCAAACTCCCTCGGCACACCCGGCATGTCCTTGGGGGACCACGCGAAGATGTCCCGATTCTCACGGAGGAAGTCGACGAGCGCGCCTTCCTATTTGCTGTCCAAGCCGGCGCCAATGGTTACGAACTTAGTCGGATCGGAGGGGTCGAGCAGGATCCTCTTCGTCTCCTTTGCCGGCTAGAAGGCTCCTTCTCCAGCCGGCTTGCTTCTAGCCGGAATGTCCTGCTGGGTCATGGCCACATTGCGCATGATCACGCGCTTCTCCTCGGCTATGATGAGGGCCTTTGCCAGTTTGAAACCGGCTGAAGCGCACTCCATCGACCGCCTGAAGCAGCCGGCGACGGTGATCACGCCGTGGGGTCCCGGCATCTTTGTCTTGAGGTATGCGTAGTGGGGGATGGCCATGAAATTGGCGAGGGCAGGGTGCCCGAGGAGAGCATGGTAGGAGCTCGTCAGATTTACCACCTCGAACCAGATTGGTTCGCGGCGGAAGTTCTCCTCGGTCCCGAAGATGACGTCCAGCTGGATTTTCCCCAGCGGGGCGCAGGCTGGCCCCGGCAGTACGCCGTGGAACGTCGTGGTAGTCAGGCGCAAGTCGCTTTCGCGAATGCCCAACTTCTCCAGCGAGGACTGGTAGAGGAGGTTGAGGCTGCTGCCTCCGTCGATGAGGATGCGCGAGAATCGGTAGGTGCGCGCATTGGAGACGATGAGAGGGTCGAGCACCATGGCGTAGCCCCCGGGAGTCGGTAGATGCTTAGGCTGATCCGCCCGGCTCTAGGTGATGGGGGTTCCCGACTAGTTCAGGTACTGGGGGACCGGAGATGCGATGGTATTGACCTCCTTGGAGCGTCGCTTGCGGCTGTGCTTGTCGTCCTGCTCCGTCTCGAAGATATGGTAGGCGGCGTGCGGCTGGGGGTAGCCGTTTTTGTTGTTGCCGCCGTTGCCGCCGTTACCATCATTGTCGGCTCCCCTAGCCGGTGGTGGAGGTCCACCCAGTTGGGGAGGCGAGGGACGAGGCTGGTTGCCCTGGTCCTTTAGCTGGCGGGTTCAGCTGCAGTTTCGGGTGGTGTGCGTAGCCGGCTTGAAGGGACTGCTATGGCACTTGCACGGGCCATCGGACATCTGGTCGAAGGTGAGCCGTGGCTTCTGCCTCCTTGCCTCGTAAGTCGGCACGTCAGGCGCGCTCTCCACAGCATTGACCTACCGAGCGTGGTAGCGAGGCTTCTGCTGTCCGGCCTGGCGGTCCCCATGGAACCGGTTGTCGTTGCCGTGGTGCCTGGAGGATCCGGCTTCTCTAGCCGGATTGCTGGGTCGGTCGCGAGCCGGCTCCGTGGGAGTCGGACAGCCGTCCGCATTTACTCGGAGGGGCTTCTTCATGGCGGCATCCGCCATGGCGTACTGGTCCGCAATCGTCATGAGCTCCGCCATGGTTTTCGGCTCGTCACACAGTAGCCAGTGGCGAAGCATGGTGCCCTCTCGACAACCCTCGATGAAGAAGCTGATGGCTTGGCTCTCCAGGATGCCCTCGCAAGTGTTGCGCAGCTCCGTCCACTTGGCGAGGTACTCGCGGTCGGTCTCGTGGTCGCCCTGGACGCACAAGGCTAGGTCGCGCGGGAGCCCTGGGCGCTTGTACGTGCTGTTGAAGTTGCGGACGAACACCTTCTCGAAGTCCGGCCAGGCGTTGATGCTGTTGGGCGCAAGGCTATTGAGCCATGTCCTTGCCGACCCGGTTAGCATGAGGGGGAGGTAGCGCACGGCTGTGCGCTTGTTCCCGTGGGCGATGCCGACTGCCATAGCGTAGTCGGTCAACCAGTCTTCCGGCTTCATGCTGCTGTCGTACTTGGGGGTGTCCCTGGGCAGGGATAATTTATCCAGAAACGGCTCGTTCCGGATGCGGGGTCCAAAACAAACCGGGCCGGTCGAATCTTCCTCCTCCGTGACGCGCGCTTGAGCGAGGAGCTCGATGCGGTCGCGGGCATCCGGACAATCTGGGTGGGCGCTCCCACCCGACCCGAGAGACAGGAACCGGCTGGTCTGGGCGCTCCGGCTGGCGGAGGGGGAGGTGGCGGGTTGCTGTTCACCGTCTGCTCCTAGCGGGGCTGGCCCCTGTTGCCAGAGGTGCGATGCTTGCTGCGGGCCCTGGGCGGTAGAGGGGAGGACGCCTTCTAGGTGTCGCGCGGCGCGCCCCTGCTGTTGGCAGGTGGCCAGCTCCCCCTAGAGTAGCTCCTCCACGACGCGGAGGAGCTCCTGCACGCGAGCGTGCTGGCAGGCTTGCTCCTCGCCCTCCAGGCTGGGTAGTTGCACTGCGGCGGCTCGCGCCGCTCGCAAGTTCTTGATGGGCGTGCTGTAGGTGGGCCGTGTGAGGGCAGGCGCGGGATCCGGATCCCCGTCCTTTTCCATCCTACCGCCCAGCTTGCCGTACCTGGCCGCGCCGGCTCAGCTCCGTGGTAGCCAGAGTGAGGCCATGCGCGCGGTCTTACTCGCGCCGGGTGATCTCGAGCTGCTTGCGGGCTGCCGCTAGCTCCATGGCCTCATGGAGGAGGATCTGTCTCTCCATGCCGAAGTTGGCCTCCGCCTCCTCCGGGTTATCCCTGAGGTTAACCGGCATCAGGAGCTGATCAATGGCATCCTCCACCGAGTTTCGAGGCTGCGGGGGAGCGGAAGTTCCGACCTCGTCCGCACCTCGCTCCCGCGGCTGGCGGGGATGTGAGCTGGAACCGGCCATCATGACCTCCACGCCGCGGGACACGGCGGAGGCACTGCCGCCTGAGCACAGCAGCTCCGCGACAGAGACGATTTCCCTAGGGAAACGCTCCGGGACGGTGGCGACGTAAACGGGGAGATCGCCGAATAGCAGGACGGTGTCGTTCGTCGAGAAGGAGGTTCCGGCGAAACAGGAGGCGTTGTCGATGACGCATTCGAACTTGCCGAGTGTGAGCACCAGGCCGGAGGCCATGCGCTCACCGCCTGAAGTGCGGGGTCCCGTGCGGAACGTGACTCCGGTCGAAGCCATCTTCCACACGGTGGGTGCCAACTGTCGTTGTATTGGGAACGGCAGTACCTGAGGAGGTTAGATAGAGGTGTGGGGACAAGCAGGGAAGCTTTCGACGGCGTCCGCAGGCGGGATTGGATACAAGCGAGCGTAGCAGGACGCAAGAATTACCCAGGTGCGGGGCCCTCGTGGTGAGGTAAAGCCCCTACTCCTGCCGGATCTGACTATGTGGAATACTCGAACTACAAGTGCTCCTCGAGCTGTATACGCTAGCTATTGCCTTAAATGTTGTAAGACCAACCCTTTGTACTGAGGCCTTGCCTCTCCTTATATAGGCAGAGAGGCAAATGTCTCACTGGCTAGTCCGACTGGCGGGCCCCATAGGCGGGTCCCAGCCGGCTAGTCATCTATAGTGTCTAGTATGGCTTGTCTCAAAGGAGTATGAGCGGTATGGCTATCGTAGGCACAGTGGACGCCGTGCGAGCCCGTCGTCAGCACAGGCCACTGTTCCAGCGTCACCCACGCAAAGTCTTCGGTATGGGCAGGTGGTTGCCCCGTCTTGTCATCGTACAGGGTGTACCGTGCACTGATACACACGTCCTCCTGTCCTGTTGATTGAGTCCGGCTACGTCGCCGTATCCGGCTGTCCCTTGCCGATCCGGCTACCGGGTGATAGCCGGCCTGTCTTGCCCTGTCGGGCTGCATCTGGCTAGCCGGACGCGATCCGACTGTCTTGTTTCTTATTCGGTTGGGGTACCCGGGGATCATCCCCCTAACAGCTAGGGTTTGGTCTAGCCAAGGTGTAGCTAGGTTGGGGGTTTGGGTCAGGTCAGGTAGAAGGGCTGGGGTTGGGGGCCGAACCAAGCCACAAGGCTGGTGGTGGATTCGGTTTGTGGAGAGGGGAGGGGTGAGGTGAGTGTAGCTAGGGTTTAGGTAGAAAAGAGAGAGGGGAGGAAGAGAAAAATGGCACATGTATGCACATATGCATGTGTAGATGATGGACAAGGTAGGAGGGATAGATGGGGGAGCTAGAGTTTGGAGAGGATATAAAACACCAAAGGAGTTTGAATTAAGAAAAAGGGAGAAACCAAAAAGGATCAAAGGAGAGAGAGAGAGAGGTGGAAGAAAAGATGATCTCGCATGTGGCATTCTCTCGTGCACATGATAATATTGGGTGAAAACAAAATATGTATCCCATGTATGCTTGACAAAGAGAATCCACTAAAAGAGTTGCAAGGTGGAAGACAAGAGAAAAATAAGCATTTATTTGGTTCATTTGTTTCAATTTAGTTCAAACAAACTCCACCCAAATATTCCAAAAGAAACCAAAATAGAAGAACAAGAGAGAGGCCTTGCATGGCCCATGCATGAAGAATAATTGCCACATCCTTTAGTTGTGAAAACAACTACATATACATATGGGCACCTATTACACCCATGCACAACCATACTTTATTAAAGGCCACACCATAAGCTACAAGCTTGATAAAATGTGGTAAGGGTAGATTTAAGCATCATTGAATATAATAGGCCATGCTAGTGTGATGTCCCACTAGAAGATCATTTGGCCACAATTATATTTAAACAATGCTCAATTATTCCCAAAACAAACCATATGGAAGATATAACAAGTGAAATTAACCACATGCATGCAAAGGTGGCCATCTGGCTCTCCACATATTAACAATGTGAAAACAACATGAGGCATATATGGGAGCATGTGGAATTAGAAGTGGATCCATCCCAACCCACATGAGCTAGAGGTAAACCCAAATAAAATGCAAAGCTCACATATAGTTGGATGGTGGAATTATGGGGTGGTGACAAGAAAAAGGTGGTGGAGTTAAATAAAAGATATGCCCCCAACTCAACCTGGGCATCAAGCATTTTTCAAGAACCAAATACAATATATCAAGAGGCAAATACAATTAATAGTGCATATGAGATAAGAACCAAATGAAAAGGGTTTTATATGATGCTCAAATGCAATGTGGCATGATGACATGAGCATGATATAATTATGATGCAACAATTATATGAAGGAAGTAGCATTTTATTATTAGACCATGTAGCATTACAAATGTTAGACAGATGGGATGCTACACCCTCATAACCAATCTCTTTACTTTGTTGTTTTTGTTTTTGTTAGTTTTCTTTTTTCTTTGTTTGCTTGTTTTGTTATAAAAACACACAAAAATTAGTTTTACAAGTTTGCTTTATTTTCAAAAACACAAAAAAATTAATCTCCTGTAGTTGTTGGTCTATTATTGCCTTGCTTTGTCATGCTTCCTATCAATGGTTGGTTTCTTTGAAACTGAATCTTATTGGCATGGTGGGTTCACGGAAGAACAAAAATATTATAATAAGGAACACCGCTTGTCACAAAAAGGAAAACACGTATGGGAACAAATTGATAAATTGAATACCATTGCTAGAAACGTGTGCTCTACTTACAATGTTACTTATTGCTTTGATAAATCTTGTTGTTGTAGGAGGTATAAACACCTCCCTTTTCAATGTGAGTATAATGATAATGTTACCATATCTTCTTATGTTAAAGGAAATTATGAATTTTATGATGTGGAACAAATTGAAGAATTTATTGTTTGGAAGGGTGCATTCGAACTAGCTTATTTGCTTGGAAATACTGATGATGCACCTTATAAATATGAGGTTTATGATATACTTCAATTTTTCTTTGATAATTACAAGGAACAAAATGGCTATATTCTTGAATATCTTAATAGATGCTCTCCACCTATGGAAGAGACTAATGCCTTGCAGGAGCCTATGGAAGAAGAAATTGCTAAAACTGGAAGCTCATTGGATGAAAAAGAGGAGGAGAGTGATTATCAAGGGGAGGAAGAATGGATCTACTCATCCCTACCTTCTAATGAAAGTAACTCTTTACCCCTTACATTATTTGATTGTCCCCCATGCTTGCCAATGGTCCGAATCCAGAACCGGTGGGAGATACTGGGTCTCGGCCCAGTCGACGGGGAAGTCTGCCAACGCCTGCGACTTGATCATGAGCCAGGGCTCGTACTGGATGGAGTAGGCGGCGAGCTCGATGGCCCATTTGGCGACTCGGCCGATGGCGTCCTTGTTGCCGATGATTTCTGAAAGGGGTCCACTGCACACGACCTTAATCGGGTGCTCCTGGAAGTAGTGCTTGAGCTTCTTGCATGCCAGGTACACGCCATAGGACATCTTCTGGTAGTGGGGGTAGTTAGCTTGGAGAGGGAGAGAACCTCGCTGAGGTAGTAGACGGGTCTCTGAACCGGCTGAGCCTTGCCTTCCTCGGGGCGCTCCACCACAAGGACGACGCTGACGACCCGACTGATGGCTGCTATATAGAGCAACATTGGTTCCTTACTAGCCGGCGTGGCTAGAACCGGTGCTGTGGATAACATGCGCTTGAGGTCGTGAAACGCGGCGTCGGCTTGCGAAGTCCAGGAGAACTTGTCCGTCTTCTTCATCAGCTGGTACAACGGGAGTGCCTTCTCCCCCAGCCGGCTGACGAAGCGACTGAGGGAAGCCAGGCATCCGGTGAACTTCTGGACTCCCAGCAGGTTCCTGCGCGGCTGCATCCTCTCGATGGCCGCGATCTTCTCCGGATTTGCCTCGATGCCTCGCTGTGAAACGAGGAAACCGAGTAGCTGGCCGGATGGTACTCCGAAGACGCACTTCTCTGGGTTCAGCTTCATCTGGTACTGGCGGAGGTTGCCAAATGTTTCTCCCAGATCCTCGAGGAGGGTGCGCTTCTCCTTGGTCTTGATGACCACATCGTCCACGTAAGCGTGCACGTTTCGGCCTATCTGTGAGTGCAAGCATTTCTACATACATCGTTGATAGGTGGCGCCTGCGTTCTTTAGGCCGAAAGGCATGGTTACATAGTAGAAAGCCCTGTAGGGGGTGATAAATGATGTCTTAATCTGATCAGTCGGGTTTAGCCGGATCTGATTGTACCCGGAATAACAATCTAAAAAAGACAACAAATCACAGCCGGCCGTGGAATCGATGACTTGATCGATACGGGGCAAGGCGAAGGGGTCTTTCGGGCATGCCTTGTTCAGGCTGGTGTAGTCGATACACATGCGCCAGGTCTTGTTCTTCTTCAGCACCAGGACTGGGTTTGCCAACCAGTCCGGGTGGTACACTTCCATGATGAACCTGGTTGCAAGGAGCCGGGTGATCTCGTCACCGATTATCTTTCTCTTCTCCTCTGCAAACCGGCGTAGAGGTTGCTTGACTGGCTTGGCATCCGGACGCACGTGAAGTGAGTGCTCGGCGAACTCCCTCGGCACACCCGGCATGTCCTTGGGGCACCACGCGAAGATGTCCTGATTCTCACGGAGGAAGTCGACGAGCGCGCCTTCCTATTTGCTGTCCAAGCCGGCGCCAATGGTGACGAACTTAGTCGGATCGGAGGGGTCGAGCAGGATCCTCTTCGTCTCCTTTGCCGGCTAGAAGGCTCCTTCTCCAGCTGGCTTGCTGCTAGCCGGAATGTCCTGCTGGGTCATGGCCACATTGCGCATGATCACGCGCTTCTCCTTGGCTATGATGAGGGCCTCTGCCAGTTTGGAACCGGCTGAAGCACACTCCATCGACCGCCTGAAGCAGCCGGCGACGGTGATCACGCCGTGGGGTCCCGGCATCTTCGTCTTGAGGTATGCGTAGTGGGGGATGGCCATGAACTTGGCGAGGGTAGGGCGCCCGAGGAGAGCATGGTAGGAGCTCGTCAGATTTACCACCTCGAACCAGATTGGTTCGCGCCGAAAGTTCTCCTCGGTCCCGAAGATGACGTCCAGCTGGATTTTCCCCAGCGGGGCGCAGGCTGGCCCCGGCAGTATGCCGTGGAACGTCGTGGTAGTCAGGCGCAGGTCGCTTTCGCGAATGCCCAGCTTCTCCAGCAAGGACTGGTAGAGGAGGTTGAGGCTGCTGCCTCCATCGATGAGGACGCGCGAGAATCGGCAGGTGCACGCATTGGAGACGATGAGAGGGTCGAGCACCATGGCGTAGCCCCCGGGAGTCAGTAGATGCTCAGGTTGATCCACCCGGCTCCAGGTGATGGGGGTTTCCGACTAGTTCAGGTACTGGGGGACCGGAGATGCGATGGTATTGACCTCCTTGGAGCGTTGCTTGCGGCTGTGCTTGTCGTCCTGCTCCGTCTCGAAGATATGGTAGGCGGCGTGCGGCTCGGGGTAGCCGTTGTTGTTGTTGCCGCCGTTGCCGCCGTTACCATCATTGCCGGCTCCCCTAGCCGGTGGTGGAGGTCCACCCAGTGGGGGAGGCGAGGGACGAGGCTGGTTGCCCTGGTCCTTTAGCTGGCGGGTTCAGCTGCAGTTTCGGGTGGTGTGCGTAGCCGGCTTGAAGGGACTGCTATGGCACTTGCACGGGCCATCGGACATCTGGTCGAAGGTGAGCCGTGGCTTCTGCCTCCTTGCCTCGTAAGTCGGCACGTCAGGCGCGCTCTCCACAGCATTGACCTGCCGCGCATGGTAGCGAGGCTTCTGCTGTCCGGCCTGGCGGTCCCCATGGAACCGGTTGTCGTTGCCGTGGCGCCTGGAGGATCCGGCTTCTACAGCCGGATTGCTGGGTCGGTCGCGAGCCGGCTCCGTGGGAGTCGGACGGCCGTCCGCTTTTACTCGGAGGGGCTTCTTCATGGCGGCATCCGCCGTGGCGTACTGGTTCGCAATCGTCATGAGCTCCGCCATGGTTTTCGGCTCATCACACAGTAGCCGGTGGCGAAGCATGGTGCCCTCTCGGCAACCCTCGATGAAGAAGCTGATGGCTTGGCTCTCCAGGATGCCCTCGCAAGTGTTGCGCAGCTCCGTCCACTTGGCGAGGTACTCGCGGTCGGTCTCGCGGTCGCCCTGGATGCACAAGGCCAGGTCGCGCGGGCGCCCTGGGCGCTTGTACGTGCTGTTGAAGTTGCGGACGAACACCTTCTCGAAGTCCGGCCAGGCGTTGATGCTGTTGGGCGCAAGGCTATTGAGCCATGTCCTTGCCGACCCGGTTAGCATGAGGGGGACGTAGCGCACGGCTATGCGCTTGTTCCCGTGGGCGATGCCGACTGCCATAGCATAGTCGGTCAACCAGGCTTCTGGCTTCATGCTGCTTTCGTACTTGGGGGTGTCCCTGGGCAGGGACAATTTATCCGGAAACGGCTCGTTCCGAATGCGGGGTCCGAAACAAACCGGGCCGGTCGAATCTTCCTCCTCCGTGACGCGCGCTTGAGCGAGGAGCTCGATGCGGTCGCGAGCATCCGGACAATCCGGGTTGGGCGCTCCCACCCGGCCCGAGAGACAGGAACCGGCTGCTCTGGGCGCTCCGGCTGGCGGAGGGGAGGTGGCGGGTTGCTGTTCACCGTCTGCTCCTGGCGTGGCTGGCCCCTGTTGCCAGAGGTGCGACGCCTGCTGCGGGCCCTGGGCGGCTGAGGGGAGGACGCCTGCAGGGTGTCGCGCGGCACGCCCCTGCTGTTGGCAGGTGGCCAGCTCCCCCTGGAGTAGCTAAGGTCTTCCTGCATTTGCCGGTTGGCACCAGCCTACTCGTCCGCGACGCGGAGGAGCTCCTGCACGCGAGCGTGCTCGCGGGCTCGCTCCTCGCCCTCCAGGCTGGGTAGTTCCACTGCCGCGGCTCACGCTGCGCGCAAGTTCTTGATGGGCGTGCTATAGGTGGGCCGTGTGAGGCCAGGCGCGGGATTCGGTTCCCCGTCCTTTTCCATCCTACCGCCCAGCTCGCCACCCCGACGCCGTGCCTGGTCGCGCCGGCTCGGCTCTACGGTAGCTAGAGTGAGGCCGTGCGCGCGGTCGTACTCGTGCCTGGTGATCTCGAGCTGCTTGCGGGCTGCCGCTAGCTCCATGGCCTCAAGGAGGAGGATCTATCTCTCCACGCTGAAGTTGGCCTCCGCCTCCTCCGGGTTATCCCTGAGGTTAACCGGCATCAGGAGCTGATCAATGGCATCCTCCACCGGGTTCCGAGGCTGCGGGGGAGCGGAAGTTCCGACCTCGTCCGCACCTCGCTCCCGTGGCTGGCGGGGATGTGAGCTGAAACCGGCCATCATGACCTACACGCCGCGGGACGAGGCGGAGGCACTGCCGCCTGATCACAGCAGCTCCGCGATAGAGACGATTTCCCTAGGGAAACGCTTCGGGATGGTGGTGACGTAAACGGGGAGATCGCCGAATAGGAGGACGGTGTCGTTCGCCGAGAAGGAGGTTCCGACGAAGCAGGAGGCGTTGTCGATGACGCAGTCGAACTTGCCGAGCGTGAGCACCAGGCCGGAGGCCACGCGCTCACCGGCTGAAGTGCGGGGTCCCGTGCGAAACGTGACTCCGGTCGAAGCCATCTAGCCCACGGTGGGCGCCAACTGTCGTTGTATTGGGAACGGCAGTACCTGAGGAGGTTAGATAGAGGTGTGGGGACAAGCAGGGAAGCTTTCGACGGCGTCCGCAGGCGGGATTGGATACAAGCGAGCGTAGCAGGACGCAAGAATTACCCAGGTGCGGGGCCCTCGTGGTGAGGTAAAGCCCCTACTCCTGCCGGATCTGACTATGTGGAATACTCGAACTAGAAGTGCTCCTCGAGCTGTATACGCTAGCTACTGCCTTAAATGCTGTAAGACCAACCATTTCTACTGAGGCCTTGCCTCTCCTTCTAAAGGCAGAGAGGCAAATGTCTCACTGGCTAGTCCGACTAGCGGGCCCCATAGGCGGGTCCCAGCCGGCTAGTCATCTACAGTGTCCAGTATGGCTTGTCTCATCGGAGTATGAGCAGTATGGCTGTCATAGGCACAGTGGACGCCGTGCGAGCCCGTCGTCAGCACAGGCCACTGTTCCAGCATCACCCACGCAAAGTCTTCGGTATGGGCAGGTGGTTGCCCCATCTTGTCATCGTACAGGGCGTACCGTGCACTGATACACACGTCGTCCTGTCCTGTTTATTGAGTCCGGCTACGTCGCCGTATCCGGCTGTCCCTTGCCGATCCGGCTACCGGGTGATAGCCAGCCTGTCTTGCCCTGTCCGGCTGCATCTGGCCAGCCGGACGCGATCCGACTGTCTTGTTTCTTATTCGGTTGGGGTACCCGGGGATTATCCCCCTGATAGCTAGGGTTTGTTCTAGCCAAGGTGTAGCTAGGTTGGGGGTTTGGGTCGGGTCAGGTAGAAGGGCTGGGGTTGGGGTCCGAACCAAGCCACAAGGCTGGTGCTGGATTCAGTTTGGGGAGAGGGGAGGGGTGAGGTGAGTGTAGCTAGGGTTTAGCTATAAAAGAGAGAGGGGAGGAAGAGAAAAATGGCACATGTATGCACACATGCATGTGTAGATGATGGACAAGGTAGGAGGGATAGATGGGGGAGCTAGAGTTTGGAGAGGATATAAAACACCAAAGGAGTTTGAATTAAGAAAAAGGGAGAAACCAAAAAGGACCAAAGGAGAGAGAGAGAGGTGGAAGAAAAGATGATCTCGCATGTGGCATTCTCTCATGCACATGATAATATTGGGTGAAAACAAAATATGAATCCCATGTATGCTTGACAAAGAGAATCCACCAAAAGAGTTGCAAGGTGGAAGACAAGAGAAAAATAAGCATTTATTTGGTTCATTTGTTTCAATTTAGTTCAAACAAACTCCACCCAAATATTCCAAAAGAAACCAAAATAGAAGAACAAGAGAGAGGCCTTTCATGGGCCATGCATGAAGAATAATTGCCACATCCTTTAGTTGTGAAAACAACTACATATACATATGGGCACCTATTACACCCATGCACAACCATACTTGATTAAAGGCCACACCATAAGCTACAAGCTTGATAAAATGTGGTAAGGGTAGATTTAAGCATCATTGAATATAATAGGCCATGCTAGTGTGTATGTCCCACTAGAAGATCATTTGGCCACAATTATATTTAAACAATGCTCAATTATTCCCAAAACAAACCATATGGAAGATATAACAAGTGAAATTAACCACATGCATGCAAAGGTGGCCATGTGGCTCTCCACATATCAACAATGTGAAAACAACATGAGGCATATATGGGAGCATGTGGAATTAGAAGTGGATCCATCCCAACACACATGAGCTAGGGGTAAACCCAAATAAAATGCAAAGCTCACATATAGTTGGATGGTGGAATTATGGGGTGGTGACAAGAAAAGGTGGTGGATTTAAATAAAAGATATGCCCCCAACTCAACCTAGGCATCAAGCATTCATCAAGAACCAAATACAATATATCAAGTGGCAAATACAATTAATAGTGCATATGAGATAAGAACCAAATTGAAAGGGTTTTATATGATGCTCAAATGCAATGTGGCATGATGATATGAGCATGATATAATTATGATGCAACAATTATATGAAGGAAGTAGCATTTTATTATTAGACCATGTAGCATTACAAATGTTAGACAGATGGGATGCTACACCCTCATAACCAATCTCTTTAATTTGTTGTTTTTTTTTTCTTAGTTTTCTTTTTTCTTTGTTTGCTTGTTTTGTTATCAAAACACACAAAAATTAGTTTTACAAGTTTGCTTTCTTTTCAAAAACACAAAAAAATTAAGTCTCCTATAGTTGTTGGTCTATTATTGCCTTGCTTTGTCATGCTTCCTATCAATGGTTGGTTTCTTTGAAACTGAATCTTATTGCCATGGTGGGTTCACGGAAGAACAAAAATATTATAATAAGGAACACCGCTTGTCACAAAAAGGAAAACACGTATGGGAACAAATTGATAAATTGAATACCATTGCTAGAAACGTGTGCTCTGCTTACAATGTTACTTATTGCTTTGATAAATCTTGTTGTTGTAGGAGGTATAAACACCTCCCTTTTCAATGTGAGTATAATTATAATGTTACCATATCTTCTTATGTTAAAGGAAATTATGACTTTTATGATGTGGAACAAATTGAAGAATTTATTGCTTGGAAGGGTGCATTCAAACTAGCTTATTTGCTTGCAAATACGATGATGCACCTTATAAATATGAGGTTTATGATATACTTCAATTTTGCTTTGATAATTACAAGGAAAAAAATGGCTATATTCTTGAATATCTTAATAGATGCTCTCCACCTATGGAAGAGACTAATGCCTTGCAGGAGCCTATGGAAGAAGAAATTGCTGAAACTGGAAGCTCATTGGATGAAAAAGAGGAGGAGAGTGATTATCAAGGGGAGGAAGAATGGATCTACTCATCCCTACCTTCTAATGAAAGTAACTCTTTACCCCTTACATTATTTGATTGTCCCCAATGCTTACCAAAGGAGGACGTATGTCATGTTCCTGATGATTCTTTTGAAAATGTTTATAATAAAGCTCTAGTGTTTGTAGATCATGAAAATCATGCTTTATGTGATAGCTATATTGTTGAGTTTATTCATGAGGCTACTGAAAATTGTTATGAGAGAGGAAAATATGGTTGTAGATGTTTTCATGGTATTGAAACACCTCTCTATGTGCTGAAAGTTTTGAAGTTATTCTCGTTTTATCTTCCTATGCATGTCACTTTGTTCTTTGTGAATTTATTTGCATATGGTATTCCTATGCATAGGAAGTGGGTTATACTTAAATTTGTTTTGAAATTGCTTCTTGATGCTCTCTTTTACTTCAATTCATATTTTTTATGTGAGCATCTTCTCAAACTATCATGCCTAACTTAAAGGCGTTAAAGAAAGGTACTTATTCGCAGATAACCCAAAAGTTTTAGATGAGTCTTGGAAGTTATTACCTCTGTAATAACCGCTCCTTATCCTTTTTATTTTCTTTTTGTGCCAAGAGTAACCTCTAATGAGAGAGAAGTAATGATTGGGAAAGTTGTTGTCCCGAAACAAATTTTTGTGCTTCACCGTAAAAATTCGTGAGAGAGCTCTGTATGTCGGATTGAGCTGTAATTGTTTGTGATTCTGCCCTAGGTTGTTATCTAACTTTCGTTAGTTCAACACTTTTTGATTTGAGCAACAGAAGGTCTTCGAAAAAATTAGTCTTTACCTGCTGGTCTGTTTTGACAGATTTCTGCCATTTTCTCCATTTGCTTCTTGTGGGTTCCTTTTTGAGTTCTTTTGGGGAATTGAGATTTTTGAGGGAAGTGCTTCGGTAGCTATTTTTCTAATGGAAGTTTATTTGTGTTGGAACTGAACCTTAAGACTTATTATCTTGAGTGCACTAATATTGCTAATAAAGATTGTCTGAAGTTTTGTATGAAGGAAAAATTTCAGGTGTATGAAAGGAATGAGTAATGAGATGAAGAATGGACTAAAGCTCAAGCTTGGGGATTCCACGCGTGTCACCCCAAGAAATATCCAAGAAGTACAAGCGTCAAAGCTTGGGGATGCCCAAGGCATCCCCCTCTTCATCAATAAAAATCTCAGGTTTCTTCCAAACGCTTCATTTTTATTGTTTCATGCACAGTTGTGTTGTTCTTAGAGCGTCTTCTTTTTCGTTTTTGTTTTGGTTCTTCGTTTGCGTTGTTTGCTTAGTTTGCTGAATAAATTGGTTGGACCCCCTCTTTCATTCATTGGTTATGAAATAGTTTGGTTTGGATTAGAAAAGATTAGGAAAGTTTATGCTTAAGTGGTAAAGGAGCTTGTTTTTGACTATGGCCTATGCTCTATCATGCCATGCTTGATATTGTTTTGGCTTTATGCTTAGTATTCTTTTCTATAGCATGACTTGTTATAAACAATTGATATTGCTTAATGTGCCTTGGATGAATGATGCATTGTTTTAGCATATTAAAGCATAATATTGTGGTATTCTCCTTTGATGCTTTATTTGGGTTGACTTGGCACATGCTCACACCATGTTATGACTATCTCAAGTCACCATAGCTTTTATGCTCATTTAGTTTTCAACTTGTAGTATCACTTTATGCTTTGATCAATGATGTTTTGTCGATCTGCATGATTATGGCCATTATTGGTCTCTTAGTTTGTCGCTCCCAGTCTTTTGCTAGCCTCCACAACAAAGTATGAGTTCCACTCACGCATCCAACTCCCTAAACCAAGTTATTCCAAAGAGTCCACCATACCTACCTACTATCTTATGCTATACCAAGTATATTCATGCTTTTGTTTACCTTCCAAATTAAACTTGTTATGAGAAAACTAGTGATTAAAGCTTTCACGAACTTGATGGCACACTTTACTTTTTTCATCTAATAAACTTGAACCATTGGGTCCTTCTTTGTTGCGTATATGCTTGCGCTTCATAAGTTGAAATTAGCAGAACCATGTTTCATGGGGAACGCTTTCAACATTGCACTTGTACTTTGTACCCTGTTGATATCATGTTCTTTTGCTTACAGATCCCGGCAGTGTGAAATAAAAGTGGAACTTGTAAGATCATGGAGTTTGTATGTGTGTTAGAGAAACGCCTGGGCCGCTAGCCTAAGCCATGCCTAATCATAGTGGAAACTTGCAGCATCACCATAATGAGCACTCTATGAAGCATCCTCAATAAAAACCTATGCAAATAGCAAATAAAAAGATCGCTGAGATGCTCATTGTCTGCTTGCCTTGTCATTTTGATTATGGGATAGCTCATGTATCATGTGCAAGGGGTACCCCGTTGGCGGTTCTTTATGATACACATGTACTTACAATGACAAGAGCTTATTCGTGACTAAAGTTGAGTAGCATGAGGATCGGTCTTCGTTAGTAAGGGGCATGAGATTTTGGTTTATAACTTGTCAAGCATATCCTCTTAGTTGTGTCACTTTAACCTTAGTCACCTTAAAGATGCTTATGATAGGGGCAATGAGAGCTAAAAGCTAATAAGTACCATAATTTTTGGAAGCTCTTTTTGAGACTTAAATCCTTGCTTCCTTCTATGAAGGCCTTTCTTCCACCATTATATTGAGTCTTCACCTTCTACCTTTATGCACCTACTTTGAGAGCATAGTGGCCATTCTTAGTTCTATGTGCATTGTCCCAAGACTAGTTGATTGATGCATACCTTTATATTGCTTGTTTTAAACTATTTGTATCTAGTCACACTTATGAACTTTGAAGGTTTCCTATGCATTTATATTTGATACTCCATGAGGGACAAGCTGAATGCTACTATGCTATGTTTTCTTTGTGTGAAACAAACAAACGTCTTGCAAAGCATTGTTATTCATGAATCTTTTGTTTGTGCCTTTTCATGTTGCAACATAGTTGCTATGTCTTATTGCTAGAACTTTGTCTTTCATGTTATGATTGAAGTACTATGATCCCAGCTTTGAATGTTTTACAAATACTTTGATCAAGTCTTTGATGGTGCATGTCACCTCAAAAATTATTCTTTCTTTTTATCACTTACCTACTCGAGGACGAGCAGGAGTTAAGCTTGGGGATGTTGATACATTGCAAATGTATCTATAATTTTTTATGTTCCATGCTTGGTTTTATCTACTTTCTTATGTTTTGTTCCAACTTTGGAGTACTTTTCATATGATTTCTTGGACTAACCTATTAACAAGTGCCACAGTGCCAGTTGCCTGTTTTCTGCTGTTTTTGGTTCCAAGAAGTCAGAAAATGAATATTCTCGGAATTGGACCGCACAAAAGCCAAAGTCGATATTTTACCGGAAGACTCACGGAGCCAGAAGATGAGACGGAGAGGGGGCAGAGGGTGGCCACACCATATGGTGGCACGGGCTAGCCCTGGCCGCGCCACCAGGTGGTGTGGGCCCTCTGGCCGCCCACCGACCTTGCCTCTTCGCCTATAAGAAGCCTCCCGATGCATAAACCCTAAATCATCAAGCCTCCAGCCACGAAAAGTTCCGCAGCGCCGCCACCACCGAAGGGGAGATTCGGGGGACAGAAAGTCTCTGTTCCGGCACCCTGCCGGGACGGGGAAGTGCCCCCGGAGCCATCTCCATCGATCTCCACCACCATCTCCATCACCATTGCTGATTCCCATGATGAGGAGGGAGTAGTTCTCTCTCAAAGCTAAGGGTTCTACCGGTAGCTATGTGTTCATCTCTCTCTATGCGTGATCATATTGTGATCATGAGCTTTGTAATCTAGTATATCTACCTTGCTACTCAAGTGCTTTAATAGATCTCTTCTCTCCCCATGTGTGTGAAAGTGACAGCGTGCACACCATGGTGGCACTTAGGCTAGAGATTACAAATACTTGTTATGAGTTATATTTGGAGTTGGATGTCTTTATGAAATTATGGTGTTTGTTGGACTGATCTAGTGCTCAAGGTGACAGTGTGGGGTTATCTAGATGGGAAAGGCTTACTTTGAGGTGTGCTGTTATAGCCCTACCATGGATTAGAGTGTCCAACCGGAGAGTAGTTAAGAGTAGAATCATAAAGAGAAGATACTTATATGAGAGTGTTCACTAGTGAAAGTATGATCCCTAGGCCTTGTGTCTAAGCATTGATACCCGTTTGCAATTAGATCTGCTACATGTTTGCTTGCTTCCTTCTTTAATTCAGTCTGCTGTTAGTCTTTTCCACGCCATCAAGTTATTTTCTATCACCGTTACCACTTATAATTATCCATACCACTTGTATTTCACTATCTCTTTGCTGAACTAGTGCACATATACAGCTGACAAGTGTATTGGGTGTGTTGGGGACACAAGAGACTTCTTGTATCTTGATTGCAGGGTTGCTTGAGAGAGGATACCTTTGACCACTTCCTCCTTGAGTTCGATAAACTTTGGGTAATCCACTTAAGGGAAAACTTGCTGATGTTCTACAAACCTCTGCACTTGGAGGCCCAACAACTGTCTACAAGAATAGAAGTGCGTAGACATCACACCTATTCACCCCCCCCCCCTCCCCCCTCTATGTGCCCGTACGATCCATTTCAATTAGTATCAGAGCCCCGGCTCTTTATTCAGGCTTAACCGCCTAAGAGTAGTATGGGTACCAAGGATGATGGAAATGAGGCTGTGGATAAGGTCACAATGGATGATCTCAAGTCGTTGGAAACAACCTTGTTGAAATCCTTTAAGGCCAAGATGGAGGAGATGAATAAAATGATTGCTCGCCTTACATCATCCATAGCCCCATCTCCATCCTCCTCTAAGGCTGCCACACCATCAACTAAGGAAAAGGGTAACATCGGATCCAAGGATAATGATGTTGAAGGTGAAAAACTTAATGGTTCCACCTCTAAGAAGGGAAGTGGTAAGGAGGAATATAGTGAGGTTCGCCACGTATATTCCCCCGACCCACCTATACCTGATCCTCATATAAACAATAGGGGTGATCCACCCAAGCTCACTGCATCCTCCTTCAATCAATGGCAATTCCTAATGAAATCTCATGTTTGCAGTTCCTCTATTGAATTGTGGAGGATTATTGAAGAGGCTCTTCATATTGGAGATCAAACCAACCTAACGAGAAGAGAAGTTGTGGACAGCCAGTTGAATGCCACCGCTCTCCAGATGATACAGCTGGGTGTGGGTCCCAAGGACATGCCACACATTGAACATCTCAACACAGCTAAAGAAGCTTGGGATGCTCTTACGGATCTCTTCGTTGGAAATGAAAGCATGAGAAGGAACAGGTATGACGCCCTTAGTAATGAAGCTGAGGGATTCTACATGTTGGATGGTGAAAACCATGAGGACATGTATAGAAGACTCAAGGGCATCGCAACAACATTTCGAAAGCATGGGTCCACTCACATTAATGATGGATGGATAAAAAGGAAATATGTGAGTGCCTTAATGCCTTTCGAGCCAACGGACTTGAAGAGCCTGCAAGGTAGACATAACTATCATCAAATTACATCTAACGAAGTCATGCAAGAAATGGCCTCATTCAAAGTGGTAGCAAAGAATGCTGAAGATGCCCGTGCTCGGGCCATTGGAATGCAAAAGGGTGTCAATGTGGCTCTCAAAGCCAATGTTGTTGAGCAAGAGGAAGATGAAGGAGCTTTTGAGGGGCATCCATGGACTGTCCCGATGAAGTCAAACATGCTCATGGTGAGTACATGGCGTTTTATGCAAGGAACTTTTGGAAGGACCCTGCTAAAGCCAAGTCTGAACTTGAGCGCAAGAACGGGTCAAATGGAAGAAGAGAAAGTGGCCCAAGATTGAGAACTTGCTTCAACTGTGGAGATAGAATGCACTTTGTAGACGAGTGTCCTTATCAAAATAGAGAAGACAATGGTGGCAGGCTCATTCTTAAAGAGAAATCTAAAGCACTTAAGAAGAAGCCATTTATTAAGAAGAATGGCCCTTTCAAGAAGCAACCCAAGATTGTATTGGTAGCACAAGAGGAATACTCCTCCGCAAGTGAAGATGAAGAGGATGATGATAGTTCCCGTGAGGTGGCTGCTATAGCCACCACATCGACTCTGTCATCTCTCTTCGACTCACCAAACGAGAACGTCATCAACAACAACGCCACTTGCCTAATGGCAAGAAGGTCCGAGGTATCAACTTCTAGCTCTTCATTTCCTAAGACTAACATAATTTTGGATATGGATGATCATGACAGTCTTAAAATGAAAGAAGCTATTGCTTTGGATACTTTTTTCACTAACCTACAAGGTTGTAGCACCCCGATAAAACCACTACCAGAAAATCGCTCGATGTTTCTACCTTGTGCATCATCATGACATCATCATGCATGTTTGTTCATAAAAGTACTTTGCAAAAACCCTATTTTGTTTTCTAATTAGCCCTCCTTTAATTTCAAATCATAAAACCAGGTCTTCCTGAATATTTTATTTGTCTAAAATCTATTTGTAGAAATCTTTTAAAAATAAAATAAATAGATACAAATGTTTTAGGGGAGGCTGCCACTGGCTAGACCCAGCTAGCAGCAGCCTACTACCCCAGATAAAAACCTAAGACTCTAACCTACCCAAACCCTAGTTTTCACACACACCACACCCCACCCGCCGCCACATCCCAGCTCCACGCCTCCACCCGCACGCCACACCTGGTCCACCACCTATACAGCTAGCCCACCTAGCCCTGACCTGACCGACCGCACCCATCCACAGATCCACCTCCCCTGGTCCCTAGGCCCCACCACCGACAGCCTCCCGCCTGGGCCGATCACCATGCCCCGCGCGGTCAACCACCGCCAGGGCGATCCCCAGATCCCACGGCGCCCTCCCCGTCCTGCACGCGACCACGCCATGCGGCCCCAGCCGACATGCTGCCCATCCCCTGGCCCCACCCCGCGAACGCGTGTGTCACGCGCGCAAGGCGTCGCCCAGCCCCGACCCACTACCCCGTGCTGACAAAGTTCCTCCTCGGGATCTCCGTCGGCCCCTAGCCCACCACACCCGCTCATCCTGCTCCTCTCTTCCCGCGCGTGACCCACCCTCCCCACCTACCGCGTCTACCGCTGTGATCCCCATCGCCCTTGGCTCCTGCAACCCCGCGCGCCGCCCGTTGGACCCAGCAGCGCCTCCGCCGCCCGCAAGATCTCGGCCGCCCCTGTCCCCTCCATTCGCGAGCGCCGCCAGGAGCTTCGTCGACGCTCCTCCTCGTGGCCTCCGTCGCCAGAGCCCGGCCCTGCGCCTTGCCCTCGCCCTCTTCCGCGTCCCCGGCCCCGAGCTCGGCCATGCGTCGTCGCGACCTCCTCGGGTCCGCCGCCTCGCGCCGCCCTTCTGCAGTCGCAGCCCCGCCATCACGTGCATCGCCGCCATCAGCAGCTCACCCCGCGACTGCCGCCATGGGGCCTCCTTTGTCCCGCAAGCTCCGCCGCCTCGCCGGTCTCGAGCACCGCCGCTCGACCCCGCCACCAAGGACATCACCGGCCTCCTCCCGGCAGCGAGCCACAGCTGCGTGCCCCTCCCCACCGGCCTGCTCCCTCTCTTGTGGCCCCGGCCTCCCTCTGCACCGCCGTTGTTCGCCTTCCTTCCTAGCGGAGCTCCTCCAGAGCCTCTCCTCGCCGTCGTCCCAGGCCTCGCCTTCTCTCTTCTCGCGAGACCCATCATCGTGGATCGAGCTCCTCGCCGATTCGAGCTCCCCGCCGCCATGGAATCCTGCCTCCTCCTCGAGTTCCGGATGCACGCGCGAGCCTCCATCTCCTTCCTGTGTGCGTTGGTGTTGTCGTCGCCCTGACCTTGTTGCCTCCTGCTGCCACGCACCACAACCCTACGTCAAGCGTGTTCCCAACCTCCTCCACGACAATGTCCTTCTCGGTGTTGTCTCGTCAGACCGGTGGTTTTTAAGTGAGCTGCAGACTTCAACTTTACTCTATCATCGATGGGGTTGTGGTACCGTGTAGTACATGTGGTGTTAGATGATTCTATATCGATGTGGTGTCGAGGATGTTCTAGACCTTCTTCAATACTGTAAGATGAAGTTAATCTCGGCTACCTCCTCGGCTACAATTGGTGAGGTGTTCCAGACACCCCGGTGAACAAGATCGACAAGTGGACAAGTCCTGGTGCACATGGTTGCCTCCGGTTATCGATAAGTCAAGACTCGCTAAGATCATCGACATGGGAAACCAAGACCTTTGTACATGGATGTTCACCGACAAGACCGGCTCAATGCTGATGGTTTCGAGGGAGGTACATGGTGCCACTAGAAGATCACTTGTACCCGATCCATGCATGTTCTTCACCGACAACAAGGTCGCCCACCCGGATCTGAAGCTCGATCCCAGAGGCCGTCCCAGATCCCGCCGAACCCCAAGACCCCCTCTGAACCCCCAATGTGTGATCCCCTTTCCAAGACCCCCCTATTTTATAAATGAATTACAATTGTTGCATATTAAATAATACATGCTTGCATACATATTATCGTGCGGTTTGGGTTAGATGGCAATTCATCTAAATTAAATATGGAGACCATATGCTGGCTATTCTAGTCTTATTCCGGACTCCATTTAAATTTGTGTACCGAACCGATACCATGTTTTGCCGTGTTTAAACAACATTTAAAATGCGGGGTATCTAAACAACTTGAACCTTCTAATTAATTGTCGGGACCCCGGTTCCGCTTAATATTGACTAATTGCACTACATCTTTTCCATGTCATGCATCATATCATAATCATGCCAGATCTTTTGCCATAGTATTAAATATTGCATCCGATGTTTCTTCTAGTTTTTGCTTCTTCGCGGATTAGGCCGATGAGTGGATGCGAGTATCGGCAAGTTCTTCGGATAATGAACCTTCGGCAGTGTTTCCCAGGCGAGCATTCTCCCCCTTTCTACCTATTTTGCATTTATAGTCTTTATTTCCTCCTGTTGATCTATTGCTATCCGTGTCGCGATGCTTTAGTGTTCCGTACCAGATATATTCCGTGCAGCCTTTATATTGCCATGGATACATCCTATTGCCTGTTGATTGATAGATAGTCGGCCTTGCGAGTTGTAGTTGGTTGCTTATGTGTTGCTTCGCGTCGTTGTCGTTCCACCATTGACGGCAAGTTGGCACATGACAAATGGTGGAGATGTTTTACGGTGGAAAGGATCATGACTCTAAATACAACTATTAGATTGCTGGGACAACTAATGAAAGAGGCACCGGTGGGCAATATATGCTATTTGGTTTTTATGCCCACTTGTGTCCTGTAGGCCCCGAGTACTTGATACCTGTTCCTTGACTATTCGCACTATCCACATCCAGGAGAGTCTATGAATCCCCCTTAGCCAGAGCTTGATTCATTTCTATTTCTTGGGGCCACAAACTAGTTTGGGGTTTTATTTACTATCCTGTACTTATGCCATGTTACTGTTTTATTAAGATTGTGCGTGGAGCACCTGTACTGTTTTGGATGCGGAGTGTTTTCACGGTATCGACAAGCCCAGTCACATTTTCGGGTTCCTAGTCGTTTACAGCCATTGACGCAAACCTTGGGTCCGTCTCGGAGTCGGCCAACTTCGTTGCGGGTAGCTTAATGGGGTGGCCCCCTGAAATATTTTATGAATCCTGTGATTGCTTTGTCGTGAAAGCCTCGTTGTGTTTTGAGTTGGTTTTTCTGAGGTTGATCGTGTGTGTGTTGCTATTTGTGCAACCCTGCAGGGTAAATCTTTCTGAAAGCCGTGTCCGCGGTTATTGAGGACTTGGAGCACAGTATCTCGATCATAGACAAGCATAACTAAAGTAGTGCTATAAATTTGACTTAATATGTGACTAGTAATCAGATTCAAATACCACTGAATGGATATTAAAAATGCCAACAACTGGTGGAGCTGGGGTTCCTTGTGTCTTGTTATATCTGCCTAGTAAGTATTGCAACTCCAATGGAATGTGATAAAAGTGCCAACAACTGCTGGGTTTTGGGATTCCTCAGGACAATTATATCTGACTAGTAAATGTTCCAACTACAACATAATGTTAACAAAAACTGCCCACTACTTATGTTATCAGGATGACTCATGCTCTATATCTGATTAGTAAGTGCTACAACTATAACGGAATGAGTAAAATTGCCAACTGTGTGAGTTCCTTGGTCCGACTTCCTCGTTTGGTCTCGAGGGGGAAATACCAGGATGGGTTTGTCTAGTGTTAGCTTCAGGTTGGATCCGGATAGGTCTTTCTTACCCCTCTCTGATAACCGCCAGTTGTATCGAGTCTCTATAGGTTGTTTAGTGCCGCTGTGCTGCCGCTTTAGTCCACCATGCCTATGTAGGTGAGGGCCGCCGAATTCTAGGCTCGTCGTGTACTGGCCTTAGTGCTGACGCTCCTCTTTTTCCTTTGCCCTTTGTCGGCACCCCTTTTGTTTTAGCAGGTTTGAGATTAACGTCGTTAGCAGGGTTACCCTTCCGGCTTGGCCTGGGCAGGGTTATGGACGCCATTGGTTATTCTTCAGGGCTCTTAGCCCCATTTGCATCTTGTCCGTACTCGGACGCTGTATCGTTTTCAAGGTGATTTGGATCTTTGTAGTGTATATCTGTATTCTTGACTCTTGGAGTCGTGTTGTATATATATCTGTTCTGTGGGTCCCTTCGAGGACTGTTGTGTAATGGTATTACCTCATTTTTCCACCCGCACGAAAGTGCCTGGTGGGCGTCCTTGAATTGTTTCTATGCGGGTTTGGCGGAAAGGGCTAAAACTTGCATAGGGCTGATTTGAGGGTGTTATAAAGGTGAGCACAAACTCCATTTTGATGCTCTTATGAGTCAACTTGCACAAGCCGAAGATCTTCTTGAAGAAAAGGGCAAAATTGAAAGAGAAGATGTGTTGGAGATAGCTTCTTTGAAGAATGCCTTGGAAGAGGAAGAGGAAGCTCGAGTATCTTTGGAAGACAGACTCGAATCCATTGAGGAGTCATACGAAGAAGCTGTAGCTTAGCTCATCAAAGAATGTGACCATGCTCTTGCCAAGGTAAAGAAACTAAAGAAAGAAAAGATTGACTTTGGGGCTGTTCATGCTAGACTTTTGGAGAAGTTCGATAATCTCGAAAGTGCTCACAAGGCATTGAAGAGTGATCATTCTACTTTAAATGAGTCTCATGACCAGCTCCAAACTCAATTGAAACAGTATGATGTGCCAAGTACCTCCACTTCATCCTCTGGAAAAGAAGACCTTGCAAGAAGTTCTCAACACAAAGGTAAAGGAGTTATTGATGAGATACTGAGCAGGCAAAGGACAAACAATAGTAAAGAAGGTCTTGGTTACATACCCAATACAAAGAGCAAGAAAAACAAGAAGAAGAAGAAGAAGAAGAAGAAGAAGAGCAAGACTGCTCAACCAAAGACTAGCAACATTACCAATGACAATACTAATTATGATGGTTTTGCAGGGGCCAACAATCCTAACTTTGAACTATATTGTGATTATTATGGTGATGTTTATGCTAGTTATGTAGGCCCATATGATTGTTACATTCCTTGGTCTATTTGGGTTCCCAAGACCCTTGTTACTAACATGAGAGGACCCATTGAAAAATGGGTACCTAAAACCAAGAAGTAATTTTCTTGCAGGGCTATGCTTCCGGTAGTTCTAAATGGGTACTCGATAGCGGCTGCACAAGTCATATGACCGGAAGCAAGGAGATCATCACGGAGATGCGGCCAAACCTTGATCAGATAATCGTCTCCTATGGTGACAAGTCAAAATCTGAGGTATTGGGTCTCGGCAAAGTTTTGGTGGCTCACGATATTTCTCTCGTGGACGTCATGCTTGTTGAGACCCTCGGTTACAACTTACTTTCAGTTCGCGCCCTTGGTAAGATGGGCTTTGCAGTTTATATTGATGCTGATTTGGTGGTACTCCTATGGAGCAAGTCTCTAAAAGTCACTTTCGTGGGATATGTCGAAAATGACCTGTACGTGGTGGACTTTTCGGGGAAAACCACTACAGGATCGATGTGTCTTTTTGGAAAGGCTGACACGGGTTGGCTATGGCATCGCCGACTAGCCCACATCAATATGAGAACTTTGCAAAGTCTCCACAAGGGTGGCCACATTCTTGTACTAAAAGAAAATGTCTCCTTTGCCAAATATCGTGTTTGCAGGGCATGCGTTGAAGGAAAAATG
The DNA here is from genome assembly GCA_910589775.1 of Avena eriantha. Classification (NCBI taxonomy): domain Eukaryota; kingdom Viridiplantae; phylum Streptophyta; class Magnoliopsida; order Poales; family Poaceae; genus Avena; species Avena eriantha. The sequence goes on along the minus strand of OU342740.1, from coordinate 436,620,942 downwards.
CATGGCTCACCTCATCGAAGGAAAACTATTATCTCATCAAAAAGGATTTTGGAGCTCCTTCATGTGGACCTTTTCAGACCTCCATCTCATGCAAGCGTCGGTGGGAAGAAGTATTGTCTAGTGATTATTGATTACTCAAGATAAACTTGGGTTTATTTCTTCAAGTTGAAGAGTGAAACTCAACAAACAGTCATCGACTTCGCCAACGAGGTTCAACGTCAACACAACGTCCCCATTCTGGCCATAAGAAGTGATAACGGCTCTGAGTTCAAGAACTACACCTTAAATGAGTTCCTAAGTGAAGAGGGGATAAGATACCAATATTCCGCTGTGTACACCCCTCAACAAAATGGTGTAGCCGAGAGGACGAATCGAACTCTAATGGATATGGCAAGATCAATGTTAGCCGAATTTAAATCTCTGTATAACTTCTGGGCTGAAGCAATCTCTACTGCTTGTCATTCATCCAACCGATTATACCTCCGCATGATCTTGGACAAGACTCCGTATGAAATACTTACCGGTAACAACCCAAACATCTCATACTTTCGGGTATTCGGGTGTAAGTGTTTCTTTCTTATCAAAGGAGTTCATTTATCTAAGTTTGAATCTAAGGCTTTAGAAGGTATTTTTGTTGGTTATGGTGTCGAATCCCACACTTATAGAGTCTACAATAAGCTCTCCGGAACTATTGTAGAATCTTGTAGTGTGGTGTTCGAGGAAAATGACGGTTCCCGTGCGGAGTAAGTTGGTGTTTGTGATGCAGATGTTGAAATACCCCAAGATGCCATAAGAAGAATGGGCGTGGGATTTTTCCGCCCCATTGAGGAACCCCTTGTGGCGGATCGGGAAGGACAATGCTCTTCCCATGAAGAGCCCTCATCTACACATGCCCAACAAGTTCCCATCACGGGAGCAAATTCTGCACCATCTCCATCAACTGCTGAAGGTCAAGCTGTTCCAGAAAACTCCAGGCCGGATTATCCGGCCACCCCGCTCCAGCTGACCATATTGCTCCTGGTGGTGAATATATCAACGCAAGCTCCAGGCCGGATTTTCCGGCAAGCCCTGGATTATCCGGCCCCTCGCCAGTTCAACCAAGCCCTAGGCTTCCTGACGATGCTGCTCCAAGAACTCCTAGGCCGGATTATCCGGCCTCTCCATCGGCCGGATTATCCGGCCCTGACTCTACAGTTCAGGAGCCTCCTGTTACGGCTACTGACTCACCTCAAGGGCACGCGTCACCACCACCTGCTGCTGATATTCCAGTTCCTGATCAAGGTCCAGTGAATGCTTCCAATGAAGATTCTAGTGATGAATCTACCCCTCCAAGAGACAACAAACTTATTGAACTTGGTCACAAGGCTCGAGCTGATCGAAACCTTGAGTTAAGGGGTCACACTCTCGACAAAGTTGTTGGTGATCTTCGACGAAGGGTTTCTACAAGAAGAGAATTGGCCAGTTTTGGTGAGCATCAAGCTCACATCTCTATGGTGGAACCTAAGAAGGTCATTGAAGCTCTTGAAGACCCAGACTGGGTTGTTGCTATGCATGAAGAATTGAATAATTTCGAGTGCAACAAAGTCTAGAAACTCGTGGAGAAACCCAAAGAGTTCCACAATGTTATCGTCACCAAGTGGATATTCAAAAACAAGCAAGACGAGAATGGCATTGTTGTGAGGAACAAGGCTAGACTTGTGGCACAAGGTTACTCCCAAGTTGAGGGCATTGACTTCGGCGAGACCTATGCTCCAGTGGCTCGCCTTGAGTCCATCCGTATCCTTCTTGCTTATGCTGCTCATAACAATTTTTAAGTTGCAACAAATGGACGTCAAGAGTGCCTTCCTTACCGGTCCTCTACATGAGTTGGTATACGTAAAGCAACCCCCGGAGTTTGAGGTTCCTAACTTTCCGAACCATGTCTACAAACTCGATAAGGCACTCTATGGCCTTAAACAAGCCCCACGTGCGTGGTATGAGCACCTTAAAGAGCTTTTGTTAGATCGTGGCTTCGAAGTTGGAAAAATCAATCCCACTCTTTTTACTAAGAAGGTTAAGGGGGAGCTCTTCGTGTGCCAACTATATGTAGACGATATCATCTTTGGTTCTACTAATAAAGCTTTTAATGATGAATTTTCAAAGCTTATGACTGACATGTTTGAGATGTCCATGATGGGGAATTACGGTTCTTTCTTGGATTCGAGATCAAGCAACTTAGAGAAGGAACCTTTATTAATCAAGCGAAGTACATCCAAGACATGCTCAAGAGATTCAAGATGACGGATCTAAATGGTGTTGCCACTCTGATGCAAACAAAATGTCATCTTGAACTTAACCCACATGATAAAGATGTGGACCAAAAGGTATACCGATCCATGATCAGTTCTCTTCTTTATCTCTGCGCATCTAGACCCGATATTGTGTTGAGTGTGGGAGTGTGTGCAAGGTATCAAGCGGTCCTAAATAAAGCCACTTAGTGGCGGTCAAGAGGATCTTTCGATATTTGGTTCATTCCCCTAACTTTGGTCTCTAGTATCCCAAAGGCTCCAATTTCTCTTTATGTGGTTATACTGACTCAGATTGGGCTGGTCATCAGGATGATCGGAAATCCACTTTTGGAGCTTGTCAATTCTTGGGAAGATCTCTTGTATGTTGGTCTTCTAAAAATCAGAATTGTATATCTCTCTCTACCGCCGAAGCTGAATATGTTGCTGCTGCCAGCGCTTGCACTCAATTATTATGGATGAGGCAAACTATAAAGGATTATGGTGTTAATTGTGACAAAGTGCCTCTTTTATGTGATAATGAAAGTGCAATCAAAATTGCGTACAATCCTGTTTAGCACACAAGGACAAAGCATATTGAGATTCGGAATCATTTTATTCGAGACCATGTTGCTCGCGGCGATATTGATCTATCCTTTGTGAGCACGAAAACCAACTTGCGGATATTTTTACAAAGCCACTTGACGAAGCAATATTCTGCTACTTGAGGAATGAGCTAAATATCATTGATTCCAGGAGCTTGTCTTGATTACCCATGCACTCACTCGTACATCTCAATCCTTCTTTGGTCTAGGTGTGGGCATGGATATAGGGGGAGTGTGGTCCTAACTCATTGGGCTAACCCTCCCCCCATAAAGCCAAAAGCAAGATAAATCATTTCTCTTAATATAATTTTGTGATATGTGATCTTATTGATGAGTATTGGTTGTGAACCCAAGATATATCTTCGCGGTATCACACCATACACTCCAACAAGGTGGCCTCGTCCACCACCCTCTCCCTTCAGGAGAATTGGCTCTTTTTGGCTGTTCTTTGCTATCTCATGTTCTTATGGGAATCACAGTCAATCTTGGCTTTTACTTGATTTGGATTTTGCAATTTTGAGTGTCTAGTACCATCTAAGTTTGGCTCTCTTAATCCTAAGCCTTCCCCTACCCCTAAGCCATCTATTCTAGCACTCAAGTCCCTTGTACACCTTGTGGGGGTGTTGTTTGGGGATGTGTGGGCCTGGTTCTGTGTATAACAGAGTCCCAGATTTGAGGCCAGATAATCCGGCCTTGGCGGATTTCATGGGGCGCTAGCATCGCTCTTCTCCCTTTTTGGTGTCTCGATGCCAAAGGGGGAGAAGTAGTTCTATTAGGTTGTCCGTGGATTTGCATGGGTCGGGCATAAGCACTTGCATTTTCTATTCGTCGTTTTCTTGCTTATGCCCATTTAGCGTTGAACTTTAAATTTGTGATTTGTGGTTGGTTGAGACTCTATGTGGTTGTCTGGATTATTATGCCTATGGATTTCATCTCATGGATTATGCTTATGGAGCTATCTATTCATATCCTATTTCTGGAGAAGGCGATTATATTGGTTATCCGGTAATGATTGTGGCTTATGCCAAGGATGCCTTCCCTCTACCTCGGTGGTATGTTTTTGTTGCCCATATGTCTATGGAATAGATTCACCTATTTGTGTGCATTTGTATTCCAATGCAAAATTATTTTATGCACACATTGAGGGGGAGTCTCTTTCATAGTTATTACTGTTTGTCTTGTGACTTTCTCCTGCAAATCTTGGTATTGTCATCTAACACCAAAAAGGGGGAGATTGAAAGAACATTTCATGTTTTCCTATGTTTTGTGTGTTAGATAACAATACTGTGGAGATCATTCATGTGTGCTAAGTGTGCAGGAAGCTTTGAGGGGGGCCGGATAATCCACCCCACCAAGGGCTAGATAATCAGGCCTACCACATAGCTCAAAGGAAGCCAAGGCGCGTCGCTCGGTATTCGGTCGAATTTTCTCCCAAAAAATCCGAACTGGGGCGGTTTTTCCTCCCTAGGCCGGATAATCCGGCTGTCGCATGGGCCGGATAATCTGGCCTCCAGTTTTCGAGCAAAAGGAGCCAAGGCGCGTCGCTCGGTATCCGGTCGATTTTCTCCCGGAAAATCCGAACTGGGGCGGTTTTTCCTCCTAGGCCGGATAATCCGGCCCTCGCATAGGACCGGATAATCCGGCCCCCAAAAGTTGATCAAGGGAAAGCTCGGCGCGACGCTCTGATAGGGGGCGGATTATCTGTCGGATATTCCGAGTCTGGGGCGGTGTTTTCCCTAGACCGGATAATCTGGCCCTCACTTGGGCCGGATAATCCGGCCCCCAAAGTGTCCAACGGCTGGTTTCTAAAGGGGGTATAAATACCCCTTCTTCCCCATCGTTCAGAACTCTTGATTCATTCGAAATTGTCCAGACATTGTGCAAGAGCTCTCATTCTCGATCTCCCACTTCAACCACCCGAAGGGCTTGATCTTTGGGGGAATTGAAGGAGGAGAAGTTCATCACCATCATCAAGAATCAAGCTCTTCAACTCCTCTCCATTCACTTGGAGAAATCCCTGATCTAGTATTCTTGTCAATACCTAGATCTTGTTTATTGTATTTGATAACTTTGTTCTTGTGGCAGCTTGTTGTCATTTCGGGAGCCTCCAAGTTGTTGTGGAGTTGTTGCCCCGCTAGTTGTGTAAAGGCGTCGGTGCCCGCTTCGAAGGGTACCTATAGTGGAAAGGTTGATCAGGCCTTTGGTGGCAAGATCCATCGGAGAACAGGGTGAGGCCTATTGTGGCATGGTGGTCTTAGTACCGCCCACCCCTCCAACGCAGACGTACTTCCCTTAACAAGGAAGGAACTGCGGTCAAACAAATCCTGTGTCTCCGCGTGCTTGACTTCGGTTTACCCGTTCCTCTTCCACTCGCTCTTTACTCGCTAGTAGATAGGTCTGCATATAGGGAAAATTCCACCTAATAGTTTATCTAGAGAATTTATCCTTTGTGCTAAGCCTAAAATTGAAAAAGTATTAAAAATTGGTGTAGCACCTATTCACCCCCCCCCCCCTCTAGGTGCCCATACGATCCATTTCACCTTCTAGGAAGCAATGGCAAGATTGTGGTTGGCGTAGGCTCGAGCATTGTCCATTTCCTTCTATCTATCATACAGTAGGAAGTCGAGGTTCTCCACTTGGCTCTTCATCTCCGGGTGACTTGGAATTTCTAGAGGCATTCCCATAGAATCACTCCTTGTATAGTGAGCAACACGAGTTCCCTAGATCAAGTTGACATTCTGTCGACAAAGAAGGGCGAGAGCTTCATGCATAGCCCTGGCTAATCCATCAAGCCAGTTGTTCTCTCTCACGGTGAATTGAATCTTCTCAGAAAGAGGTGCTTCCATCTTGCCTCGAAGATCAACAACTATCAGCCATTGTAAATCTCCTCCTGGGTGGTCATTGAGTTGAGCTCCGAAGAATTCCGGATGCGGACGCTCAAGGTACTCAGACAGTGCATCAAGATCCCTCCCGAAGATCAGTTGGCCACCGTTGCCCAACTGGTAGAACTTGTAGTACTGAACTTCCATCTATAAGAATTTAGGATGAGAAAGTTAGTGAGGTGATCAAGTGTGTCAAATTTTATGTAGCAATGTAAGAAATTTTGGAGGAACATGAATTTTTTTGAAAGAATCTCAAGGGTAGGAGGGGAAATAGGTTTTCATAAATACTCGCTTCTTTGATTTTGAAACTAAGTTTTTGTTCGGACGTCCATTCTAACTAGGGTCTCCTATGGTTAGTATGGCTCTGATACCAACATGTCAACACCTGGATTTTTAATCCCAGATGCCTGCTATGCCATACATCGCAATCCCAGGATTAACATTTTTGCGAGACATAACAGATTGGATATCACAATACATCATCCATTACAAACCATAATAAGGTCTTACACAAATAAAGGATCTCACGATCCGTTCTTAGTACAAACAATTAGCGGAATAATAAGCGTAGCGGTGGGCTCCATCTTCAGTGTCATAGGCAATGCTAACGATGGGAGATGATCCTAGTTGTCATAGCCGTCCTTCTATCCTTCTTCTGGATAGTCCTCCTCATAGTCTGGCCACGGGAATAGCCAGGGACAAAGCCATGAGTACTCTTTAAGTATTCACAAACTATCACTAACAAGTAAGGTAGTTCTAGTAGGAATGCTAAGTTCTAAGTTTATTTGCAAAGTTAAGTTTGAAACCTAAGCTGAGTTCAGGAACAAAGAAAGATAAAATAAAGTTCTAAATCACCTAAGATGGGAACTTAGTTTTCATAGTCACAACCATGTTGTGGTCAGGTCAAGTCACAATTCATTTCATAAGTCATTTTGAAAACATCTGACAACAGAACAGTATGGCCACTCCAACTGTCCATGACCGCGGGCGCGGCTATTCGAATAGTTTGACACTCTACAGAGGTGGTACACTTTCACCACAAAATTCGATACATCCGTCAGGGATAACCCTGAGTCATCGTACTTAGTATGCGGATAATCAATCATAACATTTCCTTTACACACTCTAGTATAAGCACCTCTCATATGAGCTTGGCCTCCCAGCCATGGCCATCTGCCATCCTAGGCATTGCATAGGTGGACAACATCAAGAGGTAGCCTCAGCTCAAACCTCTCCCACGAGGGAACTCATACTAATGCATATAAACTTCCGGCTAAGCCTTACCCAACTCAGGTATTGTGGTTGTATGGTAAAATTGGAATGGTATCGCATCCGAACCCAACCATTAGTTTTTATAAAGGGCTAAGGCTCATGCCTCAACATTTTCATCATCATAAACCATTTGTGGTTCTCAACACATGTAAAAACATCTCAATAGAATGACTCATCATTCCAAGGTTTGCATAATCATTTTCACCAAGTATTCCCATCTAGAGTGATCAAGTTTTTGGTTTAGCTCTAACCACTAAGTTAAGAGTGTTCACTAAGGTGGGATGCTAATCTCAATCGCATGCCATAGAATGACATCTAATATAGTCCAGGTTTTATACTCTTTATGCTATCTATACTACTTTCTAGAATCTCGCAAAGCTTTACTAGAAGTAAAGAAACTTTGGTAAAGCAAAAAGTAAAACTTGTAAGTAAAACCTGGGATGGGTATAAATCAAGAGGTATAACCAAAGCATGCCTAATGCATCTTGCTTAGGTCATCTTGTATAATTCTAGCTTGCTAACAATAGCTTGCCTTGGTTAGTGCAGTGGTTGAAATTCTCCTCGTCTTCTTCGGGGTAGAACTCCTCCTCCTCGTAGACTTGGTTGGGACTATCGTCTATAAATACATACGGGATACAAAATCACCAAAAATACTTAACTAGTCTATTTAGCACACTAAGGCACACACTTGATGATCTAGTATCATCACAATCATCACAAGATTTAATGAACTAGTTTCATTTATTTTATTTGAGAAAAGTAATTTCTACTCATTCAAATTAATTAAGATTTAATATTCTCCAATTAAAATATGGGATCATGTGGACACATGTCATCACCACATATTATAATACATGGGAATGTGATTTAAATGTTGGATCATATTTTAATAAGTTTAAGTTTAATATTTAAATGATTTAAAGTGACTAGAAATGCCTATGTAGCATTATTTTGGTACTAGTCCCAAGTCTCTGCATGCAAACCTAAATATTATTACATATTTAGATAGGTATTGTCAAATGTGATTTTTGAGAGTTGGAATCAACTCAAAATCTATTATGGTTGATTTTTGCAAAAAACATTGAATGTAGAAAAGTCTCTGTTTTGTTATTTTTGCTCTGTGTGATCTATAACTTCAATTGATTTAAATCCAACGGGCTTGGGTAGATATTTGAATTATCTTTCTAAAAAAATTGGAATCATTCATTTTGGTTTAGTAGAACTCTCTGAATTGATTTTTAAACTAGTGGACAGAATTGTGTTGAAGTCTAAAAAGAAAAATCTTTATTTGAAATTTAGGGCCAGCGCGGGAAACTAAACGGGTTGGCCCAGTGACGCTCCGTGGCGTAGAGGGCAGCTGATAGGGGGGTCCCACATATCAGCGACTGACTCTAATGCAAAGAGGTACGGGGCAATATGGGTCATGCGATTAGAACAGAGATCAACGGTCGAGGCTCATCGTCGATGACGAACAAGTCGTCGGCGAGAGTTAACCCTAGCAGCTCGGTAGGGGTCGATTGGGGGCTTACCAGGGCTCCAGCTAATGTGGCAATGGGGGCGATTGAACTGGTGGATGGCGGTAGTCTCAGGCGTGGTCGTGGTGGCTCCTAGGGTGGTCGCAATCGACGGCCCCCTTTCTCCTCTGCTGCGGCGAGCTCCGGCACAATTCCGGTGACTGAGGGCTCGAGCTGCTCCGGGGAGAGGTGGGGAAGGTTCAGTGGTGAGAGGGGAGGTGAATGGTGTGCAGAATGATGCTGGGGGTGGCCTCCTTATATAGGCTCGACGACGGGACAAAGCGGCGTGGGCAGGCAACGGTGGCGACATGGCTACGGGTCGCTAGAGGCGTGGTTGCAAGCGGCGATCGATGCGCGGTCTCCTGGCGGTCAGCTCCGGCATAATGGCGATGTTAGGGGACGTGGCAATCGCTCAGGCACGGATCATACTCTGAGCGGCAGAGCCGGCGTTCGATGCGGCGTGAGGTGGCTGTGGGTCAAACGACGGCGAGCGGGGATGTCTGGGGGCGTGCTGGTGTTAAGGCGAAGCGATGCACGCGAGCTGAGGGCAAGGCAGGCTCTGTGCGAGGCTGTCGGGGGCGGCGCACTGGTGCAGTCCGTGCACTGTGCAGAGGCGGGGAGCACGGGCGTTCTGCGATGGTCCAGTGCCTGGCATTGCTTTGGGAAGGTACAGGAGGCAGCAGTGTGATCACGCCTACCTCCTAGACATGGCAAGAGAGGGCGGGGTGGTCTCCTACTGCTTGTGCATGTTGGGAATATGCCCTAGAGGCAATCATGGTTGATGATATTTCCCAATGTATTCATAAGGTTATGGTCCATGTATGAACTGCTGATATGTATCATCGAATATGTGATTTGATTGTGGAACTACATATTCATGTTTTTCATGTTAATTGTCCTTGGTAATTGAGGTTGTGCTGGACACACAACTTAGACCAATGTGAAAGTCGGCAGATGACTAGGTTCCACTTGTCATGGGCATGGAGATGCTATTCCGACTTACACGGATTCGGCTAAAGAGTTTAGCGAGTCGGACTGACCCATATTGAGATTCAACGAACAAGTCATCATTTGCATGTCTCAATCAATGTAATCCTTAGACCTGAGGTTATTGCACAATTCGAGTTGAGGATCACTGACTTAGGTTCTATCAAACGTTTCTCCGTCAACGGGCAGTTATAAAGGCGGAGTTCGGGTCGACTGTGAATCAAGCTGTGTGATGTGAATGACCAAGATGGGATTTTTCCCCTCCATCTGGAGAGATATTCTCTAGGCCCTCTCGGAAGATATGATTCGTAAAGCATGGCCATGCACGTCTCGATTAAGTGTTAACCGAGGCAATCGACTAAGAGTTAGTCGGATGAATCACTTATCTCGAATCGAGAAAGAGACTCGGACTATTTAAGGGATGACGATCATTCGCCTATAGTCCGACAAGGTGTATCGTGAGGCAAAAGGGACTTAGACGAAAGTCGCATTGGGAAGGTATGTCATCATGACTTATTGGTACTTGGGAGTCGGCACGTTCTGCTAGGGGCCGCTACCGACTAATCGATCATGAGTGAGACTCGAAATCGTGTGCGGGTTACCATGAGCCTGTCGGGTCACACACTTAAGAGCGGGAGCAAGTTTGGGTTAGACCCAAACAAGAAATCTATTTGGGTTGGACCCAAATAGAGACATGGACTTAGTCAGCAAGTTGGACTTGCAGTGACTAATATAGGCCTTTTAGTGAATGGGCCACAAGTCAGTGGAGCCCACTTTCACTCCATATATAAGCTGGGGCGCAGGTGCTTAGAACAATAGCTTAGGTCACTCCATGTGTTGGAAACCCTAGCCCCAGTCTGTCCTGTCGCCGCCGTACCGAACCTAGCAGTCCATCACCGGCGCTCCTCCTCGTACGTGTGGATACCGACAGAGGTGTTGTACGTTCAGCACTTCGACGATCGTAAAGAAAGAACGGATCGTGGATCGTGGAACCGGAACGGATCGCGAGGACTGCACTACATCAAGAGACGTGCTTCATTAATTCCGCAACTGCGCATCTAGCGGTAATCCTCGCGGCCTTCTACCTCAGCTGGATCTTGGGATCACCGTGTAGGGAAAAAGTTTTGCTTATCTCTACGTGGCCCTATAGTGCAGGGTTGGCCGGTGGCGACCATTCTCGGGCGGCGCGATACTAGCGTTGTGGTGAAGAGGGGATGTTGTCTGGGGCTTAGTTAGTGTAAGAGGGGACATAGGAGAGATGAGAGGATCGAATGGGGGACAAGAACTTAATTAGCAACAGTATTAGCTAGGCCAGATTATCTTTGCCTACCAACTGTTCGACACAATGGCCACAAGAAATTTATTTTTGAATTTTGAAAAGATTTTTTGTGGGTGGGTTAGTCATAATCTTGATCATCTGTGGTTGCTTGGGATTGTCAAAGTGAACTCATTTGAATTGTTTTTTAAAAAGGTGGGATCTATGCATATGAAAAGGATTCAATTTTCAAATTCCATTTAAAATTAGTGTTTAAATGTTTTTGTAAGATTTCAAAGTGGGCCTTGGTAGATCTTTACTTGTACTAGCAAGTGGTGAAAAGAGTTAAGAATGTTTCTGTTTGAAATTTACTTCTAGGAACACCTAAAGTGGCCTAGTGGGTTCAAATGGCCAAAGTGACCATTTGGTATTTTTATTCTTATTTGATTTCTTTTTCTTTGGATTTTTTTTAAATGATCTAGATGATGTGGCATTCATCTTTGAATCATTTTACAACCATTAGAACAATCAAACATGGCAATTTCAAACAATTCTATATTAATGCAACACACATGCATTCATAATTATTTTTAATAATAAAAGTTTTTTGTTAACCCTAAATTGGGTGATTTGAATCTTGATAACATTGATTAAAGATTTGGGATATTACAGCAGACTTGATCGTTAGTTTTGCTTGCTCCAATGGTCGAGTGTTATTGGTGAAAACGACAAACTGATCGTGTGACAAGGTTTTTAGAGCTGAAACAAAATCTAGTTCTCTTTGTACTGCTATTTGTATTTCATTGTCTGTATTGCTGAATTTGTCACTTTTGAAATGCTGCTGAATTGGTCAAGTGCTCCTGAATATAAACTACGAATCTGTTGAAGATTTTTCTACCTTATTCTGTACTGCTGAATTTTGACATGAATAACTGCCAAAAAGAATTATCGCTTTTCCCCCTCCCTCTCTGAGGTCTTTGTTTCGAATCCGGCCGAGCACATCACAATGCAATTTTTATTAACCAGGAGAAGACATCTAGTACTTCGTAGCTCATTCGGCCCCTCTTTAGCCCAGAAAAATTTTATTCATTTTTTCGGGGTCAGGGGACTGCTGACCATAGCCCAGTGAAATTTGAGAAAGGATCCCATGGTGCATAGCCGAGAACATATTAATTCGGCCTTTTAGGGGTCAGGGGACTGCTGAGCACAGTCCACTAAAATTTGAGAATGAAGCCCATGGAGCCTGCCCTACGGAGTATAACCCACGTAGAGCAGCCTATGTAGAATAGCCAAACACTTTAATTCAGCCTTTTGGGCATTGCTTCCCACCTCTCAAAATAAAAAAAACTCTGCCTACCCATGTTTTTAAGAAAATACTCCACTATATGGCATTTTGTAAATTGAGATGCCAAGAGCGTTGCCCTTTTATATTTTAAAAGATATAAACATAAACACCCAAAATATTTTTAAGAAGACTAATACATAAATTGTAGTACTAATAAAAGTTTAATGATATTTATTCTATAAATATCTTTGTTGTAGTGGCAACACACTCAGTTTACGTTTATTTCTTTTCAAGGTCTTTTGTTTGAATCGTATCTTGAATTTACATTTTTTTTATTCTAGCAATATCGCATTACGGAGAGGCTAACATTACGGACCCACCAGCATGCAGCGTCCCTAGAGTTTGTTTTGAGGGTGGGTTCGAAACAAAAGTTTAAATACTTGTACAGAGAGGCTCGCATCAAGGACCCACCAGACAGAACATACAAGGCTGCACCAGGGACCTACAAGCCAAAACATGCCAGAGAGGCTGACATAAGGGCCCCAGCAGTAAGACCATACATGGCTGCCACGGTGAAAACAGCGGACGCGACCGAAAAAAGTCCATCATACACACGTTGCACTTACAAAGAAGCTGACATGTCGGACCCAGCAGGCGCAAGCATAACCCGTGAAATTAGCCTATCAGCCCCAAGCATAGCCCAATACCTTCTAATTCAGCCTTTTCGTGGTCTTGTGGCCACCTACCATAGCCCATGCAACTTAAGAGTGAGCCCATGGAATATAAGCTATGATGAATAGGGCATCCGCCCCGAGTTAGCCCAGAATATTTTTAATTCGGCCTTTATGAGCATTTTTTTTACTCTAAGGCTAACATCTAGGACCCAAAAAAACAGTCCAACATAGACACGTTTCTTTCAAATAGAGGCTGTCAGCTAGGACCCAGCATAGACACGTTTCCGGCACAGAGGTGGTTAACATCTGGGACCCAGCAAGTTGCCAAGGTCAAAACAGCGGACATGGCCAAAAAAAGGACATCATACCCACGTTTCATTTACAGAGAGGATGATATGTGGGACCTAGCAGTTCTACCTTATACAGATGCTGCATCGAGCAACGTAGCCAGTTCGAAATAGGGAGGCGCGAGCGAGAAAAAAGTTCAGCATGTAAACGTTTCTTTTAATGAGAGGATGAAATGGGGGACCCAGCAGCGTGAGCAAACGGAAGATTCGTCGAGCAACACTATCAAGTTTGGTACAGGGTAGCGCCAGAGAAGAAAAAAATTCCATCATACCCACGATTCTTCTAATGTGAGGCTGACATAAGGGACCCACTAGCCTGAATAAACAGCTAATGCAGCGAGCAAAGCTATTAAGTTCGAAACACGAGCACACATTTCTTCTAATGAGAGGATGACATGTGGGGCCTAGCAGCATGATTAAACGGTAGATGCATCGAACAATGCTAGCAAGTTCGAAACAGGGTAGCGCGAGCGAAGGCAAAAATCCATCATACACATGTTTCTTCTAATGAGAGGATGACATGTGGGACTCAAGAGGTTGGTTAAATGGTAGATCCGTCGAGCAGCACTATCAACTAGGAACGGGGTAGCGTCAGCGAAGGAAAAAATCCATCATACACACGTTTCTTCTAATGAGAGGATGACATGTGGGGCCCAGCATCATGATTAAATGGTAGATGCATCGAATAGCACTATCAAGTTCAGAACAGGGTAGCGCGGGCGAAGGAAAAAAATCCATCATACACATGTTTCTTCTAATGAGAGGATGACATGTGTGGCTCAGGAGGTTGGTTAAACGGTAGATGCATCGAGCAGCGCTATCAACTCAGAACGGGGTAGTGCCAGCGAAGGAAAAAATTCCATCATACACACATTTCTCCTAATGAGAGGATGACATGTGGGTCCCAGGAGGTTGATTAGATCGTAGATGCATCGAGGAGCGTTATCAACTTCGGAACAGGGTAGCGCGAGCGAAGGAAAAAATTCCATCATACACACGATCCTTCTAATGAGAGGCTGACATGTGGGACCTAGCAGCCTGACTAAATGGCAGACGCCTCGAGCAATGTTATCGAGTTCAAATCAGGGAGGCGCGACCGAAAAGTATGGTCTGCTAGAGACACTGGCGTCTGGGACCCACACACCTCAAAATACTTCGGCGAGTCAACATCGTGCGAGGAAACGAAAATCTTGCTTCTGCCACGTGCCAGCCGAGCTTCCTCCATGTTTTTAGCAGATCCGTCGTAGTAGAGGGCCGTGAAACTGGAAAAAAAGTTTTCCATCGGCCACGGCCGAGCCGAGAATTTCGTCGCGGAAGACCCACGTTCTACGACGACCGTCGGGCCAATTCGTTGCGGAAGGAAACTTTTCTTGTAGTGTTTTACCATAAACCATTTTGTAAGTGTCATTCACATAGGATTCTTGAATGTTGTACGATACGCCCACAATGCATCATTAAGCTTCAATGCCTAGTCCTTTCTTGACATGTTCACCATCTTCTGAAGTATGACCTTGATTTCTATGTTAGATAATTCCAATTGTCCACTGGTTTGAGGGTGGTAAGGTGAGGCTACCCGGTGGTCTAATCCATATTTTTGAAGTATCTTATTAAAAGTTCCCTTCATAAAATGAGTTCCACCATTAGTAATCAAAAATCGTGGTACTCCAAACCTGGGAAAGATGATGTCCTTGACCATCTTAAGGGAAGTGGTTGCGTCTGCATGAGAAGTAGGTATAACTTCAACCCATTTAGCAACATAATCAACAACAACAAGAATATGAGTGTAATCATTAGAGGGAACAAATGGTCCCATAAAGTCCATTCCCCATAAATCAAATGGCTCTATTACTAAGTTATATTTCATATTCATTTCTTGACTTGTACTTATATTACTCATACGTTGACAAGCATCACAATTTCTAACATGTTCGTGAGAGTCTTTAACTAGTGTAGGCCAGTAGAAACCTGACTGCAAGACCTTGGCTACAGTACGATTACTAGCGTGATGCCCGCCGTTAGGACTATCGTGAAAAGCCTTAAGGATGGCTTTTGCCTTGTGCTTGGGTACACATTTCCGGATTATCCCGTCTATGCCATGCCTGTATAGGTAAGGGTCATCCCAAAAGTAATGTTTTAAATCATTAAAGAATTTCTTTCTTTGATTGTAATCCATTCATTTTGGTAAATACTTGCCTACTAGAAAATTAGCATAATCTAGAAACCAAGGATCATGAGGTTCTACAACTGTAGGGTATTCGCCTAGCATAGATTCATTAATAGGAATTGTATCTTCTATGATTCCTTCCATCTGTGACAAATGGTCAGCCACAGGGTTATCCTTTCCCCTTCTATCTACTATCTGCAAGTCATATTCTTGTAGTAACAAGACCCATTTAATTAGATGGGGCTTAGCATCTTTCTTAGATAGAAGGTGTCTCAAAGCTTGATGGTCAGTATGAACTATTACTTTTGATTTGATAATATAGTGTATAAATTTATCACAAGCAAAAAACAACAGCTAGGAATTCTTTCTCAGTTGTCACATAGTTCCTTTGATAATCATTAAAAACTCGACTAGTGTATTGAATGACATTGAGATTAGGTCCATCTCTTTGTTCTAAAACAGCCCCAATAGCATAGTCGCTAGCATCACACATAATTTCAAATGGTTCATCCCAATTAGGTGGTTGAATAACTAGTGTAGAAATTAGTTCCTTTTTTAACTGTTCGAAGGAATCATGGCAATCTCTATCAACAGTAAAAACGGCATCTTTATCTAAAAGACAAGTTAAAGTGGAAGCTATTTTAGCAAAATCTTTAATAAAGCATCTATAGAAACCGGCATGTCCAAGGAAGTTCTTTACTCCTTTTATATCTTGCGGAATTGGCATTGTTTCTAAGGTAGCCAAATTCGAATTATCAATCTTAATATTCTTTTCAGAAACCTTATGCTCAAAAACTATATCTTCCCTTACCATGAAGCGACAGCGATCCCAATTTAGAACCATCTTGGTTTGTTTACACCACTGCAGAACTTTATTAAGATTATAGAGGCATTGCTCAAAAGTAGTTCCATAAACAACAAAATTATCCGTAAGGACCTCCATGGAACTTTCAACAAAACTATCGATTTTTTTTTAGAACACACTCTTGAAAAGTAGCAGCTGTGTTACACAAACCAAAAGGCATTAATTGATAAGCATAGGTTCCATAGGGACATGTGAAATTAGTTTTTTCTTGATCTTTGGGTTGGGTAGCTATTTTAGAATATCCAAAATATCCATCAAGGAAACAAAAGTAACAATTAGAGGACATCCTTTCCATAATATCATTAATGAGGGGTAGTTGCTTATGAATTATTATGGTTTCTTTGCTCAACTTCCTGAAGTTGATAGACTTTCTATATCCTGATATCGTTCTAGCAGGAATTAATTCATCCTTATCATTATTAATTATTGTTATACATCATTCCCTATGTATGCAATGAGTTGGGCTCACCCACTTACTGTCTCAAATTGGATAGCTAATATCGTTATCCAACATATGTATAACTTCCTTTCTTACTACCTCTTTCATTTTAGGATTCAACCTTTTTTGATTATCAACAAATGGTTTGGCATCTTCAACCATAGATATCTTGTGAGTTACTATGGTGGGATCTATCCCTTTTATGTCATTAAGAGTATATCCAAAAGTTTCTCGTTGTTTGATAAGTACCTCTAAATATTTCGTGTTTTCCTCTAGTGAGAGCTTATCATATAAAATCACTAGGCATTTACCTTCTGTCGTCAGATTGATGACAAGTACGCCATGAGGGGGTCCTTGAGGCATGCGGAAGAGAGGGGTGTGAGACGTACGGTGTTTCGGGACGGTGAGCACACAAGTTTACCCAGGTTCGAATCCGCCGGCTTTGGACGGATCCTACTCCTGCTAGCAATCCAGTAATACAGCAGAGCCGGAATATGGGTTACAAGGGTTTCGCCTGTGGGAGTTGAGACTGTAGACTATTGAGTTGTTGCCCTAAAGGCTCTCCCTAGGATGGCTTATATAGATATCCGGCATAGGGTTTACATGAGAGATCTATCCGGCTACGACTAAGAGTCGGTTACAGAGTACATCTTGAACTACAAGTAACACTATGGGCCTAAGTCGGTAAGTCTTCTGGGCCTTCCTGTAGCCGGATTGGACTCCATATTTTCTCCCTGACTGGACCGCCCGTGAAGCAAAGCTCTAACCCGAAGTGGGCACCCTGGTCAGTTAGGAACTGTGAGGATACCCGGAAAGTATATCCCCAACAGCAGCCCCCAGAGGCCTCCAAGATCCAAAGTCGGATTTATCATCGTCTAGCTTGATCTTTGGCTTGCAGAATCTTGAAGGGTTCCTGAAACTTCACAACAAAAAATATGATCCGGGTCTTAAAAATAAGTCGGACCTATCAACAGGTTACCCAGATTTTCCAGCTTGATTTCAAACTAAGCCGGAACTTGGTCTCTAACGCCACCTGGCACTAGTCATGGTCAAGTCACGTCATCTGACAGACATCCTGTCAGCACGACCGTTGGTGGGTCCGCAGTTCGCGGAACCGAGGCGCCGTTTCAATGCGTACATGGAGATCGAGGCGACGTAATCATCGCGTGGGTCCTTTCAAGTTCATTCCATGACGCGTGGTGGTTATACAGTGTCATTTGCACGAATCTTGGCGCGGTTAGGTGGATATAAGGGGTGAGGATTCTCCTCCTCCTTTCTTCACCTGTTCCCTTGCCGTTTCTCCTCCTCCAAATCTCCCCCGCGCACAGAGCTCCTCTGCTTTCCCCAAAAACTCCCAGCTCCGCCCATCTTAGGTCACCGGCGCACCAGAGAAATGGCTTCTTCATCCTCTTCCGGCTTGGCTGTGGCGGCGGCGACGGAGGCGGCGATGGAGAAGGAAAGCTTTCGCGGGGTCTGGATCCCCTACGTTCTTGATGATCAGAAGCTCCGCGGCATGGAGACAGAAGGGCTCCTCCGCACCGGCGACTGGCGGAGCGGCGCTGGGAAGACCGTCCCCAACCCACACGCCGACGAGTGGGTCCTCTTCGGCACCCACCTCGATAGAGGTTTGTCGTTTCCTCCCTCGGAATTCTTTTCCGAGGTGATAGATCATTATAGTGTTCAACTCCACCATCTTCCCCCTAACTCTCTCCTAGAGATGAGCGCCTATGCGGCTTTGTGCAAGGGGTACATCGGCATTAGGCCAAGTCTTACTCTTTTCCGGTACTACTTCCATGTCCTGAGAAATTCTATTACCGGTACCATTATTTTTTCACTTAGACGTGAGCGTGCATATCCCAAGATTCTTGCCAGTGACTCGGTCAAACAATGGCCAGCCACCTTCTTCTATCACAAGGATATTCCGGCTCCCGGAAAAGCTACTGCTTTGCCGGCTTTTATCGACGGAGCTCCCACAGCCCAACCATCTTGGGATGAGGCTCCTCCGGCTCCCACTGACGATCTAATCCTCGGTAAGAGACGGATCGAATATCTAATCAAACACAAAGGACTGAAGGGATCCGACTTGGTCCAATGTTGGATGTCACGTCGGATCGAACCCCTTCAGTACCACCGAGACCGACTGATGCACTCCATCACGTCGTCCAAGAAAGATTCCCTCCGCATCAGCCCTAGAGCCTATACCACACAAGGTTATATAAGCCAGATAAAATGGTTGATAAGGGAATGGATCGAGAGGAGGATCCCGGAGGTTTCTTGGGATATGCATACGGCAGAAAACCCTGTAGTGCCGGTAAGCTTCTAACAGTAAACCTTTTTATGTGTTTCAATCTTTAAGTTACAATGCAATACTGATATGTTTTCTTCTTTTCAGCTTGCTGACCTCCCCGAGTCGGAATTTGCTCCACTCGAAGGATATCCTCCAGAGTTTTCTTAGGAGGTGGAACTGGTCCCATTGCCAGACATTGCGCTTAATAAGCGCAAGGCTCCCACAGTGGCTATTGGCACAAAGGAGGTGCCCGTCGTGAAGAGGTAACTTTCAATTACAACTTCCGCCTTTGTACCTTACTCGAATTTTCTTCCGAGATGTAATGTTTTCGACTCTATTACATTCTTAGAGCTAAGCAGCTCATCAAGGGTAAGGGGAAGGGATCTTCTTCGAAGCCCATGCGACAGTCGAAGCTTACCATAGCTTCTCCTGCCGTGGCTCCTTCGACTCCTGCCCCTCAACCTTCCGCAATGCTAGTGATCATTCCTTCTCCGGCTGTCGCAGAAGATCAGGCTCCTTCAACGGAGCATGCGATCCTTGAATCGCAAACTGACATCACCATGGCTGAGTTAGGTATAGATAAGGGTGAACCCTTTTCGGGTAATGATCCCTCGGCAGAAACCTTTGCCGAAAACCTTCTCAGCAATCCGGGACTTGCCAAGTTTGGCCTGTCCCGGAAATCTGCTGAAGAGATCCAGCGGCTGGCTAGACAGTGCCTGGAGACAAGAAATGTATCTGCCAAAGAAGAAGCACAAGAAGCAGAGTACATCAAGCACTCTGACCTTCTCGAACAAGTGCGTCTTCGTGATGAGAGGATAAGGGCCGGTGAGCTTCCGACCGCTCCAGTGACCCCTCAGACTCTCGCCGAGAAGGTTGCTGTTGAAGTGAATGCGAGTTTGGATAAACTTACTCGCGAATAATATGTAAGTCGGAATTCTAACTCCTGTTTTTCCTTTATTTCATATCATATCCTCTAGCCCCCAAGCACGAAGTAGGATAATTAATCCGGGTTTATGCTTCCTTAGGATGCCAAAGAACGAACTAGTGTAGCCCCCAAGGCTCGTGCTGATATTAGCAAAAATATTAGCCCGAGTCTTTAGTAGCTTTCTGACTTTGGGTATTCTGACTTACAGAAAGTATATTCCTATAACCAGGATTTGTTGAAATTTTTTTGTGATAAGCAGAGAGAGATCAAAACTCTCCGACTTGAATGCTGAGCTTAAAGTTGCCAAAGATGAGGCTGAAGGTAAACATTCCGAGACTCAAACCTTGTCTTTCATGTTTTCATAGTCGAATTTTTACTGAACTGTTGTTCTTTTTCACTTACAGTGCTGGTAAAATAGTCTTGCGCCATGATTGAAGAGGCCGAGAACCTCAAAACTTTGGTGGTGGAGAACAAGAAATTTTGCCAAGAGCTGGATCAGCTCAAGGCGGATCATGAAAAGAGCATTGCTCAAATTCTCGATTTCTCCATCCATGGCCACTGACGAGCGTCATCATAAGATTGCCGCTCAAGATCAGAAAATCTCGGACCTCAATAATGAGTTGTTCAGAGAGAAGGATCTTTCTGAGGCGCTCTAGGCTGAACTCCGGAGTCTTCGCGAAGAGAAGACCAAAGTTGACGACGTCATCTTCGGTATGTTCCATCTGTCTGATTTGTCTATTTTCTTCGACTTCTTTCAATGCCGGATTTTCTTTAACTGTTTTTTTGTCTATAGGTCCTCTGAACTTGACGAACTCCACCTCCGCTGAGCCTCGCACCCACCGGCTTACCCAAGTCGGTGACCTGCTTCATGACTTCCGCCAATCCCTTGAGGACATTGGCGAAGCTCTCAAGATTCTGGATATGCATAGCATGTCAGATTTTCAGGGACAAGGCAAAGGAGATGCCGCAACTTGTCCAGGATTGGAACATGTCCTACGCGTGATCTGCCGCGCAGAACACTCTCACCATGGTCATGAGCCACCATGGAAGCATGGAGATATGGCAAGTGACCAGAGGGTATTCTACAGTGGATGAAGGCGGACAGGAGAAAGACATCAAGGCCATTATGGACTCCTGCGCCGGATATGGATGTCAAGTGGCTGACCTGACCAGCTACGACACTCCGTTCTTCAATCGCGTGGACACTCCGCCTCCGCCTCCCAAAGAAGTAGCTGAAGTTTCCGATGATGACCGCACCATTTCGGATGTGGACATCTCGGAACGATATCAAGGCGATGTATCCAGCGAGCCGGCAACTCCTTCCTCTCCTCCTGCATCATAGATTGCCAGAAACATTTGTATTATTCTGAGAAACATGATGGGTCTGTAAATATGCAGTACTATAATTTTTCTAGTGCTAAGCTTTTGATCTATTCAGCACTTTTGGCTTTAAATTTTTTGCGTGCCTGAAATGTTTACATAAGCACTTGTATTTTTTCGCCTATACTTATCGTTTATCCTTTCGTGAGCCAGCTAAACCTTCTGCCCGGAAACTTTGTCGAGCAACGAAGCTCAATTGCTAAACCAGTTTAAACTCGGAAACAAAGCCGGCTTCTAGTACCAACAATTCACTACTTGGAAAATACCCGCATCCAGCAATCAGACAAAGAACCAAAGTATAGACGAGAAACTTTAGAGTTATACCCGAAGGTTGCATTTTTAGAATCAGAAATCTAAACCAGAACGAACATGAGCATAAAGTACTTTCAAGCATTCTGTGATTTTCGAATATGACATGATCATTTGGAAATAAGAAGGTAAAAACTTCTCAGAAAAAACTTGAGGCAACCAAAACTTTTATTTCTCACAGAACATGTACATATATATGATTACAAAGAAGGATAAACTAAGAATAAAAGGGACATAGCTGAGCAATATTCCATGGTATGTCTAACTCATCCGGATTTCTACTGCCTCCAGCTCTCTTTCTCTTCTTAGTAGTAGGTCTTTCTTTGACTGGCCTCATGTTAGTTAAGTAGTACGATCCATTGTGCAATACTCGACTAACTAAAAAGGGCCCTTCCCATACTAGGGAAAGTTTGTGCTTTCTTTGTTGCACAAGCCAGAGAACCAAATCACCTTTATTGAAAGATCGCTCTTTGGCTATGATACTTGTGTAACTTCTGTTGATATGCTGTTGATCTCATTTCAGCAACGACGCGAACTTCTTCGACTAAGTCGAGATCATTTTGTCGAGAAACCTCGGCATCCTCTTCAATATACGCAGCCACTCTAGGATAAGTATGAATAAAATCACTAGGAAGAACTGCTTCTGCGCCATAGACCAAGAAGAAAGGTGTGTATCCGGTTGACCTGTTTGGAGTTGTTCGTAAACTCCATATTACAGAGGGTAATTCCTCTACCCAAGCCCCCGCAAAACGTCGTAGTGGTGCTTCGAGTCTCGGTTTTAGGCCTTGTAGGATTAAACCATTTGCTCTTTCGACTTGTCCGTTAGCCTATGGATGTGCGACTGACGCAATGTCAAGCCGGGTATTTTGCTCGTTGCAGAATTCGGCCAATTCTCCCATAGAAAAGTTACTCCTGTTGTCCATGATAATGCTATGTGGATAACCATACCGGATTATAACATCCTCGACAAATCTTTTGGTTATTGCTCCATCACAACTAGTGACAGGTTTAGCCTCAATCCATTTTGTGAATTTATCCACCATCACTAAGAGGTGAGTAAATCCACTTGGAGCTCGTTTAAATGGTCCTACCATATCAAGCCCCCAGACCGCAAAAGGCCATGTTATAGGTATTGTTCGCAGCTGATCAGCCGGAACATGAGCTTGTTTGGTGTACTTTTGGCAGCCTTTGCACGTCTTGACTAATAGTTCAGCATCTGCCCAAGCTGTAAGCCAGAAAAAACCATGTCTAAAAGATTTTGCCACTAGAGATTTGGCTGCAACGTGGTGACAACACTCGCCTTCGTGGATTTCTCTTAAGATTTCCACTCCTTCTTCCAGAGATACATAGCGCTGAAAAACCCCAGAAACACTCCGCTTATAGAGCTCACCTTTAACTATAGTATAGGCTTTCGCTCGTCGGACGATCTGCCGGCTCAGAACCTCGTCTTCAGGTAATTTGCCATCTACCAGATAATCTAGGTAGGGTTGAGTCCAGCTGGGAATTACAGCCAGAGCTGCTATTAGAGGTGAATCGGATTTGGTCGGATATTCCTCATCTACTCCCTTTATTGAGGGAACTTTGAGGTGCTCTAAAAAAAGCGCCATCCGGGAACTCTTTCCGCGCAGAGCCTATCCGAGATAATGCATCTGCTTCCTCGTTTTCTGCTCGAGGGATGTGTTGAACCTCAAACCCTTCGAATGATTTAGATAGATCATACATGACAACTTTATATGCTGCCATGTGTTTATTTGCATTACAAATATCCGACACTTTTTGAGCAACAAGATCCGGATCTCCGTAACACATCAAACGTCGGATGCCAATATCCTTAGCAATCCGGATTCCATGCAGCAGTGCTTCATACTCGGCAATATTGTTTGTCGATGTGAAGTGGATCTGCAACACGTATAGAAGTTTATCTCCTTGGGGTGATTTGAGCACCATGCCAGCCCCCTCGAGCCTTAGACGCATCAAAGTGGAGGGTCCAATATTCCGACTCAGGGAGATTCATATTCTCCTTCATCTCTGTCAAATCAGCGACAAAGTCGGCAAGGATTTGGGATTTGATTGTTGTCCAGGGTTTATACTCAATATCGAAAGCTGAAAGCTCTATGCCCCATTTGGCGACGCATCTTGTGGCGTCACTGTTGTTGATTATATCTCTCATGGGAGCTGTGCTCACCACGGTAATTGGATGCTCCTAAAAATAGTGCCGTAACTTACGAGATGCTAGAAAAACACCGTAAGACAACTTTTGATAGTGCGGATACCGCTGTTTTGATTCTATTAGGACCTCACTGACAAAGTAAGTCGGACGCTGCACCAGGTGTTCCTGATTTTCCTCCGGTCTCTCCACCACCATTACGATACTAACGACTTTGTTTGTCGCAGCAAGATAAAGCAACATCAGTTCCTGTGGTTCCGGCGCAGCAAGGATAGGAGCATATGAGAGTACTTTCTTCAGGTCTTGTAGTGCAGCTTCAGCTTCGTCGGTCTAGACAGAATCCTTGGTCTTTTTCAGGAGTTTGTATAATGGTGCGGCTCTTTCACCAAGCCAGCTTACAAATCGACTGACCGCAGCGATGCAACCAGTTAGTCTTTGTACGTCCTTCAGGCGTGTTCACCTGGAAATATTGAGTATAGCCTTGATTTTGTCCCAGTTCACCTCTATGCCTCTTTGAGCCACGATGAAACCTAACAATTTTCCGGCTGGTATTCCAAAGAAGCATTTCTCCGGGTTAAGCATGATGTTGTTTTCGTAGATTGGCAAATGTTTCCTCCAAGTCAGAAATCGGCGTTTCCTTCTTTTTGGACATCACCGCAATATCATCCACGTATGCATGTACATTCCGTCCGTGTTGGTCGTGGAGGCAACGCTGCATCATGCGCTGGTAAGTAGCTCCTGCGTTCTTCCGCCCAAAGGGCATCGTAACAAAACAGAAGGTTCTGAAGGGGGTTATGAATGAAGTTTTGACTTCGTCAGATTCCTTCATCCGGATTTGGTGATAACCGGAATATGCGTCGAGAAAACAGAGGAGTTCCGAGCCTGTCGTAGAATCGATAACTTGATCAATCCTAGGCAGAGCGAACAGATCTTTTGGACAAGCCTTGTTCAAAGGCAGTATAATCAACACACATCCTTAAATCCGTGGTGTCCTTTTTAGGGACCATTACAGGATTGGTCGACCACTCAGTGTGGATGACCTCTTCTATGAATCCGGCTAACTCGAGCCATGCTAGTTCCTTAGCTATTGCCTTACGCTTTTCATCGCCGAAACATCGTAAGGACTGTTTCACGGGTTTAGCATTCGGGTTTACATTTAGAGAGTGCTCGGCAAGTTCCCTAGGTACTCCGGTCATGTCAGATGGCTGCCATGCGAAGATATCTTGATTTGCTTGGAGGAACTTGACGAGCACGCTTTCCTATGAGCTATCTAGGCCTACGCCTATCTGGGTCACCTTGGAGGGGTCATCATCCTTCAATGGCGTCTTCTTCGTCTCTTCTGATGCCTTGAACTCCGGATTTGGCTTTGTCACCTCCTTCTTCGTTGCGGGCATCTCGGACGGATCTATGCTCTTCTTGATCTCATGGTACTCCTGGGCGTGCAGCACGGCTTCAGCAAAGGCGGCATTTCCATCCTCGCACTCTCGTGCTTTCTTCGGGTCTCCCCTGACAGTGATTACACTGTTGGGACCTGGAATTTTCATCATATTATAAATGTAACACGGACGAGCCATAAAAGCCTAGTAAGCCGGACGTCCGAATATAGCGTGGTATGCGCTCTTGAACAGGACCACTTCGAAGGAAAGTGCCTCCGTCCGATAATTCTTTGGAGTTCCAAAGGTAACATCCAAAGTGATTTCTCCCAGAGAATTAGCTTGTCTTCCTGGGACAACCCTGTGAAAGATCACAGAGCTATGGTTCAGCTGAGTCTCCGAGATCTTCATCCGGCGTAGCGTTTCGACATATAGAATATTGATACTGCTGCCACCGTCCATGAGGCTCTTGGAGAAACCATAACCGTCAATAAGTGGATTGACGATTAAGGCGTATTTTCCTCGCCTATGCAACTTAGGCGGATGATCAGCACGGTCAAATGTGATTGCCACTTCCGACCAGTCCAAAAATTGGGGGACAGCCGGAACTGTTGCATTGAGCTCATGTAGAACTGCTTTCTTAACCTTTACTGGTTGAGATCCGAGGAAGGTGATATAAGTGTCTTTCTTGGTCAGAAATTTTTTCTTCCCTTCCGGCTTGGGATTTGAAGCATCAGCTTCCTCCATGTCGGAATCTTCCTTGGTCTCTTTATCTTTTTCGGGATTCTTCTTTCCCTTCTTCTGCTTATCTTTATAGCCCGTGGTGTCATCTCTTTTGATGTCGTCATTGAAACGGCATTCGGCGTTGGTGTGGGACGAGGCCCCATTGGCGTCTAAGTGATGCACACATGGGTTATTGGCAATGTCGGCCCAAGAGTAGGTTTTGCCTGGTTGTTGGTCTCCTCTACCTTGGACTCTCGAAGTTCCACGGCCATGCCCGTGGCCTCCGCCGCGTCCTCCTCGTCCTCCAGACCCGAAAGTAGCAGTGACCACTGCCGTTTCCTTGTTGGGTTTCTCTTCCGAGGTATTTTTGTGCTTCTGAGCTTGTTGCTTTGGTTGTTTTGCCGACTGTGGCACAGCTAGGGAATTGAGTAATCCCTCTGCATCGTCGTCGACATCTGCATACTTTCTCGCTGTTTCTATCATCTATCCCAAATTAGTGACTTTGTCACACTTCAAGCGATGGCGCAGTAGACCAATTGGGAGAACTGCAATGAAAGCTTCAATCGTAGTTTGATCATTTACTCCTTCACAGGAGTTCTTGGTGTCGATCCATCGTCCGAGATAATCCCGGCAAGTTTTTCCGGCCTTCTGGGTGCAACGCTGTAGGTCTCCGACCATACAGGGCCTCCGATATGTGCCTTCGAAATTCCGAAAGAACGCGCTTTGCATGTCATACCAGTTGTGGATGGTGTTCTCTGGAAGTTCATTAAGCCATGATCGTGCCGTCTTCCGCAACATAAGTGGGAGATATCGGGTTGCGACTAGGCTGTTTCCGCCTTTGGCGATGCAGCAAGCTTGGAAGAAATCCTGTAGCCAAGTATCTGGCCGAGCAATGCTGTCGTAGGCTTGGATATGTCTTGAGATAGAAAATACTTCCGGGAATCTTGTAGCTCTGATGCGTGGTCCAAAGCACTTTGGGCCCACGTAGATATCATCGTTTTCATAGCGCCGCACTTCTATGTTGGAATTGATCCTGTGTCTTGCGTCGTTCGGGGATAGAGATCGTCCCGAATGTCGGCTGTGGCTACGGTGCCTTGGAGCCGGACTTCGGCTTCTGCCACCACCTCCTCCGCCATGTCATCCTCCTTGTCCCCCTTGAGAGCCGTTGTGATGACTACTTGGTGGAGAGGGTGGGGCAGTTGGATTGTTTCCGGCTGTTCGCCGGCCTCCATCCGGAGCGTCATTATTCCGGTTCCAGGGAGGGTCTTCACTACGACGAGCCCCCTGTCGGCTTGTGCCGGCATGGTTTCCGTCATTCTTTCGTCCGTCGTTCCCACTACGGTGAGGCTCAGCCGAACGGCTTGCATGTCTAGGAGGTGGCATTGTTTGACGATCCTCCTCCCGACGTTTCTCTTTATCTTCTCCCCTTCGATCATTCGACTCTCGTTGGGGAGGATTTCTCGGGTACAGTGCAGCAATGTCCCCTTGTTCGGCCGCTGGAGCGACATTGCTCCAGTCACGCGCAGTTCTGTGATGCTGTCCTCACGATCCGGTTCTCGAATAATTGTCTTCCCAGCGTTCGGGGCGATGATGCTGCTCCGGAACGCGCTAGGGTCTTACATCAGCCCATGCTGGATCTGTGCAACATTGGTCAGAATCCGAGACTAGTTTTTGACTTTCGGACATGGCAACCTTTTGCTGCTCTAGTCCCTTGTTGAGTAGTTTGATTCCCAACCGGATCTCCTCCGGACCTGGATTAGCCGATAGAATTTCTCGGGCTGCCACGGTATTCTGCACTGGGGTTGGATATACCCAATCTCCTTTGCTAACTTTCTGAGGCTTCCCCATCTCTTCTCCGAAAAGGACGGCGTGAATCTGTGGGAATTGATTGTCATATGTATGACGCTTCCTGGACTTTTGGTATTGCCTGGAGTTGTACTTGCCCGCAGATGCTATGCGTTTCTTTTCCTCCTCAATGTGTTTGGCTTCATCGAGGAGTACTTGACAACACGCTTCTAGGGCGTGCGCCCTCTCGTCTAGTTCTTCCGCAGTAAGTTCTACAGCTGTAGGAATAGGTGTGGTTAATGCAGCATCGATGAGTTTACGCGCACCTTCAGTGATCACGTGTCCATCCACCGATTCTTCTTTTTCGGCTCGTCTGGGATAAGTTCTACATCCGAGTCTTCCTCATATTCCTCGGCAATCACATCCTCTGTCAGAGGGTCTTTTGCTGGGGTCTTGTTCTTCTTCTTTGCCCTCTTGGCGGCGTCGGTAGCAAAGACGGCTTTGGGTCCATTTGCCGGAGTCAAGCTCTGATCGGTACTTTCAGACATCTGGACCTCGGGATTATCTCCGACTTCCATGCCATCCTGCGCTTTAGGAGAGTGTTCCCCGGATACTTCATCCATGGCTTCTCCTTCCTCTGTAGCTTTCGAGTTATACTCCTCTTCATATTCCGTGGAGAACTTTCGGAAATCCTGTGACGTCATTGATTCATCCGAGGATGCGGGTACGTCGGCGTTTGTTCCAATTGCCTCCAGCATAGAGTCGGTATTTTCTCCAGCATCGGCAGAGCCAGATCCGAATCCAACATATCCGACGAAGTGCGACGTGTTCCTCCTGAGGTACCTGTGGCTCTCGCGATCAGCCTCGTCGAAACTTTTGATGGTCTCGATAATTGCGTATGCGCTTGCGCCTTGCATTATCATACGTCGCAGTGTGTACCTTAGGAAAGGCCTGTCTGTCCCGGCGTCATCAGAGCCGGAATCAGTATCATTGATATGCTCCTCCTGGATTTTGACTTCCACGGGTGGGTCGATCTAGGATCTGGCTTCTCCAAGGAGGTCCACTCCAGATTCGACTTGGACCGCTAGGTCTTCTTGAGGCTCGGATTTCTCCACTATCTCCGCAACTAGTGCGGGCTGGGTGGGATTAGGGTTTTCCGAGATCGAGAACTCTACCGCCTCCACGGACAAAGGGGACCCAGAAGATTCTTCTGCCTCTATCATCACCGCTAGCGTGGGTGGGACAGGTTCAGCAAAACCGATGTAAACATCGATCTCGCCAAAAGACATGATGGTGTAGGCAGTCACAGCCTCCCTAGCCGGAATCCAGGTTTCGTCGAGAACGATGAGAGGGACGTCGCTAGCGTAGAGGATGCGACCGACGGCGATAGTCTCGCCGATTCCGATTCTTGCAGATTCTGCTCGGAACGCAAATCCGAAGCTCACTTGCCCCATGGTGGGGGCCAACTGTCGTCGGATTGATGACAAGTACGCCATGAGGGGGTCCTCGAGGCGTGCGGAAGAGAGGGGTGTGAGACGTACGATGTTCCGGGACGGTGAGCACACAAGTTTACCCAGGTTCCAATCCGCTGGCTTTGGACAGATCCTACTCCTGCTAGTAATCCAGTAATACGGCAGAGCCGGAATATGGGTTACAAGGGTTTCTCCTGTGCGAGTTGAGATTGTAGACTATTGAGGTGTTGCCCTAAAGGCTCTCCCTAGGATGGCTTATATAGATATCCGGCCTAGGGTTTATAGGAGAGATCTATCCGGCTACGACTAAGAATCGGTTACAGAGTACATCTTGAATTACAAGTAACACTATGGGCCTAAGTCGGTAAGTCTTCTGGACCTTCCCGTAGCCGGATTGGACTCCATCTTTTCTCCCTAACTGGGCCGCCTGTGAAGCAAAGCTCTAACCCGAAGTGGGCCACCCTGGTCAGTGAGGAACTATGAGGATACCCGGAAAGTATATCCCCAACACCTTCCTTATCAAAGTCTTCATACCTGAGACCTGGAGAGAGAGGTTTTAAAACAAGGGGCGGCGGATCCTCATCCCCTTTTCTTTTAAGTTCTTCAAATTCAACCCTGAGACCTGGCTCGACCTCTGGTGCAGTGTTGAGGATCTCATCCAAATCTTCTTTTGTAGAGTCATTGACAAGCGAATCATCGCTTGTCAAACTCCTCTCCAACTCATATTATGGAGTGCAAAAATAAATTGCTGCCAACTCTTCAATAGTCTTCTCCTCCTTAATCTCAACTTTCTCATAGGGTAGTCTTGTGAATTGGCTATAGTTTATTTCTAGAGTTTCTTCACCAAGGTGAAAAGTTAAATCCTACTTTTTGTTGTCAATATCAATGTTCATAGAGTTGTAAAAACGATCGCCAAAAATAACTGGGAACGAGGGGTTCAAAGGTACTTCAATAATATGAAAATCAACCGGGTACACAAAAGCCCCAACAGAAATGCAAACATTGTGGAGTATCCCGCAAGTAGGATGCAAAGTTCGATTAGAAAACATAAAAGTGGCTTCTGATGGCTCAAAGTAAGACTCATCAAGGTGATCACGCAATTCTTCATAAATTGTATAAGGTATGATATTTATGGAAGAACTTAAGTCACAAAACCCTACATAAGTAATCCCTCTGTTGACTTCTATTCTTACCATCAAACTTGCCCCTATCATTTCGAAGGATTCTTTACTTACCATTAATAGTTCTTCCTTGAACAATGCAGGTTCCAGAAGTTCTTTTACTATCCCAATATTCTCTTTAATGGCTCCCAGATCCCTAGTTAACCTTCATATTCTTTTATTCCCTTCACCCCTGCTATCCATTACTTTAGTTAGAATAGTTTCTTCCTCGGCTAATATTTTCTTCTACATTCTCGAATATTTATTATTGTGGCAAGTTTTAGAAGGTTTTTCTTCCACATGTAGTGTATAGCGTTCCCAGTCTTTTGGAATCTACAGGTAGTCATCATAAGATCTAATAATTTGAATAATCATGCGATGGTCAAAATTAAAATTTCCAAGCAGTTTTTCTACTTTTCCTAAAGCTGGAAATCATTTTAAGAAATTGTATTCTATGGGATTCTCCTTATTGAACTCAGCCTCACAATAGGCTTTCTCTATCCTATTCACCGTATCTAGCAAATTACATGCCCTTTCAGCACTGAATTTGATGAACGACCCATTGGTAAGGGAATCGAGTTCATTTCTGTTATTATCATTCAAACCTGTGTAAAAGATGTGTATCACTAGCCAAGGTGGGAAATTATGATGGGGACAACGATCAAGCAATCCCCGAAACCATGTATATCCTTCATGCAAGCTTTCTTCAGGTTTTCCTTTAAAATTTGTGATCATGCGCCTTGCGCCAAGAGTTTTTGTCCTAGGAAAGAAATCAACTAAGAATAGAGAGGCTAGGCTCTCCTAGGAGTTAGTAATTTTTGCAGAACTTTGGATGTACCAATAATGGGCTTCATCAACGAGAGTTTGAGCAAAGAGAGCAAACTTATCCTCGTCCTCAGTTTGTAAATTGAGGTGGAAATTCCCACAAATATCTTCAAAGAACCCCACATGCTCATACAGATCCTCCATACCATCTCCTGCAAATTTCTTTGCATGCAAAAGATCAAAGAGCATGGGTTAATATCATACCCTCTTGGGTTATTGGATTTTAAATATGCGTCCATGGGCGGATCGGAATTCCTTACAGCCTCCAGCTGTATTATATGTTGGTACTCGCCCATAATGTATCACCTGAAACTAGTAAACAACTTTTGTAAAACAATGAGTAAAATAAGTAACTAAGAACAATGACCAAAAGCGCTTAGCTGCCCAGCAACGGCACCAGAAAAATGCTTGATGACTGCAAGTGCACAGATCAATTGTAGCTAGTTTCGAAGTAAAGATATCGAAAGAACAGAGAGCTATTGGTAAAGGTCTTTATGCCCCTTGTTACTCTCTACAAAACTATACTTATAAGCTGACTTTGATCTCAAGTAAAGGGTGTTTGAAAGGTTTATGGTTGTTTGTAGAAAAGTAATTAAAACAAGTAACAAGTTTGTTTGAAAGTGTGGTTGAACTCAATAGGACTAAAACATTCTCGAGGATGTAGCATACACCACTAGCATAGTATTATTGTTATATGTAATCAAGATAACATACTACTTGTGTCATGATATGTGCGGAGAGAGCCCCATAATAAGATGTTCACTACAAGGCTCGTAGGAAGCCACTTTGTTGAGCCAAGAGTGAGGTCACCTCTAAATAACCACTGCGATGTCTGAGAGCATTCACCCATACAAACCACCGCAATTAAGGGCTTCCCCGTGGATATCGTAATTAGCCTAGGGACTCCCTAGGTTACGAGCCGGCCCCAATCTATCGCGGGGTATTCTGGGTATGCTTCCAAGACACGTCCAAAGGATTTCTCCCTCCATTTAGTCCCGAGGACAAATAATATGCGGACGATTCCACATACCATCTAAAGAGAGAGATCAAACACAAATCATAATTATATCATAGACAAGCAAGTCATATGGACACAAGAATGGATCATCTTTATTACAAGTTCATAATGGTGCTAGGGTTTCTCCACCTCCCCAAGAACAAAGGAACTACTCACTCATGGAAGCAATCAACAACATCATCATAATCAAATGAATGGATAAAAGTACAGAGGTAGATCTAATGCAAATGACAATTGAATCTGGAATGACAACGAGATCTAATAGATGAAATGTGAGGGTAATGGTGGAAGTAGAGATGTAGCGACTAATGATGAAGGGAATGATGCGTTGTCCTCCAATGATCCGTGAGGCCGCTGGGATTTTTCCCTAGCTAAGTTCCTCCTTCAAATCCCCTCGGATGTGGTGTTTCA
This sequence comes from Avena eriantha, assembly GCA_910589775.1. Taxonomy (NCBI): domain Eukaryota; kingdom Viridiplantae; phylum Streptophyta; class Magnoliopsida; order Poales; family Poaceae; genus Avena; species Avena eriantha. Next base: position 436,588,554 of record OU342740.1, on the reverse strand, counting down.
TGGTTTGTGGTGGCTGTGAATGTCATATCTCTCTCTTGTCTTTGCAAGGAGAAAGTATTTGACGAGGCGGTCATGATGGAGCCTGGTACGGGCGGGTTCCGCCCGTACCAGTGGTCGTTATTGGTACTGATGCCTCCTCCTTGCTTGGTATTCTTCTAGGTGCGAAGGTAAATTCATAAAATGACTTTTATCACTTAGAAATATCATATAATTACACAATATGATAGCTCTAATTGATATGTTCATATATGACTCCATGATTTGGGATCCTGTTGAAACAAGAACAAAATAGTGCAAGTAGACACGGTGAAATACAAAGATCCCTACTCTATTTATGCAAAACAAAAGGTAAATATGCTTCAATTTTGGACTCATCAGCTACAAAGCCTGCCATAGGGAAGTGGTGCCCTATGCATGAGTCTGACGAGCGTGACGCTCAGAACTGCCGCTCCATCCTCGGTTACACCAAGGGACGGAAGAGGCACATCGCTGAGCAAGGGACTAACGGTACCTTCGAGAACTATTGCTGCTGCAACAAAATCGGCTATCATGCGAAAGACTGCCCAGTCCACCCTGGCCCAGGCGCCCCTACCAGAGGTCACGGGGGAAACGTGGGAGCTGCACGATGAGGAGATGGAGGCGGTGGAGATGGAGCAAGAGCGGGGCACGGAGGGGGCCATGACAACGCAACCCCTCAACCACGTAGCAACAACCCTGTCTTCAACCAACGCGGCGACAATGATGGCTACGGACAGTACCCACAAGTACAGGACTACGTGTGTGCACATGGAGGAGCCTACGACATGACTTCCTATGGGGATTTTAAAAGTTTCTCCCGTGAATTGTGCGCCGTACAGCCCAGCCCGGAGGTGCAATGGCCACTTCGGTGGTCTCATGTGTCGATTACCTTTGATGCGGGAGATCACCCGGAACGCATCACCGGGGTTGGCACGCTACCACTGGTGGTCTCCCCCATCATAAGGAATGTTGAAGTTACCAAGATGCTGGTGGATGGAGAGGCTGGCCTCAAAATCCTCCCAGTAAAGCTACTGGATAAGCTCTAGATCATTGAGGATCAATTAGCCCCTATGGGGTCTTTTCTAGGCGTAAGCCCGGGAGCTATCCAGTCGTGGGGAAGATCGAACTGTCAGTCACATTCGGCACTCAAGACAACTACCGAACCGATAACATCATCTTCGATGTTGCAGGACATTGCCTTCCCGTATAAGGGCATAATAGAGCGCCTTGCCTTGGCAAAGTTCATGGTGGTCTCCCACCATGTCTACAACTCGCTCAAGCTTCCCTCCTCATGGGGGATCTTGAACATCAAAGGTGATATCAGAGATGTCGTGTTCTGCTCTGAACAACTATTCAAATTGGCAGCCACCGCTTTTCCTGTGACTCACACTCACTCTTTGTCCGACTCGGACCAAGCTTTCGCCCCGATTCCCGGCTCACCCGGGAAAAGGCTACGACCGTTTTCGGAACTTAGCTCTGATGACAATTCTGGTACTGGTGGCTCTCCGAGTAAGCTAAAAACTTATCGCATCCACCCTACCAACTAAAAATCCCAGGAGTGTGTGTGGTGCTCCTGGCAACCTTGAAATCTTGGGTGTGAGTGGAGGTTCCCCCGGCAAATGAAAGTCCGGGAGTGTGCGTGGTGCTCCCGGCAACCTAAAAAGCCCGGGTGTGACTGGAGGTTCCCCCGGCAAATGAAAGCCTGAAAGCGTGTGTGGTGCTCCCGGCAACCTTAAAAGCCTGGGTGTGAGTGGAGGTTCCCCCGGCAAATGAAAGCCCGGGAGCGTGCATGGTGCTCCCGGCAACCTTAAAAGCCCGGGCGTGAGTGTAGTACTCCCGGAAATGCGATGAATACTAACGTATCTAGCCTGGCCCGCCTGTGTGTAAACTGCTTGTAACCCGAGGGCTGCCATGTTTTGGAATGAGAATCCCATTGCTCTCGTTTTTCCGCCCGTTTTCATTTGACGAGCCATTTTTAGGATTTTGCATTCCTTTGGATTTTCTCGGTTCTAGATGTGGGTAACGAGAATGTCTGGCCAGGTTTGCCGAGCCTTTTCGGGATTTTGCATTCCTCTGGATTTTCTCGAGACCAAACGTGGGTAATGAGACTATCATGCTAGGAAACGTCGTACTCTCATGATCCGCTTTGAGGTATGAGCGTTGTGCTCTAGGCATTGTCGATGAGCACTAAATCACGAAGACACACCTCCCACGTTAGGCCCCAAAGTTGGCAACGCCGTGCGCCCTGATCAAGTGCATGACACCCTGTTTTAAACCTGAGGCACATGTAAGATGTCGTAAGGTATGTTCATCGTGTTTAAGAATGAGCAGCAGATGGATTAGCAAGGAGAGGCCAAGGTAAGGTCTCGGCAAGGGTGTAAGGCTCACCGCCAGGTGGGAGTATCAGCGACCACACGATTTCCAAGGGCGGCTGGCCCCGCAAGCAAGGCATGAGTTGACCGGTAGGTTGGAACCAGGGGAACGGGAGCAAGGCGCCTGAGACGATGAACAACACCCCCATGGGCCCTGTGGAGGCGTAAAGGCGACAAGAGACAGACGAATCAAGGCCCGCCGTTTCATCATCACTTTCCCCGCTACGGAGCGGCGGGGGAGGGGAGTACCCGTCAGGCTCCCGCCATCCATAGAGACCCAGCGAGGGAGCCAGGTTCGTACCCTGGAGAAGGAGAACGTCGACCAAGAGGGCCTCCCCTTCCGCTACCACCTCCCCGATGGCCGCGGCAGGGTAGGGCCTCAACGTGCATTTGCGGGAGATCCGCGCTAGCGGTAGAGGAGATGTAGCAGCCTTTGTAACACCCTCGAATCAGCCCTATGCAAGTTTCAGCATTCCCGCCAATCCCGCATAGGAACGATTCAAAGATGCCCACCAGGCACTTGTGTGCGGGTGGAAAACAAAGTAATATCATTACACAATAGTCCATGATGGGACCCACAGAACATATATGTACAACAATGAATCCATGAGTCAAGAATACAGATATACAGTACAAAGATCCAAATCACCTCGAAAACGATACAACATTCGAGTACGGATAAGATGCAAATGGGGCTAAGAGCCCTGAAGAATAACCAATAGCGTCCATAACCCTGCCCAGGCCAAGCCAGAAGGGTAACCCTACTAACGACGTCGATCTCAAACCTGCTAAAACAAAAGGGGTGCTGACAAAGGGCAAAGGGAAAATAGGAGCGTCAGTACTGAGGCTAGTACACGGCAAGGCTAGAATTTGGCGGCTCTCGCCTACATAGGTATGGTGGACTGAAGCGGCAGCGAAGCATGCACTAAACAACCTATAGAGACCCGATAAACTGTCGGCTATTAGAGAGGGATAAGGAAGACCTATTTGGAACCAACCTTATACTAACACCAATCATACCCATCCTAGTATTCCCCCTCGAGACCAAACGAGGAAGTCAAACCGAGGAACTCACACAGTTGCCAGTTTTATTCATTCCATTATACTTGAAGCACTTACTAGTCAGATATAGATAGCATGAGTCATCCTGATAGCATAAGTAGTGGGCAGTTTTAGTTAACCATTCAGTTGTAGTTGCAGTACTTACTAGTCAGATACAATTAGCATGTGACATCCCAAACCCAGCAGTTGTTGGCACTTTTATTCCATTCCAATGGAGTCGCGATACTTACTAGGCAGGTATAACATGACACGATACACCCCAATTCCACCAGTTGTTGGCACTTTTATTATCCACTCCATTATAGTGAAGCTGATTACTAGTCACATATTAAGTCAAATTTATAGCATTACTTTAGTTATGCTTGTCTATGATCGAGATAATGTTCTCCAAGTTGTCCATAACCGCGGACATGGCTTTCAGAAAGATTTACCCTGCAGGGGTGCACAAATAGCAACACACACACGATCAACCTCGGAAAAACCAAATCAAAACCCAACGAGGCTTTCATGACAAAGCAATCACAGGATTCATAAAAGATTTCAGAGGGCCACCCCACTAAGCTACCCGCAACGAAGTTGGCCGGCTCCGGAACGAACCCAGGGTATTTGACGACGGCTATAAATTACTGGGAACCCAAAAGTGTGACTGGGCTTGTCGATACCGCGAAAACGTGGCACGATCCAAAACAGTACAGATGCTCCACACACAATCTTAAATAAAGCAGTAAAGCATGGCATAAGTACAGGATAGTAATAAAGCCCCAAACTAGTTTGTGGCCCCAAGAAATAAGAAATGAATCAAGCTCTAGCTAAGGGGATTCATGGCCCCACATGCGGATAGTGCGATAGTCAAGGAACAGGTATCAAGTACTCGGGGCCTACAGGACACAAGTGAGCGGTTAAAAACCAAATATTTGCTATTGCCCACCAGTGCCTCTGCATTAATTATATCTATTCTCAGCATTTTAATCAAGTTGTATTTAAAGTCATGATCATCTCCACCATTAAACATGTGCCAACCTTCCAACAATGGTGGACTGACAACAACGCGAAGCAGCACCTGAGTAAGCAACTACAACTCGCAAGGCCGACTATCTATGAAACAACAGGCAATAGGATGTGTCTAAGGCAATATAGAGGCTGCAAGGAATATAAAGGGTGCACGGAACTAAAGCATCACAACACGGATAGCAATAGATCAACAGGAGGAAGTAAAGACTATAAAGACAAAATAGGTAGAAAGGGGGAGAATGCTCGTCTGGGAAACATAGCCGAAGATTCATCTGGAGATCGGGTTGACACTCGCATCCACTCAATGGCCTAATCCGTAAAGAAGCAAAACACTAGAAGAAACACCAGATACACTATTTAATACTACGGCAGAAGATCGGGCATCATGCATGTATGATACAGGACATGGCAAAGATGCGATGCAATTAGGCAATATTAAGCGGAACCGGGGTCCCTACAATTAATTAATGGTTCAAGTTATTTAGATACCCCGCAATTTAAATGTTGTCTTAACAAGGAAAAACATGGTATCGGTTCGCTACACAAATTTAAATGGAGCCAATATAAGACTAGAAAAGCCTGCATATTGCCTCCATATTTTATTATGAGGTGAATCGACAATATACCCCCAAAGAAATGAATATGTATGCGAGTATGAACCATTTAATATGCAACAAGTGATAATGTCATATTATAAAAATAGGGGTCTCGAAAAGGGGATCACATACTAGGATTCGACGATCTTGGTTTGGGGGTTCGATGGGATCTGTCTTTGGCAGGATCGATCGTCGGAACGGGGCTTCAGGGCTTCGAACATCGGATCCGTGACGGAGCACTTGTCGTTCCGGGAAGGAGAGCTTGGTGGTCTTCGGGTCCGGACTTTGCCTCCGGTAACAAAGACTTGGCGTCTCAATGTATCGGTCTTCGAGGTCGATGATGAAGTTCTTGTGGTTCCCTAAAGTAGGTCTTCGAGTCATCGGTCACGAAGTAGAAATCAGCGTTCGGCTTCAGTGGTCGGTGACATACTCGGGGTTCCGACATCGATCTTGGTAGCACTTGGGTTTTCGAAAGAACTTGGCCACAGGAGCACGACGGGGCCGAGCGGCCACCAACATACCATTTAATCCACACACTAGAATGCAACCAGAGGCAAACAGAGGAACCAACAGCCATACCACATCGACACTTGCAACACAACGGGTAAGGCAGACTTGCAGGTCCAGAGAGGGCATGATGGGAAGAGGACGTTGGGCCGGCGCGGCGCGTGGCGTTGGCTGGCGAGGTGGACCTACGCGGGGTGGAGGGGCCAGGACCTGAGGAGGCGGCGTCGAGGCACGACTGTGACAGCGGCTTGGTGAGGCGCAACCGTGGGGAACAGAGGCCGAGGTCGACAGTGGGAGGCACAGAGGACCTGACCGCGCTGAGGTGGTCGAGGAAGAGGCGGCCGGGCTGCTGCAGGGGCCACGCCTGCGAGCAAGGAGGGCTGGCGCTTGGCAGCTGGTGGTGGAGCTTGGCGACCGGGAGCAGCGGCGCGACGAGACAGAGGAGGCGGCCTCGTGGAGGAGACCAGGGGAGCGGTGGCAGACAGGATAGACGGCGGGGTCGTGGAGCGGTGGTGGTCGAAGACGAATGCGAGGAAGGCAGGCTGGGCAAGCTTGATGCGGGGCGGCCAGGGGCAGAGCTTGCGGGGCGGCCAGGGGCGGAGCTTGCGGGGCCGCACGGTGAGGTGACGGTGAAGGGGAGCTTGAGAAGAGGAGGGCTTCCCCAGCTGTGCAGTAGAGGAGGCAAGCCGGAGAGTAAAGGCCGGCAGCGGCTCTAGCACATGCGAGGTTCGGGAAGAGAGCCAGGCGGCGGCGAGAGAGGGTCGCGCGGGGGCCGAATCGAGAGGGGCGAAGGTTGCGTGCGAGCAACGCGCGCTGAGGGTGCGTGGGGCGTGCGGGGTTGGGCCGGGTTGACGTGGTCACGCCGGGGCGGGCCAAGGTGGGGTTCGCGTGGGGTGCACGCTAGGTGCGGGGCAGGTGGGGGGCTTGACCGCGTATGTGAGTGCGGTTCCAGGGTGGCGGCGGCGGAGGGTGGGATGGTAGCTAGGGTTTGGTTTGTTCTGATCAGGGTTGTAGTGGTTTTACCGGGGTGCTACAGCCTTGGCGCCTGCGCCTGTGCTGTGGCCTCTCCGACGAGGCCGAAGCCATCTCCCCCACTAGAGAGGGAGGATGGTCATCACCGGAGCTGCCCGATGCCATAGTCCTCACCACCGAGCAGGGAGTTGGAAGGGAAAGGCTGTGGGAGAAGTGGAGAGTAAGCCACAACCCCACGCCTTCCCTCCCTTTTATAACAAACGTGGAGGGTGAACGATTGCTTCCCACCTCACCGGCTCGCGGGAGGGCAACAATCGTGCCCCACAAATATTATATTGCAAGAATCGAACCGGGCGCGGTCAATATAGGCTGCCGCGGAAGCCAAGGCGTGGCTCGGCAGTTCCGCAGCCGCTTGAGTGCGCAGGCACGCGCATGCCAGTTCTACGGGATGGGAAAGTGTGCCATCTAGTCATGTCGTGCTCCCCGCGACGTGGACTAGGCCCACACGCTATTGAAGGGCGAAGCCCGACAACGGCCTCTTCGTCGAACCACGACTAGCGTTGCAAGTTGCCGACCCTCGCCTGGGGGCTTCTGCTAGTGTAATGGGATCAGGGGTCCCTCGCATTGCGCCGTAGCGCGTGGGCCAGGACCCACCAGTCAGCGACTCAGCGGATGCATGGCCTGGCCGACAAGGGCATCCCAAGGATGCGGGCACTGTGTGCTCCAAGCAGGTATGGTCTTGGCATGATGAGCCTATGGAGACTAACTATCACCTATGATGTAGGTGCCTACGGATGAGACGAACGCTACATGATGAGCCTCGATCCGCCAGTCGGGCATGGAGAAGGCGGAAAAGACAATGACGCGTGCAAGGCGGTCTGATCCCTCCTTCTGGGACTACCCTAGGCCACAACCCCAATGACCGTTGGGGACAGCGAAGCTAGGAAGCGGCCTTGACTGAGCCCCGGAAGGACCATAGGAACTTTTCCTGGGCCAGGCGCGGCCCAGGAACTGGAGTCCACTAAGCCTGACAAGACATGGCAGGCCCGACCTTGGGAACTGGTGACGCGCCAGTGCCGCTGGACATCATCATGGCTCTGCAGTCCGCTGCAGCACGCCACCGACATGAGTGACAACTCAGAGCTTGAGCTATCACTCAGCCATCTAGTGCGTCTGTGCACCGCCCTTGGCCATCATTAGCCATAGGCACTGCCCATCTGCCTGAAGACCGCGTGGCACACCATGATTGAGCCCGGGAACGCCCCTGGCGGTGCTCCACGCCGGCCCTTGTAGTGACCCCTTGGAGTATAAAAGGAGGCACTTGGCCGTAGGTTTGGGGGGGTTTTGGAGAGGAAAGTTTGGAGAGAGTTTCGAGGGAGAGATGGAGGGGAGTTTTCAGAGATCAAAAGGTTGGAGAGTTGGGAGAGAGGTAGAGAGGTAGCAAAGTGAGAGAAGGAAGAAAGAGGAAGCCCGGTGAGTGTAGAAGCTAGAGAGAAAGCGGCTCCCCGGCACCGTAGAGATCATCTTCTTGTACCTCGATCCACCCCAGATAATCCACCAAAGCAAGATGTATGGTTGTTAGCCAAAGGCGGCCCGGACCTGAGTAAAAAATGACGGTGTGCTCTCTGTGTGTTGTGTGTTGTGTGCTCGTATCTGCAGGTTCCTTCGTCGACGTTGAGGCCGGAACGCCTTCGTGCCCACTACCGAACAAATAGGGGGTTCCCAACATCCCCGATGTCCGTGTTGGCGAGACGCGACAGCATCACCCCTTCCTTCTTCGTTCTCTGGACGACCATGGTGGCCAGGGGAGGAGGAGTTGGAATTGGGAGCTCATGCTAGAAGCAGGATCTCGGCGTCAGTGGGATCCCATGAAGCCCAGGTTGTGGCAGATTCCAAGCGACAGCGAGGAGCGTCGCTGCTATCCGTGATCAAGGTGAGGGTGTTCCGCACCTCGAGAGCAGTGGCTCTAAGGAGTTCTCTGTTCCTCTAGGCCGTAGCGCTGACGCGGAGGATCTTCGATCTCGTCACGGCGACCGACTTATCTTGACGGCGACCCAACTGGCTTAGTCCCCAACATCGTCGCCAGCGGTCCTGGCTCGAGATCGCGTCTGAAAGTGGTGGAGAAGAAGGACTGGATTGCTTTTCAGTTTTCCATTTGGGGTCTTTCTTCTAAAATTTGAGAATCATAGTGTATTTCTCGTAACAGTTAAGGTCCTCTAAGTAATTTACCCCCCGCCCAATGGACTTCTAGGGCCTTCGGGCCTTTTCCTGTTCAAGAAAAAAAAAACTTGTACAACATTCATCGATTTTTTTGACAGAATACAATAATTGACTCATTATTCCGAGTACTCATCGGGCGGCTTCGTGCGTGTACTCATTAATTGAGGGCGCCATGGAGAGCAATTTTCATCTGACGTTGCCCGTTCAACACAGCAGTCTCTCGCTACTCTTAAAAAAAAAACTGTCTTAATTGATGTTTCCTTCGTGGCGAGAGGCTGCTCGAGCCGCAGGTGACGTACGTGTCGTACACGCACGAAGCCGCCCGATGGCTCTCCCGTTTTGGCACGCTCGCGGCCGCGTCAGCGTCAAATCGCAAGGCACAGATGAGGCCTGCTGCTCAGGGAGCATTAAACTGATCGCCATTCGTGACATGATACTCCAAAGTCCAAACTAATCTAGCGAATGGGAACCATTGGGTTTGAACGATTTGTCTCTATTGGCCAGATTCGCTTTAAACTTGCCACTTGTGGACTAGGCGTTATGCCTTTGTGCTGCTCAACCGCGCCAATGATAAGTGCATCAGGCGCTGTCTTGTCCAGAGAATATGTAATATGATATACGTACCTTTGTGATTCCATTCAATCCGCAAGATGCATGCAACAAATTTAATATCGCTAATAGCAACCATGAGTCGCCTTAAGGTTCATGGAAGTTTATCGTGTTCTTACCTTGACCCATGTTTGGTTCTTGATAGAAGAAGCTGTATTACAAGTCTGAAGTGGACCAATGCCCCTGCCATACAACTCAACCCAAGTCTAATGGAGTAATTGACTTAACCCTCGTGCTTCCATATTCGTATCCGTTCATGATCTTGCCTCCATTTTGATTGTGTCGACTAGGAAGGCCACCGAAGACAACTCATTGTTGAAGACGATCACGTCCCTTGACCCGTGTTTAGTGGCAAGGGCTTATCCCATATCCATTAGAGATTATCTTGGTGACACATCCAGTAATATTCCAAATACAAGATGTAGTATTGTTTCTCCTGCCTTTTATTCCGAAATTGCCTCCGATGATTGCTAAAGACCATCCAAAACACAAAGACAAGGAAGCAAACAGAAGACCATTTAATAGGTGAATCTGAGATAAATTGACTCATCAAAGGGCATGGCAGCAGCTGGAAGTTGGGCATGACGACCCAAAATTTTTTTTATCATTGACAATGACGATCTCATGCCATGGGTGGCGAGGTTGACCTTGATGTTGGTTATTGGTGTGTCTGGCATCACAATTGGTACATGATCATGTGGTATGTATGCTTCCTTGCCTCTGCAAGAACTTCCCACGTCTATGCTTCTCATAAAAATCCAGCTACTTCTACAGGGAGGTCGGCTAGTTTTGGGAGGAGTGGTTTCCACATTACTATGTTTATCTATGCTTGGTGTTTTTTGTTGAACTCATCGCGCCATCGGCGAAGGTCTTATCCCAAAGTGTTTTCGATGGCCTACTAGGCTTCTCCCTAGGTGTTTTCGGTAGTCGTATGGGCTTCATCTTGTTTGTATTAGTTTGCACCATGTTTTCGAATTAGTTGGGCTACTTTCTTTTAGTTAATGGGACATAAAAATATTGCTGCCTCAGTTTATAAGAAAATAACAACCATGAATAATGATGTCTACAACAATGCCACATATGTCTATCTCATAAGCATGTGGTTGAGATATAGATACACAAGGGTTTTTCAGAGAAGAGTAGGGGTACATAACTCAATTTCAACATTTGTGAAATACAGTTTCACCCCAAATAAAAAAGAGAAATGGTTTTTTTTGTTATAATTGGAACAATGTTTACCTTTGTATTGAACCGACAAAATCAAGGAAAACAGATCTAGCTTTCAAATACAACGGCCCTTAATCTTTTTTGGTTCTAAGCATGACATGGTTAATGTTGCACTCCTTGTGCAAGGGCCAATAGGCAATATAAGTGTTAAAATAATAAAATCATGTGGGGTAGCAAATCATATGAGCACACCAAATTATCAGAAAGAAGAATGCTAGGAAACGATTACTAAGTTCTCATAATCATATTTTTTACAGTGAACATTCTCATAATCATTGTGACACTGAAGTGTCTTATCCAACGGAACCCCACCTTTTCATTCAGTGGGCATCCTGGCGGTTCTCGTTTTCAGTGCCCTTGTAAGCTACAGCTAAGTTAGCGGATTCTCACTGAAAGGCATCAACCTTTGCCAAGAGGAATATAAGGGAAACCAGTTGTGCAATAGCATTTCAACACATGACCTGAGCTTTTTAGCATTGCCCAACTACCTCCGTGGGCTTACTAAGTAGACAAGCATCACATCACACAAATAGCCAAAGTGGGGCATGCTATGTGGAGTGTGGACCGAGCTGTCAATCATGGGGGCATAAATCTGATCACTAAGGCTTAGCCACGAAGCAGATTACAAGACCTGATCTCTTGGTAATGGCCGGAGAATATGCTGCCCCCACTGACTGGAACTTAGCAACCACTCGAAAGCTTGATCTCCAATTACCATCATGATGGTGCAGCACTGCCATATGATTGGACCTCTGCGTTCATCTCCCATTTTCCTTTCTGAAGTGACATCGAAATTTGATTCGCAAAGCCCCATCAAACCTATTTGCCATGACACAAATCTCCAGCAATAATCGGTATCAACACATGAACTACAACACGCGAGGAAATGTACTACAACTTCTTGCACTAGAGACTACAGTGTACATGAGTAACGGGACTACAGGCCAGTTTGGCGGTAACACCTAGTGAACACAACGTTCTAATTGTTTTATACCCCACTCTTCTATCCTTCATGTTCAACAACTGAAGCAACTGAAGACTCTAAAAATCATATGTAGTGATCAAACCTTCAGGTCTGAGTGGCACAAGGACTGTGTGGACTCGTGCTGGGTCGGCCTGCTGGCTCACCTCGGAGCAGCCTGAGGTCTTCTGTGACTCCCCGAACAAGCACTGCCGGCATATTGGGCACGTCGACCTTGCCAGGAGCCACCGATCAATGCATCTGACATGGAAACCATGGTTGCACTTGGGCAGGGCCTTTACATGCTCTCCAGCCTCAAAGTCCGAGAGGCAAATCACGCACGTCGGGCAAGCAGTACTGAGCTTCAACCCAGCGGAGTACACCAGGATCGGCATGGCTCGGAGGGCCTTCCTCCTCAGCCCACCCTTCGCCAGCCGTGTCACACGGTTTTGCTCGGCATCCACGGCAACCCGGCTCGAGCACCGCAGTGCACACCGGGCTATCGAGTTGATCCCGAGTGCGCAGATCAGTGCACAAAGAAGAACAGCTAGGATCATGACGACATTTGCATCAAAGCTGCTTCCAGTGGCCTTTGTTCCAGCCTCTGGCTGGCTTGGACCAGAGGGCTGCCCAGGGAATGGGGTGTGAAGCAGTGCCCTTCTTGAATACATGCTCACTGTTGGTAGTATCTAGGCTAAATATTTCTTCAGAATCCTGCAACCACAAAAACGTGATCAGTTCAGTTTCGTAGGCCTGTGTTGCTGTGTGAGTTGCCTCAGGTAGAATCATAAGCTGCGGTTGTGTTGAAGTATTTATAGACTCTTTAAGGCTGCAAGCCTGCAACAATATGGCATGAATTATTTTATTTCGTACGGCAGGCTGACGGTTTGGTCCTTACCAGCCAATAGAGACAAATGCTTTATCGAAAAAAATAGAGACAAATGCTATGTCAGAAGGTGCACAATTGGAAGTTTCTTTGCTTGTGGCAAGTGGGGCTGCATTTCAGTGCGTTTTCAGGGAATCAGAGGGCCATACAGACCACCATCTCTTGTCTGCCTAATAATGCTACAAAGAAATACATATGCGAGCAAGGAGATTAAAATTGCATAGATTGGGTTGAGCGTTTGTCTGGTTCGAGTAAACAAGGAAATTTCAAAAGAAGAGTTGTTTGTGTAGTTGCAACCTTTTCAAACAAGTTATACGGTCATCCAAGGTAGTTTAGAACATTCTGACTTTAAGGTGCTCTATCTATTTGACCTTTATGAGTGGGTTAATGAGTTTTCTAGGCCTGAGTCAACACTGATCCATGTAAAACACACAGCCGGGACTAGGAACTACTCAGTAGACACTTCCTGGAGAGGTTAATGTCTACTTGCATTTCAGTTACTTTTGAGAAGTCCCTCTGGATTAATTGCATAAACTTGTAAACTATACCAGTGAGAGAGCAACAGCGAGCGTATCACACCGTAAATTTACTGCCATTCCTTGCAAGTTTATGAAACAAAAGTCCTAACTGCAGGAGAAGTAAATGTTGGATAAGTTAGTCGAAGTAAACAACCCTATGGATCGTGAAAGCACACTATTGTGGCATGGACAGAACCATGGAGAAACGATTGCAACTTGGTAGTATAAATTATATAGCTGCAGGGGCGATAAGGATTGCACCAAATAAGAAGGAAAAAACATAATCATTATTCATTTTTGTTTCTTACCCCGTTCTGACCACCCCTGCGGCCCTCCCATCCACTTTGAGTGCACCAGAATCAGACACCTAGCAAACTGGAGGGTGATTTGTGACATAAGAGCTACTTCGGCCATCAACAGCAATCCTAGTGGGTAAAGCACCTGCTAAATGAGTGATTAGTCAACAACAAAGCAATTTTGGCACTAAAAATGGAAAGTTAAATATGCTGTAACGAAGCACCGTACAAATCGTGAGTGCTGCTTCCTCCGTAAAGCTGTATGTTTCTTCCACACGTTGCTGACAGTTACAAGCTTAATGTCTAATATTTTCTGTGGTATCCAAGTCAGCTACATCCAGTGTTTTTTTCTATCAGTGATAGCATGGAAAGAACTAGTTTAGTAATATGTCTATACATAATTCAGAGTTCCCGCTTGCGATGATTAACAATGAAGGCATGAAAAAGGATGTTCATGAATATGCTTGCATTGGTGAGAACTACAAAAAAATCCATGTCAAACACATAGTAATCACGTGAATTAAAGGACATCGGTTGCTTTAGATGATCCCGTAGGATGACAAAGATCCTTTTTTTTGTGGAAAAAAAGGATGAAAAAAGATCCACTGTTTGATTGTGGCAATTGTAGTTGAGAAAATGTCCAAAATCATAAAACAGTGAGCATATTTAGGGAGATGACATCTAACAAAAAAAAAGATCAGGCAGCAGTATTGACAAAGACATCATGCAGGTCAGCAGGATTACCTCACTAGGATAATCAACAGCCTGTTACTACCCACAAGCAGGTGTTTTTAGTTTCTAATTATGCATATCTGTAAAGATCAAAGCTATCCTATGAGACTCTCGTAAAATGTCAACAACGCACACACCAATTGTTCCAACCTTTTGATTTCCAATATACGCAGAAATCGTGTGCCACAAGCTCTAACCAATGCACTAACATCTTGAGTGTTGAAGTTGTAGACATCTACGTGTAAATCATGTGATCATTCCAAGCTGTCCCAAATTTAACCATATCTTAAGTCACTTTGCGCTTTTTAGTCTTAGTATATTTTACCACTCAAGTTACAAGAAGAGCACAATGCCTCGAATCTATAGGCTACTCAGCAGGAAAATAGCCTCCATCCAGGTACAGCAAAAAGAACAAAAGGTAACCCATGATAAGAAAGGAAAACTAGAATAAAAGTACGGAATACTGATGAATGGTACACCAAGATAACTCGTTGTGGGAAAAGCCCATGTCATAACTTCCTGAATGCGGTGAGTCCTTGTCCACTCTTGTACGGCATCAGGTTAGCAGATAGATGAGGAATAGGTTAGTCAACTATGTTATATTAGGCACAGGATGCAAAAAGGCACAAAGTTTGAGTAACTTTTCACAATTTTCTTTATATGTGTATTTGCATGCAACAAAGTTCCTGGAAATAATATGAAACATAAAAGGCCAGTGGAGCATATATATGAATGATTTGATAGGAAAAAGTGGAAGATTCATTTATTTGCTTGTTGCAACTCAGCATCTTTCCTTCTGCTGCAACAGGGAGAGGCAGCTGCACTAGACAGCGATGAAGAGGATTGACCCAGATGATGGGGTTTATAGCAACCTTGTTCAGAACAGATAGGATGAGAATGAGATGACACTTGACAGGGAGCGTGTGTGAGACAAAAAGGAATCTATCCTTCTGTAATTAAAGGTTTTAACCCCAAATCTAGCAATCCATCCATACTTAGAACACTGCTACCACCATATCTGGAGTTATTTGGTCAGTGAAGAAGAATAGTACTCCCTCCGTCCTAAAAAGGATGTTCAAATTTGTCTAAATTTGAATGAATCTAGACATGTTTTAGTGTGTAGGTATATCCAAATTTTAACAAATCTAAGACATCTTTTTTAGGACGGAGGGAGTAAGAAAAAAGTGAGGTGAAAATGGCCTTTATGTGCAGTGCTTTACCTTCCTTTTTCCATTTGGTAATTTCAATATATGGCTTACACTGATTGTAGATCTAGATGTTATCTTTTCATCCATTGTTTTTAGCTTGCTCCAAACAAGTCTGAATTTCTAAAGATAATACTCTAGATAGGAAAGCAAAATAAGATTAAGAAACATAAGAATCAATGCCATCATTATCTAACTCGTAACAAATATCAGAACAGCAAAAGCGTCAGCCATAGAACAACTAAAGCGTATAATTTAAATTATCAGGTGCGGCTAACAGTCAAAAGGAGAACAAAGTACAATAGGCTCAGAGCACTTTGTGGTGAAAGCTGATCATCACCTTGGCTAAGATGAGCATGAACCCGCATACGCAGCAAATAAATAAATAACAGACTATCAGCAAATGAGATTGATCGCTTGAAATGGAAAATGCTTGCGTACTATGCCCCTACTAAGGCAGAATGTCATCACTTACATGGTGAATTCAGAGCTTAGTTATCGTGAAGATTAACTATTAAACCACTGCTTTAAGACTTCGCCACAGGGGTTCAAACTTATCTTTCTATATATCGGGTCCATATAAGCTGTAAATTGTCTATCGTCTGTGAACTTAAAAAAACCCATAAAGGTAGTCTACTTGATGCTATCTTCTGGACTCTGTATTGTAGAAACTAGTAGCAGATGATGCATTTAGATGATCTATGGAGTCGATTGTTTATTAGCACAGCTTGCGGTTAGAGGTAAGAATATAGTTCATATGTTAGTTTATCCAGTAGAGGGAAAGCAATAGAATATGAGTGAGTTAGTTTGAAAGTCAGGGTACAAGTCCTAGGGGCCAGCCCTCAGTAACCGAGCTGAGCAACAAGATCAGAGTTGAGGCTGCACTCTGGGCTCGTGCAGGTGCCGCCGGCCTTCGAGTACTCACCCCCGCACTGTAATCAAACTTTTATTGTTCCTTTTCGGAGGCTTGTAATCCAAACTCTCTCTTTGTAATGAAAAGAAACGCAAAGTCTTTGCGTTTTCTCGAAAACAAGTCTTAGGGGCCAAGGTAAGTAGCTCGATATAAGAGCAGGAATTGTAATCTTTCACACGAAATAGAACATATCTTCCTCGCTTCTATTTGCTGTTTCCCAACCATTCTAGTTCTTTCATTCTAATTCCAAATCAATTGCTGTCACCCCCCTTTGCAACACCCTAATAACCCCTTTCAACTTCAGCCATGCAGTCTAGCAATCCTCTATATGGTAATTATCCCATGTGAACCAACATTCAAATCATCACCATATCAATAAATCCCTTTCTTTTTGCTGATCAGTTAGCAGCTAACAGAGAAAATGTTGAATCCAGATATAAAATAAATAAATACAGCATTTAGTCGACCAACGGACCAAGAGGTTCTGACCTTATCTGAGTATCTGACAGATAGATTATCCTTATGATGCTAGTGGTAGGCCTAAAATTAGCATTCGTACTTATCACCTGTATCTACACTACAATTTGGGAGAACACACATGTAAGAACTAAAAAAAGTCTTAAGTTGGTGCTAGGTTAATTGCACTTTAGATAGCTAAGTTTTACTATACTATGTGCAAAGGATGTTTTTGTTAAGATTCTTTTGGTTTCTCACTGTCTCTCAATACAAATTAAAAATACTTACATGTGTGTTCTCCCAAACAGCTCATGCCGGCAAAATGAATGATAATATTTTGCTTTTTTTTTCTGTTAACAAAACAAGATCTGTTATGGATATAGCATGATGATACAACACCCGCCACCAGTCACTTTGTTTGCATATGTTATTTTGATATAACTTTATTTGAATAATTGATGAAAAAAGACAATCAATGCATACCCAACCATATAAAGTTCAGAACGCTACACTGGTAAAATCTGGCTTGAAAACAAAGAGGATGAGGAAGAAGGTGATATAAGCTTGATTCATTGACTTAATTTAAATTGTTGTATGACAATAAGCAACACTAAAAGGATGCAAGATTGCAAGGTGATAAATACAACACGAAACAATGTAAATATCCAAGTATTCAACATCTGAACTCACAAAGTGTTCCCCGACAATTCACAACTTGTGAAGAGTACATAGACAGTTCTCCTGGCCTACATCTCCTGCAATGCAAGGAGATTGGCATATTCCTTCTGGGTACCAGGTAACCCGGTTCTCCACCAATTCATTTAAGAAACTATCCAGCCATTTATATATGTACAGAAACCATTAGTTTAAGATATATGTACAGAAACCATTAGTTTAAGATATATGTACAATAGTCAACCATTTATATATGTACAGAAACCACTAGTTTAAGATAACTGCATGGAAACCCACACAGAAATACCTTTTTTTCTTCTTTTAAAACTCAAAAGGGAAGGGAGTTCCTGCAATCCACTACAGAAGAATAAAGTGCCCAGCTAATTACGAAAATCAGGTGAAAATCAGAAACAAATAACACGAGAGCCCGTTCCGGTCAACGAAGCGAGAGACTCCCCAGACACGCACCACCACCACACTGACTCAACAACTAACACCGAACAGGTCTCCAACCCACATTGCCTACCGGAAACAAACATGTGTGCACACTCAACCTACAGTGCGCTTCACACCTCTGCAGCGAGACCAGCTCAAGCACTGACCCCACCACGATCCAGATCTGTCTGGCCATGAGAAGCATCCAAGCTACGCCACTGGCAAATGACAGGGTAAGAAGATCCCCGCCGCAGTGTGGTTACGACGCACTACCACTGAGTAGGCAAGATCCGGCAAGATCTACCGAGGAAGGGGCGCAGGAAAACCTTGGCAGAGTCCAAAAGGAGCAGAAGACGCCTCTCAGGAAGTAATCCATACCACTGTCTAGAACCGCGGTGTCACACTACATACATCGCCTTTCTAGTTCCACTGCTTTCTGCTGATCAATATCTCATAAGTCATAACACGTTTTTGGGGAGTTTCAGAACAGATAGTAAGGGCAAGAATGCCTCACTGTGGCAGTTCAGGTTGAATTTGCCGTCTAATATTGTTGACTAAATTCAAAAGGACTTTGACTATGCTCAAATCATCTGCCCGTTGGGTCAGGGGTAAATACTCATTTTTTTAAAGGAAGTAAATACTCATTATTATTCCTCCTGAGAGAATAACTTTATCAAAAACCATTTCTAATTACCAGTTGACTATTAATTGTAGTTAGACAGCACATATATCTAAGAACAGAAGATACTGTGATGCTAGTACACTCATTCAGTTCATGTTCAAAGCGAGTGTGCAAAACCATAGTACGTGCCCATTAACCGTGGAAAAATTTAGGTGTCAGAATTATGAGGACTGACAGAACTAGGCTGCAACAGTGAAAAATTCTTCTATAGTGTCCTCCTCCCGCACTTCGTTTCTTCAGCAGATTATCATATACGTACTAATGCTCTGAAGTCTGAAGAATCCCGATCGGACAGCAATTAATTTGAATAATCTGATGATTGAACGCACGGTGAGTCAAAATACTTATAAAGCTGCACTATAACTGCGTAGAGCATAAGGCACTGCAGTAAAACAGGTTCCAGAAACGAAAAATCGACGAAGCGAAGAGCAGGGTCCCGCTTTACCGAGATGGTGCTTGGTGCGCTCGATGAGGGATCGGCGGTACCGCGCGAGGACGGCGGCCATAGTGGCCTCGCGCTCGCCTGTGTCCTCGTCGTCGGCATCGGGCTCCTTCACCGCGAAGCACGACGCGTGCACGTTCCTCCCGAGCACGATTTCCCTCACCCCCTCCGCTACCTCCGGCTCCTCTGGCAGAGGTTCCGCGGCCGCGGCCGTTTCGTGGAGCCCCGGCTCGCCTAGCTCCGCAAGGCCATTGCCGACTCTGCCCGCCATGGCCGCGTGATTGCGTCCGCCTGAGCGAAATCCGCGCGGGGGCGATCGAAGGGAGAGTGGGATTGTGGACTCATTCTCAAGGGAGGAGGCTTTGGAGGCGGAGGCGGGGCCGGAGATTCCAGGATCTCGTGGAGATGCCTAGTTGATTCGACTCTGATCATGGCCTAGTATTTTCTTTTTCCTGTCGGGGAAAGGTCGGGCCGTAACCCAGATCTCCAAAGCCCACTATGTCCGGGTGGACTATCTCACCTCGTACGAGCTACTTCTTACAAATGTATTTTATTTGTCCTGTTTGGTAGGTTGTATGAGGTGAGATGTGCTCACTTGAGGTTATGTTTCGTGTCTTGTATGAAATAAGCTATGTCATTATTAAACAGCAATTAGGTCCCTGGCTAAAAATAAGAAAAGCAATATGTCGTGGTATTGACCGCGGAAGATGCTACGAGTAGCTTACGTAAAGAAAGTGAGACGACGTAGGAGAATCCGGAAGCGAGATTGACACATGATGTACTCAGGTTCTCGTCCCCTCGATGGAGGATCGCTATATCCTGTTGTCAATCCAGTATATGATCATATATTGGTTTATATGGAGCCGCCGAAGACGGAGAGAGAGGCTATGCCTAATGAGATCTAATATGATGTACTCGTGGGATGCCTCTAGTAGTTTTATATATGCAGTCAGTTAGAGTTTACAAGTGTTAATAAATTTTTTATTGGAGTCGTCGTCTTGGGCTCCTAGTCAGCGAGTCGTTTGGATCCAGTCGTTGGTCGCCGTATTCAGCGAGTCGACCCGCTCTGGCCTTGGCTTCAGTCGGCTCGATCTAGCTGGCGACTCCGATTTATGGTCATGGGTATACCCTGATTGGCATTCTCCGTCACAATTGGCCCCTGCGAGGTTGCAGGCGCCACTGCCTGCGAGGAGCTGCCGCCACGAGCAGTCGTCGCCGCAGCACGCCGCTTTCACGCGCAACCGTTCGCCCACGCACAACCATCGCTGTCGTGCGCCACAGCCATGCACCACCGCCGCCAGGTGGCCAAGCTCCGAGCTGCCGAGCTCTAACTGGGCCTCGATCCGCATGGAAATCGAAGGTTCGTGAGCTGCGACGGTTGTCGCGCCGGCGGCCAGAAGTCGCGGCGGACAGAGAGGAGCCGTTCCCATGGATGATAGTCGCGCTGGCGGTCGAAAATCGCGGCGGGCAGAAGCAGTGCGGCCTATCGAGGAGCAGTAGATAGGACGCCGCGGGATGGCCTCATGTCGAGTTGACACGGCTGATGAGCTCTTTTCGTACGAGGTGAGCGCTGTCCAACAAGATACAACCTAACAAACAACAAAAGATAGTGCGAGTTGGAAATTTCTGGTTTTACCCGACCTACGAAACAAACCCTGTGAGTAACAAAGCCTTGTGTCTCTCGGGCCCCATTCGGCCCCTACGGCTGCTCGAGAAGCCGCCCGTATCTTCTATCCACCACCGCGTTCCTCCCGGCTCTCATCGGGTTTGATCCAGCCGAAGCAGATGGCGCGCGGCCGTCGGTCTCACTTCCGGCTACCTCGTGTGATGGCTAAAGGTAAAATTGGAGTTCACAGATGGTTTGATTGAGTCTCGTGATTATCTCTGGGCATTAGGGACTTGTTCGAAGAACGGGAAGTGCTGGCTAAGTCGCTGGGTATCGCTAGGGTTTTGTTCTGTAATTTGTGCGCCGAATCAACACTATCCGCATGCTCTGTTTTATGCTTTTGGCTTAGCTGTTCATATCCCCAATTGGTATACAATAAGCCGACAGACTACTGAATCCAGAAAAGAAACATTGTCGCTGTACTCTGGAAAATTGGGAATTTACCGTTGAGATATTTCGTGGATTTGATCCCTTGTTGCATATAGTGTCTGAAGTGCTTGGAGCGGGTATCATTGTTCAGTTTGTGTCCTCACCAGCCAATTTTCAGAATTTTGTTGGAAGTATGAACATGTGATTGCGCTTTGGGTGAAAGCCAACAGAGCGCTGATATATCAGGTTTCTAAAAAAAATCAGGTTTCTTATCTGTTTATAAGGAAGAGAAAAGGGGAGGTTGGGGAACTCATCAAATTGACAGTGTTCGTCCAGCTTATCACAATGTGTTCAGAACAACAACATTATGCAAGGAAACAATGCTCTAGTTAATGGTGGACGTATGCCTTCTTTTAATTTGTAACTTGATTACTTTTGAGCTAAGCCTTTCTATCTACGTTTGTATCAGCATCAGAAAAGTTGTATTTGCGGCAACCTTGGTGCATATGTTATTGTCATAAACTATTTCTGTGAAATGTATCCCATTATATGAGCTCATATGATTTTACCATTTAAAGACCACATCTATCATTTGTCTGATCATTTTCCGTTTTTTTTTTTTTGGCAGATTTAGTCTTCTGAGCCATGGGAATTATCTGCTAATGCAATCTGCCAACAGGTGGCTCAAGCACGTTTTTTCCCTAGCTACTGTCATATATTCTGTTATTCCATTTGTTAATGCATGCTGGTTCTTGTACCTTCTCTCTTCCTAGTGCTTAATAGCATCTACCAGTTAACACTAATGGTTTTTTGTTAGAAAAAGCTGAGATATATAATACCAACATATTATATTTAAGAAATGGGAAACACAGAGCAGAGATATGGCGGGCGGCAGAGGAGAACAACCGATGCTTGTATTCTCCCTCCCTAGATGAGTTACTGGTCGGTCAACAACGTGTGCCCATAGTCATTTAGATAAGGGAACACGTCATGAGGGGTCACGAGGGGTTGCTATTGATTTCTCCAGGTAACCAAATACTTCTGTTTTCTGGTGTTTTTATAGAAAATAGATTAATAGAAGATATTTAGATCAAAATATTGGTAGATAAGAGATATCAAATGTCCACGGATATCCATTTCTTTAAATCTTGTTCGTACTCCAAATCAAAGGAACAAGGATAATTGTATGCGGAATAATCTTTACTATTAAATGGGAGTTGGTGATCGTAGGTGATCCTCAAACATCAAACATTAGAAATATCTGAACTGTCCAATCTATAACTGATGGTATATTAGTTCGTCGGTTAGTAATTACGCTGCTTTGCCACCGATAAGTGCAAAATACCGCTCTAGCGATTCCGTGCAAAACCAACGCCAAAAAAAAGTGTGAGGAAATAATCCCGTGATCCCATCCTTCGTCCCATCCCGTCCCCTTCTTCCCCATGAAATCCTACGCAGCGCCGCCGCCCCGTCCCCTTCGCCTCCCCCCGCCTCGGCCGGCCTCCACCGCACAACCATCGCCGCTTACACGCCAAGGATGCTCGGATTCGCCTCCACCCTCGCCGACGACCCCATGCACCTACCTCCTCCCTCCGTTTCCCCTCCTTGGAAGCGCCGACGCCGATGCCCCGGAGCCCCGTGCTCTCCAAGAGCTACCTCTCACCGGCGGCAGTCAGCAGCGCCTTCACAGATTCCTGCGTCTCGGCGTCGTCCCCCTGGAACCCCGATGGCATCTCCGTGGACTTCAATGACATCCACGCTGGCGCGCGGGTGCCACAGGGAGGATGCTCGTGCCGGTGCTGGTGTCGTGCTCCGTCCTCCTGCCCCTCGCCTTTCGCCTCGGCCTCAACCATACCGGTCAGTCACCATCGTCATCACCTGCCTCCCTCTACCTGAGTAGTCTCCGCCGACCTGTCAGTTTGTGTTATTCTTTGACTGCTCTGAGGAAGATGGTATTTCGTCATCTAGGATGCAGTCAAGATGGTATTTCGTCATCTTTGACTACCTGAGTAGACTCTACCGGCCCGGTTATGCGGGCGTTCATAACACATCGGCCGGTCCATGCGCATCGGCGCCGCACGGTGGGGCGGACCACGCTCTTGCTGGAGTCGATGCTGCCCACTTCGGCAGCGGTGGCGCTTTCCCTCACCACATGCTTGATGTTTTCCGCCTAACTCTCTTCCGTCTCCACTGACATGGATTTCACAATGGGCGCACTGCACGCGTAGCGGAAATATTGACGCCCGCTGGTGCCTCTGGCATCTACAAGAGATCGTTTTGTACTTGCAAATTTTATCGTTGTTCTTTCTTTGTGCAGCTTAGTTCATGAGACAAACAGTGAGGTTAGTTTCAACTAGAATAGTGTATTCATTTCAAAGAGGAGCTCTCGGCGGTTAGTTAATTAAGTTTATGATTTGTGCTTTGTTCTTCAGGTATGTGGTCATTACCTCGGAAAAAAAGGTATGTGGTCAGTGAGGTCAGATTCAGCTAGATCAGGGGTTAGTTAATTAAGTTGATGATTTGTGCGTGGTGTTCTTCAGGTGTATGGTCATTACCTCGGAAAAAAAGGTATGTGGTCACTGGTCAGTGAGGTCAGATTCAGCTAGATTAGGGGTTAGTTAATTAAGTTAATGATTTATGTGTTTTGTTCTTCAGGTATGTGGTCATTATCAGGCCCTCGAGAAAGGATCAGCTGAGGAAGATTTCAAATCCTGATCACTCTGCACCAAGGTTTGTATGCGTGCCCACCCTCGCTCCCCATCGTCATTGTACCTAATATATGAATGGATGAATGATATCTTCTCAATGGGCCACAATGTACATGTCATTTGGGACTCTTGGTATATTTGTTGTTTCTGACAAGTAAATAACAGAAATTCTCTCCAATCCACACACAAATACATGGTGTACAACCCAAGATAGGAACATGTACACATATATATTCCGCATATCGTTTGGGTCTGTTTAGCCTTGTATAGAAGTATGCCAAGTCTATTTCATCATATTTTATATTTGGTGTGGCCAAGATGATCAGGTAACTACTCAGTAGATTTTTGAATAATATAATGACCTGTGAAATATCATGTAGTTATAGACTACAATATATGAAAGTTACCTTGCTCATAGGATTGTATAGTTTTTTCATCAAATTGGTAATTTATATTTAAACAAATTAGAATGTTATGCCCTTTTTAATCCACAAGATTTGTTTGATTTATGGTTCTTTGGTCCAATCGCAACTTGCAGGGATATTTATCCATAGTAGAAAGCTATGTATAATAGTGCAGAATGACCCGGGCAGTCTCATGTTTGAAGTGCTGGTGGAGTAAAAAAATATTTCGTTGTGCAGATGTATCAAGGACTTTCCCTGCATCGTCTAGACGTCTACCTTGCGTTAGGTACAGAAAGTGAGTTATAGGAACATTCAAATTTGGAGTTATTACTCAAAGATCAATCCACTTTCGTTTGCAATCTCGTGTAAAATTGGATTTATTCTTCACTTTCAATGGACTTCAAATTTGTAGCTTCTATCTTTTAAAATATGTTGTAATATCAGTGATTTATTCCATATTTTAAATTTCAGAGGTTCGGATTCATGTGGTTATTTTCAAAAATCCAAGCATTCTGTCAGCTCCTTGAGTAGGTAATTCTCTTTGAATTTCAGCTCACGGTGGACGCGGTCATCCAATTTCTCCAGCTTAGGCCTATGATCCAGGCTGTTGCGATTCACGAGGATGTCCAGGACTCCTTTCGCTGGAAATTTGCAGCGGATGGTTCCTTCTCGACACGGTCCACCTACCTCGCCTGCTTTGCTGGGCGTACCACGCTGCCAGCTGCCACGCAGGTATGGTCTTCTTTCACCCCGCTAAAATATAAGTTTTTTGGCTGGCTCGCTATCCAGAACAGGTGCTGGACTTAGAGAGGTTACAACGCCGGGGGCTGCTGAACCATGGAACTTGCCCGCTGTGCGAGTTGGAGAACGGGAACGAGAGCCTCGATCACATCCTACTCCAGTGCTCCTTCTCGAGATCGGTATAGTTCAAGTTGCTCCGAGGGCAAGGCCTGCAACGGCTGTTTCCCAATACGAATGACACCTTGGTGGAGTGGTGGCCACTGGCATCAGTCAGAGATGTCCACGGTTCACGGGGCGGGCTCAACTCCCTTTGCTTGCTCGTCATGCGGTCACTGGTGCTTGACCGCAATGCGTGAGTGTTTGAAGGCAATAGGTGTACTGCTACCTCTCTAAGCTCGTGTATCTCGGATCAATGGCTAGAGTGGGTTAGGTGTAGAAGTAGAACCATAAGAGATGTTACGCAATCCATAACGGTATAGCTGTGTGCAACAAGACACCAAAGCGCCGCTGCTCACTGATGGTGGTGGTCGGGGTACTCGGATCCTGCCTTCTGCCCCCTTATGACTTTGTAACCTCCTTTGCGAGTTGTCGGAAAAAGAATTTCAGCTAATTTATGGTGTTGATACAGGTGATTTCTGTCACTTATATTTAAATGAAGGTTTACTGAATTCAGAAAGTGTTACCTGTTAGGTCTTATATTGTTGATAAAGTTCTTTAGTCTGATGAGATTAAATGTACAGAAAATGATTAGTGCACTCATCACATGTGGTCTTTTCTGACTTCTTGGCAGGACAACGCTGAGCAAACAAAAATAATAGATGTATATACAATGCTTTTTTTTAGAATAATGTATATACCATGCTAGCATAAACTGTTTATAAATCTAAATTCTAAATACATAAGATAGTGTGACATGTGTTGCTAGATGATTTTGTCTCATATCCAAAAGAAAAAAAAAGATCCTTCTTATGGAGTTCCGTTTGGTTCTGGTCTTAGTTATTATTAACTAAAAAGAACCAATATAGATTTTGGTGCATGGTAAATAGAGAGTCTGTCATAGTGTTAGTTGCTTGATAAAATGTTTAGAAATGTGAAAAGACAATCCATCATATTGTTCTAAATATTTGGGCCCCGAGAAGTGAACAATGTAACTTCTAGCAACGTGCAAAAGGAAGTGTGCCATCAAACTTATGTATCAAGCAAATCGAATACTTGTACCACATCGGTGAAAGATCTTGTTGGTGCCATGCCCCTGCAGTCCAACCCAGTCTCAGGGGACAAAAGAGACTACATGATTATTACATGCAAGAACTTCCTTAAGGGCAAATGTTGCTCATCAAGAAGGTTTAATGTGGGAACCCCTACATATGATATCTGTTAGTTCACAAAATGTAGAAGAAAATAAGAGCAAGCAGATTTCTCGTGTTAAAGAAGTGAGCCTAGCTCACTTGGTTAGGGAAGTGGAAGTCCTCACGAACGCAGATTTATGTTCTTATTAATTATTTCAAAAAACAAAAACGTTTTAGGGTCTTCCCCTATCGCATTTATTTTCATAAAAAAAATCTCATGTTGCTGCACAATGCTTCTTCTATTTAGTGAAGAATATCTTCTCTTTATATGGCTGTGACAATTAAGTTGCAAAGCTAACTACAAGACACAGCTCACTGTCCAGCGTTACAATTCCTCTCCATAGTGCAAGACTATATATATCTTCTATTTTTCTTTTTTATGTATGTGTGCATATAATATCTTGTAGGGGATAATTATTTTTATGTACAACAAAAGTTATTTCTATTTGAGAAATATTGGAACTTTGATGTACATTAAGAAGTGATGACGAGTTTTCTATATTGGTTAAATAATATTCATCAGGGTCCACCAATAGGAGAGGTGACAAGGAGAAATAAAACATGCATGTTGTTTCAATATATTGTAGAACTAATTTTATTTTCTGTAATTAAATTGATAATAAAATATTTCAAATTTTGCTTTTATTTCTGCTGGTGTGATACATATATGGAACCTTTCATATTTTTCCCACACCGTAATCTGTCTTCAAAGCAGATGTCCAACAAGCCCACACATAGGTGTGGATGTAGGAGTGTATTAGACTCGAGGACCGTAACAACGTATGGGCATTCAACTAGTCTAATTAAAAGATTAATTCCCTAACTTGGATCACATGTCGAGTATATCCAATATCTGCTAGTTTCTAGACCCGTTTGTTATAGATGGATACATAGATCGCATGAATCAGTCAACGATAGATACAAGGGAACTACCATTGCTTGTCGTTTGTAATTTAGTCCAACAAGTTGTACCCCTTACGTCTTTCAATTGTATAGGTTATAACTAGGAGATGTAGTTTTTATTGAGGTTTTCATTTGTTTTTTAGTTCTTTCTCAAGTTAATGTCTTCATATGCATGATTGGTTTAATGTGTTGTGTGAGTCTATGCTGCTTACATTTTACTTCATTTCTTCCTCCTGGCATTATTTGTGAATAGTATGTTTTATCCTATGCGGTTCATATCATTTTTCATGAGAAATTTGTAGTTACTTTTTTTGGTATGGAAATCGTGAGGTTCCTATGTCTTTAACCATATAGTCTATTATAGAACCCCAGTGTCCTCTTCTATAATTTCCTGGCAAGAAACTCTAGTTTCCTGTCATGTAGATTAATTAGTGTTTGTCCTAACATCACTAAAGTTGGAGTTGTTGTTTGGCAGAAACCTGCAAGAACTACAAGTTCGATCTACTTGAAAGGCATTGATGATGCCAAAAGCTGGGCGGCTCACCCTAATCCGTTCGGTGCTTGCTGCAATGAGCCTAATCCGTTCGGTGCTCGCTGCAATCCCACTCCACCAGCTGATGGTGCTTTCCTTGAACAAGGGAGCCCTCGGGCAGGTGATCAAGAATTGCATGGTTTTCTTTGCGTGGGCAGGACACATGCTCAGGGTGTCCGACACTGCCATGTCAACTTGGCCAGAGTTAGAAGGCCCATGTGCTTTGGAGGGCTAGGTATACCAGACCTCGCACGCACGGCGATCAGCCTCGGGACCCGCTGGATGTGGAGGATGTATACTGATCCCCTGCGACCTTGGCGCGGGATGGACATGCAGTTCACCAGGAATGAGCGACAAATTATCTTCGCCTCTACCATGATGGCGCTAGGTGACGGATCTTCCACACTCTTCTAGGAGGACAGATGGTTGGATGGGAAGTCTATGGGGGGATAGCACCAGAACTACTAGCTATAATCCCAGACGACCTAGGAAGTGTCACGCTGACCGACCATAGCTGGATAACTGACATCTTAGGGGCATTGAGCCCCTGGTGCTCTGGCAGTATGTCTAGCTATGGATCAAGGTGCAGGGTGTTTCCCTTGGGGTGGAACCAGACAAGCTCGTTTGCCGGTGGACCCCAGATGGACAGTACTCGTCCAAATCATGTTACAATACCCTTTTCCAAGGGTCACTTGTCTCAGGATCTGAACTGGACATATTGGGCGCCACCCAGGGTGAAGTTCTTCACCTGACTCGCTTGCATGGACATATGCTGGACGGGTGAGAGGGCCGCGTGCCACCGCCTACCTCACCAGCCGCGTTGCTGATGTGTGACCAGTCAAAGGAGACTATGTCACACATCCTCACCGGATACCCCTTCTCGGGGATGGTGTGGCATGAGGTCATATCTTGGATTCGATCAGTTGCAGGCCCTCCGGTTGTTGAGGGTGATTTTGCGGACTGGTGGACGTTGGTGGTGTGCTCCAACCCACGTCATACGCGCAAAGGAATCTCGTCGTTGGTTATGCTAACGTCCTGGTGCATTTGGAAGTATAGGAACACAATCATCTTCAACAAAGGTTGCCCTTCGGTGGCTCCCCTCTTGGACACGATCAAAGCGGAAGCGAAAGCGTGGGCCGAGGCTAGAGCTCGGGGGTTAAGCGAACTGCTCCCCTAGTTTAGGTGTCTTGGGTTGAGTTGTATGGCATGGGTGTTCATCCATTTCTATAGGCTTGTATATGAATCTTCTTTTTCTATCAATGCATCGAAACGAAGGCTTTTGCGTTTTCGCAAAAAAATATGTAAACCTCATTAATCATCAATAAGCTAAGAAAAAATTAAACGTATGTTTTGAGACAACGCAGGAAATCAGCAAGGAGCATGCCAAGGCCAAAGCATAACACACGCATGGCTCATTAGGTCACAGACATTTCTTTTCAGACATTTAAATAAGAAAACTATTAGAACAACTATATGACTTTAGGAAATACATGCTTTATTGACTCTTTCTTTGAGACTGACTTGGAAAACAAAATACGAGGAAAAGCAATGATGCCCTCCGAAGGATTCTGATCGCTTGCACATAAGTTTAACGATCTTGAGCTTATGAAATTATGAGTTTATCTTGTCCCTGCCACTATAGGTACCGTAGTAGTGATCCCTGTTTGGACGTGTTTTCAATGCTTGGGGGCTTGCTTAATTAGATGGTGCGTCCACACCGTAGTAAGATGGCGATGGTGCCACTATAGAATACCCGGTTGAGGTGACGGCGGGAGATGGCCCCGTGGCAGTGGTGGTGTCTTTCCATAATGAGCACGGGGAGGTGGATACTTATGTGCTGGAGGTGTTGGAGCATGTGGTAGATAATGGGATGGAGGCGGCGGTGGCAAGGCATGAGTTGGGGATGGTAAGTGTGGCAGTGGTGCTCGGTGAGCCGGAGTTGGTGGCGCTTGATGAGCAGGGGACGGAAAATGAGGCGGTGGCGCATCATGCGATGTGGGCGATGGTGACTGGTGAGCAGGGAGTGGCAACTGAGGAGGTGGTGTGTTGTGACACGGAAATGGTGGTGCTTGATGAACATGGGGCGGTAGGTTAGGCGGTGGTATGTACTGAGCCGGAGGTGGTGGTGTGTGTTGAGTCGAAGGTGGTGGCGGGGATGAAAAGTGAGGCGGTGGTGGGTAGTAAGTTGGGGGTGGTGGTGAGTGATGGGTAGGGGATGGCAAGTGAGTAGGTGGTGGCACGGGATGAGCTGGGGACGGTAAGTGAGGCGGTGGTGTGTAGTAGGTTGGGGGCGGTGGTGAGTAGTGAGAAGGGGATGGCAAGCGAGGAGGTGATACATGTTGAGACGGAGGTGGTGGCGCTCGATGAGCAGGGGATGGTAAGTGAGGCGAGTGAGGTGGTGGTGTGTGTTGAGCCGGAGGTGGTGGCAGGGACGGAAAGTGAGGTGGTGGCGCGTAATAAGTTGGTGGTGGTTGTGGGTATTGAGCAGGAGGTGGCAAGTGATGAGACGGAGGTGGTAAGTGAGGCGGTGGTGCGTGTTGAGACGAAGGTGGGGACGCTAAATGAGGATGAGCAGGAGGTGGTGGTGGGAAGGGAAAGTGAGGCGGTGGTGCATAGTAAGCTGGGGGTGGCGGTGAGTGGTGAGCAGGGGATGACAAGTGAGGAGGTGGTGTGTGATGACGAGGAGATGGTAAGTGGGGTGGCGGTACATGTTGAGACGGAGATGGTGGTGGTGACTGGTGGTCAGGGGATGGCAACTGGCGAGGTGGTGGCGAGTGTTGATCACATGATGGTAAATGAGGCGGTGGTACGTGCTGACCCTGAGATGGTGGCACCTGATGTGCTGTCTGTTGGAGCTGGTGCAGCTTCATGGTGTTGGTAATGGCCACTGTGGCCATGGTCCCTGTGCTCCGACTCATTGTGGTACGTCGATGGCATGGCCGGTGACAACTTCTTTTGATGCTCAGGTGCACTATGCGCCGTCATTGATGTGACGGCGTATGCAACCGGAGCCTGTGCTGGTGCAGCAGTCACCAGGAAGGTTTCGTAAGGAGGGGAGACACCATCAGCATAGGGAGCCGGTGCCAGAGCTGCAACTGAATGGGAGGTGTAGTTAGGCGAGGAGGCAGTGCAGTAGGACAGCAGCATCGCTGCAAGAGCAAGGAGAAGGGCTATGCCCTTCATGTTGGTGTTGTTGGCCATGGTGTTGTACTCTTGGTTTCCCTGCAACGCTCCTCCATTTGGCCCCTTATATAGTGGACGGCATTTGAATTAGAGGTCTGGCTTGTTTACTTACCAAACCCATTATCTTAGTGCATGGACTTGACCATCTGTAGAAAGTGGGAGCACTGCCTGGGCCGTGTTGCAAGGGGCTCTGATTTCTATGTTGTTGGAACTCGGAATTCTTAAGAAATTTCCAACTCGATTGCATATAGAAAATTAGCAATTGCTCTATTTCTTTCACGTAGCAATTAGTAAGGGTCTTTTAAGAATCAGTTTGTGAATCAGTAATGGTCTCTTCTAAATGGCTTACCCAACCTAACCTTGATACTCTGCATGATACTGTGCATGGTAGAAACCTGACCTTCACCGTCACCAGAGGCGAGACCTCAGAAAATCGCATTGGAATCTTAATTAGTAGTAGAAATATTTCTCTTTCAACTGAGCATTTGTACGTTACCCAAATATGTGTTCTCTCGTCCTTACGTCAAGTGGTGAAAGTGGTGATGTCAACTTAACCCTTGACATTGCTTCATTTACTTGAGGTGGGAGTCGCAAATCAGAGCTATCAAAGAAGACTGCCATCGAAAATGTAGTGGAGTTATCATGTACACCCTGTGGGACGTTTGGAATGAGAGGACTCACCTTTTTCCAACAAAGACAAATGTAGCCGATGGAGGTTGCTTTCGATTGTTTAGCCTTGGCAAATGTCGGTTCTTGAATTTTCTTTTTCCAAAAAAGCTCGAAGCACTTACATTCCAATGGGCAGCACTCCCGCTAGTCAACTACTACGTACTACTACCTCCGTTCCATAATATAAGACTTTTTAAAAAGCTAAAACAGTTTGCTAAAAAGTCTTATATTGTGGAGCAGAGGGAGTACATTCCAATGGGCTTGGACCTTTCAGGATTTCTTGTCTTCATGATCGTGTGTATGCATGGACCAAACTACACAGAGTGGGCTTCGACTTGTTAGGTCTTTGGACCGAAGAATTTTGCAGATGCCGGACAGCAGGAGGCCTCTGTGGTAGTCTGGACTAGGGTTGCAACTAGTAGCAAGTTAGTTTAAAAATAGACTAATTTGCTAAATCAAAAATTAGTGCTCCTTGAGTTGTTTCCCTAATTGCTATGGAGAGCGCTAGAGGAAGAAGATGAACTATGAGGATGAACTTCATTCTACTTGAGCTTACCTAGAACCCTAGTTGTACTCTGCCTTATATACTGGCTAGGAGAGGTAGGTTACAATGTGGATTTTAGGGTTTACTGTTTGGGCTTACAAAGTGGACCGGCTGGCCAGGTCCAGTCAGTAGGCCAGGACCTAGTCAAGCCTCTAGTACAGGGGGACAACGCCATAGTGTCCTAGCGCCAGTGCTTTGGGCGTCACCCGGCGCTTTAACGGTCAGCTGAGGCTTTAGCGGTTAGCCGACAACGCCTCGCTCAGCTTCCAGCTTTGGCACTTTGGCACAGTTATCTTGTAGCACCGGCAGGGGCGGCGTGCTAGCCTGTTTGATGATGCAAGGAGTCAGGGGCGCGCTCAGCAAGGAGCGTCACCTCCTTCGTAGCCTTGCCACCGAATTCGAGGCGGCCGGGTGGAAGAGGCCACCCAGCCGGTTTTTCTGGCCACCCGGATAGATGGGCCAGCTGGGAAACCTTGAGGGCAGACCGGTTGGAGAGGTTCACCCGGTTGTGGTCCTTTGTCTTGTGGCCATCCAGCCAGGCACTCCTGGAGCCAGTCAGTTGAGCCTGGCTTGGCCTATCCGGGGGTCATCCCCCCGACATGTGACAAGGTTATCCTCAAGTGGATATCCATCACAAATTATAAGAACATGTGGTTTAGATAAGATGGTTTCCTATAGTCACTATCCCACCTACATATCTCCTAAAAGGGTTTTAATCCTAAGATCAAAGCGTTTGCTCGGATACCAGCTGCGGTGACCGAACATATCATTGCATGATGTAGTACACTATAGTCTTTGACATAACACCAATGAAACACTATTTCACCAGTATTACATCCCTCAGAGTGTCCAAGACATGACTATAGATTACAACTCAAATCTTTACAAAAGATCTAGAGAACAATCCTCAAAATAGTGAGGAAAACAATATACAGAAGAAATCCAGAAATAGGAACTTGAAGTCTATTCTATAAATAATACTACTATTAATATATATCTATGGCTTGTGATTGCTTTTAAAGTAGTGTGCTATGGAAGTAGGTTCTAGTATCTAGGGATTTATCTATACACTACCCTTCAGCTTCTCTTCTATTGCTCCTGATGTAGTCGTCGACTTCGTTGATCCCCACTGGATATCTTCAACTCTTAAAGGTAGTCCTCCTCTGGAAGATGTCATTGATTTCTCCAAGATCTAGCAAGGGTTAAGAAGGTACGGTTGAGTATGAGCATACTCAGCAAGTTCACTAAAAAGGACTATTTGATGCACTAACTACAACCATAGACCAAATGTCATAGGTTATGCAGGTTTTCGTAAACATTTCTTCAAAGGTTGCTTTTATTCTAAAAAGATATGTCCGTTAGCCTTCACTGGTTTACCAGAACTTCATGGAGCTCCTTTCCTACCGCGTTCATAGGTCCTTCTTGGAACATGGAGTAATATATTACAATTCTTACACTCTACACAATTGTGTTACTTTACCCATAAGAGATCAAATCCTTATTGCACAATCGAGCATCCTTATTGCACAATCGAGCGATCTTTCCTGTCCACAATTGGTAATGTGGGGCCTAGTATATGATCCAAGCCATTTGCTGACCTTATCCGAGACCCTACATACCCGCAATTGTTGTAATATAAGAAACTTTACCTTAGTCTGATACGCACGACAACCATAAACACTAGAAATCTATATTTTGTACGCCCAGATCCATGGTAGGATTGTCCCTAAGTATATGTCTTTACCCACAATGTGCAACTTACAAAGTCGACGACATCAATGACATGGAGACATCAATGACATGGAGAAATCAATGGCGACATGCGAAAGGAAGAAGATCTAGATGACTTTCCCATCCCATTCCGAGTCTTATGGTTAACTTGTGTTACATGGCACAATAATCACTAGAGACATTGGTTGTTAAGTCCTAGTTGATACATTCTCGTGCAAGGGTGGTTCCATTTCCAGTCATAATAGATTAACTGATCACCCTGGATGAGTAACCAATAGTTCATATTAATCATGAAAATAGTGTTTTCTGTAATCTTTTTGAAATGCAGGTGATAACAATAATAGATTCCAAATACTTGATACAAAATAACCAAAGGACATCAACAAGTGTGAACTTGCCTTTGTGATTACAAGATTATGCAATCACGGTCTTCGAGACAATATAAGATCCAATATCTGAAAATTGCATCATTGGTCCGGTAAAGACTAATGTTTGAATAAGCAAGATTATGTGATGCATAAGTAATCCCATGCATTTTTAAAACCCCAAAGTAATACCCAATATTGTGAATAAGTTGAACTCAGGCGATTTCTTTGAGATTTGGTTTATCTTCAAGTTTATTTCACAAGCAAATATATCTACAAGGAACTTAAGATTAACATAGAAGATACTATAAGTAAAGCACAATAACAACACAAGATTAATGTTGATTGGTGCCATGTAACTGTTATGAAAGATCAAGTTTTAAGTTGTTAAGACTTAAAAGAAAGAACATAATGTTTTTGTTTCTTTTAAGAAAAATGTTGTTTACATTAAGTTAATCAATTCTGAAGATTACCAGGATTTGGACTATGGTTATTGATGTAGTACAAATGATCTTGAGTTACTATACTTTTAATTTTTTGTATATTAGACCAAAGTTAATTATAAAAAATAACATGGATTTAAGATATAATGTTTATGAGTACTTTGATATGACATATGCATTTTTAGGATTTTTCTGTATTTTTGTTGTGCTAAAAATACTTATACGGTTATTTTAGTAATTACTTTATTCTCTTATTCTATTTTTTCATTTTAATTTCCTACAAAACTAAGCCTGGCCTGCTAGACGATTTAGTCAAACCTGCCCCAACTGGGCTTGGGGTCAAACCCCACCCCAACGCAACTCTCTCTTCTCTCACTCAAACACACACGCACTCAAGAACACACATCCTCGCCTCCTCCGGCGGTACTCGAGACCACCTCCGCTGGCTCAATTCCGTCGAGTACCGACCACTGCAGCTACTGCCGCCAGTCTCGGAAGCTCTGCCATGCTCTCCTACGCCATCTCCTCCTACTTGATTTGATTCTTATGCCCTCACATGCTCGCCCTTGACTTGACTCTGGTTCGCCTGCCACGTCGCCAGCATTAGCTACTCCGGCTGGTTCGGGATCTCACCGGCATGCACTCCACCCTTATGATATACCTCTCCTCCCTTCTGCCTCGACCATGGCCGTGACTCCCCTGTGCGACCTCGCGGTAAACCCTAGCCTCTCGACTCGGGCTGCTGGTGCTGCTCCGGTGCATCAACGCCTCCGGCTTCTTCATTCCTTAGGAACTAGTCTCCATTTTCTTATTATTCCTACTAATTTCTCTATTCCATCACTACCATGACTTCTGCATGAACATCGGCATGACGACAGTTGTTACTGCAACTCCGGTGTCGCCATCGATCACCCCTAGTGTTGTTACCTCAATGCCTCTATTCATGTGGTGATGTGTGGTGGTGGTGATTCAAGTTTCAGTTGTTAAGTCACCTGGCTAGGTTTTATTCTTCATTGACATCGTATCCTCTCTGGGCCTCAACCACTTGTACACCTCCCTGATGGCAAGTTTCCCTCCTGTTACCAGTCTTCAAGCTGAAGATGATTTTGGATAGGTGTTTGTTGGAATTGGATTGTGGTGCCTTCAACTAAACTCAGAGATGATTAAGCTGCTACTAGATCCTGGTGTAGTTGTTAGTGTAATTTCTTTGTTAGCTTAATTCAGTTTACAACATCACCTATGTTCCTGAATCTTTGATTCAGTGTTGTTCTTAATAAACTTAGAATTCAGTGATGACTATGATTTTACATTCATAGTATGATGCTTAAACTCAAATTATTCCTAGGTAATAGACTCGGAAGATGATTAGGTTTGTGACCATGCATACTTGTAGAGATGATGTGATACTTTTAAGTTGAAGGAACTTGATGTTTGATCTGTTAATAGCTTTGTTGCGCTGACCTGGATGTCGTGGAGCCTCCCTCTTGGAGAGTGTGCACAACATCAGGTGCTGTTTAAAATGACTTGCTATGATTTGTTTGTCAGAAATCAAATAGTATCTTTGTTGATACTTTTTGAATAAACAAGCAATTATATGATCATGCTCAGGCTTGATCTTGAGCAGATATGTGTTTGTGTGGTTCAAGTGACCTCCTCCGATCTCCTAGAAATCTTCTAGTTCCAGGTTAGTGGAATTTGGTTGCTTATACCATTTTGCACAATGATTTGTGTGGCTATCATGATATGCCTATGTGTATGTGAATGATTCCTAAAGCTTAGGAATATTATCTAAATCAACATTATGATAATTGTTGATGAGATTTTAGCTTGCCCTATGAATTGTTGTGAGCAAGATATGGTATATGATTCCATATTTGGTCCAACTGCATTTATCAGTTGAAGCTGACACCTAAGAACTCATTACACTGATTCCTATTTATGTTGATTAGAAAAATGATTTGAAGTATGTATTGCTTCCTAGCAGATGAATTAGAAAGATGATGGTGGTTTTATTTGGCTTGTAAATGTGCTATTGACCCGTTGGTCAGATGATATGGTTCGTTGCCCTAGTGGCTTTGCTTAATAAGCTTT
Source organism: Avena eriantha (assembly GCA_910589775.1). NCBI lineage: Eukaryota > Viridiplantae > Streptophyta > Magnoliopsida > Poales > Poaceae > Avena > Avena eriantha. The sequence goes on along the minus strand of OU342740.1, from coordinate 436,552,061 downwards.
GACTCGTGCCTTTTTTAATTAGTGGCTTCTGCTATTTCTAGTTTCCCACTATGGTGCCTCTCTAGAGTGTGCACAATAAATATACTAGATTAGCATGATTTGCTGCTATAGCCCCTGCCCATGATGCATGAGATGAGGCCCAATTCTAAGGTAAGAGCAATTTATTTTCTTAAGTTCTTAGCCCAACTTGGGATCCAAAGACTGAAGTTGTATTGTAAAATAAGAACAGATACTATAGTGGCCTTATAAGCTATATGATGATCCTAGCATACCTTGTCTATGCTGCATTGAGAGCTATCTCTCCCAAATGATTTGCTTGCTTAAAATAATAAGAACAGAGGTTATGGCTAGCTTTGAGTAATCAACCTATTGGTTGTAGACTTGCTATTTGAGATCTTAGTTGTTGTATTATCAGCTCCTTGTGGGTAAAATCTGCTATAGTGATTACTAGCTCTTCCTAGTGGTGATCTTGATCTCCTAGTGATGCTAGCTTGTTCATTCTTGGTCTTCTTGTTGTTTCCTTCATGGCTACCATAGTACACCTTCTCCTATTATCCGTCTCCTCTTTGCTGGCCTAGATGGATTTCCATGCAACCATGTCCTGGTGATGTTTTTGGTGCTAAACAATGTAGATCTTGGTGGTGTTCTTGGGCTAGCAGATGAACTAGTGGTCTGGTTATGTGTAGCTTTGATTTTGGCTGGTGAAAAATAAACAGAGGAAGAGTACTACCGCTATGACTATGTGCATCCTTATCTTCTCCATGCGCTGCTTCCTGAGTTGGCAGCACACACACATGCATTGGGTGAGTCAGCTGCTTATTTTCCTAGTTGCTACCTTTGGATCATATCAAGTGAAAACTTGATCTTTTGCTGTTTTTTACCTTTTGCTATTTAATAAACTTGGTGAAACTTGCCCCTCATGTCTGTGATGTTGGACTGAGGCAAACCTTTGATAAGAACAATTACTAATTTGCCCCTGATTACCACATGCTCAATGATGAGACAAACAGTGCACTTCACTATTAACATCTGAGAGCATCACTTACCAACTAACACCTTTCTTTGGTTTGTTGACTTGTTTCTTTTGCAGGAAAAGAAGAATGAAGAAAATAAGATAAAGGATTAGTGAGGACTTAGTTTAGTACGTCCATTTTTTATTGCTATATCACTTTACTGATTGTAACTTTATTTTTTCCATTTGGATACTATAAATTACTTTGTAATATTATAATTGTAATAAAGTAAATCTTTATTCTCATACTTATAGAATTGTTTTACTATAGTCAAGTTATTCCTTTTTATAGTTCTTTATTTCATTCTTTACTCAATCGATTATTCAATAAAGGTTCTAAAATACTCTTATGAGTATTAATTGTAAATACTATTTGTTTGTTATTCTTGTAATTTATAAATGGTTAAATCCTAGTTGTGTACTAAAGAATACCATTCTTTATTTCTATTTGAAATTAATTTATATAACTTGTTTATTATTTGGAATCTAATTCCTATAATTGTTATTATTATACTTCAATTTTATGTTCTTTTTGAATTCAAATATTTCATTTCAATAGTCAAATTTGAACTACTCTCCCTTCATAACACGAACATTCAGTAGAGGTCATGTCAAAATCTGTAGCACCCGCTCTGACATTTCCACTAGCACAAGAGAGGCATTGATCCCTCTATGGCTCTTTAGTTTTGCGCGAACATTCCCCGGATTTTCTTATGCATGAATGCAATGCGCACACATGTGGTCTCACCATTTCTTACCTCTAATACTGGGATGTTACAACCTCTCTCCAACCTCTCAAAACGGAGGTGTCGGTCCTGGTTACCTCCCGGCTAACCAGCGAAAGGTAGGCAGCGGTTGGAACTCTGAGCCCGAAGCTCATTTGTGGCCTCTATCTGGCCGTGTGGCATGGAGGTACTAATCCTGGATGCCCTCTAGACATCTGAGGAAAAGCAAACAATGAGTGTTTTAGGATATTCTATAGGGTCACCCGCCGCTAGGAGGGATCCTGTCGGCCTCCCATGCGGGGGCAGGGGCATTTTTACGTAGTGTTCATCCATGGGATTCCTCCTGGGAGAACAAAACCGAGAAGGAAACACGACTATCCATTAATGGAGCATTCCAGATGAACGATAATGAAAATGAGTGCATGAAATATCAACTCATTCTTATTCATCCATGGGGATTACTTCTAGATATAGTGTTTGTGCTATGGGACCCAGCTGATGTACAAGGAATTTCATTACAAGGGGGACAACCCCAAGTAGTCTGCTCGTGTGAGGTGTTAACAAACACATCATACCAACCATGGGAAAGCCCGGATATAAGCTCGCATAGAGAGCCAACTTCGTTACGCAAAGAGCGCGTTGGCGGGACGGACCCAGCCATGCGTGTGTGTCCCGGGTAATCCCGAGACATGATGTCATTTTTTAGTCCCCGAGTGGGAAAGTGCAATGTTGTGCTATGTCCCCCATGGTGCAGCGCCACGGGTTCGGTCAGTTAATACGCCCTGCTTCCCGTGACAACTTGGTTCAGACTCGGGGAGGTCAAACTTTTCCCCGAGGATCCCTCCCTTTGTGCACAAGCTATTTCACTACGCCCTCCCTACTATGCGTTGTGGGAAGGGAGGAAAGCCAATAGACGTTTCAGTGATGTATGGCCCATCATCAAAGTTGAACGAGTGGGTGTGCTCTTGTATTCAACATAGGAATTTGACCTCCCCCACCCTAGAGTCTAGAGAAAGGTTCACTTAGGATTCGGTAACTAAGACCCCTAAGGGAGAAATCCCTCACCCCGTGGTACTCGGGAGATACTCCCGGACCATAGGCCATAGGTGGTGCGGTTGTGTTGTGCCCTGTAGGTTGCTCGATGACTTTCTTTCTTCGAGAGATGTTGTAATAGAGGTGATCACCCCAATTCCTTTCTTCATGGGTGCGGGGAAGGTGAGTCCTACACACTCGGGTTCTGAGGTGCAACTTTAGAGTTCCATCTTTTATTGCATGTCTTGTGGGTCCTTGGCCGGGTGGGGAGCGCGGTTACTTCTCCTTGAATCCTAACCACCCCTCCCACTTTAGCTCGGGCGCAACAGTCAACTATGACGAGTAGGTCCATCAAGGTGTCGATGTTTCTGATGTACATCTCCCGTCTAAGTGGCACGCTACGCATGCTATGACGAAAGACGTCGATGGCCAAATCAGATATCGTCTTGAGGTCAGTGCTCATGACGAAGCATAATATGTACTATCAGAGGCCTTCATAGGGCCCTTGATCGGTACCCAAGATACCTTGGGTGGCTCCTCCTAAGCCCCTCGACATAGAGGATAGAGACTTCAGAAGTGCTGATGGAGGTTGCCGTGAGTGCGCCCCTACCTGGTGTGCTAGATGTCATGTCCAAGTTTTGGACACCGGGGATGGGATGTCCCCTTTTAGCTTGGCTAGGGGTGCAAAGCACAGCGAGCTCGATCAAGGTACGATAATAACATGCAATCACATAGATACACAAGTTTTTAACCTAGGTTCATGATGCATTGAGTGAAACCCTACGTCCTGCTACTGTGAACTATCTAGTGGATGATGAAGTAGCTACAGAGTTGTTCTTGGGGAAGGACTATTAGGTTCCTTCATATCTATCTCCTCTTCTTACTCGACCGGCTTGGTCTTCCTTTTATATTGTCAAGGGGACACTACAAGGGTAGGTCACCATGTGGCAGATACTACCGTGCATGGTTACAACATGGAGGAGCGCTTCTGCTACGAGACGCGTGGCCTGCCGTGTTTGAGGGCACAATGGACGCTAGGATCCTTCCCATCAACATGTCTAGGTTTGAAGGTTTCTTAGGGAATACGCATGCTTTCTGGGGAGGATGTCCCCGGACTCTCCAAGAAGGATTCTGGCTGAGAATGTCCCCGTGATACTTTTCTCTCCGAGTCACGGTGCACCCATTGGATCCAGGATACCCTTGGTTCCATGGAGATGACATTAACCATGTTCTCCATGCGGCTCCTGTAAAAGGGGAGACCCTCAGTGTGTCTGGCACCAGGATTACATGTCTTGATAGGCGCTGTTGTAGTTGCTTGGCAAGGCGTGGTTGTGGTTGATCCCCATTGCGAGTCGGGATACTACCACCGACTGCCAAGTTGCAGTAGTAATCCTTGTTTGTGGTGTGGGCCGGATCCTCCTGATTGAAGGTCGTGGAGAAGTTTTCGCCGTGGTAGTTTTGGTCCACATGGGCCGCATGCTGGCTAGTGCAGTATTTGAAGACGTCGTTATGGAGGTTCTCCTTTATCTGGATTTATTGTTGTTGCTTCAGCTACTTCCTTTGCTCGGTGATTATGCCGAGCGTGAATCACTCGAGATCTACTATGGGGTTCGCCTTCCTTATCGGTGTGGAGAGCGAGTCGAAGGCCCGGTTGGTGGTGTTGCCACTATTCCTAGTGTTGCTGCTATTGCTGGCGGTCCCTCCATTGCTAGCATTGCCACATTCTTAGTGACTCCGGTGTTTCCAACATTGCCGCCATTCCTCGTGACTCAAGTGTTTCCATGTTTCCACTATCTAAGAAGTCATGCTATTGCCAACATTTAGATTGGCGTTGGGTTTGGCATTAGGGTTAATGTTGGGTGTTGATGTTGGCATTAGCGTTGGAAGGGTTGGGAATGGCGTTCGCATTCCCGCCGGTGGCCATGTAGGCACCTACAAATTTGATAGTCTGCACATTTGCGACTCTCATAGAGTCTCCATCCAACTAATAGTCGAGGACGGGGAGAAGCAAATCCTATTCCTACTCAAAGTTACTAGTGTTGAATATTGGCATGATCGACTAGGCATTGCGGGCTGAGGCAATTGATTCTACATCGTCATTCAGCTGGATGTCGCCAATGTAGTTAGGATTAGTGACGATGACAGTGGGGTTGTTGATGGAGTCTCCTTCGGAAGGTGCGAGGTCCGTGGAGCCGAGGCTTTCGACGCTTTCCCCCGCCTCCATGGCTTCTACGGTCATGGTGTATTTGACATAGGCATTAATGCAGTTGAACGACACCATGTAGGCGCTTGTGATCAACGATGACGCCGGGTGGTAGCCATCATTGGTGACATACATCATGGGTCCGATGGTGATGAAGCGTCCGACTGCAATCTGTCCAGAGAGTGATGAAGTCGATGTCGTCGGGAATATCAGACCATAGGTCTCACCCCCATGCTAGGCACCAACTATAGATGCATTGATCCTACAGATGCTACCATGAGTAGCTTTCATATGGGGTGAGTCAGAGAGCTAAAACTATAACACCCCCGTGATCAGGGTTAAACAAATCCAGACCTTAGCCTGACATAAGATTCACCTAGAGCTCGAGGATATCTAGTGAGAAAGCGGTAACACAACAGTAACCCTACGACACAAAAATATTACAGCAAGCTCATAACTGAGTGAAGAACAAAAATATTACAAGCAAAGGTCATTGTCCACAAACATCAAACGACGGAAGGCAAATTATGCTATTAAGTATAGCAAAGTTAACAAATGGCCTAAGAGGCCTGAAGCATAACAATGACGTCCCAGCCCATAGATTCTAGGCTGCCGGCCAGGAACCCCAAGCTACTCGTCGGTGTCGATGTCGTACCAAACTCATCTTCAAGGGAACACTTATGCTGCTACAAAAGAATCGACAAAGCAAGGGTGAGTACAGGGTGTACTCCACAAGACTTATGGCTGGTGGGTTGTTTTGCATAAAGCCAGTTTTGTTTATAAAACAAGAGGGAGAAGAAGTTCGTCTAATCAGAACATTTTAAAAGGAGATAAGAAAGCGACATCTCCAAAGCATTGATCATCATCTTGATATCCACCAAAGTAATCCTCATCTCACAACTAGGATCACCCCCTCGTACCCATGAGTAAGCATCCTTAAGCACACATTGAACGGCCAAGTTTTACGATTAGGTTAATGTTATCTATGATCTTAGAATTCAATCCCCAAGCGTTCATAACCATGAACACGGCTTTTTGAAAAGTTTTAACACTGCAGGAGTGTACAACTTTACCCACACGTAGCAACCGACTCTTAATGCGAATATTTTATCCCTCTTCCTTGGAATGCCAGTAGAGGGTGGTTGGCCACGACCTTTACCTTGAGAATATTTTATCCCTCTTCCTTGCGAATATTTTATCCCTCTTCACCGAGACCACGAGTCACGCCCTAAGGATGGTTTCGCCGTAACGGGTCAAATCCCAAAGCCGGTCCCTAGAGATGTGGGCGAGGTTGGTTTACTAGAGGGAATACCTCAAGCAACCCCGTACATGCTTACCTACTTGTTATGATGCACATTGACCCGCCAAATCTTTCAAAGCATTTTCAATGCATATGTCGAATGGAACGCCCGAACTAGGTGACTCATGGAATCTACTAGAAGTTAATCAGTGGAGGGGTTCCCAAGCCCTGTGTGGCTGTACGCTCGTCTCGGTTCCAAAGGCAAGAACTCGGTTCCTAGTGGTGGCGAGCATGGGACTAAAAAACCACATCCCACCGTGGCCTCCCATACAAGCCTTAGCATGTTTAACCTTAACCACTGATCTTACCTCATCAGTATACCTTGTTCTCCTGCCATACTAGATTCTCTGCATCTGATACATCATCTAGATGAACCAGAACTGACAGCTATGCATGGCTAAGCAAGACACACATATAAGCTCTAGCAGTGCACACAAGTCAAACCTAGTTATGCTAGGAGTAGGTAATAAGGTAATATAATCTCAAAGGGAGTAATGCAACATATATGATACTCTATCTATCGATAAAAGACCATGGTAGAATCGTATGCATCATGGCAGAATCAAAATACTTTGAACGCATAGGATTCTTTTATGTGTTGGGCTATGCTTGCCTTTTCCTATTGATAAACAAAAAAGCAGAGCTTCAGAAGCCTTAAATTGACTTGGTTATAGTTGGTCAAGTATTGTTCGTTGGTCTTCGATGGTGTTGATCTCGATCTTCGATCTCGATCTCGATATTGTATTCTATTGGGAAGAAGCAAACACCGGAAAGAAAGGGGAACAACAATCAACACATGGCATCGATGCAATGCTTAAGCAAGGATGATGATATGACAAGTTATAGTGTATTGAGAATGAAACCCTAAGACATGCTTGGCAATTTAAACGTGGTCCGAGGGGTGCAAACCCTAATACATGAGAGACCCCAGAATCACCTACAAGGGTTCATATTCTTTTCTAATTAAACTAATAATTAAAGTTGCTTAACAATGCATGATTTTGATGCTAAAGTGTAGATCTCATTTTTCCGAACATTTTGATATATTATTCATATTTTTCTGAGTTATAAATAATTATTTATTGAATTTACAAGATTATAACAATTTTGGAATTATTAAAACAATTATAAAACCTTTCTTGGGCAAGGCTGACATCAGCGGAGGTGTTTAATCTTTTTACACCACCACTAGAGCTAGCCTCTGTGGCTGACTGTGGGCCATTGGCAGCCACGCTGGAGAGGACGGGACCAAGCTAGGTTTGACCAGCACTTCCCGCGCCTTGCTGATGTCACTGGGACGTCAGCGTGACGCTGGCTGGAGGTGGCCTCCCAGGTGGACGGCGGGGACATCGGAGCATGGCGAGCGGGGATGCGGATTCGAACGAGCAGATCACAGGGAGCCTAAATCTAGCAGTACCGCTACTAGATGGGCCACCGGAGATAACCGGCAATGAGCTAGCACGTAGGTGGACAGAGGACCACATCGGGGGAACACTACAAAGAAGGAGGGAGAGGGAGGAGGCGCTATTGAGCACCGTGGGTTCACCGTGCTACTAATAGGAGGCTCAGAAAGGCAGAGGGTGGTCGGAATCTACGGCGATTGACGACGACGGTAGAGGCAGGACTTCGGGAAGATGGTGATCACAACGACAATTGGAGATACGAGGCGTCGATTCCTTCGGTGGGGTGGATCAAGGCGGAGAGCCAGAGCTTCCAGACATCATGGCGGGACTCGGGGCGGCCTGCAATGGCAGTGACGGATGGTTCCTGCAGCTGCTATGGTTTGGTCCAGATTGGGAAACGAGAGAGATACGCACGGGAGAGAGAGAGAGAGAGGAACGAGGGAAGAAGGGAACAGAAGAGGAGGTCTTATCCTCGTCTCCAGGGCGGCAACACGCATCACAGGGCATCAGCGAGGCGATGGCATCGGTGCAGAACAGCGAGCAGCTTCGCTCTCTATCGCAAGGAGGAAGAAAGGTGAGGCACACTTGGCGGTGTTGGGGATATACTTTCCGGGTATCCTCACAGTTCCTCACTGACCATGGTGGCCCACTTTGGGTTAGAGCTTTGCTTCACGGGCGACCCAGTAAGGGAGAGAAGACGGAGTCCAATCCGGCTACAGGAAGGCCTAGAAGACTTACCGACTTAGGCCCATAATGTTACTTGTAGTTCAAGATGTACTCTGTAACCGACTCTTAGTCGTAGCCGGATAGATCTCTATTGTAAACCCTAGGCCGGATATTTATATAAGCGATCCTAGGGAGAGCCTTTAGGGCACCCAACACTTTAGACCCTCGACTCGCACAGGCGAAACCCTTGTAACCCATATTCCGGCTCTGCCGTATTACTGGATTGCTAGCAGGAGTAGGATCCGTCCAAAGCCGGTGGATTCGAACCTGGGTAAACTTGTGTGGTCACCGTCCCAGAATACCATACGTCTCACACCCCTCTCTTCCGCATGCCTCGAGGACCCCCTCATGGTGTACTTGTCATCAATCCGACGATAGTTGGCGCTCACCGTGGGGCAAGTGAGCTTCGGATATGCGTTCCGAACAGAATCTGCAAGAATCGGAATCGGCGAGACTATCGCCATTGGTCGCATCCTCTACGCCAGCGATGTCCCTCTCATCGTTCTCAATGAGACTTGGATTCCGGCTAGGGAGGCCATGACTGCCTACACAATCATGTCTTTTGGCGAGATCGATGTTTACAACGGTTTCACTGAACCTGCCCCACCCACCCCAGCGGTGATGATAGAGGCAGAAGAATCTTCTAGGTCCCCTTTGTCCGCGGAGGAGGCAGAGTTCCGGATCTCAGAAAACACTAATCCCACCCAGCCCGCACTAGGTGCGGAGATAGTGGAGAAATCCGAGCCTGAAGAAGACCTAGCGGTCCAAATCGAATCTAGAGTGGATCTCCCTGGAGAAGCCGAATCCCAGATCGACCCACCCATGGAAGTCGAAATTCAGGAGGAACACATCAACGACACTGATTTCGGCTCTGATGACACCGGGACAGACAGGCCTTTCCTGAGGTACACACTACGATGTATGATACTGCAAGGTGAAAGCGCGGATGCAATTCTTGAGACCATCAAAAGTTTCGACATGGCCGATCGTGAAAGCCGCAGGTACCTCAGGAAGCACGCATCGCACTTCGTCGGATACGTGGGATCCGGATCCGGGTCTGCTGATGCTGGAGAAAACACCGACTCTATGCTAGAGGCAATTGGAACAAAAGCCGACGTACCCGCATCCTTAGATGAATCGATGACGTCAGCAGATTTCCGAAAGTTCTCCGTGGAATATGAAGAGGAGTATAACTCCAAAGCTGCAGAAGAAGGAGAAGCCATGGATGAAGGATCCGGGGAGCACTCTCCCAAAACGCAGGATGCTATGGACGTCGGAGATAATCCCGAGGTCCAGATGTATGAAAGTACCGATCAGAGCTTGACTCCAGGAAACGGACCCAAAGCCATCTTTGCTACCGGCGCTGCCAAGAAGGCAAAGAAGAAGAACAAGAAGAACAAGACCCCGGTAGAAGACCCTCTGCCAGAAGAGGTGATTGCCGAGGAATACGAAGAAGACTCGGATGGAGAACTTATCCTATATGAGCCAAAAAAAGAAGAATCGATGGATGGACACGTGATCACAGAAGGTGCGCGTAAACTCATCGATGATGCGTTAACCACACCTATCCCTACAGCTGCAGAACTTACTGCTGAAGAGCTGGACGAAAGGGCCCAAGCCCTAGAAGCGCGTCGTCAACAACTCCTAGATGAGGCCAAAAACATCGAGGAGGAGAAGAAACACATGGCAACTAAGGATTACATGCCTCGGTTGCATCAAAAGACACGGAAGCGTCATACCAATGACGACCAATTCCCACATGTCCGTGTCGTCCTTTTCGGAGATGAGATGGGGAAGCCACGGAAAGATAGCAAAGGAGATTGGGTATATCCAACCCCAGTACAGAATACCGTGGCAGCCCGAGAAATTTTATTGGCTAATCCAGGACCGAAGGAGATCCGGTTGGGTATCAAACTACTCAACTAGGGACTAGAGCAGCAAAAGGTCGCCCTGTCCGGAAGTCAAAAACTGGTCTCGGATTCTGACCAATGCCGCACAAATCCGGCATGGGCTGACGTAAGACCCCATCGCGTCCGGGAGTAGTATCATCGCCCCAAACACCGGGAAGACAATTATTCAAGAACTGGATCGTCAGGACAACATCAAAGAACTGCGCGTGACTGGAGCAACGTCGCCCCAGCGGCCGGAAAAGAGGCCATTGCTGCACTGACTCCGAGGAACCCTCCCCGGCGAGAGTCTAATGATCGAAGGGGAGAAGATAAAGAGAAATGTCGGGAAGAGGATCGTCAAAAAATGCCACCTCCTAGACATACAAGCCGTCTGGCTGACCCTCATCGTAGTGGGAACGACGGACGAAGGAACGACAGAAACCATGCTGGCACGAGCCGGCAGGGGGCTCGTCGTAGTGAAGACCGGACGGAGGCCGGCGATCAGCCGGAAACAATTCAGCTGCCCCACCCTCTCCACCAAGCAGTCATCACAACGGCTCCCAAGGGGGACAAGGAGGACGACGCGGCGGAGGAGGTGGTGGCAGAAGCCGGAGTCCGGCTACAAGGCACCGTAGCCACAACCGACATTCGGGACGATCTCTATCCCCGAACGACGCAAGGCACAAGATCAACTCCAACATATAGGCGCGGCGCTATGAAAACGATGATATCTACGTGGGCCCAAAATGCTTCGGACCACGCATTAGAGCTACAAGATTCCCGGAAGGATTCGCCATCTCAAGACATATCCAAGCCTACGACAGCATTGCTCGGCCAGATACCTGGCTACATGATTTTTTCCAAGCTTGCTGCATCGCTAAAGGCGGAAACAGCCTGGTCGCAACCCGATATCTCCCACTTATGTTGTGGAAGACGGCACGATCATGGCTCAATGAACTTCCGGAGAACACCATCAATAACTGGTATGACATGCAAAGTGCGTTCTTTCGGAATTTCGAAGGCACATATCGGAGGCCCTGTACGGTCAGAGACCTACAGCGTTGCACCTAGAAAGCCGGAGAAACTTGCCGGAATTACCTCGGATGATGGATCGACACCAAGAACTCCTGTGAAGGAGTAAACGATCAAACCGCGATTGAAGCTTTCATCGCAGGACTCCCAATTGGTCTACTACGTCACCGCTTGAAGTGTGACAAGGTCACCGATTTGGGAGAGATGATAGAAACAGCGAGCAAGTATGCAGATGCTGACGACGATGCAGAGGGATTACTCAATGTCCTAGCTGTGCCTCAGTCGGAAAGACAACCAAAGCAACAAGCTCAGAAGCGCAAAAATACCTCGGAAGAGAAACCCAACGCGGAAACAATGGTGGTTACTACTATTTCTGGGTCTGGAGGACGAGGAGGACGCGGCGGAGGCCGCGGGCGTGGCCGTGGGACATCAAGGGTCCAGGGTAGAGGAGACCAGCAACCAGGCAAAACCTACTCTTGGGCCGACATTGCCAATAACCCATGTGTGCATCACCTAGACGCTAATGGGGGCTCGTCCCACACCAATGCTGAGTGTCGTTTTAATGACGACATCAAAAGAGATGACACCGCGGGCTACAAAGCTAAGCGGAAGAAGGGAAAGAAAAATCCCGAAAAAGACAAAGAGACCAAGGAAGATTCCGACATGGAGGAGGCTGATGCTTCAAATCCCAAGCCGGAAGGGAAGAAAACTTTTCCGACCAAGAAGGACACTTACGTCACTTTCCTCGGATCTCAACCAGCAAAGGTCAAGAAAGCAGTTCTACATGAGCTCAACGCAACAGTTCCGGCTGTCCCCCAATACTTGGACTGGTCGGAAGTGGCAATCACATTTGACCGTGCTGATTATCCGCCTAAGTTGCACAGGCGAGGAAAATACGCCTTAATCGTCAACCCACTTATTGGCGGTTATGGTTTCTCCAAGACCCTCATGGACGGTGGTAGCAGTATCAATATTCTCTATGTCGAAATGCTATGCCGGATGAAGATCTCAGAAACCCAGCTGAACCATAGCTCTGTGATCTTTCATGGAGTTGTCCCAGGAAGACAAGCTAATTCCCTGGGAGAGATTACTTTGGATGTCACCTTTGGAACTCCAAAGAACTATCGGACGGAGGCACTTTCCTTCGAAGTGGTCCCGTTCAAGAGCGCGTACCACGCTATATTCGGACGTCCGGTTTACTGGGCTTTTATGGCTCGTCCGTGTTATATTTACAATATGATGAAAATTCCAGGTCCCAACGGCGTGATTACCATCAGGGGAGACCCAAAGAAAGCGCGAGAGTGCGAGGATGGAAATGTCGCCTTTGCCGAAGCCGCGCTGCACGCCCAGGAGTACCTGGAGATCAAGAAGAGCATAGATCCGTCCGAGATGCCCGCAACGAAGAAGGAGGTGACAAAGCCAATTCCGGAGTTCAAGGCATCAGAAGAGACGAAGAAGACGCTGTTGAAGGATGATGACCCCTCCAAGGTGACCCAGATAGGCGTAGGCCTAGGTAGCGCATAGGAAAGCGCGTTCGTCAAGTTCCTCCAAGCAAATCAAGATATCTTCGCATGGCAGCCATTTGACATGACCGGAGTACCTAGGGAACTTGCCGAGCACTCTCTAAATGTAAACCCGAACGATAAACCCGTCAAATAGTCCCTACAACGATTTGGCGATGAAAAGCATAAGGCAATAGCTAAGGAACTAGCACGACTCGAGTTAGCCGGATTCATAGAAGAGGTCATCCACACTGAGTGGTCGGCCAATCCTGTAATGGTCCCTAAAAAGGACAACACTGATTTAAGGATGTGTGTTGATTATACTGCCTTGAACAAGGCTTGTCCAAAAGATCCGTTCGCTCTACCTAGAATTGATCAAGTTATTGATTCTACGACAGGCTCGAAACTCCTCTGTTTTCTCGACGCATATTCCGGTTATCACCAAATACGGATGAAGGAATCGGACAAAGTCAAAACTTCATTCATAACCCCTTTCGGAAGCTTCTGCTTTGTTATGATGCCCTTTGGGCTGAAGAACACAGGAGCTACGTACCAGCACACGATGCAGCGTTGCCTCCATGACCAAGTCGGACGCAATGTACATGCATACGTGGATGATATTGCGGTGATGTCCAAAAAGAAGGAAACGTTGATTTCCGACTTGGAGGAAACTTTCGCCAATCTACGAAAATACAACATCATGCTTAACCTGAAGAAATGCTTCTTTGGAATTCTAGCCGGAAAATTGTTAGGTTTCATCATGTCTCAAAGAGGCATAGAGGTGAACCGGGACAAAATCAAGGCTATACTCAATATTTCCAGGCCAACTCGCCTGAAGGACGTACAAAGATTAACTGGTTGCATCGCTGCGGTCAGCCGATTTGTAAGCCGGCTTGGTGAAAGAGCCGCACCATTATACAAACTCCTGAAAAATACCAAGGATTTTGTTTGGACTGACGAAGCTGAAGCTGCACTACAAGACCTGAAGAAAGTACTCTCATCTGCTCCTATCCTTGCAGCGCTGGAACCTCAGGAACCGATGCTGCTCTATCTTGCTGTGACAAATAAGGTTGTTAGTATCGTCATGGTGGTGGAGAGACTAGAGGAAAATCAGGAACACCTGGTGCAGCGTCTGACTTACTTTGTCAGCGAGGTCCTGACAGAATCAAAACAGCGGTATCCACACTATCAAAAGTTGGCTTACGGTGTTTTTCTAGCATCTCGTAAGTTACGACACTACTTTCAGGAGCATCCAATCACCGTGGTGAGCACAGCTCCCATGGGAGATATAATCAACAACAGTGACGCCACATGATGCGTCACCAAATGGGGCATAGAGGTTTCAGCTTTTGATATTGAGTATAAACCTCGGACAACCATCAAATCCCAGATCCTTGCTGACTTTGTCGCTGATTGGACAGAGACCAAGGAGAACATGATCCTTCCTGAGTCGGAATATTGGACCCTCTTTTTTGATGGGTCTAAGGCTCGAGGGGCTCGGGGGCTGGCGTGGTGCTCAAATCACCCCAAGGAGATAAACTTTTATACGTGGTGCAGATCCACTTCACAGCGACAAACAATATTGCCGAGTATGAAGCACTGCTACATGGAATCCGAATTGCTAAGGATATTGGCATCCGACGTTTGATGTGTTATGGAGATTCGGATCTTGTTGCTCAACAAGTGTCGGATATTTGTAATGCAAATAAACACATGGCAGCATATAAAGCTATCGTGGATGATCAATCTAAATCGTTCGAAGGGTTTGAGGTTCAACACATCCTCGAGCAGAAAACGAGGAAGCAGATGCACTATCTCGGATAGGCTCTGCGCGGAAAGAAGTCCCGGATGGCGCTTTTTTAGAGCACCTCAAAGTTCCTTCAATAAAGGGAGTAGATGAGGAATATCTGACCAAATCCGACTCACCTTTGATAGCAGTTCTGGCTGTAATTCCCAGCTGGACTCAACCCTACCTCGATTATTTGGTAGATGGCAAATTACCCGAAGACGAGGTGCTGAGCCGGCAGATTATCCGACGAGCAAAAGCCTATACTATTGTTAAAGGTGAGCTCCATAAACGGAGTGTTTCTAGGGTTTTTCAGCGCTGCGTATCTCCGGAAGAAGGAGTGGAAATCTTAAGAGAAATCCACGAAGGCGTGTGTGGTCACCACGCTGCAGCCAAATCTTTAGTGGCAAAAGCTTTTAGACGCGGATTTTTCTGGCTTATAGCTCAGGCAGATGCCGAACGATTAGTCAAGACGTGCAAAGGCTGCCAAAAGTACACCAAACAAGCTCATGTTCCGGCTGATCAGCTGCGAACAATACCTATAACATGGCCCTTTGCGGTCTGGGGGCTTGATATGGTAGGACCATTTAAACGAGCTCCAAGTGGATTTACTCACCTCTTAGTGATGGTGGATAAATTCACAAAATGGATTGAGGCTAAACCTGTCACTAGTTGTGATGGAGCAACAGCAAACAGATTTGTCGAGGATGTTATAATCCGGTATGGTTATGTGCATAGCATTATCAAGGACAACGGGAGTAACTTCTCTATGGGAGAATTGGTTGAATTCTGCAACGAGCAAAATATCCGGCTTGACATTGCGTCAGTCACACATCCACAAGCTAACAGACAAGTCGAAAGAGCAAATGGATTAATCCTACAAGGCCTGAAACCGAGACTCGAAGCACCACTACGATGTGCTGCGGGGGCTTGGGCAGAGGAATTACCCTCTGTAATATGGAGTTTACGAACGACTCCGAATAGGTCAACCGGATACACACCTTTCTTCTTGGTCTATGGTGCAGAAGCAGTTCTTCCTAGTGATTAGATTCACACTTCTCCTAGAGTGGCCGCGTATATTGAAGAGGATGCCGAGGTTTCTCGACAAAATGATCTCGACTTAGTCGAAGAAGTTCGCGTCATTGCTGAAATGAGATCTACTGCGTATCAGCAGAAGTTGCGCAAGTATCATAGCCAGAGAGTCCGAAATAGATCTTTCAATAAAGGTGATTTGGTTCTCCGGCTTGTGCAACAAAGAAAGCACAAACTTTCCCCAGTATGGGAAGGGCCCTTTCTAATTAGTCGAGTATTGCACAATGGATCGTACTACTTAACTGACATGAGGCCAGTTAAAGAAAGACCTGCTACTAAGAAGAGAAAGAGAGCTGGAGGCAGTACAAATCCGGATGAGTTAGACAGACCGTGGAATATTGCTTAGCTACGTTCCTTTTATTCTTAGTTTATCCTTCTTTGTAAATCATATATATGTACATGTTCTGTGAGAAATAAAAGTTTTGGTTACCTCAAGTTTTTGTGAGAAGTTTTTACCATCTTATTTCCAAATGATCATGTCATAGTCGAAAATCCCAGAATGCTTGAAAGTACTTTATGCTCATGTTCGTTCTGGTATAGATTTCCGATTTTAAACTACTACCCTCGGGTATAACTCTAAAAATTTCTAGTATTTGCTTTGGTTATTTATCTGATTGCTGGATGCGGGCATTTTCCGAGTAGTGAATTGTTGGTACTGGAAGCCGGCTTTGTTTCCGAGTTTCAACTGGTTTAGCAATTGAGCACCGTTTCTCAGCAAAGTTTTAGGCATAAGGTTTAGCCAGCTCACGAAAGGGACGAGGCAGAAAGCCAGATAAACGATAAGTATAGACGAAAAAGTACAAGTGCTTATTGAAACATTTCAGGCACGCAAAAATTTTAAAAGCCAAAAGTGCTGTATAGATCAAAAGCTTAGCACTAGCAAAATTATAGTAATTCATATTTGTAGACACATCATGTTTTTTCAGATAATACAAATGTTTCTGGCAATCTATGATGCAGGAGGAGATGAAGGACCTGCCGGCTCACTGGATACGTCGCCTTGATATCGTTCCGAAATGTCCGCATCCGAGGTGGTGCGTTCATCGTCGGAAACTTCCGCTGATTCTTCTGGAGGAGGCGGAGTGTCCACATGGGTGAAGAAAGGGGTCTCGTAGCTGGTCAAATCAGCCACGTGAGACCCATATCCGGCGCAGGAGTGCATGATGGCTTGAAGGTCTTGCTCCTGGCCGTCTTCATCTACTTTGCAGTAACCTCTGGTCACTTGCCATATTTCCATGTTTCCATGGTGGCTCATGACCATGGTGAGAGCGTTCTGCGCCGCAGTCCGCGCGTAGGACATGTTCCACTCCCGAACAAGTTGCGGCATCTCCTTTGCCTTGTCCCGCACCTGAAAATCCGACATGCTGTGCATGTCCAGAATCTTGAGAGCTTCGCCAATGTCCTCAAGGGATTGGCGGAAGCCATGAGCAGGTTACCGACTTGGGTAAGCCGGTGGGTGCGGGGCTCAGCGGAGGTGGAGTCTGTCAAGTTCAGAGGACCTGTAAACAAAAGACAGTTAAAGAAAAATCCGACATTTAGAGAAGTCGAAGAAAAAGACAAGTCAGACAGATGGAACGTACCGAAAATGACGTCGTCAATTTTGGTCCTCTCTTCCCGAAGACTCTAGAGTTCAGCCCGGAGCGCCTCGGAAAGGTCCCTCTCTCTGCTAAGCTCATTATTGAGGTCCGAGATTTTTTGATCTTTGGCAGCGATCTGACGATCACGCTCATCAGTAGCCATGGAGGAGGACTCAAGGATTTGAGCAATGCTCTTTTCATGATCTGCCTTGAGCTTATCCAGCTCTTGGCTCAGCTCCTTGTTCTCCACCACCAAAGTCTTGAGGTTCTCGGCCTCTACAATCATGGCACAAGATTGTTTCACCAGTGCTATAAGTCAAAAAAGAACGACAGTTCAGCCAAAAAAATCCGGCTATGAAAACATGAAAGACAAGGTTTGAGTCTCGGAATGTTTACCTTCGGCCTCATTCTTAGCAACTTTTAGCTTAACATTTTTAAGCCGGAGAGCTTTGATCTCTCTCCGCTTATCACAAACATTCTTCAATAAATCCTGGTTATAGGAATATACTTTCTGTAAGTCAGAATACCCAAAGTAAGAAAGCTACTAAAGACTCGGGCTAATATTTTTGCTAATATCAGCACGAGCCTTGGGGGCTACACTAGTTCGTTCTTTGGCATCCTAAGGAAGCATACACCTGGATTAATTATCCTACTTCATGCTTGGGGGCTAGAGGATATGATATTAAATAAAGGAAAAATAGGAGTTAGAATTCTGACTTACATATTGTTCGCGGGTAAGTTTATCCAAATTTGCATTTACTTCAACAGCGACCTTCAAGGCGAGAGTCAGAGGGGTCACTGGAGCTGTTGGAAGCTCACCGGCCCTTATCCTCTCGTCGCGAAGACGTACTTGTTCAAGAAGATCAGAGTGCTTGATGTCCTCTGCTTCTTGCGCTTGTTCTTCGGCATACAAGTTTGTTTTCTCCAGGCATTGCCTAGCGAGCCGCTGGATTTCTTTAGCAGATTTCTGGGACAGGCCAAACTTGGCAAATCCCGGATTGCTGATAAGGTTTTTGGCCAAGGTTTCTGCCGAGGGATCATTACCCAAAGAGGGTTCACCCTTATCTAAATCTGACTCACCCATGGTGACGTCAGTTTGCGATTCAAGGTTCGCAGGCTCCATGGAAGGAGTCGGATCAGAAGGGATGATCACCGGTGTTGCGGAAGGTTGAGGGGCAGGAGTCGGAGGAGCCACATCATGAGAAGCTATGGTAAGCTTCGTTTGTCGCAGGGGCTTCGAAGAAATCCCCTTCCCCTTGCCCTTGAGAAGCGGTTTTGCTCTGAGAATGTAGTAAAGTCGAAAACATTACATCTCGGAAGGAAATTCGAGTAAAGTACAAAGGCGGAAGTTGTGATGGAAAGTTACCTTTTCACGACGGGCACCTCCTTTGTGCCAACGGCCACTGTCGAAGCCTTGCGCTTCTTGAGCGCAGCATTCGGCAATGGCACCACCTCTATCTCCTGAGAAAACTCCGGAGGATATCCTTCGAGCAGAGCAAGTTCCGACTCGGGGAGGTCAGCCAGCTAAAAAGAAGAAAACATATCAGTATTGCAATGTAATTTAAAAGACCGAAACATATAAAGACTTACTGATAGAAGCTTACCGGCACTACGAGGTTTTCCGCCGTATGCATATCCAGAGAAATCTCAGGGATCCTCCTCTCGATCCGCTCCCTTATCAACCACTTAATCTAGCTTATGTTGCCCTGTGAGGTGTAGGCTTTGGGGTTGATGTGGAGAGAGTATTTCTTGGACGATGTGATGAAGTGCATCAGTCGATCTCTGTGGTACTGAAGGGGCTGGATCCGATGTGAGACCCAGCATTGGACCAAGTCGGATCCCTTCAGTCCTTTATGTTTGATCAAGTATTCGATCTGCCTCTTGGCGAGGATCAGATCGTCAGTGAGAGCCAGAGCAGCCTCGTCCCAAGACGGTTGGTCCGTGGCAGCTCTGTCAACAAAAGCCGGCAAAGCAGTAGCTTTGCTGGGAGCCGGAATATCCCTATGGTAGAAAAACGTGGCTGGCCATTGTTTGACCGAGTCACTAGCTAAGATTTTGGGATACGCGCGCTCGCGTCTAAGTGAAAAACTAATAGTACCGGTGATGTAAGGAACACCGGCAGTAATAGAGTTTCTCCGGACATGAAAATAGTACCGGAATAAAGTCAAACTCGGCCTAATGCCGAGAAAGCCCTCACACAAAGAAGCGTAAGCGCTCATCTCTAAGAGAGAGTTGGGAGGAAGATGATGGATTTGAACTCCGAAATGGTCAATCACCTTGGAGAATAACTCCGAGGGAGGAAACGACAAACCTCTGTCGAGGTGGGTGCCGAAGTGGACCTGCTCACCGGCGCGCGGGTTGGGGATGGTTTCCTCGAAGCCGCTCCGCCAGTCGCCGGCGCGGAGGAGCCCTTCCTTGTCCATGCTCTAGAGCTTCTCGTCGTCGAGCACGCAGGGGATCCAGAGCCCACGTAAGCTTTCTTTCTCTGCCACCGCTTCCGTCCCCGCTGTCACCGCCGCTGCCGCCAAGCCGGAGAAGGAAGAAGAAGCCATTTCTCCGGTGGCAGTTGACCTAAGATGGGCGGCGCTGGGGTTTTTTGGGGAGGAACGGAGGAGCTTATGTGCGCGCAGAGAGATTGGGAGGAGAGGAAAAGGCAAAGGACATGTGAAGAGAGAAGGAGAAAATCCTAACTCCTTATATCCACCTAACCGCGCCAAGATTCGTGCAAATGCTACAGTGTAATCGCCACGCGTCGTGGAAGGAACTAGGAAGGACCCACACGATGATTACGTCGCCTCGATCTCCGCGCACGCATTGAAACGGCGCCTCGGTTCTGCGAGCTGCGGACCCACCAACGGTCATGCTAACAGGATGTCTGTCAGATGACGTGACTTGACCATGACTTGTGTCAGGTGGCGTTAGAGACCTAGTTCTGGCTTATTTTGAAATCAAGCTAGAAAATCCGAGTAACCTGTTGATAGATCCGACTTATTTTTAAGACCCGGATCGTATTTTTTGTTGTGAAGTTTCAGGAACCCTTCAAGATTCTGCAAGCCGAAGATCAATGTAGACGATGATAAATCCGACTTTGGATCTTGGAGGTCTCTGGGGGATGCCGTTGGGGATATACTTTCCGGGTATCCTCACAGTTCCTCACTGACCAGGGTGGCCCACTTCGGGTTAGAGCTTTGCTTCACAGGCGGCCCAGTCAAGGAGAGAAGACGGAATCCAATTCGGCTACGGGAAGGCCCAGAAGACTTACCGTCTTAGGCCCATAATGTTACTTGTAGTTCAAGATGTACTCTATAACCAACTCTTAGTCGTAGCCGGATAGATCTCTATTGTAAACCCTAGGCCGGACATCTATATCAGCCGTCCTAGGGAGAGCCTTTAGGGCACCCAACACTTTAGACCCTCGGCTCAGACAGGCAAAACCCTTGTAACCCATATTCCGTCTCTGCCGTATTACTGGATTGCTAGCAGGAGTAGGATCCGTCCAAAGCCGGCGGATTCGAACCTGGGTAAACTTGTGTGCTCACCGTCCCGGAATATCGTACGTCTCACACCCCTCTCTTCCGCACGCCTCGAGGACCCCCTCATGGCGTACTTATCATCAATCCGATGACAAATGGGTATTGGGTCGAGGATGGACCGTGCATGGGCTGCTGGCTGCTGCACACCAAGTAGCGGGGAAAGGGATGGAAGAGTGGGCTAGCCTGCTGTTGCTTTGCTCCATTTTTTTAATAAACTCTTTTCCCATTTTATAAAACCTTTTCCCAGTTTGTATTTTCAAATACTTTTATGTTTTGAACAGTTTGAAAATACCAGAGCTTTATAAAGTTGTTGAAATATTTCTGGGGCCCTATTAGTCCATTTGGGCTCCATGTATTTTGTGCTTTTCAAATATTTTCAAAACCATTTGAAAGGTTTTCAATAAGAGGGGAAGATTAGGGTTTTAGGGTTTTTCTTCCTTGTCTTTGCATGCATTTTTATTCTTATCAAAATAATGATGCTCATGAATGCACAAACCAAACCCTAATTTAGATTATCCAAAAACTAGGGTGTTACAGCTCTATCCCCCTTAACAGAATCTCGTCCCGAGATTCCTAGGTAGGACGATAGAAGAAACAAGGTTACACTAGACTTTGACGATCTCTTCGAAGAAGTTGATCCATGCCACCATTATTGAATGAATGAAGCGCTTCATTTTCTTCGAGCTAGTTGCACACACTAAAGAGTAGAGGGAAGGATGAACAACCACAAGTGAGTATCTCATGGTCAACTCATCGATAGATGTTTTGCGAACATCTCTGGAGCCAACGAGCATGAAACACACCAAGGTAGAGGAGGAAACAAAAGGAGAAGGTTTCAAGTTGTTAGATAACTGGTCTTCATAAGAATTGAGACCATGGAGATTCAGAAGAGTTTGATCTTCTGAAGAGGAGAGTATACAATAGAAAGAACATGACCACAGACTTCGGAAGATGAAACTCTACTAGATGGCTTAAGTAGAGCTTCCAGGGATACATAGATACGGAGGACCAAACTATTCAACTAATTTTGGTACAGAAGGATCACTCTTTGGTTCAATAGACGGTGAAGACAGAAATGTTGTTTTGGTGGAGAGGACTCGTAAGAGTCACAAGGAACATTTAACAAGGAAAACTTTTGATTACCAAAATCATAGTCGCTCTTCTAACATGTTAGAGGAACCGAAGGAAACTCTTTATTCATCCAGGTCTATCAAAATCCTTGCCAAAGATCGTGATATCACTTCACACCACCAGACGAATAGATAGGAAGATTCCTGATGACACGTGGAAAAAGAAACTTCATTTCTCAAACTTCAGTTACTTGGCACAACAAGATGCTTGCCAACATAATATGGTCTGGAGGATCGACCAAGAGACATTTAGCAACGCTTCGTTAAATGTTCTCCTTGATATTCGAGAAGGCGAACATCAAGTAAAAGGGTCGGACTTCGGTTACAAAGGAAACCATAAGCACAACTCCTATAATGAATCATAGAAAAAGTCTTATGAGGGGTGGTTGTTATTGCTGATTCAAGAGAATGTGACAAGAGGTCTTTTGGCTAAGTGTGTCAACCATCACATCAATCTTGCCGGGTTTACAAAGAGACCTATGTCAAAACTCTTGAAGAACACTAACCATCGTTGCTTCTTGAGATTCAGCTCTAGTTAAGTGGAATGATACTTCAGACTTAGCATGTTTGAATAGAAAGTTTGCAACATTTACCGCAAAGGTAAAGTTACTAGATTCTCAATACATGGACTACATTGTCAAGCTCCAAAAGAACGAGCTAGGTTTCGAAACCCATGTATTAGCAAGTTATCAAAAGATAATTACTCCTACATTAATTGATTGCAATTAAACAGAAATGCATCCTTATTGTTGGGAGACATTTAGGAGGATACTGAAGTTTGTAGGACTTCTTCTCTTCCAATGACAAATCATCAGTGGCTTAGCGTGCTTAGAGAATATTCTCGAATTGTGAAGGTATCAACCTACCATATCAAGAATACCTCGCACCTGCTTGACTGACTCGAAATGATTCCCGAGGAAATGAAAATAACTCTACTCTAATCCACGACGAAATCTTTCAAGAATTGCACATGAATCGGAGAAAGTCACTTCTAACATCCAGAACACATACTTCAAGATAACATGAAGACGTCTCTCAGAAAGTTTCCAACATTAATGCCAACTGTTCCATATGAATCTAGTATAGCATGGAAAGATATGGATGTCATCGATGGGCTCAATAACAAACTTATCAACATACTCCAAGAATATGGACTCATATATGGTATGTACAAGACATCGATAGTGGTCAGTCCAGAGGACATGAAGATGTATCTAGGTGAAACATCACGAGTAAATACATCATCAGGATAGTCCCTGGAACTGAGTTTGATTTGACGATATCCCGAATCAAATCAAAGGCGAGGGAAGATAACATACACATGAAGGAAACACTATCTTTCTTCTCACAAACAAAACTAGACATCCCTTTTAAGATGGACTAAGTCGGATAGAACTTTTATCTTACAACTCTCCAAGTTGTTGTTTACACTCAACCAACTATTCCAGGGGTATCCAGTACAGATCCTTGGGAAAAGGAGAAGTTCAAAGAACTTGCTTGCTCAAGAACTTGATAAACACGGTCATGTGGCAACATGGCGATACTTCTAGTGAGACATCTAGAATATCACGAACCACTGATATGTCACTTAGTTCGAGAGGAAACTTGCTTAGTGAGGGAATAATCCATAGGCTTAGAGCTTCGGCATAAGCCTAACTCTTTGACCAAAGAGATTGCACCAGAATAACGGACTTGGTAGCATAGTCAAACTTTTCTTAGTGACAAGTTAACCATCACACTAAGAATGACA
The DNA here is from genome assembly GCA_910589775.1 of Avena eriantha. NCBI lineage: Eukaryota > Viridiplantae > Streptophyta > Magnoliopsida > Poales > Poaceae > Avena > Avena eriantha. The sequence goes on along the minus strand of OU342740.1, from coordinate 436,528,369 downwards.
CAAATGTCCTTGTTGAGGTCCAACGCATTAGGAATTGATAAGAATCTCAGAGACCACATTGTTACATACATGCATTGTTCACAAGTGCAGAAGCTCGGAGAAAGAGTAGGTAAATATGTGTAGAAGCATCACTTCAATAAGAGAGTCATGAAATTCAACATGACCTCTTAATATAAAGGGGTGTGATACTTCAAGGTAGAATAGAGCAGAAGCTAATCAACACTTTTTGATATGTGGCTTACAACACTTTGACGTGGTCCTAGATATGACGAGGTACTAGAGTTTGTCTCTCCTGACATCTCGAAATGGTTTGTCATGATGGACCACAAGAGTATCTTGCATTAGATGACACCACTGCACTTTACTACTTGGCTACCAACTGGTAGACAAAGATCGGAAATAACTAGGGGAGAAGAACATACTGAGGATAGAGTCTCGAGATGTGGATGCATAGATTATAATTCTTCCAAAAATCAATGCATAGGTGCATAGGATAGGAAGGTGTGGCAGAGTCACGAATATAGATGCGAGACTCATGAGGAGTACTCTTGTCGTGATCTATTTGGTTCCATTATAGAACATTTGCCATATGTAGTGGTCCGGGAAGTCCTATGTTGTCACAATTCAATCGCGACGAAGACCACAAGCTTGAAGGCTTGAATTTTAGTACCAGCCATCTTGAGGTAATGTGTGAATATTTACGACAGGGGTCGATGGAATGGACCTTGGGTTAAAGATCAGCTTCATGTACAACATTCACAGCACCAGAATCCAGCACAATCCGGGATCTTCGGTTCAAGTCCAAGGGTTAAAACCCGAGAAAGAAGTAACTACTACTTGAGTAACATAGCTTGCACTGCAAGGTAGTAATCATGAGGTAGATTCCAAGAGAAGAAAGAACTTCTGAAGTACCTAACGAATAAAAATGAGGCGTACAAGGCAAAAGGAAACCTCGAAGCCTGGAACAGAACACTATGGATCCTACAATATAATATTGTGGGCCCATAAGAAAGAGAGATCATGATGGAAAGGAATCTCTCAGACGAAACCGAGCAAAGGGGAACAAGGAACACACAACACACATGATTCAAGAGAACTCAACACTACGTCATGCCCAGAAGGCACCTAAAATTTGAAAGACTAGGAGAGGTATTAAAACTTTTGCAAATAAACACGAGATAAGATGATCCAGAGTTAGAGTGGTACCAGATGAGGAGCAAAAGAAGCATACTAGAATTTTTGCAAATAATTTTCATCTTTAAAATTATTTTCACAAGCACTAGACTCAACATCGACCAATAGAAAGGTTTTCCTATGGTCGGTACTGCTCTGGTACCAAAAACTATAACACCACTCGGATTAGGGTTAAACAAATCCAGACCTTAGCCTGACATAAGCTTAACCTAGAGCTCAAGGATATCCAATGAGAAATCGGTAACACAACAGTAACCCTACGACACAAAAATTATTACAGCAAGATCATAACTGAGCGAAGAACCAAAATATTACAAGCAGAGGTCAATGCCCACAAACATCAAACAACGGAAGGCAAATTATGCTATTAAGTAATCAAACTTAACAAATGGCCTAAGAGGCCTGAAGCATAACAATGACGTCCCATCCCATAGATTCGAGGCTGCCGGCTGGGACCCACAAGCTACTCGTCAGTGTCGATGTCGTACCAAACTCATCTTCAGGGGAACACTTATTCTGCTACAAAAGTATCAATAAAGCAAGGGTGAGTATAGGGTTACTCCGCAAGGCTTATGGTTGGTGGGGTTGTTTTGTATAAAGCTAGTTTTGTTTACAAAACAAGAGCGAGAGCAAGCTCGTCTAATCAATACATTTTAAAAGGGGATAAGAGAGTGACATCTCCAAAGCATTGATCATCATCTTGATATGCACCAAAGTAATCCTCATATCACAACTAGGATCACCCCCTCGTACCCATGAGGAAGCATCCTTAAGCACACATTGAACTGCCAAGTTTTACGATTAGGTTAATGTTCTCTATGATCTTAGAATTAAGTCACCAACCATTCATAACCATGAACACGACTTTTCTAAAAGATTTAACCCTGCAGGGGTGTACAACTTTACACACACGTACCAATCGACTCTTAATGCCAATGTTTGAGCCCTCTTCCATGGAAGGCCGGGCGAGGGTGGTTGGCCACGACCTTTACCTTTCTTTCCCCGAGACCATGAGTCATGCCCTAAGGATGGTTCCACCGTAACGGGTCAAATCCCAAAGCCGGTCCCTAGAGATGTGGGCGAGGTTGGTTTACCAGAGCGACTGTCTCAAGCAACCCCGACCACGCTTACCTACCTGTTATGATGCACCTTGACCTGCCAAATCTTTCAAAATGTTTTCTATGCATATCTACAATGGAACACGCGAACTAGGTGACTCATGGAATCTACTAGGCCAGTTAATCAGCGGAGGGGTTCCCAAGCCCCGTGTGGCTATACTCTCGTCTCAGTTCCAAAGGCAAGAAATCGGTTCCTAGTGGTGGCGAGCATGGGCCTACAATAACCACATCCCACCGTGGCCTCCCATACAAGCCTTAGCATGTTTAACCGTAACCACTAATCTTACCTCATCAGTACACCTTGTTCTCCTATCATACTAGATTCTCTGCATTTGATACATCATCTGGATGAACCAGAACTAACAGCTATGCGTGGATAAGCAAGACACATATATAAGCTCTAGCAGTGCACACAAGCCAAACCTAGTTATGATAGGAGTAGTGGATCAGGTAATATAAGCTCAAAGGGAGTAATGCAACAGATAGAATACTCTATCTATCGATAAAAGACCACGGTAGAATCATATGCATCATGGCAGAATCAAAATAATTTGAACACATAGGATTCTTTTATGTATGGGGCTATGCTTGCCTTTGCCTATTGATAACCAGAAAGCAGAGCTTTAGAAGCCTTATACATGACTTGGTTAGAGTTGGTCAAGTACTGTTCATCGGTCTTCCATGGTGTTGATCTTGGTCTTCGATCTTGATCTAGATATTGTATTCCATCGGGAAGAAGCAAACACCAGAAATAAAGGGGAAAACAATCAACACATAGCATTGATGCAATGCAAAACAAATGATGATGACATGAAAAGTTAAAGTGTATTAAGAATGAAAACCTAATACATGCTTGGCAATTTAAACAGGGTCCGAGGGGTGCAAACCCTAATACAGGAGAGACACCGGAATCACCTACGAGGATTCATATGTTTTTCTAATTAAACTTGTAATTAAAGTTTCTTAACAATGCATGATTTTGATGCAAAAGTGTAGATCTCATTTTCTGAACATTTTGATATATTATTCATATTTTTCTGAGTTATAAATAATTACTTATTGAATTTACAAGATTATAACAATTTCTGGAATTATGAAAACAATTATAAAACCTTTATTGCGCAAGGCTGACGTCAGCGAGGGTGTTTAATATTTTTACACCACCACTGGAGCTAGCCTCTATGGCTGACCGTGGGCCAGGAGCCATGTCGGCAGCCATGCTGGAGACAGCAGGACCCAGCTGGGTTAGACCAGCGCTGACTGCGCCTTGCTGACGTCACTGGGACGTCAGTGTGATGCTGGCCGGCGGTGGCCTCCCAGGTGTTCGGTGGGGACAGCGGAGAACAGCGAGCAGGGACGCGCGAGCATGCAGATTCGAATGAGCGGATCGCGGGGAGCCTAAATCTAGCAGCGCCGCTACTAGATGGCCACCAGAGACAGCCGACGATGAGCTAGCGTGGCAGCGGACAGAGGACCACGTCGGGGGAATGCTATAGAGCAGATTGGAGAGGGAGGAGGTGCTCTTGATCACCATGGGCCCACTGTGCTACTGACAGGAGGCTCAGAAAGGCGGAGGTTGGTCAGAATCTACGGCGATTGATGACGACAATGGCGGCGGCCATACTTCAGGAAGACGGTGATCACAACGATGATTGGAGATGCGAGGCATTAATTCCTTCGGTGGGGTGGCTCCAGACGGAGAGTCGGAGCTTCCAGACATCATAGAGGGGCTCGGGGCGGCCTGCAACGGTGACAATGGACGGTTCCTGCATCGGCTAGGGTTTGGTTCGTATTGGGGAACAAGAGAGAGACGTACAGGGGAGAGAGAGGAACAAGGGAAGAAGGGCACGACATAGGCGGTCTTGTCCTCGTCTCCAGGGCGGCAGCACACATCGCAGCGCATCGGCAAGGCGACGACATTGGCGCATGTCAACAAGCAGCTTTGCTCTCTGTCGCAAGGAGGAAGAAAGGTGAGGCACGCCTGGAGGGTATTGGGCTGAGGATGGGCCGCGCATGGGCTGCTGGCTTCTACACACTGAGCAGCGGGGAAAGGGATGGAAGAGTGGGCTGGCCAGCTATTGCTTTTCTCCATTTTTTTAATAAACTCTTTTCCCATTTTATAAAACCTTTTCCCTATTTGTATTTTCAAATACTTTTATGTTTTGAATAGTTTGAAAATACCAGAGATTTGTAAAGTTGTTGAAATATTTCTGGGGCACTATTAGTCCATTTGGGCTCCATGTCTTTTGTGCTTTTCAAATATTTTCAAAACCATTTGAAAGGTTTTCAATAAGAGGGGAATATTAGGGGTTTAGGGTTTTTCTTCCTTATCTTTGCATTCATTTTTATTCTTATCAAAATAATGATGCTCATGGATGCACAAACAAAACCCTAATTTAGATTAGCCAAAAACTGGGGTGTTACAACTTAAGATTTTAGGAACAAGATGAACACACATAGTTTTCCTAGGTTTCCCCTTTCTTGGGAGATAAAGAACTACTCCTGCTTGTGAATGTATTGCTATAGATGAGTTATAGGAGAGTCACCATAGGCAGCGAGTATATTAGAGTGGTTAGAGAGTTCGCGCTATGGCACGATATGTGACCTGCCTTTTAGGGTTCCCCACAGAGGTTTACAAATGAACTCTTGACTAGGGTTTACAAGATAAGGTCTAGGGCGATTTGAGATCTAGGGTCACCTAATGGGTTGATTTGGCCGTAGCTTGGACTGCAAGTTGACGTGCTAGACCTTCTAGACCAAGGCTTCCTATTTGTGGGCTTCTTGGGAGCCCACATTCTCCTAGGCAACTAAATTTCATGGTCCTACCCTTTTTGGCATTCCCTCATCAGAGGGAGATATAGGGATTAAGGATAGATGGTGGAGAGGGAGAGAGAGTGTGGGGGAGGGGGAGAGATGGAGAGAGCGAGATATGGGGAAAGAGAGATGAAGAGAGAGGGACAGAGAGAGGAAGATAGGGGACAAAGGGGGAGAGAGGGGATATAGGGAGAGAGGGGAGGGAGATATAGATGGAGAGAGAATGAGAGTGTGAGAGAAAGAAGGAGGGAGAGAGAGGGAGTGATAGAGGGGATACATATGGTAGACAACGGACAAGAGGTAGGGAGTGGGAGGGGGAGAGAAAGAGTGGGAGAGAGAGATGATGACATATCTTTGAGCATATTAGAGGCGGAGGCCTCAACAAGAGTGGATGTAACAAGCAACATAGTTGAAACCTGCAAGCCAGAGATATTTAGCCGCATGATATATATGACATGGGAATTGGGGAGATGAATAGCTGGGTGGGTTAGGAGGCAGACGTGTAGGCATACAATGCGGTCGGTGGAATTAAATGGTCAGTTTTCTTTAGAGGAATGTCTCAGCAATCATTATTGTGAAATATGAAGGATGCATGAAAAATAAAATTAAGAAGTTTTGTGAGTTTGTGGAGTACCTAATGATGTGTCATGGATACATGAGATGAAAACCAATAGGAACAATTGAGGTGACGTGGGAGGCTTGCATGTTGAGATAAATACCCTTAATGGGTTGCTCCTATTTAGTTATCATAGATAGATGTAAAGAAAGAGCGGTAATGGTGTCAATGATGATTCTATAAAATTAGGGACATTTAAATTTATAGGGTACATTTGTTAGCATTCATGCCTTAGAGGTATCACTATCCGTTTGTATTCATAAGATGTTTATTTATGAACTATTTATACTTTCACCAAATTCGTGATTCGATTGTGGAACCTTGCACTTAATTTAGTTCATGCAAGTTTCGTCCTTAGTCATTTGAGGTTTTGCTAGACACACAATACCGAGACAAATGTGTAAGGAGGAAGATGGATAAATCCACCTATCATGTGCATAAAGATGCTATTTAAGTTATACTAGCTGTTCTAAGGAGCTAGGTTAGCCGGACAGACCCAAGGATATGAGCCGGTGTGAGTAAGCCATCTTACAATCCCAATCATGTAGTGTAATCCTTAAACTGAGGTGATAATATGATATGGGTTTTGTATTATCCGACTTTGAATAAATTATGTGCTTGGTCTTATAAAGGTGGTGCTTGGGCTTACTAAGAAGCAATTACATGGTGTGGATGCACTAATACAAGATTTTCCCTTCATATCAGAGAGATATTCTCTAGGTTCTCTTATGTGATATGATTCAGAAGCATGGTCATGCGCTACTTGGTTAAGTGTTAACCAAGGTAGTGAAACTAAGGAGTTAGCTAGAGGAATCACATATCAGGGAGACGACAAAGGGATTTAGCTAGAGAACTCACCTGCTTCTTGCCACCAATATCGTGAAGAAAATAAACCTAGACATAACATCATATTGAGGGATACTCACTGGCATCTGGGAGTTGACATACTTTGCTTTGAGTTGTTGCACCCTTATTAGTATGAGTGTGACTCAGACTATGTTCGTCTTACTGTGAGGCAGCACTTCACACACTTAAGAGAGTGAGGCAGGAATATGCGATCCATCTGACATGAGATGGTTTGGTGAGACTTAGACGGACATGGACCAATAAATTGTTAAGACCCACTTGGACTGAGGGACACAATGGGTTATGTCACCTCACCTACTTCCTATATTTAAATGGGTGGGTTGGTCAGGAACATGCGGTATTCTTAACCCAAATTTACTACCACACCACCACCTCATTACCCAAGAGAAGAAGAACCAAGGCTAACACTTCCCTATTTCCATTCCACCTCATATGTGTAAGAACAAATCGATGCACCATGTTTGGGGTGCTTAAGGCAATGTAGTTGTCATTGTCGGAGTTGTGGAGGAAGATGACGCCTGAGAAGACTTTGCTAGTGGCCGACGTTGGAGATCGGTAGTACAAGGGCTGCACTTCCCCGATGCGCTTCATCAAGCTTCCGCAACCACATGGTTAGGGGTAAGACCTATGGACAATTCCTTGAGCTGGATCTTGTCTGTTTCGCATTAGAGCTAGGAAAAAGTATTTATTGTTGTTCTTGCCACAAACATGTCACAACATAGATTAGTTACACTACCACACTATAACAAGTAATCCAAACTATCAAACTTTTGTTAAAGATTGGTAGTTGAATAATTTAAGTATCTCACACCAAGAAGCAAGAATTGACGGGAAGTAATGGACTGAAATTGAAGGAGACATATTACATGGATCCCTATCTAATTATTCATAACCTCTCATGTCCTTATTGCTGGACGACATTTAACATGAACCTTGGAATTAAATAACAGTCCGATAAAATTAAATAGACGTGACAATGTAGACCGACCCAACCATATATGAGCTAGACTTCTTATTCACTACATCACTCGAGGAAGATGGATCATGCTCAAACCATGGTGTTGTTTTTCTTGTTGATGACCTCCTAGATCATAGCCCCAAGAACATCAAGCTTCATTGGTTTGGGCACAAACACATCAGATCCGACACTCATGAACATCTCTTGGGCATTATTATTAGCTGATAGCCCAAGAATCTTCACATCACTTTCTCCCATAGCACAAATCTTCTCAATTGCCTGTTAGGTAACACAACAATTAAGTTTTTAGGCTACAAATATTCAAACAAATTGAGATAAATATTTTCTCATACAAAAAAGAAATGTCAAAATAATAAAAGTACCTCAGGGCCACTCATTATGGGCACGTCATTATCACATAAATCAATTTCAAACTTTCCCCCTTCAAGGAACAGATCCACAAATTCTTTCTCATTCTTAGCCATAGTAATTTCATAGTAAAACTTGCAAAGCATCATGGAGAGAACCATGGCATCAACTCAGGCATCTTCAACAAGCAGAACCTCCACGAGGGATGCCATGATCAACTAAACGAACTACAAAAATAAAGAGAGTGGTTATTTCCAATCCATTTCTTATGGATTCAAGATGATTGTTACTGAGTATTCTCAATAAGAATCAACAAAAACATCATAAAGTTAATTAAAAAATGCAAAATTGGCCATGTATCCAATAAGTATTATGTAGTTGCAAAATCATAAGAAATACTTGTTACAAAAAATCTCGAATATAAGAATAACTTCATATATATATATATCAGCTGATAAAAATATGCCCGGTCAGACAATAAGCTAAAAACATTATATGTTACTATTGTAAGAGGCGTGTACTCTTTCATAGTACTCATCAGGACAAGAATAAGAAGCCATTTTTTTTGATTTGGATATAAGATGATAACAAGAACATTACAATGGTGAAAAAAGCCACAAAGAAGTGTTTCCCTATAAATGGAATAACTTTCCATGTCCTTTTCTGCAACAAGTGTAACCAAAAATATCATGAGGTCGTCCGAGCTAGGAATATGATACATGGGAGATTGAGAAGTGTGCAACTTGGAGGGGGCATATATGTGTTGGAGATATGCCCAAGAGACAATAATAAAGTGGTTATTATTATATGTTTATGTTTATGATAAATGTTTAAATCCCATGCTATAATTGTATTAACCGAAAACATTAATACATGTGTGTTTTGTAAACATAAGAGAGTCCCTAGTAAGCCTCTTGTTGAACTAGCTTGTTGATTAATTGATGATCATAGTTTCCTGATCATGGACATTAGGATGTGATTAATAACAAGGTTATGTCATTGGAAGAATGATGTGATGGACACACACACCCATAGTAAGCGTAGCATAAGATCAAGTCATTAAGTTCGTATTGCTGTAAGCTTTCAAATACATAGTAACCTATTCCTTCGACCATGAGGTTATGTTAATCACCATCACCGGATGGATACTTTGATGACATCAAACGCCGCTTCGTAACTGGGTGGTTATAAAGGTGTCATTGGGCATTCTGAAAGTATGTGTTGAAGCGCATGAACCAAGATTGGGACTTGTCCATCCATATGACGGATAGATATGCTTTGGGCCCTCTCGGTGGAATGTCATCTAGTTAGCTTGCAAGCATGTGACTAGGTCACAAGGGATGACATATCACGGAACGAGTAAAGAGTACTTATCAGTAACGAGGTAGAACTAGGTATAGAGATACCAACGATCAAACCTCGGATAAGTATAGTATCGCGAGACAAAGGGAATTAGTTTCGTATGTAAGTGGTTCAATCGATCACGAAGTCATCGTTGAGTATCTGGGAGCCATTATGGATCTCTAGGTCCCGCTGATGGTTATTGATAGGAGATGTGTCTCTGTCATGTCTACATATTCATGAACCGTAGGGTGACGCACTTAAGGTTCGAAGTTGTTTTAAGTAGATATGGAATGTGCGTTGGAGACCGAATGTTGTTTGGAGTCTCGGAATGGATCCGGGACAACACGAGGAGATCCGGAATGGTCCGGAGAATGAGATTCATATATTGGGGATCATTTTCTAAGTTAGGAAATGTTCCGGAGTGTTTGTATGGAGATTCTAGAAGGTTTCAGAATGTTCTGGAAGGTTCTAGAGGATTTCTTGGAGTTTGCTTGAAACCAAGAAAGGGTCAAAGGAAACCTAGTGGGGCAAGACACAGATTCGTGGGGGAGGAGGACTCCTCCCCCCTCCCCAATCCGCCGGCCCTAGAGGAGGGGAGTCCTACAAGGACTCCCCCTCCCCATGGCGCCTCACCCCCCTTAAATAGAAGGGCAGGGGCGCCCCCTCCTTGCCCTGCTCCCATAACTCCCAATCTCTGCCGCCTCTCTCCTCCACCTTTCTTCTGCACAGGCATAGGTGAAGCCCTGCAGAATTCTCTACTCCACCACCACCACCACGCCGTCGTGTTGCTGGGATTCCGTGGAGAAGATCTACTACCTCCGCTACTCGCTGGAACGGGGAGAGGAAGGTCTGCTTCGACTCCACACGTGTGACCGACTGCGGAAGCGCTGCCGAAATGCGGCGCCGCAAGGATCGTGAACTTGACCGACTGCGGGACCGCTGCTGGAACGCGACGCCGGAAGGATCGTCTACTCGATCTTGATATCGGCAAGTGATCGACTACATCAACCACGAGATCTAATCTCGTTAACGCTTTCGAATCTACGAGGGTTAGTTCCTTTCTATCTCGTTGCTCATGTCTAATAGATTAGATCTTGGCTTTTATCTAGATTAGATCTGGGTTTTGTTCATTCTTGTGGTAGAAATTTTTTGTTTTCCATGCTACGAAGGCACAAGAAGAAAGGCCATATCATATCACCAGATCTTGGCTTCTGGTAATGATGGAGATCTTGTCCATGCTTTGGAGATGGAGATCAAAGGCACAAGAAGAAAGGCCATATCATATCACATATTATGAATTGCCTATGATGTTAATCCTTTATGCATCTTGTATTGCTTAGATCGCGATGGTAGCATTATAAGATGATCCCTCTCACTAAATATCAAGTAATAAAGTGTTCTTCCTTAGTTGGCACCGTTGCTAAGACTCGTCGTTTCGAAGCATCTCGTGATGATCGGGTGTGATAGACTCTATGTGTGCATACAATGGGTGCAAGCCAGATTTGCACATGCAGAAACTAAGGTTAAACTTGACGAGCCTAGCATGTACAGACATGGTCTCGGAACACAGAATACCGAAAGGTAAAGCATGAGTCATATGGATGATATGATGAACATGTTGATTGTTCGCCTTTAAAGCTACATCATCTCACGTGATGATCAGACTTGGTGTAGTGGATTTGGTTCATGTAATCACTAAAACAACTTGAGGGATGTTGTTTTGAGTGGGAGTTCATTTGTAATTTAGATTAGTCGAACTCAATTTATCATAAACACAATCAAAGTGAATTTGCATAGTTTGTTGTAGTCATTGGCATCCGTTCACCACCTTACGCTTAGTTATAGTTGAGATAGTGGAACTATAGAAATTCTGGATATTTACTTTACAAACTGGTATCGTATTGTTTTGAATGTCAATTTAAAGTTTATAAGTCCTATTGCAAACTTTCAGCAAACTCTATTTACTCCATGAAGTTTAATAAATAGTATTAATTCAAGAGTAACAATTCTAGTGTTAATATCTAATGTATCATGTTTGCCTCCATGATTCTTGACACTCAAAAGATTGTTTTTAATATCAAGTTTATCTAAGAGCTGAAAGCAATGTTTCAGAAACCATCATATGTGAAAGGTATTGCGATATCTAAAACAATGTGTTGGTTACAACATGATAGAGTATACGTCCTCATATTTGATGAGAATTTGTGAAGGTTGGAGACGCTAGTCGTCCTAATCCTCCAAAGGTTTTGAAAAAGAAACATTATACTCGCAATTCACCTTTATAAGCTATAGCAGCTTGATCATGAAAGTTTTCATGATAAGGATGAATAGAAGATGTAAGTAAAATGTTTACTACACTAAAAGATTACTAAAGAATGGAATTTTGAAAGAATGCCAAACATTTGATGAAGGTGATCCACTTCAAAGTGCAAGTCCAAAGGTATTGGTATTTGACTATACACACTTTGTACTATGTGTCATGTGAATGACACCACTTTTGATGTTGATAGATTCTTTTAAAAGAAAAGGAATTGCTGAAAGAAAATCTATAAAAATATTTGGCAGAAATTATAAGGTTGGAGATGTCCAACGTGGGCATATAGAAGATACACATGTTATGGTTGTATTCCTTGCTTGTTAAACAATGTGGTTCTCTGGTATTGCATACCGAATTGGTTGGTATGCTATGACATACAGGACAACATAATTCATGAACTACAATGGCCTAAGTAACTAGAAAGAGAATAAGTGATGATGTTCATCGAAAACAAATAAAGTGTTATTGTGTTTTTCGTTGACATCAAACCTAGCCTTCAAGATTTGTTATTTTGTTCCGGTATTACGAGAACAATGGTTGTTCAAATAATTACCGTATTCCATAAAGGATGGATGAACTTTTACAAGTCTGGTGGGAGAAATCACATCCATAAACACTATTGCTAAAATGTCGCAAGACAAATGATTGAAAGATCACTTGCGAAGTGACATCGCCGTTTAAATTATATTGAAAGGGATACATGAAGAAACTCCATGTTGATGGATTTTTGGAGTCTTTGATTTGGATCAAATGACGCTTGTGATAACTTCCTGGAGATAATTAAAACTCCGTTCGTAGGCCAAAAGAGGAACGGACGACTAACTGATTGGAATTTGTACATATTGATGTATATAGTCCATTATGTGTAGTCGTGGGCAATGGATTTCAACTTCATATGCTTTCTCCAAAGATTTGAGTGAGTATATGTATATACTTACTCAATAAGGAAGAAGTATGAAACATTTGAATAATGTTCAAAGACTTTCAAGATGAAGTGGAAAATCATTGTAATAAGAAAATAAAAGAGTTTATGATTAGATCATAAAGAAAGATGTTTGAGTTACAAGTTTAGCAAAACACCTAAGATTTGAGGAATCGTTCCATGGATTTGCATTTCCCAAAACACCATAGGAGTATAGAGTGTTCGAGATATGTAATGAAACCTTGTTTTACATGGTAAGATCAAAGGTGTCATTTATAAAACTGCCATTATATTTTTAAAGATTAAAGCTTTAGTGACTACCCGCTTTTACACTGAAAAGAGCTCCATCGTGATCCGTTGAAATGACACCATATAAGTCATGGTTTGGGATAAAACCCAGGTTGTCCTTTCTTAAATTTTGGTATGCTAGGCATAAGTAAAATGTTTACAAACAAAGTCGGATAAGCACGTCTTTGTAGGTTATTCCAAAGAATTTGTTGGGAATTTCTCCACAACGCCGAGGACAAAAGAGTTTGTCGCTTGGAACGTCAAGTTTCTTGAGAAGGAATTTTTCGTGAAAAGTTAAGTGGGAGGACAATAGAACTTTGATAAGGTTGTTGAACCTTACCTATATGTGCTAAGTAGCGCAGTGCCGGAAAGTGTCCCGATGGCAGCCACAATGCTCATGGCTCTCGTGATTACAAAAGGTGGGAACTCGGAGAATAGAGTTCCTATAGAACCGTGTGGGTCGGTAAGAATCAAATAGTAAGATTTGATAAGAAAGTCGTTATTGTTTTGACAATGATGAACCGACTATATGCAAAGAAGCGATGATGGGCCCTGACTCCATAAAATGACTAGAAGTCATGGAATCCGTGATAGTATCCATACACGAGAAATCAAGTTTCTGAACTTAGAAGACCCTCCAGAAAGGCGTGAAGCCTATCGGTCGTGTTTGGATCTATAAAGAAATAGATATGAATGTTTGAAATCTATGAAATAGTTGACATGTCGGAAAGAGTTTACGACAATGTTCAAGAAATTGACTATGATAAGATTTGATCTTTCATAGCGATATTTAGTCTGGACGGATTAATGTAGCAACCACTACATATATTTTGGTATATGGTAGTTGAACAAACAAAACAAGTTCTTCGAATAGAATAGTTACCTAGGACGTGTACATGACACGATCCAAAGGGTTTTGTTTATTCAAAGGATGCTAAAAGAGTATGCAAAACTTCAATGGTTGAAGTGAGCATCGCGGAGTTGGAATCTTCACCATGATGAAAATGTTAAAAGAGTTTAAATTCATCGGAGATGATGAAGATGCTTGCATTTGCAAGAAATTAAGTGGGAGCACCGAGACATATTTCTAATACATTATGTAGAGGACATATTGTTGATTGGAAATAATATATCTTGTATTGACATAGGTTAAGAATTTCATTTCGATGAAAGACTTTGGCATAACTCAAGAATTAGGCATCAATGTCTATATGAATAGATTGAGGCGCTAATATGGTTTTGCCAGATGTACATAGATAAAATGTTGAATGAGTTCAATATGAAAACAACAAGAAAGGTTCTTGACGCACGGAAAGGACTGAATCAAGATTCAAGTGTGTTGACACTTGGTGAAATCGCAAGAATATTTTGATCAATCATTCTTTAAGATGTACACATCCAGATATGTCCTATGCTCTAAATGTTATGAGCATATACCAGAATGATTCATAATATGATCATTGGACAATAGTAAAGATATTCTTATGAGCTTTGGAAGAACTAAGAATATACCATATATAAGTGACAAATAGTTAAAGGTAGTTCATTGTAAAGTGTTACATTGATACTAGTTTTTTCACAAGATACAAATTAAGTTTATCTCAATTTAAACTATGGGTGGCACAATGTAATGGAAAGGATGTTCCATGATGGATTTGGATGAGTTCCAAAGTTGAGACATTGTGACGGATACTACAACAAAAGGCTAAGTATATAACTGCTATAGTAGCAGCAAAGGAGGGCATTTGTGTTAAGTAGTTTGTTATCAAACTAGGTGTGGTTCAAAGTGGGCTAATACTATAAAGATACATTGTATGACAATTGTATCAACATGATTTAATCCCAAGGAACTAAAGGTCTCACCAAAGGACCAAATTTATACAATGCCATCTCATTGGAGAATGAGTAATGCGTAGAGACGCAAGGACATGCAAATACACACGGACCTGGAAGTGTCAGATCCGAAGATTATGTTTACCACTAGCAATAGTGTCTATACAACACCAGAAAGCCATAGGTGTTGAATGCACAAGTTTTTTAACTAGATTATTGACTCTAGTGCACGTGGGAGACTGTTGGAGATATGCCCAAGAGGCAATAATAAAGTGGTTATTATTATATGTTTATGTTTATGATAAATGTTTACATCCCATGCTATAATTGTATTAACCGGAAACATTAATACATGTGTGTTTTGTAAACATAAGAGAGTCCCTAGTAAGCCTCTTGTTGAACTAGCTTGTTGATTAATTGATGATCATAGTTTCCTGATCATGGACATTAGGATGTGATTAATAACAAGGTTATGTCATTGGAAGAATGATGTGATGGACACACACACCCATAGTAAGCGTAGCATAAGATCAAGTCATTAAGTTCGTATTGCTGTAAGCTTTCAAATACATAGTAACCTATTCCTTCGACCATGAGGTTATGTTAATCACCATCACCGAATGGATACTTTGATGACATCAAACGCCGCTTCGTAACTGGGTGGTTATAAAGGTGTCATTGGGTATTCTGAAAGTATGTGTTGAAGCGCATGAACCAAGATTGGGATTTGTCCATCCATATGACGGATAGATATGCTCTGGGCCCTCTCGGTGGAATGTCATCTAGTTAGCTTGCAAGCATGTGACTAGGTCACAAGGGATGACATATCACGGAACGAGTAAAGAGTACTTATCAGTAACGAGGTAGAACTAGGTATAGAGATACCAATGATCAAACCTCGGATAAGTATAGTATCGCGAGACAAAGGGAATTAGTTTCGTATGTAAGTGGTTCAATCGATCGCGAAGTCATCGTTGAGTATGTGGGAGCCAGTATGGATCTCCAGGTCCCGCTGATGGTTATTGATAGGAGATGTGTCTCTGTCATGTCTACATATTCACAAACCATAGGGTGACACACTTAAGGTTCGAAGTTGTTTTAAGTAGATATGGAATGTGCGTTGGAGACCAAATGTTGTTCGGAGTCTCGGAATGGATCCAGGACATCATGAGGAGATCCGGAATGGTCCGAAGAATGAGATTCATATATTGGGGATCATTTTCTAAGTTAGGAAATGTTCCGGAGTGTTTGTATGGAGATTCTAGAAGGTTTCGGAATGTTCTGGAAGGTTCTAGAGGATTTCTTGGAGTTTGCTTGAAAACCAAGAAAGGGTCAAAGGAAACCTAGTGGGGCAAGACACGGATTCGTGGGGGAGGAGGACTCCTCCCCCCTCCCCAATCCGCCGGCCCTAGAGGAGGGGAGTCCTACAAGGACTCCCCTCCCCATGGCGCCTCACCCCCCTTAAATAGAAGGGCAGGGGCGCCCCCTCCTTGCCCTGCTCCCATAACTCCCAATCTCTGCCTCCTCTCTCCTCCACCTTTCTTCTGCACATGCATAGGTGAAGCCCTGCAGAATTCTCTACTCCACCACCACCACCACGCCGTCGTGTTGCTGGGATTCCGTGGAGAAGATCTACTACCTCCGCTGCTCGCTGGAACGGGGAGAGGAAGGTCTGCTTCGACTCCGCACGTGTGACCGACTGCGGAAGCGCTGCCGAAACACGGCGCCGGAAGGATCGTGAACTTGACCGACTGCGGGAGCGCTGCTGGAACGCGATGCCGGAAGGATCGTCCACTCGATCTTGAGATCGGCAAGTGATCGACTACATCAACCACGAGATCTAATCTCGTTAACGCTTTCGGATCTACGAGGGTTAGTTCCTTTCTATCTCGTTGCTCATGTCTAATAGATTAGATCTTGGCTTTTATCTAGATTAGATCTGGGTTTTGTTCGTTCTTGCGGTAGAAATTTTTTGTTTTCCATGCTACGAACCCATCAATATGGTACTCTGGGATCAACTCTACAAAAATATCACATACTATGAAAGGGTTTTACAAATTTTTATAGCATTGGGGAGCCATGGCCCTAGCTCTATCCTACCTCAGCAAGTAAAGAAACTAGGAAAGTGGCAACATGTATATATAAATGCATATACATGGTTGGAAATTCCCAAAAACACAACAACAAAAATTGTATGCCGCATAGTGCATAAAAATGCACTAGTTCATCATACACACATATAACACATATAAGAATCTATTGTAATGTAAAGCGTGGAGATCGAAACTACTACACAATGATGATAAATAAGGGAGAAACAAAGGAATGAATAAGGACCTTAAAGCTAGCTAGAGCTTATGGAAGAGCCACAAGAAGATGTTCCTCTCTTTCTCATATTGTTGTTTGAGGCTCGGTGTTGTGTGCCTTGTACCCCCTCTATGCTCAGGTATTTATAGGGAACCAAGAAGAGGGGTGTGCCCATGGCTAGTCGATATTTGCTGTCTGGTAGAAAATCACCTCGAGTCACACATGCATATATCTCCACCACTTCACACCAAGATAAAAAATGGGGACTAATATTGATATACTCACCATATCTTTGTGATTAATGATCCATATATTTTTATGTTTTCACAAATTTCTCAAAGAAATATACTCTAAAGATCACTGCATATACACCTACATTTGTCGTGACATGTTGGCGTAGCTAGATACCAAAACATCATTAAAATAACTTCTTCTGCCATCAAGAACGGGTGGATGGCAGTTGATCTACCTGATGTTATTATCGCATTAGTTTTAGTTATGATAGGAAAACAATATTATTAGTGTGGATAATGTTGATATTGGTAGCTAATTAAGTATATATCGCTCCTAATATATTTCAGAGAAACCACACGTTATCTAACTTGATATACATATTTTCTTAATATGCTATCTATAATTGCAACCCATATAGGTGCACAGGCCTAATATAGTCGACTAATTTAGCTGATTACTTAATGGAAAAATATGTAAAAGAATTGGACTCTATTGTATATGTACTGTGATTGAGGGTGCTAAGTGAGAACTAGTTTCCATCCAAGATTTTACTTTATTTTCTTGTACACATGTTTAAATTATAATCTAAACTTATACGAACTAAAGAATAGGAACTGAGAGGGTTATGTGACATGTGAAACTCCTAGGCTAGCATGCAAGTTCTTTCGCTAACAACAGTACAATGCTTATCTATACTCCAATGCTTTTGGTGGTCTCTATTTCTCTAATGGGTGGTCTAGACACACAATCAATGCTATGGGTGGATGTGGTGTGGTGTGCGTGCATATTGAGTGTAGGTGAAACAGAAAATGTTTATATTATAGCTAGGATTTATCAGGAGTAAATAATAGTGCTATATTGTTGTAGATCAAATGCTGTCCACATCATCCCGATTCTTTTCGACCGTGGGATGGATGCCGGCAAGGACACACATCAATGCCACAACAGAGTCCTACTATCTCGTGAGGTGAGCACCGCTGTGGGTCAGGGCGAAATATTCCCTGGTGCAGAGGGGTGTTGGGCGCACAGTTCTACCTCGCGTCACCGGACGGTGGACCATGATGCAAGGTACCTCTCCTACCCGGCAAGCTACATGGTTGCAGGACTACCTCAAAGAGATATCAATCGCAGGGGAAAACCCCAATGTCATCGTTAAGTACCTCCCACTCATGCTTACCGGCACCGCCCGACAATGGATCGATGACTTATCAGAGAAATCTAGCTACAATTGGTTGGACATGCACAAGGCATTGACCAAGAATTTTGAGGGTACTTACAAGCACCCCTACACTATCGGGACCTACAACGGCATGTACAGGAAGAAGACGAATCATCTCGCAACTACCTCTCCTGTTGGCTCAATATGAAAAACTCGTGCGCGGAAGTACACGATCAAACTGTTATGGACACATTCATCGATAGTTTGGAAAGAGGGTCTCTGCTCCGGCATAAGCTGAAGCACACTCAGGACAAGGGCAAGCGTGATCCCAAAGCGATGATAACCAAGGCTTGCTATTTTTCCATCACTGATGATGATGCTCGCAGTGCTGAACCTGCAGCTTCCATCCCCAACCAAGTCAAGAAAAATACCAATAATAAGCAGAAAAGTCCGCCCAAAGAGAATCAAGTGGCCAACATGGTCGCCATGGCGTTCGCTGGCAGAGGCGAAGGCGGACAACATGCATATGGCTGGGGAGATGGTCGTGGGCATCACCACATTAGTGAAGCTACACCTACTATGCCTCGCATTCCCTAGACATATGAGGAATATCGGGATATGCCGTTCTTAGTGCACACGGATTCCAATGGTAAGTCCACCCACACCAACCGCAATTGCAAGTTTGTCAACAATATCAAGGAGGACCCCAAGTCTGGCTACAAGCAAAGTCAGAAGAACAAACCTCGTAGAAAAGGCAAGGGGAAGAAGGAAGACAAGGAGTCCAAGGAATCTAATTATATGGAGGACGATACTGACCCCAAGCCCGCCGACAAGAGCGATGGCGGGGGAAAGATAAAAAATCCGTTCGAGAAGAAAAATGCCACCTATCACACCTTCCTCGGCACTCCAACGGTCAAGGTGCAGAAAAAATCTCTGAGGATATACTAGCTACCCTCCCCAAGATACCTAGTAAGTGAAGCGGTCAGAGATTACAGTTACTTAGGATAGAGAGGATCACCTAGATCTCATCTCAACAGAGAACCAGTATGCCATGGTCATCAACCGACTGATTGATGGCTACGAGTTCACCAAGTTCCTCGTCAATAGCGGAAGAAACATCAACATCATGTACATTGATACGCTGCATAAGATGAATCTGCATGAGACCCATATTAAGCGGAGAAACAACGTGGTTCATGGAGTTGTTCCTGGTCGGCACACTCATTCCCTTGGATGCATTACCCATTAGGTCGCTTTTTGTGTTGTTAATATTTACCACTAAGAGAAGATGACCTTTGAGGTTGTACCTTTCAAGAGAATGTACCATGTCATATTTGGACATGACATCTTCCATACTTTCCATTCACGGCCATGTCACATCTACAACAAGCTCAAGATGGTGGGGCCTAACATCATCACAACCATTGTTGGAAGCTTTAAGAAGGCAAGGGAGTGCAAACTAGAAGAAGCAGCCTACACTGAAGTAGTGCTCTATGACGAAGAGTTCAAGGAGATCGAGAGCTAGGTTGATGTCGTGGAGATGTTGGCTTCAAAGAAGAAGATGCCTGATTCTGAACCTGCATTCAAGGCAACTATCGAAACCAAGCTGGTGAAACTTGGTGGAGGAGATTTATCAGGACCACCGCCATTGGAACAACACTGGTTCCCAAATAGGAAAGTGCACTCGTCGAGTTCCTCTGTGAAAACAAGGACACCTTCGCCTAGCAACCTGCTGACATGGAGGGTGTCGAAAATTTGTCCCGTGAAGGAACTAGGGTCCAACGATCCCTTGGTTCAAGAGGGGGCTGAACACGTGGTTCTGAAGGAGTTCGACGATAGCAACAGCGACAGAGCGGATGCACGACAGAGAGTAGACACAGGTATTTTTACCCAGTTTCGGGACCCTCGTGAGGAGGTAAAGCCCCTACTCCTGCTTTGTTGTATTGCTCATTTACCTCGCAAGGTTACAATGGTGGATGAAAGTCTAGGGTTTTAGATCTCTAGGATCCGTCCCCCTGCAAGGTAGGAGATGAGCTCCTTATATAGGGCAGCGTCGGGCCTCTCCCCCAGTTCATAGAAGGGAGGGTTACCACAGGGTCGTTCCCCTCGGTGCCACTCTATGATACTACTTTACATGGACTTAATCCAGCTCGCCGTGCTTCACTCCGCTCTCCCATAAAGTGTCCTTTTTGATGTCGCTTGTCTTCATCTAGCACTCCCTCCTTTTTCCCTTTTCACTAAAATGGCAACTAGGGAAGACTCCCACCATGAGATCGCTCTCCCCTCCCTTCTAAGGGGGGGGGGGGTTAGACCGAGTCTTCCTTACCAATGAGATTGACATCGTAGACACCCTGCACTCGCTGCCGGGGCTGTAATATGTGCCTTGTCCAGTGTGGTTACCGTCTTGCCCCCGGACGCACCCGAGGGTATCTGAGGCGCAAGGACGGCACATGACGTTGCAATAACCTTCCTCAGGAGGTGTCACTTCTAGAGGGACGCCTGCTCCCCAGAGGGGGGCCTCGTGATGCCTCCCCGGCTTACCCCCCTTCGCGAGTTGTCCTATCTCTTGAAGGGGAGGACTCCAAGGGCGCAGGTCTTGTCCGGCACGGGGAAAGGCACCCCGGGTGCTAGGGCTCCGATAGTAGCCCCCGGGCTCTTGGCCTACATGTGTCCCCTTGTGGGCTTGAAGGGGCATGCGACCCAGATATGGTGGATGTGCCCCTGCACTGGCTTGGTCAACGAAGACCAGGTCTGCTCAGATCTTTGGTTGTGAGGCCTAACCGGTCGGGAGTGACTGCCCATGGATTTGGGGTGCAGTGCTTCGGGAGTTGTTCCCATGATTCGACGACGCGTGGGGCCTAGCAGTTAATACCCCTCACACGGCATAGTGGTATGTCTTTTCAACTAACGAAGTTAAAGGTGGGGAAAGAATCTTTTCACTTCCATAGTACCACTTTATTCCTTCCTCCCTTGTGCTCTTGAGTCGAAACCTCGCCCCCCTTTCCATGGGACCTTCGCGCCTCTCTGCCGAGGAGAAGGGTAAGCCTGTTGCGACCGAGGCGGTAGAGACTCCCCCTGTAAAGCACGGTCGTGGGAGACCCAGCGGGAGCGGTTGCAGGAGGAGCGATTGTGTCATCTTGGCTCTCGCCGTGCGCACACCCATGGAGGCGAGCGTGGAGCCGCTAGAGGCCCCTTCCTAATGCAGGCGCGGCCGCCCCCGTTGATGGATCTGGCCCGAGCACTCCCACTGCCGCCGGGGCCTCAGCTTTGGAGGCCCCCGCCCTAGTGGTCATCAAGATCGAGGATGACCCCAGGCCTGAGAGGGTCATTGACTTCATTGTTGTCCTCGATGGCCTGGACTGGCTCATAAGGGTGGATATTCCCAAGCGGTTCATGCTCGGGACCGCGCAGGACCTCCCCGACGAGGTGCGGCTGCGCCACTCTGGGGGCGCAAGCAGTGGGAAGTTAGTGTCACCACCTTCTCGGGGTGCGAGAAGTTCCTTGCTGGCGGCTGGCTCACTTCCTCTGCGACCACCGCCTCCAGCACGGCTTCATGCTGCGGTTTAGGTATGTCGGCGGGGGTGACTTCTCCTTCTCGGTGTATGACACGCAGTTGTGCTACGTCGACTATCCTCCTCACCTCTGGCCGCCCAATAGGCGCGGCCGTTATAGCACTGCTGGGGGGCACAGGGCCCAGTTCCTGGAGGCATGATTTGGGCACAATTATTGGTTCCTTTTGCCTTGTACATATGACTTTAGGATGAACTTACCCATAAGGGCCCTTGTTCTGTTCGTTTCTATTGTTCGATGTATGTTTGTGGCATGGCGCCTTCTTTTGCCGAGGCTAGCGATGGCAGCCCATGCCTTCTTTACAAGGGCAGCTCTCCAGGCATCTTGGGTTAGCATCCCCGTGGGGCAAGGCTGCGGTCACCGTGCCTGCGGAGGCGATTCCCGAAGACGGTGCTTGTGTGGTGCCACTGGTGGGGCCCCTTTGTGCCGACGGGCCGGGCTGCCGCGTAGTTGACCGTGATTTATTAGGCCCGCAAGGCTCCCAACGCCTCATGAGGGTAACCCCCTATTCTTGTGGGGAAAGCCGAGGTTATCGGGCCTTAGGGTGCCCCGGTGGCTTGCCTTAGCTTGCTGACAACATCAGATTCGGGTGATTCTCTTGATGAGAGGTTCTGACGCACACCTCGAGGAGGGGCCTTGTTTTAACTTCCACAGCCTGCCCCATTGAGAGGGAGTGTGGCCTCCCGAGGCCCATGTGTCCTTCCAGGGAACCTCTCATGGGGAAGAATCATAGGTGAGGCAACTAACCCATTATAGGGTTGTAAGTTCATAGCTCACGCTTTTGGTCTTGCAAGGTTTGCCGGTAGAAGGGGACATCTCCAGGGCCACTCTGTAAGCCTCTCGAGGAGAGGACCATGGGATTATATGCTCCTTCCCCTAGTCCCCGTGCCGGGGGTTTTGTGGGTTTTCTATGAGTTTAGGGCTCGACTTTTGTGTGCCCTGGGAGTGCCCGGGTTGTATAGTAATAGGGCCTCATGAGCCATTGCAAGTGTAAAAACAGGGCCAGGAATCATGGGTGAGGTAACTCACTGCTGAGGAACGGGCCGTGGGGTTCAGAGCTCGACACTTTAGGTCCTGACTAGCTCGGGCTGTGGAGGAGCAGGGGCTTGTGAGCCGTCGAGGCGATAAAAACAGGGTTAGGAACTATGGGTGAGGTAACTCCCAGCCGAGGAACAGTCCTTGGAGTTCAGAGCTCGACACTTTAGGTCCTGACAGGCTTGAGCTACGGAGGACCAGGGCCTCATGAGCCACCACGAGGATAAAAACGGGGTTAGGAACCATGGGTGAGGTAACTCCTAGCCAAGGAATGGGTCATGGAGTTCAGAGCTCGACACCTTAGGTCCTGACGAGGCTTGGGCTGTGGAGGAACAGGGCCTCATGAGCCATCACAAGGATAAAAACGGGGTCAGGAATCGTGCGTGAGGTAACTCTTGGCCAAGGAACGAGCCGGGGAGTTCAGAGCTCGACACTTTAGGTCCTGACGAGGTCGATCTGCAGAGGCAGGGCCTCATGAGCCGTCACGAGGATAAAAATAGGGTCAAGAACCGTGGGTGAGGTAACTCTCGCCCGAGGAACGGACCGTAGAGTTCAGAGCTTGACACTTTAGGTCGCGACGAGGCTCGGGTTGCAGAGGAACATGGCCTCATGAGCCGTCGCGAGGATAAAAACAGGGTCAGGAACCATGGGTGAGGTAACTCCCGACCGAGGAATGGGCCATGGAGTTCAGAGCTCGACACTTTTGGTCCCGACGAGCTGCCCCATAGACCTTACCAGGAGAGGGCCGTAGGTAAATGCACCCACCGTCAGAGGCTCGTACACACGCCGTATGAGGACCATAGGCACCGAGAGCCGTGTGAGGAGGTAACTCGTGTCCAGGACAATCCCGCGAGTCCAGAGCCCGACACTTTAGGCTCTGGTGCCGACAAGGAGCCGGCCTAACAAAGTGTACCATCCCTAGCCCCCACTCATGTGGAGTATGGGAGGGAAATCTGGTGGTGGGGTTTTCGGAGAAATGCTTTTTCAAGGAAGAACCAAATAGCCAAGCGTGCGTGCAGCTCAAGATCCAGGGGAGCGCTGGTAGTACGGCCTTATTACAAACGCCACCATGGCTAGCACGGGGTCGAAGGAAATGCAAAACCACAAATAGTGAGGGTTTTTCGAGGTTCACCTTTAAAAATTTGCGGAGTCAGGTGCACCATTCAGAGAGGTCTGTCCACCTTCCAGCAGCCTGGCCCTCCGGCCATCTGGTCGCTAAAGCGCCTCCACCGGGGTGGCAGGTGGCGTACAGGCGCTAGGTGCAGTTCATGGGGAAGTCCAGAGCCCCCATGCCGTCACCACGAGGATGGGAGGGGGAGCTCCCGATCCCCTCTTGAGGTCACGGGAACCGGCCGCGCCTGGCCCCTTGCGAGGTGGGAATAGCGCGGCCGCTGCCCTCTTTGTCATGGCGTTCTCCTGGGCCATTGTCTGCTTCCTCTTGGTGGAGCCTCCGACGTAGTCCAGGGCATCCACGTCCTCGGGATAGGCGGCAGCAGCGGTATTGTAGGCATGCTCCAGGGAATGTAAGGCCTCCATCTCGTCGCAATGAACCGTGATGACCCTTCCGCTACCGCCAGGCAACTTGAGAATGTTGTAGGCATGGTGAGTGGCAGCCATGAGCTTGGCCAGCACAGGGTAGCCAAAGATGAAGTAGTACGGAAGGTTGATGTGCGCTACATCAAAATCAAAGAGCTCGGTGTGGTAGTTGTCGCGTGTCTTGAACATGACGGAGAGGCACACCTACCCTATGGGTGTGGTGGATCCGCTTGTCACCCCAGAACACAGCATGGTCAGCATAATCCTGTCGTAAGGCACCAGCAGTTGGGTGAAAGTCTCGGTGGAGATCACGTTCATGCCTACGACTCCATCGATGAGGGTCTTTGCGACTGCGATGTTGTTGATGGTGGGGGTGTAGATCAGGGGGACTGTGCCTGAAGGAAATATGCCCTGAGAGTCAATAATGAAATTGTTATTATGTATTCCTTGTATATGATAGATGTTTATTTTGCATGCTATAATTTTATTGATAGGAAACGTCAATACATGTGTGTTTAATAAACAAGAAGGGTTCCTAGTTATGCCTATCTTATAGACTAGCTCGTTGATTAACAAGATGATCAAAGTTTCCTAATCATGGACATTGGATGTTGTTAATAACGAGGTCACAGCATTTGTGAAATGATGTGATGAACATTCATCCGAAGTATAGCATTACGATCAAAATCATTATGTTTATATTGCTATAACATCATACGAAGTAATATTAGTCCTTAGACCATGAGATCATGTTAATTGCTAACAACGGAAGAGTATCTTGATAACATCAAACGTCACACCGTAACAGGGTGACTATAAAGGTGGGTTCAGTGCTACAAAGGTGTTATGTTGAGGCTCATGGATCAAGAGTGGAATTTGTCAATCCTGATGACGGATAGATATACTCTGGGCCCTCTCGGTGATATCACATTAAGGTAGCTTGCAAGCAAGTGATGTGATCACTAGAATGTTATATCACGGGAACGAGAAAAGAGTGCATGTCGGTAACGAGATCAAACTAGGTATTTGGATACCGATGATCGAATCTCGGACATGTATTATATCATGAGACAAAGGGATTAAGTTACTAGCGTTAAAGGTTCTCATGATCACATAAGTCATCGTTGAATGTGTAGGAGTGAGTATGGATCTCTAGGTCCCGCTTCTGATTATTGATCTGAGAGGAGTCTCAATCATGTCTGCATTATTCGCAAACCGTAGGGTGACGCACTTAAGGGTTGCCGGACACCATTTAGGAGCACATATGTTTCAGACAAAAGGTTTGCAAAGCGTTGGAAATGTTTCGATAGAAACCGGAATTGTTTCGGGTGAAATTATAGAAAGTGGTTCTACATGTAATATTGAAATGTTGCAAGGGGTTTTATGTGAATGTTTGTTAATTAAAGTAATTAAAAAAAATTCTGAATAAATTTAATAAAAGAGTTTTATTAAATGAGAGAGCATTAAATTTGGAGAAATTTAATGCATTTAAAGTGGAGACTTTAAAAGAGAATGTGAAGGGGCATTTTAATGTGGAGGAGTTACCACCACATGAATGGGGGAGGTGAGGGGTCACCCCCCATGGGGCACCGGCCATGGGGAGGGGCACCCCCCTCCTCCTATAAAAGGCCCCCCTCTCACTCCTTCTTCCTCACACCTCCTCGTGAAGGATCTCTCTCCCCCTCTAGATATTCCCCCATGGTCTTGGATTAGCGAGATACATGTTCCCGGTGGCCTTGTGTCTGGAAGGAGTTGTTGCTTCCACTGATTCGCTAGAGCGAGGAGGTGGAGGTTGTTTGGTGGCTTGAACGTGTGTGCGAGGACGAATGCGCTGCTGATTTGCAGCGCTCGGACTTCCACACGATCTTGAGATCGACAAGCGTACGACTACATCAACCACGAGTTCCTACTCGTTAAGAAAACTCGTTGTCTTCGAGGGTAAGTTCTCCATGGATGTATATCCACCCGTTTCTCTGTATCTAGTAGATAGATCTTGGCGTATAGTTCTCATCGTAGAATTTTTTTGTTTTCTATGCTGGGGACCCAACAGTGGTATCAGAGCCTGATCTATGCGTAGGTGCTTTGCATGAGTAGTACACATATGTTTATATGTGGGCGATGATGATCATGTTATTGCATCTTCTATGTATTTTGGATATTGGTGGCATAGTGGGATGAAGCAGCCCGGACCAACCTTACATGTCATCGTACGTGAGACCGGTTCCACGACTAGCATGCAACTAGTTTTGCATAAGTAGCTAGCGGGTGTTTGTCTCTCCTACTATAGTCAATATATGATTTACAACGAGTTGCTAATAACTTGGTTATCCTCGTTGTGGTTCATGTTCGTAGGTAAGATCGGTTCAATCTCAGAAAGCCCTAAGCCACATAAAACTTGCAATTGATAAATTAGAGGCGTCTAGTTTAGATCGTTGCTGGGGTAGTGTCTTGATATGGTATTGTTGTAAGTAGATGTATGATAGATACTAATACGTCCAAAACGTATCTCCTCTAAACTTGTGTGATTTGGATACAACTAACGCGGACTGATGCTGTTTTCAGTAGAATTACCTTTGTGTCTACTTTTTGTGCAGAAAATCAACTATCAAGAAAAATCCCGCAAAATATGCCGAAAATCCTATTTCACCCGAAGACTCCAGGAGCCAGAATACGAGACAGAGAAGAGCCAGGGGGTGGCCACACCACCTGGTGGCGCGGGCCAAGCCAAGCCGCGCCAGGGGTGATGTGGGCCCCCAGGCACCCCCTCGGCCACTCTCTTCGCCTATAAGGAGCCTTCTGACCTAAAAACTTGAGGGGGTTTGCCGTTTTTCCAGAAGGAGTTCCGCTTCGCCGGCACCACCAGATTCCACGAAACAGCACCAGAAACTCCGTTCTGGCACCCTGCCGGGACGAGGAATTGGAAGAGATCATCGCCATCATCATCACCATCGCTTCTCCATCGACAATCCATGTTTCCCCCATCTATGAGTGAGTAATCCCCCGCTGTAGGCCATGGGGATGGTAGGGATTGGATGAGATTGTACATGTAATGGCATCAGATTGTTAGGGCATGGTGCCTAGTATCTTAGATTAGTGCTTTATGACTTTGTTGCGACTTGTTGTGCTTAATGCTTGTCACTAGGGCCCGAGTGCCATGATTTCAGATCTGAACATCTTATTGATTCATTATGATAGTATTGTTCTTGGTCTTATCTGCAAGTTGTATACACACATTGTTGTCCGGAACCAATGGCCCCGAAGTGACAAAAATCGGGATAACCGGAGGGAATGGCTTTGATGTGAGGAACTCACGTGTTCACGGAGTGTTAATGCTTTGCTCCGGTGCTCTATTAAAAGGAACACCTTAATTGCCAGTAGTTTCCTTGAAACCTCGCCGCAACCGGGCTGGCAGGACAAAAGATGTTGTGCAAGTTCTCATTGCGAGCACGTATGACTATATATGGAACACATGCCTAGGATTATCTAGTACTTGGATGCTTTATCTTATTTATCTGCAATTGCCCTATGTTCTGATTGCTATGTGAATTGTCTTGTCCATGCAACGCCCGCCCATCCATCCTTATGCCTACTGCACTCGAGTACCACTGTTTACTGCTATTTTTACTGTCGTCTTTACTTTACTACTGCTGTTACTTTGCTATTCCTACTACAAAATTGTTGCTACTGATAAACTACTGTGAGCAAGATTGTTTCCAAGTGTAGCTGAATTGACAACTCAGTTGTTAAGGATTATAAATATTCTTTGGTCCCCTTGTGTCGAATCAATAAATTGGGTTTCACTTCCCTCGTAAATATTGCGATACATCCCCTATACTTGTGGGTCATCAAGACTATTTTCTGGTGCCGTTGCCGGGGAGCATAGCTTTATTTATTAAGTTCACTTGGATTCTCTATTGTTCACTGCTATCCATCCATCATGGGTAAGTCTCGTGATGGAAAGTTTCCTATTTTACCATGCACTACAAGAAGAGGTACGATTCTGAACACCTCTGCTGCTCTTGATTCACCGTCTGTTATAAGTAAGCTCGTTACACCACCACATACACATTCTACACACACTGCTACTACTACTGAATCTGAAACCTTTGATGCTTATGGTGCTGCTTCTACTGTGCTTGATAAGAGTGGTTCATTAGGTCCTTTCCTAGATGCTACGATTATTAGAACTATAGGTGGAAATACCGAAACTCCTAATGAAGACACTACCACACCTGTTAGTTCACCTGAGTCTAGTGAGAGTTATGATATTGAAGATGGTTATGTTGAGATGACCGATGAATTTATTAAAGAATGTAAGAACACCCATGATAGGAGCGCTGCTAAGAGTCTCCTTGAGAGGCGTACTATTAGACCCAAATTATCTCCTGTTGCTAAGTTTGCTACTTCTCCCATAAACATTATAGATGAAGATTATGATTTCTCTCTCGATCTATCTTACATAGCTATTGTCGAGAAAGAACCTTTTTGTGGGACTAAGAATGAAAGTGTGGTAGCACATATGAATGAACTTTCTACCATGAGTGGCTTGTTTTCTGATGATATTAAGATGCGTACTTACTTTGTTGCTAATATTTTCCCTTTTTCACTAAAAGGAGAAGCTAAAACTTGGTTTAGTAATTTACCTTCGGGATCTATTGATAGCCCTAAGTGCTTGATTAGTACTTTCCTGCAGAAATATTTTCCTCCTAGTGCTAGACATGCTATTTTGCAGGAACTTTTTGATTTTAAACAGGGAGAAAAAGAGGTATTGCTCGAATCTTGGGCAAGGTTTTGTGCTTTGATTCATGCACAGGCTGGAAGTCCATTACCTAAGAATGAGCTTCTTGATATATTTTATAATGGACTAACTGAAGAATCTAGGACATACCTAGATAGTTGTGCTGATTGTGTTTTCAGGAATAGGACTCCTAAGGAAGCTGAGGAATTAATGGCTAAAATAAGCAAGAATTATGAAGGTTGGACTCCTCCTAAACAAGCTATACCTGAAGTAATTGTACCTGAACCATCTATTCCGGTGCCTATTCCAACATCAAAGAAGAGGGGAGTTATTGAATTAAATGATGAAGTGATGAAGAAAGCTAAGAAATGTCTTAAGGAGAAGGGAATTAAAGCTGCAGATGTCACGAATTTACCTCCTATAGAAGAATTATGTAAGCCTATTCCCTACTCATCCACTATTGAGATACACTCTCTCGAACACTTTGATGAAGGTGATATCCCTTACTCTAAACCTCCTGATCAATGCTTAGAAGAATTCGATATGTTTATTGTTAAGCAAGATAACTTTAATAAAAGGGTGCAAAATCATCTAATGGAGAACACTAGAGGTATTGTTGAGTTGAAAGATATTGTGGAAAGAACCTCTAATGATGTTAAAATGATTGTTAAACACTTTCAAATGGTTCAAACTCAAATAGATCAACTCGTTAAAGTGCAAAACGACTTGCTAGTTAATGCTGCCAAAGAAAACATGCTTATGAAGTTAGAACTAGAAGTGGAGCTACTACCTAGGATCCTCTATATCCTGAGGGGCATCCCAAAAGAACGGAGCAGGATTCTCAACAAGCTAAAATAGTGGCTCTACTCGTAAGAAAAGGAAAAAGAAACATAAAACTGTTGTAGAACCCTCTATACCTGCTATAGATTCTAATAGTATATCTATCTCTGATGCTGAAACTAGAAGTGGTAATGAAAAAATGAAGTTTCCTAATGAAGAGAAAGTTGAGGAAGAACCTGAAAACCACACTAAGAATACTAAATACACCAAAGAAGATTTTATTGCTAAGAAACATGGTAGTGAAAGAGAACCTTGGGTCCAAAAACCTATGCCTTTCCCTGATAAGAAACACAAGTCAAAGGAAGATGAACACTATAATAAGTTTTGTGAGTGGATGAAGCCTTTATTCTTGCAAATTCCTTTGACTGATGCTATTAAATTGCCTCCTTACTCAAAGTATATGAAGGATATTGTCTCGAATAAAAGGAAGATCCCTAATGAAGAAATTTTGACTTTGCTTGCTAATTATTCTTTTAATGGTAAGGTTCCTAAGAAACTTGGAGACCTAGGGATTCCAACTATCCCTTGCTCTATTAAGAACAGTTATGTTAGAACTGCTTTGTGTGATTTGGGAGCTGGAGTTAGTGTTATGCCTTTCTCTCTCTATAAGAGGCTTCAACATGAAAAAATAATACCAACTGATATATCTTTGCAAATGGCTGATAAATCTACCACTATTCATGTGAGTATATTTGAGGATGTACCTGTTCAGGTGGCCCACAATTGCTTGATATTAACTGATTTTGTTGTGCTTGAAATGCCTAAAGATGATAATATGTCTATTATTCTTGGGAGACCTTTTCTTAATACTATAGGAGTTGTTATTAATTGTAATCAAGGAGAGGTGACTTTCAATGTTAATGACAAGGAACATACTGTCTATTTCCCCAAGAAGATTGAAAGGACTTATGTTTTGAATTCAATTGAACATGTTAACGGCGTTCCAGTTGGAGAAATATATTGTCCCATACAAAAGAAAAATTTGAAACTATTATGATTGGGACCATTGCTATCAAGGTTGAGGTAACATAATCATTAGTGGAATACAAAGTTTTGTCTCATATGGAATTGTTTTGGTAGCAAGACTTGATCAACCTTGTTAACAAAAGGATTTCATTGAACAAAACAATGTTTTCATTATGATTATCTCCGTTTATTTCTATCCTTTGCATTTTAGTTTTGCTTTCGTTTAGTTTTCTTTTTATTGTTAGTTGCTTGCATGTTAGAGTGTCTTAGAACTTCTGTAGTTCTAGCCTTGTTTTGTCCTTGCATCATTTCCAAAAAAAATCTGTTTGTCAGAAAATCATTCTTCTATTTCTGAAAATTGCCCAAAAATAAAGTGTCTCAAAAAATTCCAGAAAATTCATATTAAATTTTTACGTGAAAAGGGGCAGAGGAGTACCTGGGAGGTACCAGGGAGGCCCACCAGGCAGGCACACCACATGGTGGTGTGGCCAGCCTTGGGTGGCGCCATGCCCTGGTGTGGGCCACCCCTGGCCCCCCACTAACTCTCTCACCTGCCACTTTCTTCTCTCTCCCGAGTAAGCTCCAGTTCATTGCTCAAAATCGCGTTCTTGCTGTGCTTTCTCTCGATTTTTTCGATCTCCTTGCCCGGCCCATCTTTCTTTCTAAAATTTGGAGCATTTGTTCCCTAGTATGTGACTCCTCCCATTGTCCAAGTAGATTTGTGTTTAGTGGATTATATCTTGAGTATTTTGCTGCTGTAGGTGACTGGTTATGAGAGCTTGTAAGCTTGTTTAATGCTTAGAGATATAGTTTTGATGCATGTTTAGGCCTCTTGCAAGTCCCTATGAGTAGAATCCTTCATTATATTTACTTTGCAATCACTTGTTTAATAGGTGTTTAAATTTCAGAATAGAAGATGAGTGACCACCACCTAAACCAACATGAGCTTTGGGTGCCTGAGGTCATGAAGGTCCACCGGGAGGAGGAAGTTTTTACCTCCATTTATCCATGCTCTGAGTTCATGAGAGCTGCAGGAATTCTACAAGATTTCCACACTTTGGTTTCTAATGCAGGGTTAGAGCACTTTTTGGAAGATGAACCTTGTCAATTTGTGAAGCTAACAATGTCTGTGGTGCAGGATTTCCAATTTAGTCACTCTTTGCCTAATACCATGGTCCATTAAAAAATTTACAATATTGCTGTCAACCTTTCTCTTGATGATTTTTGTGCAGCTATTAAGGTACCTCAATGGGGATCATGTAGGAAGATTAAGGAGAGACCTGAACCACTCATGGATTTATATGCAGAAATTTGCCAAGGGAGTAGCTTCTCGAAGGAGAGTGGAAAAATACGTAACATTCATCTTCCCTCCATTCTCGACTTTGCCTACTTTATTGCCAAGTGTGTTCTTTCTAGGAAAAAACTGCCAATAAGTTATCTTCGTTTGATCTAGCATTTATCTCTACTGCTCTTAGACGAGATAGGTCTTACAACTTGGGTGCTTTGATAGCTTTCCGTCTTGCTGCTAACCGTGAGAAAGGTGGAATTTGTGGAGGCCTCATTGCTTCTCGTTTACTAGCATTACATGGTTTAGTGCCTCATCATCTAGACCTACAGTTTCCCATAGAGAGGCTTGATCTTAATTCCATGATACATCATAATTTGTTTCCTCGTGGGCTAGTATGAGTGAGTTATCTTATGAAATAACCTTTCTCAAAGCTGGTTGGAGAAAGAGCAAGTCCGAGCGTGTTGTTCTTTTGCCTGCACCTGTTTTGTTTAACCTTGATAACAGGGAAGGATGGTCCCTCACTGAGGAGGAGCTTGACACGTACTTGGGAGAGCTCTCCCAACAGGAGCAGGACACTAGAAGGGAGGTCATGGATGATTCGGTCCAGCCCTCGAATGAGGGAGAATCTTCATATCCGCAGCCCGCTTATGATTAGGGAGCTTCTTCTTCTTCTCATGGGCCCATCTACGACCATTCTTACCAAGATCTGCCCGCTTGGAACCCCTATTCGTACATGGATTGATACCCACTTAGGCCAAAAGCCTAAGCTTGGGGGGAGGTACGCCGACACTGCACTCATCTCCATATCATGTTGCGTCGGTACTTTGTATATTCATGTTTTTGTTCTCTTTTTAGTTTTCGTTCTTCTCTTGCTTTTTCTTTCTAAAACACAAAAAACCAAAAATATTTCTGTTGTTTCTCTTTGGTTTGCTTTTTCTTTTTGCCTTGGTTTGCTTTTCCCTTTTTGCTTTGTTTGAACTATTTGAAAAACCCAAAAAGATTTTGCTTTGCTTGTTGTTCCTCTTTTGGTTCTTCTTTGGTTTTTGTGAGTTTGCTACAGGGTTCGGCAGTCCTTAGTGGATTATTGGTCTCATATTATTATTCAAGCCACACAAGTGAAGAGCAATAATAAGGATTAATGACAACTTGAGGCGTGGTAAGAGGATGGTAATGAACTCTATTTGTTTTCATTTTTTGTACATATACTCATCACTGTGGGCATCCTTAGTCCGTTCATGTAGAGTGTATGTTTTCTTTGGATGCTTAGTCGTTCTTGCTTTCTTATGATTAGCTCCAGCTCGCTAATAGTTTGTACCATGTCTTATGAATGTTTGCTTGCATTGCTCTATTCATAAATTGGTATGACACCGTGGTATCCTCCTCTGAGTGTTTCATTTGATTGACTTGGCACATGCTCACACATTCTCATGACTGTAATAATCAGTTAAGCCTCGATGAATTATTTTTCCTTGAGGATCTTGAATCACTTTCATGCCATGAGTAGTCCTGTTTTGTTGCAAGCATGATAATGACAGCTATTGCTCTCTCGTTTGTCCCTCCCTTACTATTGCTAGCCTTCACTTCCACTGAGTGTTTTACTCATGTTTCCAACTCCCTTAAACCAAATATTGCCAAAGTGTCCACCATACCTACCTATTAGCATCATTCGGTACTTCCGTGCATATTCAGTATGCCTTGTTTTATTCCGAATAATATGTTTGCTTGTTATGAGAAAGTTAGTTAGTAAAGCTCTCACGAACTTGATGGCACACTTTATTTCCTGCACTTAATAAACCTGAACCATTGTGAACTCTCCATGAAAAGTTATATGCTTGCAAATTATAGGCTAGGGATTAGCAGAACCGTGCTGTCACGGGGAACGCTTTCAACACTTGTAAATATTTACCCAGTTGATACCTTGCTCTTTTGTTTGCGGATGTCATCGGTCTGAAATAAAAGGGGAGCTTGTAAGTCCATGGAGTTATGTATGTGTGTTAGAGAAACGCCTGGGCCGCTGGTCTAATCCATGCAGACATGGTGGAAACCTGCAGCATAACCATAATGATATCTATGAAGCATTCTTTTATAAAAAAAGAGAGATAGATATTGAGAAAAAGAAAAAAAATAGATTTATGAAAAGAGGAAAGAGAGAAAAAAGCACCATTTTCCCATGGTAAATAAGAAGATTGCTGAGATACTCATTGTCTGCTTGCCTTGTCATTTTGATATGGGGATTCTTCCATATCATCGGGCAAGGGGTACCCCGTTGGCGGTCCTCTATGATACGCACATACTTACGATGACAAGAACTTATAGGTAACTAAATTTGAGTAGCATGAGGAGAGGCCCTCGTACTCAAGGGACTTGGGATTTTCAGTTTATAGTCTGTCAAGCATATAACTCAGATTGGACCTCACTTTCACCTTAACCACATTAAAGATGCTTATGATAGGGGCAATGAGAGCTCAAAGCTAATGAGTACCATACTTTCAGCATTTGGAAGCCTTTCAAATTATTCAAGACCTTTTCCTTTACTTGTCGAGTCTCCATTTATTCTTTGAGCACCTTCTTGAGAGCATAGTTGTCATTCTTTGTGTTTGCCTCACTACTTGATTATTTGTATTATGACTTTGATGCTTGTATCCTTGATATCTTTACTTCTAGTCATCACTTGAACTTCAGAGGTGCCTTGATATTCATAATCAAAGGCAAGCGAGATACCACTCTATCATACATTTTTATGAGCATTGTAATGTTGCTTACGTTTATACTTCATGCTACTTATTATTTTTGAGTTGGAATCTCTTCATAGCTTGCAATGACTATTAAGTAGACTTAGTTGCATACTCTTTATTATGAATTGTCTAAGTAGTTGATCACATTGCTGAGAATATTTACATCATATGAAGGAAATGTGTTCGTGAAAGTTCTTTTATCGCACTTAGTTTTCAACTGAATTGCTTGAGGACAAGCAATAAGCTAAGCTTGGGGGGGGAGTTGATACGTCCAAAACGTATCTACTTTCCCGAACACTTTTGCTATTGTTTCTCCTCTAAACTTGTGTGATTTGGATACAACTAACGCGGACTGACGCTGTTTTCAACAAAATTGCCTTTGTGTCTACTTTTTGTGCAGAAAATCAACTATCAGGAAAAATCCTGGAAAATATGCCAAAAATCCTATTTCACCCGAAGACTCCAGGAGCCAGAATACGAGACGGAGAAGAGCCAGGGGGTGGCCACACCACCTGGTGGCACGGGCCAAGCCAAGCCACGCCAGGGGGTGGTGTGGGCCCCCCAGGTACCCCCTCGGCCTCTCTCTTCGCCTATAAGGAGCCTTCTGACCTAAAAACTTGAGGGGGTTCGATGTTTTTCCAGAAGGAGTTCCGCTCCGCCGCCACCACCAGATTCCACGAAACAGCACCAGAAACTCTGTTTTGGGACCCTGCCGGGACGGGGAATTGGAGGAGATCATCGCCATCATCATCACCATCGCGTCTCCATCGACCATCCATGTTTCCCATATCTATGAGTGAGTAATCCCCCTCTATAGGCCATGGGGATGGTAGGGATTGGATGAGATTGTTCATGTAATGGCATCAGATTGTTAGGGCATGGTGCCTAGTATCTTTTATTAGTGCTTTATGACTTTGTTGCGACTTGTGGTGCTTAATGCTTGTCACTAGGGCCCGAGTGTTATGATTTCAGATCTGAACATGTTATTGATTCATTATGATAGTGTTGTTCTTGGTCTTATCTGCAAGTTGTATACACACGTTGTTATCTGGAACCAATGGCCCCGAAGTGACAGAAATCGGGATAACCGGAGGGAATGGCTTTGATGTGAGAATCTCATGTGTTCATGGAGTGTTAATGCTTTGCTCTAGTGCACTATTAAAAGGAGCACCTTAATTGCCAGTAGTTCCCTTGAGGCCCCGCTGCCAACGGGCTGGCAGGACAAAAGATGTTGTGCAAGTTCCCATTGCGAGCACGTATGACTATATATGGAACACATGCCTAGGATTATCTAGTACATGGATGCTTTATCTTATTTTTCTGCAATTTTCCTATGTTCTGATTGCTATGTGAATTGTCTTGTCCATGCAACGCCCGTCCATCCATCCCTATGCCTACCGCACTCGAGTCCCACTGTTTACTGCTATTGTGACTGCTGTCTTTACTTTACTACTACTGTTACTTTGCTATTCCAACTACAAAACTGTTGCTACTGATAAACTGCTGTGAGCAAGATTGTTTCCAGGTGCAGCTGAATTGACAACTCAGTTTTTAAGGCTTATATCGTGTTCATACAACGGGTGTAAGACAGTTTTACACACGCGAATACTAAGGTTCTTACTTGGCGAGCCTAGCATGTACATACATATCCTCGGAACACGGACCGAAAGGTTAAGCATGAGTCATATAGTTGATATGATGCCCATATAGATGCTCACCTTTGAAGCTACACCGCCTCACGTGATGATCGTACTTGGTGTAGTGGATTTGGTTCATGTAATCACGAAAAGGACACGAGGGATGTCGTTTTTGAGTGGGAGGTCATTAGTAATTTGGATTAGTTGAACTCAATCTATCATAAACTTAGTCTAAATAAACTTTACAAATTCTGTTGTAGATGGCACCACCTGCTTTTAATTTCAATGTGTTCATGGAGAAAGGGAAGCTTGCTGCAAATGGTAGCAACTTCACCAACTGGGCTATGAATTTGAGGATTCTCCTCATTGTTGCACAAAAGAAATATGTGCTAGAGGCGCCGCTAGGCCCCCCACCATCTCGTGATCCCCCTAACGAGGAAAAGAACGTCTATATAACTCGTCAGGAGGACCACAACTTAGTTCATTGCGGCATACTGTATGGGCTAGAGCCAGAACTTCGAAAGCGTTTCAAAAATGGCAATGCCTTTGATACCATGGGAAAATTGAAAATGATTTTCAATACCCATGATGTCGTAGAGAGTTATAATGCTTCTGAAAAGTTCTTTAGCTGCATGATGGAGGAAAACAGCTCTGTTAGTGAGCACATACTCAAAATGTCTAGGTACGACGACAAGCTTGTGTCCTTGGGAATAACGATTCCCATTGACTTAGGCATACATCGTGTTCTCCAATCTCTGCCACCTAGCTACAAGAGCTTCGTGATGAACTATAATATGCAGGGCATGAAGAAGTCTCTTCCTGAGCTTCTATTAATGCTTAAGACTGCAGAAGTGGATATTAGGAAAGAACATCAAGTGTTGATGATCAATAAGACCACCGGTTTCAAGAAGAACAAGAAAGGCAAGCATAAGGGAAAGAAGGGCGGCAAATCTGTTGCCGCACCTAAAAAGAAACCTCGAGCTAGCCCTAAGTCTGATACTGAGTGCTACTATTGCAAGGGGACTGTCCATTGGAAGCGCAACTGCCCCATGTATTTGGCAGACAAGAAGGCCGGAAAGGCAAACAAAGGTATATGTGATATACATGTTATTGATGTGTACTTGACTAGTACTCGCAGTAGCACCTGGGTATTTGATACGGGATCGGTTGCTAATATATGTAACTCGATTCAGGGGATGCGGAACAAGCGACAGCTAGCAATGGATGAGGTCACGATGCGAGTCGGCAATGGATCAAGAGTTGATGTGTTCGATTTATATGAATGATATCTTTTATGGCCATGCACCTGTGATGAAGGGTTTGTTTATGTTGGATCTCGATAGTAGTATTACGCATATTCATAATGTTGATGCTAAAAGGATTAAACTTGATAATGATATATCTGCATATATGTGGCACTGCCGTCTAGGTCATATTGGCGTTAAACACATGAAGAAACTCCATTCTGATGGACTTTTGGAATCACTTGATTTTGAATCATTTGATACACGTGAGCCATGCCTTATGGGCAAGATGACTAGAATGTCGTTTTCCGGTTCAATGGAACGGGCGACAGACTTATTGGAAATCATACATACTGATGTGTGTGGACCAATGAGTGTGTCAGCACGAGGTGGATATCATTATTTTGTTACTTTCACAGATGATTTGAGTAGATACGGGTATATCTATTTGATGAAACATAAGTTTGAAACCTTTGAAAAGTTCAAGGAATTTCAAAATGAAGTGGAAAATCATCGTAATAGAAAGATGAAATTTTCGCGGTCCGACCATGGAGGAGAGTATCTTAGTTACGAGTTTAGCACACATATGAAAGACTGTGAAATAGTTTCACAACTCACGCCCGCCGGAACACCACAACGTAATGGTGTGTCGGAACATCGTAATCGTACTTTATTGGATATGGTTCGATCTATGATGTCTCTGACTGACTTACCACTGTCATTTTGGGGTTATGCACTGGAAACCGCTGCACTCACTTTAAATAGGGCACCATCTAAATCTGTTGAAACGACACCATATGAATTATGGTTTGGAAACAAACCTAAGCTGTCATTTCTTAAAGTTTGGGGATGCGCTGTTTATGTGAAGAAACTTCAACCGGATAAACTCGAACCTAAAGCAGAAAAATGCGTCTTCATAGGATACCCTAAGGAAACGATTGGGTATACCTTCTATCACAGATCTGAGGGCAAGGTTTTTGTTGCCAAGAATGGATCCTTCCTTGAGAAGGAGTTTCTCGCAAAAGGTGTGAGTAGTCGGAAGGTAGAACTCGAAGAGGTTATTGAACCTTCTCTTCATGAATTGGCGAGTGGCGCAGCACCGGAAATTGTTTCGGAGTTGACTTCACTTGATGAAGAGAGAGCTAATGATAATTATCATGAAACTCCTAAAGAGGATACTACCAAACCTCGTAGGTCAAGCATGACACGTGCAGCTCTTGAACTGTACGTCAATCCTGTTATGAATTTCATGATTGATGAAATAGATGACCCTGCAACGTATGAAGAAGCGATGATGAGCCCTGATTCCAACAAATGGCTAGAAGCCATGAAATCCGAGATGGAATCCATGTACGAAAACCAGGTTTGGACCTTGGTGGACTTACCTCACGATCGAAAGGCCGTTGAGAATAAATGGATTTTCAAACGAAAAACTGATGCTAATGGTAATGTAACCATCTATAAAGCTCGACTTGTCTCAAAGGGGTTTCGAAAAATTCAAGGAGTTGACTACGATGAGACATTCACTCTCGTAGCGATGCTAAAGTCGGTTAGGATTATGTTAGCAATTGCTACATATTTCGATTATGAAATATGGCAGATGGATGTCAAAACTACGTTCCTCAATGGTAATATTGAAGAAGAGTTGTATATGATACAACCTAAGGGTAGTCGATCCTAAGGACGCTGATAAGGTATGCAAGCTTCAGCGATCCATGTATGGACTGAAGCAAGCATCCCGGAGTTGGAATCTCCGCTTTGATCAGGTGATCAAAGAGTTTGGATTTGTCCAAACTTATGGAGAGGCTTGTATTTACAAGAAAGTTAGTGGGAGCAATGTGGCATTTCTGATATTATATGTGGATGACATATTATTAATTGGAAATGATATAGATCTTTTAAAAAGTGTTAAAATTTATCTAAATAGCAAATTTTCGATGAAGGACCTTGGTGAAGCTTCATATATATTAGGCACTAAAATCTATAGAGATAGATCAAGACACCTAATTGGGATGTCGTAGAGTACATACCTTGATAAGATATTAAAGAAGTTTAATATGGACGGAAGTAAGAAGGGGTTCTTACCTATGTTGCAAGGCAAGGCATTGAGTAAGACTCAAAGTCCGGCTACGGCGGAAGAAAGAGAGATAATGGATAAGATCCCCTATTCCTCAGCCATAGGCTCTATAATGTACGCCATGCTATGTACAAGACCGGATGTGGCACATGCTATTAGTTTGACTAGTAGGTACCAAGCTAATCTAGGTTCGGAACACTGGATAGCGGTCAAGAATATCCTTAAGTACATAAGAAGAACTACGGATATGTTTCTTGTATACGGAGGTGAAGAAGAGCTAGTCGCTAAGTGTTATGTCGATGCTAGCTTTGACACCGATCCAGATAACTCTAAGTCTCAATCCGGATACATATTTCTCTTGAACGGAGCAGCAGTTAGTTGGAGGAGTTCCAAACAACCTGTGGTGGCTGGATCAACGACGGAGGCGGAATATGTTGCTGCTTTAGAAGCGGCACAAAAAGCGGTTTGGATGAAGGAGTTCATAACGGAACTGGGTGTGGTTCCTAGTGCATTGGACCCAATGGTGATCTATTGTGACAACGATGGAGCCATAGCCAACGCAAAGGAACCAAGGTCTCACAAGAATTCCAAGCATATTAAGCGCCGGTTTCACTCCATCCGCGAGCATGTCAAGGATGGAGATATAAAGATTTGTAAAGTACACACGGACCTAAATGTAGCAGATCTATTGACTAAAGTTCTCCCTAGGGCAAAACATGATCAACACCAGAACTCCATGGGTGTTAGATTTATCACTATGTAAACTAGATCATTGTCTCTAGTTCAAGTGGGAGACTGAAGGAAATATGCCCTGAGAGGCAATAATAAAGTTGTTATTATGTATTCCTTGTATATGATAGATGTTATTTTGCATGCTATAATTGTATTGATAGGAAACGTCAATACATGTCTGTTTAATAAACAAGAAGGGTTCCTAGTTATGCCTCTCTTATAGACTAGCTCGTTGATTAACAAGATGATCAAAGTTTCCTGATCATGGACATTGGATGTTGTTAATAACAAGGTCACAACATTTGTGAAATGATGTGATGAACATTCATCCGAAGTATAGCATTACGATCAAAGTCATTATGTTTATATTGCTATAACATCATACGAAGTAATCTTAGTCCTTAGACCATGAGATCATGTTAATAGCTAACAACGGAAGAGTATCTTGATAACATCAAACGTCACATCATAACAGGGTGACTATAAAGGTGGGTTTAGTGCTACGAAGGTGTTATGTTGAGGCTCATGGAACAAGAGTGGAATTTGTCAATCTCGATGACGGATAGATATACTCTGGGCCCTCTCGGTGATATCACATTAAGGTAGCTTGCAAGCAAGTGATGTGATCACTAGAATGTTATATCACGGGAACAAGAAAAGAGTGCATGTCGGTAACGAGATCAAACTAGGTATTTAGATACCGATGATCGAATCTCAGACATGTATTATATCATGGGACAAAGGGATTAAGTTACTAGCGTTAAAGGTTCTCACGATCACATAAGTCATCGTTGAATGTGTAGGAGTCAGTATGGATCTCCAGGTCCCGCTTCTGATTATTGATCTGAGAGGAGTCTCAATCAT
Source organism: Avena eriantha (assembly GCA_910589775.1). Taxonomy (NCBI): domain Eukaryota; kingdom Viridiplantae; phylum Streptophyta; class Magnoliopsida; order Poales; family Poaceae; genus Avena; species Avena eriantha. Next base: position 436,486,767 of record OU342740.1, on the reverse strand, counting down.
GTCTGCATTATTCGCGAACCGTAGGGTGACACACTTAAGGGTTGCCGGATACCATTTAGGAGCACATATGTTTCAGACAAAAGGTTTGCAAAGCGCAGGAAATGTTTCGATAGAAACCGGAATTGTTTCGGGTGAAATTACAGAAAGTGGTTCTGCATGTAATATTGAAATGTTGCAAGGGGTTTTATGTGAATGTTTTTTAATTAAAGTAATTAAGAAAATTCTTAATAAATTTAATAAAAGAGTTTTATTAAATGAGAGAGCATTAAATTTGGAGAAATTTAATGCATTTAAAGTGGAGACTTTAAAAGAGAATGTGAAGGGGCATTTTAATGTGGAGGAGTTACCACCACATGAATGGTGGAGGTGAGGGTTCACCCCCCATGGGGCGCCGGCCATGGGGAGGGGCACCCCCCTCCTCCTATAAAAGGCCCCCTCTCACTCCTTCTTCCTCACACCTCCTCGTGAAGGATCTCTCTCCCCCTCTAGATATTCCCCCATGGTCTCGGATTAGCGAGATACATGTTCCCGGTGGCCTTGCGTCTGGAAGGAGTTGCTGCTTCTGCTGATTTGCTAGAGCGAGGAGGTGGAGGTTGTCCAATGGCTTGAACGTGTGTGCGAGGACGGATGCGCTGCTGATTTGAGGCGCTCGGACTTCCACACGATCTTGAGATCGGTAAGCATACGACTACATCAACCATGAGTTGCTACTCGTTAAGAAAACTCGTTGTCTTCAAGGGTAAGTTCTCCATGGATGTATATCCACCCGTTGCTCTGTATCTAGTAGATAGATCTTGGCGTATAGTTCTCATCGTAGGAATTTTTTTGTTTTCTATGCTGTGGACCCAACAGTGCCCACATGCCTAGGGGAGATGGGCTGATCGCTTGTGTGGAAGGTGATGGCGCACTGGGACTAATTGATCTTTGGCGAGGGGATTCCTGGTCTAGCGGCTATGACCTCGCGACTGAGTAGCTTGAAGTGTCGGTTGGACATTGGCGCCTAGGAGCCACCAAGGATGCAGGCTATGGCTCACTGTGGCACTTGGTAGCTCCCGGGATCCTCAGTGCATACTTTCTCCTGTGGGTGCAGGTGCTGCTGCGCGGTGTTGGCTTGGTGACCCGCTAGGGGCATCACGCCGGCCGGAGTTGTTGTTCCACCGGTTTCCGCCTTGGTTGCCGTGCCTTGGTCACCTCGCTCGCCTCCTGGTCTTCCCTTCCTCTGGCTGTTGCGTAGGTCAAAGAGCTTTGGAGATCGTAGTAGTCATCAGTGGGGTGGCCTGGCTTCTTGTGGAAGTGGTTGTACGAGCTGTTGTCCCACTCCCGCTTCCTAGCCCCCTCGCGAGGGCTCTTGCGATCTGGCTCTACAGCCAGGACCATGGCGGTCTTGCGCTTGGGCTCCTTGTCCTTGCCCTTGGTCATGCCTGAAGCCTTATGGGTGGTTTCTGTCTCCGCAAGGCCAAACATCTGCCCTGCCTTGGCCTTGGTGCACTTATCAGCCATGACGAAGAGCTCGGTGGCGGTAGTGAGGCTCTTGCCTTGGATCCCGATCTTTTCCCGCATCTTGACGTCCTTCACGCCCTCGGAGAAGGCCGTGATGACGTTGGAGTCTGAAAACTTGGGGATTTTTTTGCAGACTTGACTAAACCACTAAAGGAACTTGAAGAGGGTCTCTCCAGGCAGTTGGCATATCTAGAAGAGGTCGTAGTAGGTGAGCGGGTGCTCATAGGTCCCCTTGAAGTTGGAGATTAAGAGGGACATGACCTCCACCCATGAGGTGATTGACTCCTCAGGGAGGTTCATCAGCCAGGTGCTAGCGGCCTCCTTCAGGCATAGGGAACCAGTTCACCACGACACGGTTGTATCCTCCCGTTGATTCGACACCTATGGTGTAGAGATGGAGGAACTAACACGGGTCCGTGGTGCCGTCGTAGCGCGCCAGCGTCTCCGAGCGGAATTTGTGAGGCCAGACCACGTGGCGGAGGTTCTTGGTGAAGGCGAGGCAGCCGTTGGCCTGGACCGCCCTGCCGTCGTTGAGAGCCATGTGGTTCTTCTTCCCCGCAGAGGTGATTTCCTCAGCGAGACGGTCCTCGCGCTCATGCGGTAACACCGAGGCAACCGGGGGTGAGATGATTTGACAGCTGTTTTGTTGGGTTCGCAACATAGAAAACAAAATATTTCCTATGATGGGAACTATCGCCAAGATCTATCTATTAGATACAAGCAACGGGTGGATATACATCCATAGAGAACTTACCCTCAAAGACAACAAAGCTTTGTTAATGAGATGGAACACGTGGATGATGTAGTCGTACACTTGACGATCTCAAGATCGTGATGAAGTCCAGCAGGTCCAGCTCCAGCACGTCCATCAGATCGAGCTCCAGCAAGTCCAGAACCACCAAGTCAAGCACCACAAAGCAGCGGTGCATCTGTGATCGCACACATGTCCGGTACCCCGACAACCTCCATCCCTCGCTCTAGCAAAGCAGCGGAAGCAGCAACTCCTTTCCAGATAAAACCACCGGGAACATGTATCTCGCAAATCCGAGACCATGGGGAATAACTAGAGCGGGAGAGAGATCCTTCACGAGGAGGTGTGTGTTGTGAGGAGGAGAGGGGGCCATTTATAGGGAAGAGGGGGGAAACCAAGGTCCATGGCATGGCAGCCATGGTGGTGCCCCCACCTCTTCCATCATTCATGTGGTGGATGCTCCACTCACATAAATATGCCTCCACTCACACTTCCACTCACATGCATTAAATTTCCACCGAATTTAATGCAATCTCTCATTAAATAAAACTATTTTATTTATTTTATTCAGAATTTTGACAATTACATTAAGTAACAAACATTCACATAAAACCACCTGCAACATTTCAATATCACATGCAGAACCAGTTTCTGCAATTTCACCTGAAACAAAATCGGTTTGCATCGAAATGATTCCAGCGCTTTCTTAATCTTTATCTAAAACATATTTGCTCCGAAATGGTGTCGATATCCCTTAAGTGTGTCACCCTATGGTTTGCGAATAATGCAGACATGATCGAGACCCCTCTCCGATCAATAATCAGTAGCGGGACCTGGAGATCCGTACTGACTCCCACATATTCAACGATGACTCTTGTGATCATGTGAACCTTTAACGTCGTAACTAAATCCCTTTGTCTCGTGATATATTACATGTCCGATATTCGATCATCGGCATCCAAATACCTAGTTTGATCTCGTTACCGACATGCACTCTTTTCTCGTTCCCGTGATATAACATTCTAGTGATCACATCACTTGCTGGTAAGCTATTTCAATGTGATATCACCGAGAGGGACCAGAGTATATCTATCTTTCATCGGGATGGAAAAATACCACTCTTGATCCATGAGCCTCAACATAACACCTTCGTAGCACTGAACTCACCTTTATAGTCACCCTGTTACGGTGTGACGTTTGATGTTATCAAGATACTCTTCATGGTCTAAGGACTAAGATTACTTCGTATGATGTTATAGAAATATAAACATAACAACTTTGATCGTAATGCTATACTTTGGATGAATGTTCATCACATCATTCCACCAATGTGGTGACCTCGTTATTAACAACATCCAAAGTCCATGATTAGGAAACCTTGATCATCTTGTTAATCAACGAGCTAGTTTATATGAGAGGCATTACTAGGAACTTTGTATTTTGTTTATTAACCACACATGTATTAAAGTTTCCAATTAATACAATTATAGCATGCAAAAGAAACATTTATCATAAACATGGAATAAGATAATAACCACTTTATTATTGCCTCTCGGGCATATTCCCTTCAGTCTCCCACTCGCACTAGAGTCAATAATCTAGTTTGAAAAACTTTGCATATTGAACACCTGGCTTTCTAGTGTTGCATATACGCGATTGCTAGTGGTTAACATAATCTCCGGATCTGATAGTTTCAGGTTCGTGTGTATTTGCATGTCTTTGCGTCTCTACGCATCACTCATTCTCAAATGAGATGGCATTGTATAAATATGGTCCTTTGGTGAGACCTTTAATTCGTTCAGGTTAAAATATGTTGATATTATTGTCATACAATATATCTTCATAGTATTAGCCCACTTTGAACCACACCTAGTTTGATAGCAAACTACTTAACACAAATGCTCTCCTTTGCTGCTACTATAGCAGTCATATACTTAGCCTTTTGTTGTAGTATCCGTCACAATGTCTCAACTTTGGAACTCATCCAAATCCATCATGGAACATACTTTCCATTACATTGTGCGCACCCATAGTCTAAATTGAGATAAATTTAATTTGTATCTTGTGACAAAACTAGTATCAATGTAACACTTTACAATGAACTACCTTTAACTATTTGTCACTTATACATGATATATTCTTAGTTCTTCCAAAGCTCATAAGAATATCTTTACTATCGTCCAATGATCATCTTATGAATCATTCTGGTATGTGCTCATAACATTTAGAGCATAGGATATATCTGGATATATACATATCATGGTGTAATCGATCAAAATATTCATGTGATTTTACTCACCAAGTGTTGAAACACTTGAATCTTGATATAATCCTTTCCATGCAGCAAGAACCTTTATTGTTGTTTCCATATTGAACCCTTTCAATATCTCATATATATATGTCTGACATAACCATATTAACGCCTCAATCTATCCATATAGACATTGATGCCAAATATTCCGGTTTCGCCCAAGTCTTTCATCGAAATCCTATTTTAATGAAATTCTTAACTTGTGTTAATAAAAGATACATCATTTCCAATCAACAATATGTACTCTGCATAATGTATTGGAAGTCTCAGTGCTCCCACTTAATTTCTTGCAAATGCAAGCATCTTCATCATCTCCGATGAAATTGAACTCCTTTAACATTTTCATCATGGTGAAGATTCCAACTCCGCTATGCTCACTTCAACTATTGAAGTTTGCATGCCCTTTCATCACTCTTTGAATTAAAAAAACCCTTCGGACCATGTCATGTACACGTCCTAGGTAACCATTCTATTAGAAGAACCTTGTTTTGTTTATTCAACTACCATATACCAAATTATATGTAGTGGTTGCTACATTAATCCGTCAAGACTAAATATCGCTATGAAAGATCAATTCTTGTCATAGTCAACTCCTTGAACATTGCCTTAAACTTCTTTCCGACATGTCAACCATTTCATAGATGTTAAACATCCATGTCTATTTCTTTATAGATCCAAACACTACCGATAGGCTTCACGCCTTTCCGGAGGGTCTTCCAAGTTCAGAAACTTGATTTCTCGTGTATGGATACTATCACGGATTTTATGACATCTTGGTCATTTTATGGAGTCAGGGCCCATCATCGCTTCTTTGCATGCAGTCGGTTCATCATTGTCAAAACAATAACGACTTCTGTTTCAAATCTTACTATTTGATTCTTACCGACCCATATGGTTCAATAGGAACTCTAATCTCCAAGATCACACCTTTTGTAATCACAGGAGCCATGAGCATTGTTGCCGCCACCGAGACACTTTCCGGCGCTGTGCTACTTAGCACATATAGCTAAGGTTCAACAACCTTATCAAAGTTCTATTGTCCTCCCACTTAACTTTTCGTGAAAAATTACTTCTCAAGAAACTTGACGTTCCAAGAGACAAACTCTTTTGTCCTCGGTGTTATGGAGGAATTCCCAACAAATTCTTTGGGATAACCTACAAAGACGTGCATATCCAAATTTGGTTGTAAACATTTTACTTATGCATATCATACCAAAATTTAAGAAAAGACAATTCGGGTTTTATCCCAAACCATAACTCATATGGTGTCATTTCAATGGATCACGATGGTGCTCTTTTCAGTGTAAAAGCGGTAGTCTCTAAAGCTTTAATCCTTAAAGCATAATGGCAGTTTTATAAATGACACCTTTAATCATACCATGTTAAACAAGGTTTGATTTGATCTCTCGAACATACCATACTCCTGTGGTTTATCGGGAAATGCAAATTCATGGAACAATTCCTGAAGTCTTAGGTGTTTTGCTAAACCTGTAACTCAAATATCTTCCTTTATGATCAAATCATAAACTCTTTTATTTTCTTGTTACAATGATTTTTCACTTCATCTTGAAAGTCTTTGAACAATTTTCAAATGTTTCATACTTCTTCCTTATTAAGTAAATATATAGATATTCACTCGAATTTCTGGAGAAAGCATATGAAGCAAAAAGATCCATCGCATATGGCTACACATAATGGACTATATACATCAACATGCATAATATCCAATAAGTTAGTCATCCGTTCCTCTTTGGCCTATGGACGGAGTTTCAATTATCTCGAGGAAAGTTTCACAAGCGTCAATTGATCAAAATCAAAGGACTCCAAAAATCCATCAACATGGAGTTTCTTCATGTTTACATTCCAATATAATTCAAACAGCGATGTCACTTCATAAGTGATCTTCCAATCATTTGTCTTACAACATTTTAGCAATAATGTTTATGGATGTGATTTCTCCAACTAGACTTGTAAAAGTTCATCCATCCTTTATGGAATATGCAAATTATTTGAACAACCATTGTTCTCGTAATACCGGAACAAAATAACAATTATTAAAACAAATCTTGAAGGCTAGGTTTAACGACAACAAAAACGCAATAACACTTTATTTGTTTTCGATGAACATCATCACTTATTCTCTTGCTAGTTACTTAGGCCATTACAGTTCATGAATTGTGTTGTTCTGTATGACACTTCACACCAACCAATTCGGTATCCAATACCGCATCCAATACCTTAGAACCACATTGTTTAATAAGCAAGGAATACAGCCATAACATGTATATCTTCTATATACCTAAGTTGGACATCTCCAACCTTTTCTTTTCTGCCAAATATTTTATAGATTCTCTTTCAACAATTCCTTTTCTTTTAAAAGAATCTATCAACATCAATACTGGTGTCATTCACATGACACATAGTACAAAGTGTATATAGTCAAATACTAATACCTTTGGACTTGCACTTTGAAGTGGATCACCATCATCAAATGTTTGGTGTTCTTTCAAAAATCCATTCTTTAGTAATCTATTAATGTAGTAAACATTTTACTTACATCTTGTATTCATCCTTATCATGAAAAATTTCATGATCAAGCTACTATAGCCTATAAGGAAGAATCACGAGTATACTGTTAGTTCTCAAAACATTTTTGGGAGATCCGGATGCCTAGCATATCCATCCTTCACAAATTCTTATACAATATGAGAACATGTAATTTGCTAAATTATACTCTATCATAATGCAACCAAAAACATTGTTTCAGATATCACAATATCTTCCACACATGATGGTTTCTGAAACAATTTTTCAGCTCCTAGATAATCTTGATATTAAAACAGCTTTTGAATATCAATAATCATGGAGGCAAACATGATACTTTATATACTAACATTGGAATTCCTACTCTTGATTTACTACTACTTATTAAACTTCATGGAGTAAACAAAGTTTGCTGAAAGTTTGCAATAGGACTTCTAAACTTTAAATTTACATTCAAAACAATACGATACCAGTTTATAAAGTCAATATCCAGAATTCTATAGTTCGATTATCTCAATTAAAACTAAGCATAAGGTAGTGAACATATGCCAATGACTACAAAAAATTATGCAAATTCACTTTGATTTAGTTTATGACAAATTGAGTTTGACTAATCCAAATTACAAATGAACTCCCACTCAAAAACGACATCCCTCGTGCCTTTTTGGTGATTACATAAACCAAATCCACTACACCAAGTCCGATCATCACGTGAGTCGGTGTAGCTTCAAAGGCGAGCCTCAATATAGGCATCACATCAATTATATGACTCATGCTTAACCTTTCGGTCCGTGTTCCGAGGCCATGTCTGTATATGCTAGGCTCGCCAAGTAAGAACCTTAGTATCCACGTGTGTAAAACTGTCTTACACCTGTTGTACGAAAGCGTAGAGTCGAGTATACCCGATCATCACGTGATGTCTTGAAAAACGATCCATAGAACGGTGCATACTTGGGGAAGAACACATTTTATCTTGATATTTAAATGAGGGATCATCTCATAATGCTACTAAAACGCCAAACTAGAAATATAAGATGCAAACATCATATGTGAAAAGTGGGATGATATGGTCCATGCATTTGATCACCATCATATGCATCGTGGTATGATCTCTATCATTCCTTTGTGTGTAAGGCCAAGGTCTATGGAACTTACATGTTAAGTGTGTTGTAAGAGTATCTATCATACATCTACTTACAACATTACCATATCATCTCACTAGCCCAACAACGATCCATACTAGACGTCTCTAATTTATCCATTGCAAGTTTTACGTGGCTTAGGGCTTTCGGAGATAGAACCGGTTTTACCTACGAACATGGAACCACAACGAGGATAACCAAGTTATTAGCAACTCGTTGTAAATCAGATATTTACTATAGGAGGAGAGACAGACACCCGCCAGCCACTTATGCAAACATAGTTGCATGTCAGTCGTGGAACCAGTCTCATGTGCGATGACATGTAAGGTTGGTCTGGGCCGCTTCATCCCACTATGCCACCAATATCCAAAATACAAGAAGATGCAATAACATGATCATCATCGCCCACATATAAACATATGTGTATGCAAAGCACCTGCGCATAGATCAGGCTCTGATACCACTGTTGGGTTCGCAGAATAGAAAACAATAATTTTCCTACGATGGGAACTATCGCCAAGATCTATCTATTAGATACAAGCAACAGGTGGATATACATACATAGAGAACTTACCCTCAAAGACAACAAAGCTTTGCTAACGAGATGGAACTCATGGATGATGTAGTCGTACACTTGACGATCTCAAGCTCGTGATGAAGTCTAGCAGGTCCGGCTCCAGCACGTCCATCAGATCCAGCTCCAGCAAGTCCAGCACCACCAAGTCCAGCACCGCAAAGCAGCGGTGCATCCGTGATCACACACACGTCCGGTACCATGACAACCTCCATCCCTCGCTCCAGCAAAGCAGCGGAAGTAGCAACTCCTTTCCAGATAAAGCCACCGGGAACATGTATCTCGCTAATCCGAGACCATGGGGAATAACTAGAGGGGGAGAGAGATCCTTCACGAGGAGGTGTGTGTTGTGAGGAGGAGAGGGGGGCCTTTTATAGGGAAGAGGGGGGCAACCAAGGGCCATGGAGTGGCAGCCATGGTGGTGCCCCCACCTCTTCCATCATTCATGTGGTGGATGCTCCACTCACATAAATATGCCTCCACTCACATGCATTAAATTTCCACCAAATTTAGTGCAAGCTCTCATTAAATAAAACTATTTTATTTATTTTATTCAGAATTTTGTCAATTACATTAATTAACAAACATTCACATAAAACCCCCTGCAACATTTCAATATCACATGGAGAACCAGTTTCTGCAATTTCACCCGAAACAATTCCGGTTTCCATCGAAATGATTCCAGTGCTTTCTTAATCTTTATCTGAAACATATTTGCTCCTAAATGGTGTTGGTATCCCTTAAGTGTGTCACCCTACGGTTCGCGAATAATGCAGACATGATCGAGACCCCTCTCCGATCAATAATCAGCAACGGGACCTGGAGATCCGTACTGACTCCCACATATTCAATGATGACTCTTGTGATCGTGTGAACCTTTAACATAATAACTAAATCCCTTTGTCTCGTGATATATTACATGTCCGAGATCATCGGCATCCAAATACCTAGTTTGATCTCGTTACCGACATGCACTCTTTTCTCATTCCCGTGATATAACATTCTAGTGATCACATCACTTGCTTGCAAGCTATTTCAATGTGATATCACCGAGAGGGCCTAGAGTATATCTATCTGTCATCGGGATGGAAAAATCCCACTCTTGATCCATGAGCCTCAACATAACACCTTCGTAGCACTGAACCCACCTCTATAGTCAGCATGTTACGGTGTGACGTTTGATGTTATCAAGATACTCTTTCGGTGTTAGTGATTAACATGATCTCATGGTCTAAGGACTAAGATTACTTCGTATGATGTTATAGCAATATAAACATAATGACTTTGATCGTAATGCTATACTTCGGATGAATGTTCATCACATCATTCCACCAATGTTGTGACCTCGTTATTAACAACATCCATTGTCCATGATCAGGAAACCTTGATCATCTTGTTAATCAACGAGCAAGTTTATATGAGAGGCATTGCTAGGAACTTTGTATTTTTTAATTAAACGCACATGTATTAACGTTTCCAATTAATACAATTATAGCATGCAAAATAAATATTTATCATAAACATGGAATAAGATAATGACCACTTTATTATTGCCTCTCAGGCATATTCCCTTCATGTTCATGGGCGGTGGGGAGGCGTCAGCCGACTTAGCCGCACCCCCATTCTGGTGGCGCGGAAGCGTTGCCCGAGCCCCCAGCTCTCTGTCGACGGACCGAGCCCCAGGGCCCTCCGAGGAGAGGGTGGCGGTGTCGTGCTGCTCGGCGATCCGGTCGTGCCACTTATCCGGACCCTACTGGGTCGGCGGGTGGTCCAGGAGCTTGCACACCATATGCTTGGTGGCCATCGGGGTGAGCGGCTCGGGGTGGCCACGAGTAGATGCGATGTGGGAGAGCGATGTCACGCCGTGCAAGGATGGGGCCAACTCCTACGATGGGTGATAGGAGGATCCCCCCTCGTCCTCCGTCCACGCGGATTGCTTGGGGGCGGTGCGCCGCAGGGTCGGATCCGTCTAGGCTTTTCCTGCCGCACGGCAGAGAGCCTGCTCGGCGCGCGTCTTGTTGCCGACCGACATGCTCTTGAGGTCATCGAACATCCTCAAAGCGCGCCTCAACCCCTTACCTGGCGCGCCAAATGTCGGAGATTTTTTCCCGCGAAGGAACTAGGGTTCAACGATCCCTTGGTTCGAGATGGGGCTGAACACGCAGTTCTGAAGGAGTTCGGTGATGGCAATGATGGGAGAGCGGATGTATGACAAAGAGTACACACAGGGGTCTTTTACCTAGGTTCAGGACACTCATGAGGAGGTAGAGCCCCTACTCCTTCTTTGTTGTATTGCGCGCTTGCCTCGCGAGGTTACAATGGTGGATTAAAGTCTAGGGTTTCAGATCTCCAGGATTCGTTCCCCTGCATGGTAGGAGATATAGGGCGGCGTTGGGCTTCTCCCCTTGGTTCATAGAAGGGGAGGCTTACCACAGGGCCGTTCCCTTGGGCGCTGGTCTATGAGACTACTTTACATAGAGTTTGTCCAGCTCACCATGCTTCACTCCGGTCCCTCATAAAGTGTCCTTTGTTGACGTTGCTTGTCTTCGTCCAGCACTCCCTACTTTTTCCTTTTCACTAAAACGGCAACTGAGGAAGCCTCCCACCGTGAGATCACCTGCCCCCTCCCTACGAAAAGGGGGGGGGGGGTAGACCGAGTCTTCTTTACCAAAGTGACTGACACCCCCACCACCCCGTGCTCGCTGCCGGGGTTGTAATTTGTGCTTTTGTTCGGTGTTGTTACCATCTTGCCCCCGAACGCACCCGAGGGTATCCGAGGTGCGAGGGCCTCATATGACATTGCTGCAACCTACCTCGGGAGGTGTCACTTCTGGAGGGGTGCCCTCTCCCTAGAGGGGGCCTCGTGATGCCTGTCGGGCTTACTCCCCTTCGCGAGTGGTCCTATCTCTCTAAGACAAGGACTCCCAGGGCGTAGGGGTCGTCCGGCATGGGGACGTGGCACCCCGGGTACCAGGTCTCCGACAAAGGGTGTTCCTAGGGAACTTGTTGAGCATAGCTTAAATATCAATCCTAAAGAGAAACTAGTGAAGCAACCACTATGAAGCTTCGGTGAAAAAAGGAACGAGCCATTGGCAAGGAGCTAGATAGGTTACTTGAAGCTAATTTTGTGCGAGAAGTGATCCACACCAATAGGGTAGAAAATCCCATACTTGTACCTAAGAAGGATACCAAAGTTTTAAGAATGTGTGTTTATTACACCGGCTTGAACAAAGCGTGACCGAAGGATCCATTTGCTTTCCCTCAAATTAACATTTGTGTCTATATGATGCATATTCTGGATACCACAAGATAAAGATGCGTGAGTTGGACCAACTGGCCACTTTGTTCATCACACCTGACGACATGTACTTCTATGTCACGATGCCCTTTGGGTTGAAAAACCAAGGTACTACATACCAGCAGGCAATGCAACATTACCTACATGACAAAATCGGTCGCAACATACAAACTTACATGGATGAAATTGCGGTGATGTCAAATAAAGCAAACAACCCCATCGCTGACTTAGAGGAAACCTTCGACAACCTCCAGAAATACAACATGATGCTTAACCCTTTGAAGTGTGTCTGCGGGGTCCCTGCTAGAAAATTGTTGGGTTTCATTATTTCACATCGCAGAATCTAGGTCAACCCGGAGAATATCAAGGCCATCCTCAACATGAAATGCCTTACATGCTTGAAGGACATACAATGTCTCACGGGCTGCATCGCATCCGTATGCTGGTTCATCAACCGACTTGGAGTGAAGGCCATGCCACTGTACAAGTTGCTCAAGAAGGTGGAAAATTCGTATGGATGGATGAGGCATACGCTGCACTACAAGAGTTGAAGAGAATACTCTCCTTTGCACCAGTATTGGAAGCACCAAAATCAAGGGAGCCTATGTTAATCTACATGGCTGCATTATCAACATTGTTGTTAGGGTGGAGCGGAAGGAGCCAACGCATGAGAACGGAGTCCAATGACCAGTTTACTATGTAAGTGAGGTCTTGACAGAATCTAAGAAGCGCTACCCGCACTACCAGAAAATAGCTTATGGATTATTCCTTGCTTCTTTGAAGCTTAGGCATTACTTGCAGGAGCACCCTATCACATTACCGATAAAAGATCCACTGTCTGACATCATCAACAATAGCAACACAACAGGACATGTGGTGAAGTGTGGCATTGAGCTTGTTCCATTCGAAATCACCTACAAGAAGTGTGACACTCTCAATCTCAAGCCTTGGCGAAATTTATCGCAGATTAGAGAGAAACTCCAGCTGATACTCATGTACTAGAGACGAAGTTTTGGGTCATGCACTCCCATGGATCTAAGGTGCTCAATGTTTTGGGGGGAGGTGTATTGCTACAATTACCAACAGGAGATAATCTCTAGTACGTCCTGCAGATTCACTTAAACTCCAATAACAATGTCGCAAAGTACGAGGCTCTTATTCACGGAATTCGCGTAGCCAAGGAATTTGGCATCAAACGCATAGTTTGTTGTGGAGATTCTAACTTGGTTGCCTAGTAGGTAGCTGGAACTCGGAATGCGTGGAACCCTATGATGTAGCATATGAATACGAAGTGGATGAGATAGCCAAGGGCTTTGATGGCTACAAAGTCAAGTATGTCAAGATGGATGATAACGAAGCGGCATATCTGCTATGAAAGCTTGGACTAGTGTGTAAACCGGTACCACTCTAGCATATTCCTGGAGAATATCCGGGTACTATCCATGAAATGTGCAGACACAAAAAATCTAGATAGATTTGATTCATTTGTACCACATAGATTGGTATGACCCATAAACAATCACAAAGTCGATTATTTAAACGAATAACTAATGTGGTGGTCCAACTACAGGGTTCTACTTGATATTATTTCCTTGAGATTATTCCATCCTTCTCCATAGCTAGTGCATTAGGAATGAGATCAAGGTGTCCTTATGTCATCTTGTCACAAGGTCCTCCTAAGTTGAGTTTCCTTAGTCTCTAGGTCTTGGGTATTCTTCTTCTCTTACTTGAAGTCCTTACAAGTGTTGTGCAGTCTATGCCTAAGTATTTCTCCAAGTTCTTCAATATCCCTCCATGTAGCACTTCTCGTAGAGTGAGGTTATAAGTTGGTGAATATCCAAAGTCCCATTATCTTGTTGTTGTCTTCCTTGATAGACTTGTTGACACTAGTAAAATGAATCAAGATAGATCCACAAGAAACAAAAGCTAATATAACCTAGTAAAGACATAATAGATAAGTTTCTAATCCTAAGATCTTTCCTAATTTCTCTCTCTTCTTATTTTCTACAAAACTTGAACTTCTCCATTTATCTTGACTCCTCTTCTTGATCCTGGAATGCCTTGTCATTCTCCTCGAGTTGGGCGTGTAACTCATAATTTCCTACATAGTTGGTTGCTCCTATCATCAACAATATACTTAATAAAACTCCTAAGTCCTAGAACTATCTGAAGAGAAAATCTTCCGTATGAAACTTCACTTGACTTCCTTTTGTGATGGAGATGGGTAGATCTAGCATGTTGATGATGTCGAGAAGTCCAAATCGAAAGTAGGTGGTCTTGAAGTCCTCATTGATCCTAAAGCGAAAGTCCTTTGAGGTGTTGAGACTTGAAGTCCTTAGCCATGCTAAAGATGAAATCCTTGATGATCCTAAAGCTGAAGTCCTTATCTATGCTGAAGCTGAAGTCCTTTGTGATGTTGAAGTCCTTGGTGATGTTAAAGCTAAAATCCTTTGTGATGCTGAAGATGAATTCCTTAGTGATGATGAAGTTGAAGGTCTTTTGAGATGAAGTTGAAGTCCTTTGCAGTGATGATGTTGAAGTCGTTTGTCATCAAGTTGAAAAAGGGAGAGAGCAGAAACAAAACAGAATACTAAGGGGAGAGTTTACAAGATTGTTTTTAAATAATTTCGAGTAAATTCAACTCCTATTTTTCTAAAGGGGTTGTCCAAATCCTAGGGTTACGAACCTACAAGCAACACAATGCTCTGATACCATCTGTCAAGACCTGAACCCAATAAGATGCAGATCCCTGTGTTTATAGTGCTAGTCCCTGGACCGAATAGCTAGCACCCACAGTTTAAGATGTAATATCAAGAAACAAAGGTCATATTACATCGCATATCCAGGAATAAAAATAGTTCATTACAACTTACATTGCTCATATGGCTATCTCATTACAAAGCAGCATATATAACTATAAAGCATGGAGTCCTTCATCTTCATGTGCCACAGGCAAACATGTTGGGTGCAGACTCGTAATCCCTACTCATCGAACTTCACTATCATGAAGTAATCCTGCAACATGATAAGTTATAGCCACAAGGGTCAATACATTTTGAATTGTATTGGCAAGTGTCACTAGTATGTGGATATAAATGGGAACCTATTACTACATGCATATCTGTCCAAGTAGAGCTTTGGCTAGTTTGCAGAAAGAAAGTTTTTCCCTATCCTTTTATAAATAGTTTGCAACACTTATTATCAAGTAAGTTACACTAGATACCCTCCAGGTAATATTTCCAATCACAACATAGTGGTACCACAGATAGAAATCAGTGAACCTAGGTTGCATTGATAGAAATCAATGAACTAACAACCCTTGTTCACCCATCAAGTTTTAACTTAGGAAATTAGAATGATGAGATTCTTAATTCTGCTTCATTGTCTTGATGCTCAGAAATTGTCCATAACCGGGGACACGGCTAAGTACTTAGTTTTACCCTCTCGAGAGGTGGTGCACTTTCCCCACAAGAATCGGCATGCATCGAGACAAGACTTTTCAGAAGCAATCCCTCAGACCACCACGGACGCGTTCCATCCTATCATAACTACCACCTTCTGTCCGTCTGGCTGAGTTCTTGCAACTTAGTTGGTCAAGGCAGAGCCCATATGCCATGTGGCTGCACTAGAAGCTTCGTGACAAGAACATCTCCAATCTCTTTGTTCCTGGGTGGCCATCCACAAGTGTGATACACCAGCTGACCATAGACATGGCCCCTGAGTAACCACTCAACATAATCCAAGCAAGTCCCATTCCACCCAGGTGTTTCATTAACATAAGTTGTTTTCTTAGTCAAACAAAATAATATCTTTCCATACTATCTTGATATGTATTTTCCACAAACGAATTCTAGTAGCAGGGCTAAGCATTTCTAATCTTACAATGTTTCAGCTACCAAGTAGAAGCTACCAATTCCTATTCTACATAGGAGATATAGCATAGCATAATAATATAGTAAACATATCATGCATATACTACAAAAATCCACTAAGTATAATGAAAATAGTAGGACTTGATGAGCCACTTGCCTTGTTAGTAGAATATTTAGATACACTTCTTGAACTTTCAATGTCACACTCCGCAAAATCTACAACATCAAAATCAAACAATATGCACACCCACTCAATCACAAACCACACAATAATAATGTGATGCATGAAATAATGCAATATGCCACTTTTATTACACAAATTTAATTTATTTGTGATCTGGCCATTACCAATACTTTCCGGCCATTTTATACATGGATGGTAACAGATGTAACAAGTTTAGTGCAATGGGATTATTTAAAACATTTTTTTATTACGAATGAAGGCCTTCCTTACTAAATAGTTGATACATCGGTTTATTTATACAAATAAATTTTGGTTCGGGTCTTGTAGTACAGAGGGTTAAAAATACAGTTTATATCAAAAGTAATTGAGATTTTGTACAATCTATTAATTTAATGCAATAGTGTCAAATTATGGTTTCACAGTATTCTACTCATTCTGACCATCGGTTTGATGGATCTGATCTATTCAATCATGCAAGAATTTGTGTTGTCATGTGACATACAGTTTGCCTACTCTTATATTAAATTAACATTTTGTCCATTGCCTTGCCGCCAAAAGAAAATCAGGTCATCGTTACACATAGTTTGATCTGGCATTCTCTACCATGTATTGTTTCATGATGATTATTGTTTTAAAATCCCCTTGGCTCAAGGTGTTTGGACTGACATGTTTTATGGTGCAAGATACGTTACCTTGATTAAGATGATGAGTACTAATGGGGCACTTGGCTTGAGGTCGAATATTATTCCCTTAGCATTTTCCGGTCAGTGCAGTCTTGTCCATCAAGAAGGATAGTCGATGCAATGTTTGTGTTTAAAGAATGGTCCATATCTTGTTCTGCACTATGAAATTTGCTAGTCCCAGATGATAAGCTGCATAAACGTGACCTTAGATAAGAACAAGTTGCTAGCAAATATTTCACACGATTGGTGAGGTTTCAGACAAGAGGGAGAGGTTGCTTGCTGTATGTTCCTCTTCAGTTAGCTGTCGCTCCACGTCTGTTGTTCGACACTCGGCTTCGAGTTTCTCTGTGGGACCAGGCTTGCTGGCGATGGAGAGGACGGTGACGCGACTCGGGTGGAGACGGAGTCGACGATGTACTCGACCCAGGAGACTAGGGAGAAGCAGAACGTGTTCTTGGTGTCAGGTCAAAGAAGTCGAGGCCCTCCTCTATCCTTGCCGATGCTCCAGGAAACGGCAGAGTCCGGTTGGAGTGAAGGCGGGTGGCCGACGTCATCGTCGGTGAACTCCGTCTGTGCAACAGATCGATTAAAAAGCGTAGGGAGGTGTACTTGGGCAGAACCAAACGAACAGGAAAAAGAAACCAAGGCCTGGGTCCCTGTGATTACCTCGCCACGGTCGTTGGACCTCACGGCGGCCAGCGATCTTCGACGAACTCCTGCCGCTAGAGCGGCAGTGCTTGGGCGTTGTTCATGGGAGATGTGGATTGTGAGAAGGAGAACTTTGGCGTTGTTTATTTAGGGAGGGAAGATGCCGAGCGTCAGGGATGCAAACTTAAACGACAGTCAGTTGGTTGTCCATGATGGACACTATATGTATGGGATTTAAGGTGCACCGAAATGAGGGTTTAGTCCATGGAATGGAACCGTGGATTAATGGAGAGTAACTTTCGTTTTTAAAGCGAGACGTTAGAGATCTAAATTTGATGGAATCATGAGGAGAAGGTATATCGATGGCCATGCCTACAGTAGTTTTAGTTTCAGTTCTGGAAGGTGTCAGTTTCCCAACTTGAACGATACGAGGAAGAGGATCCCGTAAGTTTCTATTAGTCTAGTTGGGCCAGCAAAATCTGACCCAAGAAGAATAAGGGAAAGGAAAAAAACATGGGGTAGAGATGGTTACGGGATGATAATGGGTCAGGTTAGATAGGGTGTGTATCCTTTTTTTAAGCGCTTTTCTTTTACTTTTTCTGTTTTCTTTTCTAACTTTTATTTTGTCTCTTCAAATTGATTCAAATTTGTTCCAAATGTTTTCATAATATTTTATATAAAATATAAGTTGGCAATTTAGTGCAATTAGAGTATTTTGATTTTTTTTATAAAGTAATATTCGTTTGAAAATTGAGCATGGCACATATGCCTAAATTTTATTATTTTCTATTCCCTTTTCTTATAAAAACCGTATCTTTAGGTATCCAAAAAGGTTCAAACAAATTTCCTTTAGTTTTATTTAATACATACTTATCATTATATAATATTTAAATTTACTTTTGTTCCGTTTAAGTATTTATTTTTCTCTTGAGTTTTATTGACCTTGAAATAATTTCTTTTGTCTTATAAAAATCATAACTTTTTATCCATGGCTCCAAATAGTGTGAAACCAATTCCTATGGTTTTTGTAATTTTGTTATTTACCATTGTGGATCATTCAAGAATGCTTATGCTCAATTTTTATATGGAACATAGACATAGTCTTGTATTGAACTTGATGGTGATTTCTCTCATTACTGTTTAGGTTTTGGGTCTATCTTTTTTTTCCAATGGTTGACAAGATACATGTCATGGATGATTGAATTTTATCTTTGGATAATTTTTTTGTCACTTCCTCATTCAAAATTCTTTTTGTTTAAGTAAGGTTCCAATAGAGGAACAAAAAGTTTCTTTTCCCGCTAAATTCATCCTTTATTTCCTTTGTTTGTTTGATTTTTCACATTTCAAAATTTGGAAAATTTTGGGATGTGACACTAGTGCAGAAGGTAAAGCAAGGCCGACCGCCACCTTCATGGATATGTTCTTCAGTTCAACATGCAGCTCACAACTAGTCTTCTCCTTAATTGCATCCACGGGGTACACATCCATCGTTGCATCATTACCGTGGCCCTCCATGGAAGCCATGCTGCTTTTCTGTTGCGATGGGCCAACCGTACTGTCTGGTGCAGGATCTTGCTGTCGGAGTCCTTTAAGTTCATTAAGCTCCTGCCGATGCTCCTGCAACATGGCTTTAAACCTCGCGAACCGCTCCGCATCCTCCTCTTTTTGCCACTTTGTTTTTCTCGATCGGCCTGTATACGTGTCAAGGTCGTCAGGAAACCCGATAACCCATGGACAAGAAGGTCCAAAGCCTCTTGTTCGTCTAGCCTTTTCAGGATTCCCCAGGGCCTTTGTCATCTCATCGTTCTCTCTGTCAGGAACAAACTTTCTCTCTTCAACCTATTTTATCACTTTAATAAGGTCATCTTTGGGTCCAGCAACTTTTTTGGTTGCAATAAATCTCGCATCTTTCTGGGTCATACGATGCCCCATGCCCAAGTGACCAATTGCTTGACCTCCTAGGCCAACGAGACATAGCTGGAGTGACCCCTTTAGCCTCTAGGTCGGCCTCAGTTTTATCCCACTTAGGCATGGCACTCTTGTATCCACCTATGCCCATATGATGGTGATATTTATTTTTGGCTGCATTTAGCTTATTCTTTTCTGACATTGCCACAACTGGTGCCAAGTTCTTGTATTCCACAAATGCGGCCC
This sequence comes from Avena eriantha, assembly GCA_910589775.1. Lineage (NCBI taxonomy): Eukaryota > Viridiplantae > Streptophyta > Magnoliopsida > Poales > Poaceae > Avena > Avena eriantha. The sequence continues at coordinate 436,467,106 of OU342740.1, read as the reverse complement.
AGTTATCCTTCTGCTTCTCTAGTGGGCCAGTGAATGGAGTTTTTTTCCAATACATAGTTATGGTACAATCTTTTCTTCCAGTCCTTGAATAGTTCTCCCATCTTCTTAAGAGCCCACTCCTTGACTTTCCTTGCTATTTGCTATGTGAGCTCATCAGTCTCCAAGACTAGTAGGGTGAAATGTGTCATGAGAGAATTCCACATCGCATTTCTCGCTCGGTCATCTACAAAACTAGCCCCAGCTGGATCCCTTTTCTTTCCTGGCTTATTCCACTCTTGCATGGTGATCGGGACGGTGTCTCTAACAATCACTCCGCATTGATGTACAAATGCATTCACAGATTGTTTGGGCTCCAACGGTTTACCCAGCGCAGAGACTAAGTCAATGCTGAAATAGACATCAGCGGGCAACTTTTGTGCCGGGCCTCTTTTCCTTGTAGAAGATTGGCCCGATGCGGAGGTCTAAGAGAAGAAACATTCGTCAGTACATATGTAAGAATCAATTAGTGCATCTATACTAGTGATCGATCGGTAGATGCTTTATATACCTCGCCGGACTTTGTTATTAAGGTGTATTCACCATGGTCTCCACCATGGTCAGCACCATCGTCTCCACTATCTTCTCCACCAGAGAAATTAAGATACTGGGAGCCATCATCGTACCCTCCAGTACCCTAATCTATCATGTTGAGAAGCTCCTCTTTATTCTGTCTACCGTCTATAGCTTAACTAATACGGAAAAAGATAAAACAATTTTGCATTACGTAAAATAATATTACAATTGCAATGACTCGGATACATAAAAAAGATTATGTACTAATAATGAAACAATTTTGCATTAAGATAAAGTACAATAATATAAGATAAAGTGCGATAATACATCTCCCTCATATCTCGCTCATAATATCAAACTAGCGAACTCGGCTGCCGCGTTCTGTGCCACGTCAGCTCTGCACCTAGAGAACATGAACCATCACTGGAGAATACCTCGGGTGAGATCCATATATCAGCGGATGTTCTCGTCCTCCTCCCTGATACAACGACGTACCACCTCCTCGGGGGCCGGCTCCCTCTGCACTGCTCCTAGACCTCGTTGACACCACCAAAGAAGCTCCAGGTCGACGATGATACCCGGATGCCTCACCAAGATACGAGTCCCGACAGGTAGCACCTCCGAGTGCCAACCCGACGTAGCCGAGGCTCGGACATCCCCGAACCCGACGGAGTCCAGTACACTCGGACGAGGAGGACGCGACATAACTAAATAATAGCAATAAACAATCATAAAACATAAACAGTAACTAAATCACTAAGTATTGCCCTAATAACACTAACCCTAAACCTAACTCTAACTAAACTAAACCTAATTAACTAAGTATTCTAACTAACCCTAACTAACCCTAACTAGCCCTAATGAAATTGTTTTGACAAGAGAAGGCACAAGGTACAATGAATAAAATAGCCTAACACTAACTACTATAAACAACTATTTAGGGTTAGTTATACCCCCGGGAAGGATCGGACTCTCTGGGACGTGGCTAGACCCGGGGTGGAGGTGGGGGTATTTATACTAACTAATAACTAAATTAACCTAATACTTAACCTATATACTAAATTAACCTATAGACTTAACCTATATACTAACTTAACCTAATACTTAACCTATATACTTAACCAATATACTAACTATATACTAACTTAACCTAATACTTAACCTATATACTTAACCTATATACTAACTTAACCTAATACTTAACCTATATACTAAATTAACCTAGCCTAATAACTAAATTAACCTAATACTTAACCTATATACTAACTAATATACTAACCTAATACTAACCTATAATAATTAACCTAATACTAAACCAAATACTTAACATATATACTAACCTAATACTTAACCTATATACTAACCTAATACTTAAATCGACCTCACCTGTAGGGGCGACGGAGGACGCGGGCGGGGCGGGCGGCAACGGCGACGCGGCGGGAAGGACGGAAACGCCACGAACTCCTCCACACGGGCGCGGCGACCTCTCCTCTGGCGCGGGCGGCGGCATCCTCCACGGCGAGCTCCTCCACACGGGCGCGGCGGGCGGCGGTGAGCGTCTCCTCTGGCGCGGGCGACGGTGGTGGTTCGTCTGGGGAAGAAAGGTAGTATCGGGCTCTCCGGGTCATGGCTCGACCTAGGGTGAGGGTGGGGGTATTTATACGCCCCACCTTTAGTCCCGGTTTGTATTACAAACCGGGACTAAAGGTGTTTTCGGCCTGCCTCTATTCTCGCGCGCCATATCCCTTTAGCCTCGGTTTGTAATACAAACTGGGACTAAAGGGTAGTCCCGGTTTGTATTACAAACCGGGGCTAAAGGGGTTTTTTGGCGCCAAAAAGAAAAATGATGTATAATTTTCAGAAAATTATGTATTATATATCAAAAAATTTAGAAAAAGAAGATCTATAATTTAAATCTACTATCATACTCTATTATACAACTTAAATTAAATTATCTATTGTTTAACAAGTATTATATTTAGTATAAATATTGGAAAAATATAGTTTAATTTGGAGGGAAAATATAGTTTATTTAAAAACAGAAAAATACATATAATATACCAAACTATTCACCACAAAAAATATACTCATTAGAAATATAATATTTCATACTAAAACTAGTAACTGGGACTAAAAGATATTTCGGGGGTCTTTAGTCCCAGTTGGAGCCACTAACAGGGACTAGATATTTTCCGCCATTTCTCCCGCTTCCCGCCATGTTTTCCCGTCATTCCCCCCGCTTCCCGCCATGTTTTCCCGCCATTTACCTTTATATCTAGGCCGACCGCCATATCCATCCACACATCCACACCTTCTCTCTCACAACAATGGACACCGCTTACTGGGCCTTTCTGACGCTCGAGGAGATCGAGGCGTTGTGCGCCTCTAGCTACCCATGCCCGCCGGGGTACCGGCTACCCGCCGGCTGGATGCTGAGCGCTGGAGGGTTCCCGTTCCTCCTGTGCCTCAAGGTTCGGCCCACCAAGCGGCCATCACGAGCCACTTCTACCTTGAGCTCACGCCGGAGCAGCGGATGGATCCCCATTGGGACCCCGACAACCTTGACACCTGGAATGCCTTCTTTGCATACCGACATGAAACGGAGCTTGCTAGGTACGAGGGTGATGACCCACCCCAGTGAACCACAACGAGGCCGGTCGCTGCCTGTGGTGGGCAAACCGTACTATCGCCAACGTGATGTGCTACATCGCCATGGGAGACCATTCTCGCTAGAGGTACCCGCACTTTCACCAACCGCATAGCCACAAGAATGGTGGTGGTGGTGAAGGCCGAGGGCATACCAGGGTCGTCGTCCGGGAGCCCCCTCCCCCATGTGTCGTGAATCCGAGGCCGGAGTGGCCGGTGCCCCCTCCCCTGTTCCCCCCGTGCACAAGCTAGTGAAGGGTTGAGGATCCAGCCACGTGCTACGAGCGACGACGATGACGATGATGATTCCGAAGAGGACCATGAAGCTGTGTACTACATGGCTAGATATGATTATGACTAATTTTTACGTTTTAATATTAATAAATGTCTTTGTTGTTGGCCACAACAAGTTGCAATACTACCTATTAAGATCGAGACAGTTCATATCCATATATATAAGCAAATCATCAAAAATAAAGGTTTAATAATATTGTACATCACCAACATCCACACATCTCTATTGTTAGGGTTTTCTTCTAGTCCATAGCCATGGAGCATCTTCCTTACTTAACGGGATGCTTGGGTCATCCTTCACAACGAAGGGTGGAATTTCATGAAACTTATCATAATCTTCTGACATGTCTGTCTTATCCTCCACCCTCACGATGTTTCTTTTTCCTGAAACTAGACGGGACCTTGATACTGTAAAGGACTTCAAAAAATATTTCCTTCTCTTCTTTGTAAGAGCGTAGCTGGCAGTACCTTCAAAAAGCTCTAGATGCATGTCGTCTTGGTCTTTCATACGTTGTTAGTCCTGCCGTGCTTCCGGTGTATCTTTATTCTTCCCATACACGCACAAGAATCCTAGCAGCATCATGCAAAGATTCTTCGTCAGGTGCATCATGTCAATTGCAGAGCGGGCCTCTAGGAATTTTCAATAGGGTAGCTCCCAAAATATAGATTTCTTTTTCCACATGGGTGCGTACTAGGACCCTTTCCACAGATTAATTTTAAATACTTCACCATATCAAATACATCATCACCAGTACGGCATATAGGCTTACACTGGCTGTCTGTCTCACCATTGAAATGCTTACCTTTCTTTCTTAGGGTGTCCGTGGGCGAAAGAAAACGACGATTCCCCAGGTATACATTCTTCTTACATTTATCCAAATATATACTTTCAGTCTCATTTAAATAGTGTGTGCATGCATTTTATCCCTTGTTTGTCTGTCCTAAAATGTTACTAAGAGAAGGCCAATCTTTGATTGTTATGAACAACAACACTTGTAGGTCAAATTCCTCCTGCTTGTTCTCATCCCACACACATACACCTTGTTCGTGCCACAACTGTAAGAGTTCTTCAACTAATGGCCTTAGGTACACATCAATGTCATTGGCGGGTTGCTTCGGGCCTTGGATGAGCACTGGCATCATAATGAACTTCCGCTTCATGCACAACCAAGGAGGAAGGTTATAGATACACAGTCATAGGCCAGGTGCTATGGCTGCAGCTCTGCTCCCCAAAAGGATTCATGCCATCTGTACTTAGACCAAACCATAAGTTCCTTGCGTCACCTGCAAAGTCCAAGAACTCTCTCTTGATTTTTCTCCACTGCGACCCATCAACAGGGTGTCTCAACATCTCGTATTTCTTACGGTCTTCCATGTGCCATCGCAACAACTTGGCATGCTCTTTGTTCCTGAACAAACGTTTCAACCGTGGTATTATAGGAGCATACCAGATCACCTTGGCAGGAACCCTCTTCATTTGACGCTCACCCTCAATATCACCAGGGTCATCTCATCTTATCTTATACCGCAATGCAGTGCATACTGGGCATGCATCCAAATTCTCGTACTCCTCGCCGCGGTAGAGGATGCAATCATTAATACATGCATGTATCTTCTGCACCTCTAATCCTAGAGGGAAGACAACCTTCTTTGCTTTGTAGGTACTGGCGGGCAGTTTGTTATCCTTTGGAAGCAACTTCTTCGTTATTTTCAGCAACTTTTCAAATCAGTTGTCAGTCACACCGTTCGATGCCTTCCATTGCAGCAATTCTAGTGTGCTATCCAGTTTTTTGTGCCTATCTTCACAATTTGGGTACAACAATTTGTTGTGATCCTCTAACATCTGCTTGAACTTCAACCTCTCCCTTTCAGTTACGCATTCTTCCTTTACATCAGCAATGGCCCGCTAAGATCATCATGGGGAAATTAGCTTATGTTAATGCTATTCTAACATCAGTTGCTACTTATACAATGTGCACTATTGAAATTCATCCCAAAATCGTTGAATATGTGGATAAAATTAGAAGAAGAGGCCTGTGGAATAAGAAGTCAGAGGAGGGTGAAAAATGTGTGTCTCTTGCTACATGGGACTTGGTATGTAAACCCAAAAATAAAGGAGGCCTTGGAGTTCTAAACATGAAGATACAGAATCAGGCCCTTCTACTCAAGTTTCTTGAAAAGTTCTATTACAAAAAATAGGTTCCATGGGTACAGCTAGTCTGGTCCACTTATTACCAAGGTACAGTTCCACATTCAGTGGATAATATTGGATCCTTTTGGTGGAAATCTATTATGAAATTGTCTCCAATATTTAGAGGAATTGCATCATGTACTGTGGGTCATGGAAATTCTGTCAGGACAAATTTCCTAGGCAGTCAGAGGAATTGTTTTATTTTGGAAAGATGAGTGGAATAATATTATCTGTCAGGACAAATTTCCTAGGCTGTTTTCCTATGCCATAAATGAGGACATTACAGTAGCAGATTTCTGTGCAGCTCAAGAGATCGATGAGGTATTTTTTTGTCTTGTTTCTAACGAAGCTTGGCAAGAACTTCAACAATTACAGGAGCATACCAGTAATCTAGATTTACAAGTGCAATCGATGGATACATGGAAATTCACATGGGGTGATAAATATTCTTCCAGGAAGTACTATAAATTCTGTTTTAGGCTGGTTTCTCCACCAGAACAATTTACTTGGATCTGGAAATCAAAGCTATGGCCAAAGCTTAAGGTGTTCTCTTGGTTGCTTTTGTCAGACAGGCTAAACACTATGAACATGCTTCGTAGGCGACATTTTAATGTTGGCCAAGGACGAGATCATAATTGCACACTTTGCAACTTACGTGTGGAGGAGACACTAGTGCATATGTTCTTTCTTTGTCCATTCAGTGCTGAATGTTGGGCTAAACTAAAATATTTTGCTAGACAAGTAGTACGTGCAGATTTACTTTAATTAACCAAGAAAGTCATCTTTCCAGGAGCAGCTATTTTTTGAACTCTTCATAATTGCAGCCTGGGGTATCTGGAAAGAGAGAAACAACTTAATCTTTAAGGGGATTAGGCCATCTATTGACGCTTGGAAGGCAAGAGTGAAAGAAGATTTAAAACTTCTTAGGTTCAGGGTTAGCCAAAACCTGGAAACCACAATACATTTGTTTATAGACAGATTGCATTTGTAATTTGCAATTTCTTGTTTGATGCTTCAAGCATCATCTCTTTGTAAATATTATCAATTAATATAATACCACAGTAGGAGCCTCTCCTACTGTTTTATGGTCCAACTAAGGGTGAACACTTTATTACTTGATATTTAGTGAGAGGGATCATCTTATAATGCTACCGTCGCGATCTAAGCAATACAAGATGCATAAAGGATTAACATCATAGGCAATTCATAATTAGTGTGATATGATATGGCCCTTTCTTCTTGCGCCTTTGATCTCCATCTCCAAAGCACGAACATGATCTCCATCATCACCAGCATTGCGTCAAGGTCAGTGGTGCCGCTTCATGGTTGTCCATCATCACTAGCAACTATTACAACTACTTGGAATAAAGCTATTACAAGATGAATAGACACGCAGGTCTTAACAGAATTAAAGACAACCATTAGGCTCCTGCTGGTTACCATATTACAACAAGGATCATTGCATACATCAAATCTAATCACAATCACATGATGGCCATATCACATCACAAAACCCCTGCAAAAACAAGTTAGACGCCTCTAATTTTCTTTGCATGTTTTACGTGGCTTGGGGCTTTCGAACAATAACGGATCTTATCTACGAAACTGAACCACAACGTTGATACAAGTGCTATCGAGTGCAAAGTGAAAATTGGATCTATACTATGGTGAGAGAGACAGACACCCGCAAAGCCACTTGTGTAAAGCAAGTTACACGTCAAGCGTGGAGCAAGTCTCATGTGCGATGACATGTAAGGTTAGCCCGAGCCGCTTCATCCCACCATGCCGCAAGATGCAAAGTATACAAAGCAAAAGACGGCACGAGCACCAACGCCCACAACACCATTGTGTTCTACTCGTGCAACAGATATACGCATAGACACGGCTCTAATACCACTGATGGGTTCGTAGCATGGAAAACAAAAAATTTCTACCGCAAGAACGAACAAAACCAGATCTAATCTAGATAAAAGCCAAGATCTAATCTATTAGACATGTGCAACGAGATAGATCGGAACTAACCCTCATAGATCCGAAAGCGTTACGATATTAGATCTCGTGGTTGATGTAGTCGATCACTTGCCGATCTCAAGATCGTGTGGACGATCCTTCCGGCGCCGCGTTCCGGCAGCGCTTCCGCAGTCGGTCACATGTGCGGAGTCGAAGTAGACCTTCCTCTCCTCGTTCTAGCGAGCAACGGAGGTAGTAGATCTTCTCCACGGAATCCCAGCAGCACGACGGCGTGCTGGTGGTGGTGGAGTAGAGAATTCTGCAGGGCTTCGCCTATGCCTGTGCAGAAGAAAGGAGGAGGAGAGAGGCGGCGGAGATTTGGAGTTGTGGAGGAGGGCTTGGAGGTGGCGCCCCCACCCCTCTATTTAAAGGGGGGAGGCGCCATGGGAGGGGGAGTCCTTGTAGGACTCCCCTCCCTCCTATGGCCGGCGGATTGGGAGGGGGGGAGGAGTCCTCCTCCCCCACGACTCCTTGTCTTGCCCCACCAGGACTCCTTGATCCCTTTCTTGGTTTTCAAGTAAACTCAAAGAAATCTTCCAGAACCTTCCGGAACATTCCGAAACCTTCTAGAATCTTCATACAAATACTCCGGAACATTTCCTAACTCAGAAAATGATCCCCAATATATGAATCTTATTCTCCAGACAATTTCGGATCTCCTCGTGATGTCCTGGATCCAATCCGAGACTCCGAATATCATTCGGTCTCCAACGCACATTCCATATCTACTTAAAACAACTTCGAACCTTAAGTGCGTCACCCTATGGTTCGTGAATATGTAGACATGACAGAGACACATCTCCTATCAATAACGATCAGCGGGACCTGGAGATCCATAATGGCTCCCACATACTCAACGATGACTTCGTGATCGATTGAACCATTTACATACGAAACCAATTCCCTTTGTCACGCGATACTATACTTATCGGAGGTTTGATCGTTGGTATCTCCATACCTAGTTCTACCTCGTTACTGATAAGTACTCTTTACTCGTTCCATGATATGTCATCCCTTGTGACCTAGTCACATGCTTGCAAGCTAACTAGATGACATTCCACCGAGAGGGCCCAGAGCATATATATCCGTCATATGGATGGACAAATCCCAATCTTGGTCCATGCGCTTCAACACATACTTTCAGAATACCCAATGACACCTTTATAACCACCCAGTTACGAAGCGGCATTTGATGTCATCAAAGTACCCATCCGATGATGGTAATTAACACAACCTCATGGTCGAAGGATTAGGTTACTATGCATTTTAAAAGCTTATAGCAATACGAACTTAATGACTTGATCTTATGCTACGCTTACTATGGGTGTATGTCCATCACATCATTCTCCTAATGATATAACCTTGTTATTAATCACATCCTAATGTCCATGATCAGGAAACCATGATCATCAATTAATCAACAAGCTAGTTCAACAAGAGGCTTACTAGGGACTCTTATATGTTTACAAAACACACAAGTATTAGTGTTTCCTAATAATAAAATTATAGCATGGGATGTAAACATTCATCATAAACACAACGATATAATAATAACCACTTTTATTATTGCCTCTTGGGCATATCTCCAACATGTCCATGGGTACAGCTCCGAGCTCTGGATCAGCCGGGATAAAAATTGAGTCAGATTCCGGGGATGGCCTGATAGATGGTTTTCTGAGGTGCTCTAGTGCTATCCCTAGCGGGATTGCTTGTCGTGTTGATCCGAGCTTTGACAATACGTCGGTGGCCCCATTTTCCACCCGAGGTATATGATGAAATTCGCATCCCTCGAAGTATCCCGATATCTTCTGCACATGAAATCTGTACAGCACCATGTTTGCATCCAAAGCGTCCCATTGTCCGGAGACTTGCTGGATTACAAGATCCGAGTCACCCAAGCATTGGATCCGATGTATTCCAACCTCTTTTGCCACTTTGAGCCCATGCACAAGTGCCTCATATTCTGTAACATTATTAGATGCTACAAAGTGGATCTGTAGCACGTATTTCAGCTGGTCCCTCTTGGGCGAGGTAAGCTCAACTCCGGCACCTAACCCGGTTTTCGTTTTTGATCCTTCAAAGTGCATTCTCCAGTAGTTCGGATCTGACAATGGTGGCTCATATTGTACCTCGGCCCAATCCACAAAAAAGTCAGCCATAGCCTGAGACTTGATTGCTTCTCTCCTGTCATATTGTGGCGCATAAGGGGCTAGCTCAATTGCCCATTTTGCAATCCGGCCACTTGCGTCCTTATTTCTCATTATCTCGGATATGGGGGCTTCACATATTACTTTGATGGGGTGCTCCTCGAAATAGTGCTTTAGCTTCTTAGCTGCCATGTACACACCATATGCCACCTTCTGATAGTGGGGATAGTTTTGTTTTGAAGCTGGCAATACCTCTCTTAGATAGTACACTGGCCTTTGCACTGACTTACCCTCTTCGTCGCGCTCTACCACAATTACTGCACTTACAACTCTGTTGGTTGTGGCTATATAGAGCAACATTGGCTCCTTTGATAGTGGAGAGGCTAACACTGGTGCAGTGGCTAACATCTTTTTCAACTGGGTAAAGGCTTCATTGGCCTGCGGCGTCCAAATGAACTTGTCCGATTTTTTCATGAGTTGATAGAGAGGCAATGCCTTTTCTCCCAACCGACATACAAACCGACTTAAGGATGCCATGCAACCAGTGAACTTCTGGACATCGTTAAGGCACTTCGGCAGTTCCATTCGCTCTATGGCCCGGATTTTAGTTGGATTAACTTCAATACCTTGGCTGGAGACAAGGAATCCAAGTAATTTTCCAGCCGGGACACCGAAGGTACATTTCTCTGGGTTAAGCTTCATTCAGAACCTCCTTAAGTTCGCGAATGTTTGCCTGATATCGTAAAGGAGCGTTTTGCTTTCCTTGGTCTTTATAACAACATCATCAACATATACCTGCACATTTTGACCAATTTGGTCATGTAAACATTTCTGCATACATCTTTGGTATGTTGCACCTTCATTACGTAAACCAAACGGCATGGTGCGATAGCAATAAGCCCCATACGGGGTGATAAATGCAGTCTTTATTTGATCACATGGGTTCAGAGGTATCTGGTGGAAACCAGAGTATGCATCAATGAATGACAACAACTCACACCCAGCAGTGGAATCTATGACTTGGTCTATCCTTGGCAGTGGGAATGGATCTTTTGGACAGGACTTATTCAGCTTTGTGTAATTTATACACATGTGCCAAACCACTGCCATGTTCGGATCATCCTTCTTCTTCTCCACCAACACTGGATTAGACAGCCAATCCGGGTAAAGTACTTCCATGATAAATCCAGCAGCCAACAATCGAGCTATTTCGTCTCCTGTGACCTTTCTCCTGTCTTCGGCGAAGCGGCGGAGAGGTTGCTTCACCGGTTTTGCTCCGGGTCTCACGTTCAATGAGTGCTCGGCCAACTCCCTCGGAACACCTTGCAACTCCTGTGTGGACCAAGCAAAATTATCCCGATTCTCACGGAGGAAGTTGACGAGCTTGCTTTCCTATTTGTAATTTAACCCGACACCAATTGTTACGGTGCGCTCTTGGAACATATCATCAACAGGTACTTTCTTGGTATCTTTTGTCGCTTGAAACGAAACACTACCATGCGGGTTGCTCAGCGCCGGCATATACTGCTGCGCGGATTGGGACAATGCCGCCACCTCCTGGATTTTTCTCTTCTCTTGCGTGATCACAAGTGATTCCGCCATGTTAGACCCGGCAGACGCACACTCAATGGAACGTTGGAAATCCCCAACTATGATAATTACACCATTTGGCCCGGGCAACTTCATCTTTAGGTAACTGATGTGACAACTTGCCATGAATTTGTTCAGGGCAGGCCTACCGAGTAACGCGTGATACCCACTTTCCAAATTGACAACTTTGAATTCCACATTCTCAGTCCGGCAGTTAGCTCTCGTACCGAACAACATGTCAACCCGGACCTTTCCAATGGGTTCACAAGAAATGCTTGGCAAAATGCCATGGAAGGTTGTCCTTGTAGCTTGGAGCATGTTCTCCGAGATACCCAACTTGCGCATCGTGTCCACATATATGATGTTGATGGTACTAGCCTTGTCAATTAGTACCTTTGAGAACCTCACATTGATGTTAGGCCCAATGAATGTTGGATCCAACACCAGCGCATATGAACCAGGACTTGGCATAAGCTTCGGATGATCTTTGATGCTCCAGGTAATCTCCTGATCCGACCAAGGCATATACCTCGTCACCGCTGGCATTACCGCATTAACTTCCATGTGTCGGTGCTACAAGCTCTTTCTGTCTGTTTCCTCTATGGTGAACACGTAGTAACTCTAATGATGCTCTCTGTACTCGTTCCTCCCCTCATGTCCGGGGTACCTTTGATCCGGTTGATTTTGGTTCTCCACCTGATGCACTGCATCCCTTCTCTCATGGTTGTCATACCTCGGCGGAGGGGGAGGTAACATTAACTGTTGCGTGTTCGCTCTAGAGAGCAATTGCTATTGGGTTAACTCCTGCCGAGGTTGGTCATTCCGAGGTGCCTGAGCATTCCTCGAACCACTTTGTTCTATTTTCCTCATCCATTCACACTGACGTGTTGTGTGACCCGCTGGGTTACTCGGATTTGGCGTGTGAAATTTACACGGCTGATCCAGGATTGCCTCATAGGTATACCTCGGACGGTCCTTCTTTTACTGCCAATGTTTCTTCTATTCTGGCGTCCAAGTTTTCTTGCCATCATTTCTTGGTGTCCATTGCTGTCCTCCAGTTTTTTGACGTTAACTGCTTCCTGCTCCGGGTTGGTCCTGATTCACAACCGCAACTTGTTGCGAACTGTACCGGTAATCCGGTCTGTCATCTCTTCTTTTTACCTCAATAATCATTTCTTCGGGATGACCCAGCCCCATCTCGCTGATAATACTCCTCGCTTGACTCGTTTGACATGAGCCTAGGCTGCGTCGGATCACCCAAGGCATATGAATCTGTAATCCGGATTATTTCTGCCAATGTGGTTGGCATATCTCTTTGCAACCTTTGCCACAGCATGCTTGCATATCTGCACCCTTGCGCAAACCAAGCTATGGCCTATGACTCAATCACACCTTCACATGAGTTTCGCACTACGCACCAGCGGGTCAGGAATTCCCGGTCTGTCTCATTCGGTCTCTGTTTGCACATTGCTAGGGTCTACGGTTTGTTGGGCCTCTGATACGTGCTTGAGAAATTGCTAACGAACATCTCCTCAAAATCGATCCAACAGTTAATACTTCCGGGTGGCAAATTGTTTAGCCATACCCTTGATGGCCCCTCCAGCATCTTAGGTACATACATCACAGCCCATCTCAAGTTGCCTGTTGCAATTTTCACACCCGTTGCACAGTTAATCAACCAATCCTCCGGCTTTGTGCTGCCGTCATATGTCTTGGTGCCTCTAGGTAACTGGAAGTTAGGTACTGGAGGCTCCTTCATGATCCGGGCACCAAAACACGCTGGACCCGGAGGACCTTGACACTCAATCTTCCCCGACCTATACAGCCGATCCAATTTTAAACTAGCGTCATCAGGCATCAAGTTCCTGCTTCCCAATCTTGACCCTATCACGTGATAGTCCGGCCTGAGATACCCAGCGTTCACCATCTCCGAATCACCATCATTATATCTATCTTGCTCCTGTGGAGCTACTCTTTGTTGCATACCTTGGCCGGCACGGCGCTCTTTCCATGGTATATTCCGCTGCTGCGGTTGTCCTGCATCCGCTGGGTTAAGCTGTCTGGCATTGCCGTTCACAGCATTCCACTGACCGACATTGCCTTGGCTGCGGTTACCTTGGCCAGCTTCACCTCGGCTTACACTTGGTCGATCCTCATTTCTCTATACTTCTTTTCCTTTCCCTGCCCTTGCCAGGCCACACGGGAATATCTGCTTATTCCTCCTGGCCGAGGTTACTACTTCTTCTCTCCTTGGGCCACCATGAGGCGACGATGCAGCTCCAGCATATTTCTCCGGGTTACCCACCGCCGAATAAACAATCTTGGAGGCCCCATCTCTCTCCGGGTTAGCCCTGAGAAGTTCCTCATTTTTCCTGTTCACGATCCGAAACAACTCATTGACCCTATCTTGCTGTCTCTGACGGGCTTCACCTGTCAGACCCTCTAGCTCGAATGCAGCTGCATCTGCCGCCCTGAGGTTCTTTGCCGGGGTACTATACTTCGGCAGCCCCATGGACAGACAGTTTTCTGATTCCCGACCTTCTTTGTTCATCTCACTCATGATGTTTCTCCCCTTCACTTTTACGGCATCTACCTTATTTTCCTTCGCGTACTCACGCGGCGTCATGTTCAACGACTGTTGAGCCACAACTATCTTTTTTGCACCCTCTAGGATTTTCTGCCTAGTCTCTTCTAACTCGGCCTGTGCCTGAGCCGGATCTACCACTGCTGCTACAGGGCTTGCCAAGCTATCTATTGCCTGTTGCAGCACATTCTCTAGCCTCTCTAGCGGAGGACCTCTACTTTTCCTCAGTGCCTTAGGTGTTACCTCCGGATCTGGTGCCGGATCTTTGCTTGCGCCAGTGCCAGGCGCGGTCATCATCACCTTAGCGTGGTCCGGGGAGCGAGTGATACGCGCCCCGCGTGCCGCACTAAGGGGTGGCTCGCCTCCTTCGACGACGTGCCGCGGATGAACGCACGACACATCGACAGCAACGTAGATCTTGTGCGCGCCAAGCTTGACGAAGAGGCCGTTGCGCAGGAGAGGTCGCTTGCTGAAGCAGCCAGCATTGTCGCTGCCAAAGTCCAGCGCTCCAAAGCGCTGAACGAGCCTAGAGATGATGCGCTCGCCGATGCCGATGAGGTTTCCCTTCCTGTCGTGGTGGTGTCACGGCAGATGCCATGTATAGGCAGAAGGTGGGGACTAATATGCGCTAGGGGAATCTAGGGAGGGATAGCGAAGTGATTCTCCACACCAAACCTCGTATTGATTTTCTTCCAAGGTTACAAGTGCTCCTATAGCTGTACTGGCGAGAGGAGGAAGAAGAATCTCTCTTACTCTCACCCACAGACCTCACCTCAAACCCTAGACCTTAACAGAATTGTCTAGAGAATAAAATCCCACCCCCTCTACTGAAGCCCTAGCCCCCCTTTTATAGGGGAGGCTCGGTTTCAACCTAGGGCATACGTGGAGGCATATTCCTAAGAATATGCCCCCTCCCAAAGTGGTAAACCGACCGGGGTGCTTTTCCCCCTTCATCAGCTATGCTTTAGCTACGTGAGCCACGCCCCGTCCCTCGTCAGCTACGCTTTAGCTTGTCAGCTGACACGGGCGTCGTCACGCTTGTCGGCCACGCCCCGGTGGTCCAGTCCTTGCTCGCTTCGCTCAGGCAGTGTGTACCGGGCCTCCTTTTGACCAGCAAGATTCCTTCCTTCTCCTAGAAGGTTACTGCGACCCGGACGATGGTTCATCCGGCCACACCCTTTTCCTGCATAAAGGTTAGACATACGCTTCCAACTCACCGCTTAAGTCGGATTAGGGCTAGTTAGGCAAACGCCCCACGTCCGGATTACCCCGTGACTTGGCCTGCCTTGAGGTGACCCGGCTAGTACTTTCTTTGATCTTGCCGGACCTCGGCTAACTCGGCCTTTCATACCATGGCGTGACCCTACCTGGGGGTATCCCCCCAACATTAGTCCCCGAAGCTGGTGCGGTCTTAGCCGCCTTGGCCGCTAAGGCCACACCAGGTTCCATCTCGTGCTCCTGTCGCTTTTTGCCGAGTTACCTCTGTAGCTCGGACGGCCTGGATTTACGTTCCCTTCGCACGTTGCAAGTTTTCGCTTGCCGGCCGGGTTACCACAGCTCTATCCGGGTCTTACTTCCTTCTTTCATACGCTAGCCCATGTGAAGGGTAATCATTGTGTTGTCTTGTTTTAAGGGACGGTACAGTAATCGCCGCAGTAACCGTCAGTCATCACTGTGCGCGGGTCACGTCACGCATGCCCCCTCGTTTATCGCATCAGTGCGTCACGTCCCTGGATTCTTTTCGCCCTGAGGCCTTCCGTGTGGCTCCTTACTGATTGGTCCGGACGGGTAATACACGGCCACAGCGTGTCGCCTGTCCATAGGGCGCGATCCCACTCACCGCTTGCGTGGTGGTTAAATAGCGGAGGGGTGCGTTCCTTAGGATTTTTCCCCTCCGCACGCCTCTGCCTGCTGCTACTCTCCTTCATCTTCCTCGCGACTGCGCCGCCGCCAGTACTGCCAAAAAGCAGCGTCGCCGCCGCACTTCTCCGTTTCACCTCTACGTCTCCATCACTGCGACGTCAATCTCCCGCTACGGGTCCTCGCCAATCCAAGCCGCTGTCCCCCGCCACCACCAGCGCTAGCGAGGGCTTCGAGGAGCAGATGACTGAGGAAGAGCTTGCCATTGCTGAGCAAGAGATGGAGGAGGACGCTGCCGCTGGGGACCGCGGCGCATGGGCCAGCTCCTGGGTCTGCCAGGACGATCTGGATTGGCTCTACCGGACCCGGCGCCTCCCTGCCGGCGTCGCCGCTCGCCTCGCCTCCGCCAAGCTAGCTCCTTCGCCCAATCCCGGGGAGTTTGTTGTGTTCCTGTCTCATTTTCAGCGGGGCTTCGGACTCCCGTGAGTGATTTCTTCCATGATTGGCTCAGCACCTACCATCTCCAGCCGCACCATCTTCCGGCCAATGCCATTACTTCCCTCTCTGCTTTTGCCTCTACGATTGAAGGCTACGCCGGATCATAGCCCACAAAGGAGCTGTGGATCCGGTTTTTCGCCCTTCGCCGCAACGTTATCCCCGACATTCACACTGACCCGGAGGACAAGCGGCTCACGCAGTTCGGAGCAGCCTCCATCTCACCCCGGAGGTTTTTTGTTTTCCCTCGGGTCACAGGGCTAGAATCCTGCAAAGGTTGGGCCCGGACGTTCTTTTATGTCCAGAACACAGGCACCGAAGATTTGATCCGGTTGCTTCCTTATACCCCGGGTCCGCCGAACCCGGATCTGTGGGACGCCGTTCCGAAGAAACCTACGGCCCTGGCCAACCAAGTGAGTAAGAGGTTCGCGGAGCTGAAGGAGCTCGGGTTACGCAACGAGGATGCGATGATCACTTTCGTGTGCAACCGAATCTCCCCTCTCCAGAAGCGCACCCACAAGGTGTGCCATATGAGCTACGGCCACGATCCCAACCGGACTTCATCTTTCGAGCTAAACAATACGGAGATCTTCCACCGGGTTAAGGCTCTTTTCACCACTCAGAAGGATTTCTCCTCTGACTGGACTTGGGGGATAGAGCATTTCTGCCGTGACCGGCTTCCTCCCATGGTAAGTTTCATGTTGCAAAATTACCCCGGACTAGTTACTTATCTATTATTGTTGCATTTTTGATTCGTCTGTTTACTCTTTTCCTCAGCTATTCCTTCAGCAAACGCTCGAGGACGGCACTGATCCAACCCTTAAGTGGGCACAGGACCGTGAGACTTAGGCCGCCGAGGAGCCGGACCAAGAGATGTTTCTCCCCATGACCGACGCCACGAAATGACCCACGGGTAACTTCTCTTCTGCTAGAGATTGGCCCGGTGATGAAGATTACTCGGATATCGAGATAATTGAACCGTTTGAGGCTGTCCCCCTTTCTTTTGCTTTTCCGCCATCAGCTCATGCCGGTGGCCATATCCACGAGGATCGTCCCCTCGCCACAGGCGAGCCAGTTCTGGTGGCGCCGAAGAAAAAGCGCGCGGCCTCCTCAAGATCTTCCTCCGGACCTTCCGAGCCCGCTAAAAGGCGAAAGAAGGCCCCGGCACGAAGGGCTCGGAAACCCAGAGCAGCCGAAACCTCGGATGCGTAAGTCCTTCTTTCTTCTGTAACTCGTTCCTCCTTACTTTGTCGTAACTTTCCTTCTGACATTACCTGATCTCTTAGGGCTCCGGTGGAGGTCCCTCAGAGTGGGTCCAGTATCTCATCGCCTCTCCGGGCCAGCCCCTTGCCTCGTCGTGACGACGAGTCACGTCCACTGAGCCCCATTCCGGAAAGCTCTGCGGCCGCTCCGGATCATCCTGGGGTGGGGGAAACTGGCCCAACCAGAACAACGGCAGCCACTACCTCGGCGATGCCACAACCAGCAGCCACTAAAGATACCTCGACTCCAGCATCTGTTCCAGTACCAGTAGCCAAAACAGCACCAACTCCAGCCCCGGCAGCAGAACCAACCCCGACAGCGAAAACGTCAGCGCCGGCACCAAGTCCAGCAACGAAAGTAGTAGCGCCTAGTTCCTCTGCATATTCCGAGTCCTCTGAACCTCGGCAGGGGAAAACCGCTACTACGGCTTCTTCTTCCCCGCGAGCCAAGGGAAAGAAGACTCAAGACGCTACCAAGCCCAGCACTGCCGAGCCTGGGCAACGTACCCTTCAGTCTATGCTCCCCAAGAAGGCACCAGCGGCAAAGGATGCGCCTGCCGAGCCAATCGAAGCTCGGCAGTTGGTTCTGCACACCAGCCCCGCCCTTGCCTTGGTAGAGAGGAAGGAAGGACAGGCTAAGGGTTTGGTGACGCCCCATATGCCCTCAGGCGAACGGTACCCCCCAAGCCTGATGGATTTAGTCATGAACTGGAACAAGGCCGAGGTGATCCATGAATCTGATCAAGTGAATACCGCCGCCAAGGCCATTAACCTCGCTGGACGGATGATGGAGGTACGGCGTTTCTCCTTCGTAAATTGTAGATAATAACCATTAGTCCCTGAGCTTCCGGGGGAGTAACTTGTTACTCGGCCGGATGCTCTTTTATAGAATTAGCGTAGCTCGATAACTTCGAACATGCACACACCTAGAACCATGTTAAGTTCTACTTGGCCCAGATCTTAGTACACTTCGAACATGCACACACCTAGAGCCGGGTTAAGTTCCACTTGGCCCGGATTTTAGTACCCCTCGAACATGCACACACCTAGAGCCGGGTTAAGTTCCACTTGGCCCGGATTTTAGTACACTTCGAACATGCACACACCTAGAGCCAGGTTAAGTTCCACTTGGCCCGAATTTTAGTACACTTCGAACATGCACACACCTAGAGCCAGGTTAAGTTCCACTTGGCCCGTATCTTAGTACACTTCGAACATGCACACACCTAGAGCCGGGTTAACTTCCACTTGGCCCAGATCTTAGTACACTTCGAACATGCACACACCTAGAGCCGGGTTAAGTTCCACTTGGCCCGGATCTTAGTACACTTCGAACATGCACACACCTAGAGCCGGGTTAAGTTCCACTTGGCCCGGATCTTAGTACACTTCGAACATGCACACAGCTAACTTAAGTTTCTGTCTCTTTTTCAGGTGACCACCAACCGCCGAAGTGCCGAATTCCAGCGCTTGTTGGATACACATAAAAATCTTCGCACGAAACAGGCTGCACTCATCGCTGAGTATGAGAAAAGGGGTAAATTTCTTTCTCACTCATTTCCTCATTTTTCTTCCACTTTACTTGCCGAATGAATCTGATTGTTCGGTTCCCATAGCTGGGGTGGAAGCTGAAAACAAAATAATGCGAAAAAACTTGGAGCAGATCAAGGGTATATCCTTCTTATATGTTCCTACTGTGCTTCTCATCATTTTACCTCCTTGGCTCAGCAAACATTCACACCTCGGCACTGCCGGGCCAACACACGGTTTCAGCATTGCTTGAAGAAAGTGTGCATGTGCCTGACATGATGCTGCATTTTCTCGAACAAGCAGGACAGCATCAAGCCGAGGTGAAGAAAAAAGATGATGAGATCGCCCTCCTCCGGACCAAATATGACGACATAGCCAAGCTCAAAGCTGAAATGGCTAAGATGAAGGCGCAGCACCAAACCGAGCTGAAAAGGGTTGGCCAGGACTTCATCGAGGAACGCGAGCGCCTCAAACTCCAAAGTGCTAAGGATCACGAGCTCCTACAGGAAGCCGAGGTCAAACTTGGGTCGGCAAATGCTGAGCTCGAGCAGCTTCGGAAAAGGCATGATGCTTGCATCAAGGAGCTGACCCGGATTCACAGTCACATCTCTGGTAACTTCTTTTCCTTTATCCGCCTTACTTCTCCGGGTTACGTCTGATGTCTTATTTTCTCAACTTTGTCCTTTGCCTTGTTTCCCAGGCCACTTTCCAGAGGGTACTGCCATTGCACGTGCTGCCATTGCCAATTTCCGCCGAGAGAGAGGTACTCCGGTCGCTGCTGAGGGTGACCCCATTCCCTTTGACATGGAGGACCTGTTGGTCAGCCTGTCATCTCGCGTGGAAATTATCAAGAACTACGGCTGGGACCTCCTCAATGCTTCAGTCCGGATCTTCCACGCCTTCTGGCCCGCCGATGACGCTCCGGGGAGAGTCACGCAGCTCGCTGAAAAGCTTTCAGAAGTTGAGACCCAGCTCGACCTCTAGCGAGAATCCGCTGGCCGCGCTGCTGCCAATACCGTCCTTCACCATGTTTTGACGTGGTACGAAAAGATAGATCTCAGCCTCCTCACACGGCTGCGCACCGGGTCCAAATGGACAGATGATCCGGAGTGGGTAGCTCGGCGCCAGGCTTGCGCCCACAGCCTCATTGAATATGCCCCCATTCATGAATGGACTGAGGGTCCGAGCTTCCTGGAAGCCGCAGGCGAAGAGGAAGCTGAGAACATTGAAGATGACTCGGGTGAATCGGAGGAGGACACTGCCTCGGATATCGAAGAGGGCGATGATGATGCCGAACTCCGTCCTGCTGCTCCTAAGTAAAAACACTTGAAAATTCATGAGATCCCCGGTATGCCGGGTGGAATTGTTATTCCAAATACATGTGATATTTTGCTACTGAGTACTTATGCCGGATTAACGTGGGCGTAGTCCACAAGTTTCTTTTTCTTGTTCGTTCAATCTTTTGGCTCGGGTCGTGTCTACATTGGTTCGGTTTTACAACTTACGAATCCGAGCCTAAAAATTGTCTTAACAATGCTGGGAAACTTTTAGACTTAGCTCGAAAATAAATAAGGGATTAGTCCGGGAAATAAACGTCGGCTCGAATAAATTCTTTTCCTTGCCATGAAGGGATTACGCAATTCCAAACTTGTTCTCTTGCTTGCCATGAAGCCAATTCTTGTTGGACAGCAGCAAGTCGAAGAGTTGGGTTTTTGGTGCTCACACATTACTAATCCAAGCTAAGTAGAATAACCTATTCCGGCCGACGCACAAATAACAAAAGACAACAAATGTTATTAAGGCAGTCCCCGAGTTACTGCTCGAGGTGCGAACATTTTATTGATAAACTCATTGCGGACATACATACCGACATATGAGATAACCCGGATACATTCACTTCTTAGCTAGGTGTAGAAAGGCCGAAGTAGAGCTACATTCCATGGACGCTTGGACTCCTCACCAGATCTGTCCGCCTTGTTCTTTTCCTGTGGCTTTGCATCTATAAGATAATAAGAATCATTGTGCAATGCTTTGCTCACGATGAATGGCCCTTCCCATGGGGGGATAATTTATGCATTCTAGTAGTACGTTGTACCAACCGAAGCACCAGATCGCCTTCCCGAAAGACTCGGGGGCACACTTTCCGGCTATGATAGCGTCGGAGATTTTGCTGATATATGGCGGATCTGGACAGTGCCAGTTCTCTCGCTTCTTCCAGCAGATCAACATCATTTTGCCGGGCTTCTTGCACTTCGGCTTCTGTGTATTGGGTGACCCTAGGTGAATCATGCTCTATGTCAGCTGGTAATACAGCTTCTGCCCCATATACCAGAAAAAACGGCGTATAGCCTGTTGATCGATTCGGAGTTGTTCTTACACTCCACAGTACCGCTGGTAGTTCTTCTATCCAGCACCCCGCTGATCTTTGCAGCGGCTCAATGAGCCGGGGTTTTATCCCGGATAATACTAATCCGTTGGATCTTTCCACTTGCCCGTTCGATGCGGGGTAGGCTATCGAAGCTACGTCAAGTCGGATCCTCTTATCCCGGCAGAAACGAGCAAACGCTCCTTCCACAAAATTTGTGCCATTATCAGTTATGATACTATGTGGATAACCGTACCTCAAGATGATATCTTTGAGAAAAGTTACGGCCGTAGCTCCATCACATTTTCTTATAGGCTTTACCTCGATCCACTTCGTAAACTTGTCCACCATTACCAAAATGTGAGTCATGTTTCCTCTTGATGGTTTGAACGGGCCCACCATATCCAGGCACCATACGGCAAATAGCCAAGTGATTGGGATGGTCTTGAGTTCCGACATTGGCATATGCGTCTTTGTGACGTACCTCTGACAACCATTACATTTTCTCACCAGATCTTCTGCTTGCTCTATGGCGTTTGGCCAGTAGAATCCGTGTCGGAAAGCTTTCGCTACCAAGGCTCGGGATGAGGCGTGATGCCCGCACTCCCCCTGATGTATATCTCGGATGATTTCAAGCCCTTCGTCCGGGTCAACACACCGCTGGAGGACATTGGTCACAGTTCTTTTGTATAACTCGGAATTGATGATCGTGTAAGCCTTTGCCCTCCTCTGTGTTTGCCTGGACAACATATCCTCAGTGGGTAACGTTCCATCTTTCAGGAATTGAAATATAGGCAGTGCCCAAGCCGGTATTGGCCGCATGGGGAACACGTCCTCGTCTATCTCCATATGATCCACCGGCATAACTTCAACCAGACTACGCTGAGTAGTCCCCGGGTTTTGCGAAGCAGTCCCCGGGTTTGCCAAAACAGTCCCCAGGTTTTGCGCACCACTCCCCGTGTCAACGTCCATGGGCGCTGCTCCAGACTCTGTGTCCTCCGGGACGTAGATGGACTCGGATTCCGGGGATGGCCTGATGGATGGTTTATTGAGGTGCTCTAATGCTACACCCGGTGGAATAGCTTGTCTGGTTGACCCGAGCTTTGACAGCATGTCGGCAGCCTCATTTTCCACCCGGGGTACGTGATGAATTCCGCATCCTTCAAAGTAACCAGAAATCTTCTGCACGTGAAATCTGTATAGTGCCATGTTTGGATCAAGAGCGTCCCATACTCCGGACACTTGCTGCACCACTAAATCCGAGTCGCCAAAGCATATAATCTGACGTATACCAATTTCCTTTGCTACCTTGAGCCCATGCACAAGTGCTTCATACTCAGCGACATTATTTGATGCGGTGAAGTGGATCTGCAGCACATATTTCAACTGGTCCTTTTTTGGCGACGTGAGTACGACTCCGGCACCTAGCCCGGTTTTGGTTTTTGATCCGTCAAAGTGCATCCGCCAATAGTTCGGATCTGGAAGTGGTGGTTTGTACTGTACCTCGGCCCAGTCCACGAAAAAGTCCGCCACAGCCTGAGACTTTATGGCTTCTCTCCGGTCATACTGCGGGGCATAAGGAGCTAGCTCAATTGCCCATTTTGCAATCCTGTCGCTTGCATCCTTGTTACTCATTATCTCGGATATAGGGGCCTCACATATGACCTGGATGGGATGCTCTTCAAAGTAATGCTTCAATTTCTTGGCGGCCATGTACACGCCATACGCCACCTTTTGATAGTGTGGGTAGTTCTGCTTTGAGGTTGACAACACTTCACTCAAATAATACACCGGCCTTTGCACTGACTTACCTTCCTCATCACGCTCCACCACTATCACTGCACTTACAACTCGGTTGGTTGCGGCTATATAGAGTAACATTGGCTCCTTTGATAGTGGTGAGGCTAGCACTGGTGCCGTGGCTAACATTTTCTTTAGGTGGGCAAAGGCTTCATTGGCCTGCGGTGTCGAAATGAACTTATCCGACTTTTTCATGAGTTGGTAGAGAGGCAAAGCCTTCTCTCCCAACCGAGATACAAACCGACTTAACGAGGCCAGGCAACCTTTAAACTTCTGGACATCGTTAAGACACTTCGGCAGTTCCATTCGTTCGATGGCTCAGATCTTGGTTGGATTAATTTCGATACCTCAGTTGGAAACCAGAAAGCCGAGCAATTTTCCAGCCGGGACACCGAAGGTGCATTTTTCCGGGTTAAGTTTCATCCGGAACCTCCTTAGGTTTGCGAATGTTTGCCTGATATCGTCAAGGAGCGTTTTTCTTTCCTTGGTCTTGATAACCACATCATCCACGTATACCTGTACATTTCAACCTATTTGGTCATGCAAACATTTTTGCATACATCTCTGGTACGTTGCCCCTGCATTACGTAAACCAAACGGCATGGTGCGATAGCAATAAGCCCCATACGGGGTAATAAACGCAGTCTTTATTTGATCATCCGGGTTCAAAGGTATCTGGTGGAAACCGGAGTAAGCTTCGATGAATGACAACAGTTCACATCCCGCAGTTGAGTCTATGACCTGATCTATTCTTGGCAGCGGGAATGGATCTTTCGGACACGCCTTGTTCAGGTTCGTGTAGTCGATACACATGCGCCAAACCACTGCCACGTTCGGATCATCTTTCTTCTTTTCCACCAGCACCGGATTAGACAGCCAATCCGGGTAAAGAACTTCCATGATAAATCCTGCAGCTAGCAACCGAGCTATCTCATCCCCAATGACTTTTCTCCTATCTTCGGCGAAGCGGCGGAGAGGTTGCTTCACCGGCTTAGCTCCTGGTCTCACATTTAAAGAGTGCTCAGCCAACTTCCTCGGAACAGCTTGCAAGTCCTGTGTGGACCAAGCAAAAATGTCCCGATTCTCACGGAGGAAGCTGACGAGCTCGCTTTCCTATTTATCACTTAGCCCGGCACCAATTGTTACGGTGTGCTCTGAGAACGTGTCATCAATAGGAACCTTCTTGGTATCTTTCGTGGCCTGGAAGGAGACAGTTCCATGGGGGTTACTCAGCGCTGGCATACACTGTTGCGTGGACTGAGCCAACGCAGCCACCTCTTGAATTTTCCTTTTTTCCCGTGCGATCACAAGTGATTCGGCTAAGTTTGATCCGGCCGACGCACACTCCATCGAACGCCGGAAGTCCCCAGCAATTGTAATTACTCCGTTTGGTCCGGGCAATTTCATTTTCAAATAGCTTATATGACAACTTGCCATGAACTTGTTCAGCGCTGGCCTTCCAAGCAATGCGTGATACGCGCTTTCCAAGTTCAGTACTTCAAACTCCAGATTTTCAGTTCGGCAATTGTCCCTCGTGCCGAACAAGACGTCGACCCGGACCTTGCCTATGGGCTCGCAAGAAATGCCCGGCACAATGCCATGGAAAGTTATCCTCGTGGCCTGGAGCATGTTCTCCGAGATACCCAACTTGTGCATTGTGTCTGCGTACATGATATTTATGCTACTGCCGTTGTCGATCAGTACCTTTGAGAATCTTACGTTGATGTTAGGCCCAATGAATGTAGGGTCCAGCACCAAGGCATACGAACCAGGGCTCGGCATGAGCTTGGGGTGATCCCTAATACTCCAAGTGATGTCCTGATCGGACCACGGCATGTACCTCGTCATTGCCGGCATTACCGCATTCACCTCCATATGCCTACGCTGCAAGCTTTTTCTATCAGTTTCTTCTGTGGTAAATACACAGTAGCTCTGGTGATGCTCCCTGTACTCGTTTCTCCCCTCATTTCCGGGGTGCCTCTGATCCGGCTGCTGCTGATTTTCTACTTGGTGCACTGCATCCCTTCTTTCATTGTTATCATACCTCGGCGGAGGGGGAGGCAACACCAGCTGTTGCGTGTTCGCTCCGGAGAGCAATTGCTGCCGGGGTAACTCCTGCCCAGGCTGATCATTCCGGGGTGCCTGAGCATTCCCCGAACCACCTTGCTCGATCTTGCGCATCCACTCGCATTGCCTCGTGGTATGACCCGCTGGGTTGTTCGGATTTGGCGTGTGAAACTTACACAGCTGGTCCAACATCGACTCGTAAGTATACCTCGGACGGTCTTTCCTTTCTAGCCATTGCTTATTTTGCTCTGGTGTCCAAGTTTTCTTCCCATCGTTCCTTGGGGTCCATTGACCTCCAGTTTTCTGGCGCTGACTACCCCCTGCTCCGGGTTGATCTTGACTCACGACCGCAACTTGGTGCGAACCGTACCGATGGTCCAGTCGATCATCTCTCCTTTTTCCTCTGTAATCATTTCTTCGGGATGATCCGGATCCATCCCTCTGATAGTACTCATCGCTTGACTCGTTCGATGCGAGCCTTGGTTGGGTCGGGTCACCCAATGCATACGAATCTACGATCCGGATCATCTCTGCCAACGTTGCCGGCATTTTCCGTTGCAACTTCATCCATAACTCGCTTCCATACCTGCACCCCTGTGCAAACCATGCTATAGCATGTGATTCTATCACGCCCTCACACGAGTTTCTCACGGTGCACCACCGGGTCAAGAATTCCCGGTCCGTCTCATTGGGTCGCTGTTTGCACATAGCTAGGGTCTGTGGCCTATTTGGCCTTTGATACGTACTCGAAAAATTGCTGATGAACATCTCCTTGAAATCAATCCAACAGTTGATGCTTCCTGGCGGCAAATTGTTCAACCACACCCTCGCCGGGCCTTCCAACATCTGGGGTACATATCGTACGACCCATCTCAGGTTGCCTGTGGCAATTTTTACAGTAGTAGCATAGTTTATCCGCCAATCCTCTGGCTTGGTACTTCCGTCATAGGTCTTGGTCCCCCTAGGCAATTGAAAATTCGGGACTGGTGGCTCATTCATGATCCGGGGTCCAAAACATGCTGGACCCGGTGGACCCTGACATTCTATCTGTTCCGACCTATATAGTCGATCCAGTTTCAACCTTGCATCGTCCGGCATCAAATCCTTGCTTCCCAGTCTCGAACCTATCACATGATAGTCCGGTCTAGGATATCCCGCATTCGCCATCTCTGAATCACCGTCATTATACTGGTTTTGCTCGTCTGGTGCACCTTTCTGTTGGATACCTTGGCCGGCACTATGCTCTTGCCTTGGCATGTTCTGCTGCTGCCCGGCATTGCCGTTGACAACATTCCTCCGACCGGCATTGCCTTGGTCACGGTTACCTCGGTCAGCTTCGCCTCGGCTCACACTCTGTCGATCATCATTTTTCTACACTTCTTTTTCTTTCCCCGCCTGTGTCGGGTCATACGGGACAATCTGTTTGTTCCATCTGGCCGAGGTTACCACTTCCTCTCTCCTTGGATCGCCATGAGGGGACGACGCAGCTCCAGCGGATTTCTCCGGGTTACCCATCGCCGAATGGACTATCTTGGAGGTCCCAGCTCTCTCCGGGTTCGCCCTGAGCAGTTCCTCGTTTTGCCTGTTCGCAATCCGAACCAGCTCGTTAACTCGGTTTTGCTGCCTTTGCCGGGCTTCACCCGTCAGTCCTTCTAACTCGGATGCAGCTGCATCCGCCGCTCTGAGGTTCTTGGCCGGGGTACTATACCTCGGCAGCCCCACAGAAAGACAGTTCTCTGATTCCTCGATTTCGACATCACCTTCTCTGTTCATCTCGCTCATGAGATTCCTCCCTTTAACTTTTACAGCATCAACTTTGTTCGCCTTTGTGTACTCACACAGCGTCATGTTCAACGACCGCTGGGCCACGGCTATTTTCTTTGCGCCCTCAAGTATTTTCTGCCGATTTTCTTCCAGCTCGGCTTTTCTAGCGGGCCGGATCTACCGCTGCTACTACAGGGTTTGCCAAGCTATCTATTGCCTCTCTCAACACGTTTTCCGGCCTTTCTAGCGGAGGACCCCTACCTTTCCTTGGTGTCACCTCCGGATCTGGCGCCGAATCCTTGCTCGTAACCGCTCCCGGCGCTGTCATCATTACCTCTGCATGGTCCGAGGAACGAGCGATACGTCCCCCGCGAGCCGCAGTGAGGGGCGGTTCGCCTGCTTTGACAACGTGGCGCGGATGAACGCCTGACACGTCCACCGCGACGTAGACCTTGTGTGCGCCGAGCTTGAGGAAGACGCCGTTGCGCGGGAGAGGGCGCGTGCCGAAGCAGCCTGCGTTGTCGCTGACGAAGTCCCGCGCTTCAAAGCGCTGGACGAGTCCGATGACGATGCGCTCTCCAGTGGCGATGAAGTTTCCCGTCCGGATCTTGACCCTTGCTAGCGCCGCTAGCCCCACGGTGGGCGCCAACTGTCGTGGTGGTGTCACGGCAGATGCCATGTATAGGCAGAAGGTGGGGACTAATATGCGCTAGGGGAATCCAGGGAGGGATAGCGAAGTGATTCTCCACACCAAAACTCGTATTGATTTTCTTCCAAGGTTACAAGTGCTACTAGAGCTGTACTGGCGAGAGGAGGAAGAAGAAGCTCTATTACTCTCACCCACAGACCTCACCTCAAACCCTAGACCTTAACAGAATTGTCCAGAGAATAAAATCCCACCCCCTCTACTGAACCCCTAGCCCCCCTTTTATAGGGGAGGCTCGGTTTCAACCTAGGGCATACGTGGAGGCATATTCCTAAGAATATGCCCCCTCCCAAAGTGGTAAACCGACCGGGGTGCTTCTTCCCCTTCGTCAGCTATGCTTTAGCTACGTGAGCCACGCCCCGCCCCTCGTCAGCTACGCTTTAGCTCGTCAGCTGAAACGGGCGTCGTCACGCTTGTCGGCCACGCCCCGGTGGTCCAGTCCTTGCTCGCTTCTCTCAGGCAGTGCCTACCGGGGCTCCTTTTGACCAGCAAGATTCCTTCCTTCTCCTAGAAGGTTACTGCGACCCGGACGATGGTTCATCCGGCCACACCCTTTTCCTGCATAAAGGTTAGACATACGCTTCCGACTCACCGCTTAAGTCGGATTAGGGCTAGTTAGGCGAATGCCCCAGGTCCGGATTACCCCGTAACTCGGCCTGCCTTGAGGTGACCCGGCCAGTACTTGCTTTGATCTTGCCGGACCTCGGCTAACTCGGCCTTTCATACCACGGCGTGACCCTACCTGGGGGTATCCCCCCAACACTTCCGGATCTTTACTCCTACTAGTGCCGCTAGACCCACGATGGGCGCCAACTGTCATGGTGGTGTCACGGCAGATGCCATGGATAGGCTAAAGGTGGGGACAAAATGCACTAGAGGTTTCCAGGAAGGGATAGTGTGGTGATTCCACACATGGTTGCTTTGTATTGAATGAGATTCCATGGTTACAAGTGCTCCTTGAGCTGTATTGGAGAGAGGAGGAAGAAGGAGCTCTCTTACTCTCACCACTAGCCAGCTCTCAGGAAACTAGAACTCTACAAGTAAAGTCCAACCTATCAGCGATCAACCCCTACTACAGAGGCCCTAGCCCTTCTTATATACGGGTAGCCAGGTCTCCAATTAGGGCATACGTGGAGGCACATTCCAAGGAATATGCCTCCTCCTAAAATAGTAAGCCGACCGGGTCACTTTTGCCCAGCGTCATCCATCCAGAGGCTACGTGAGCCTCTACGGCACCCGCGTCATCGGTGGTCCTGGCCTCTGTCCGCTTCGCTCACGCTCTGCATACAGTGGTCACCCTTTGACCAGCGAGATACCTTCCTTCTCTTACAAGCTTGATATAACCCAGATCGTACCTAGTTGATCCGGCCACACCTGTACCTGCATACAAGTTAGATATATCCTGCCGACTTATGATATAAGTCGGCTGAGACTCAGTTAGGCGGACATCCCCTGGTCTAGGTTACCCCGTGATTCGGCCTGCCTTGAGATGACTCAGCCAGCTCTTTCTTTGACCTTGCCGTACCTCGGCTAACTCGGCCTTTATACCTCGGCATGACCCTACCCAGGGGTATCCCCCCAACATGGTGTGGTCTGCGTGCATATTGAGTGTAGGTGAAAAAGAAAAGGTTTATATTATAGATAGGATTTATCAGAAGTAAATAATAGCGCTGTATTGTTTTAGATCAAATGCTATGCACATCATCTTTATTATTTTCGACCGTGGGATGGATGCCGGAAAGGACACACATCGATGTTGCAATAGATGCCTACTATCTCGTGAGGTGAGCCCTATTGCGGGTTAGTGCGGAAGATTCCCTAGCACAGACAGGTGTCGGGCGCGCAGTTCTACCACGGATCAATGGACGGTGGACCGTATTGCAAGGTACCTCTCCTCCGCGACAAGATACATGGTTGCATGACTACCGTGAAGTGATATGAATCACAGGGGGAAATCCCAATGTCATCGTTATGTACCTCCCACTCAAGCTCTGATATGTCCAAAACGTATCTACTTTCCCGAACACTTTTGCTATTGTTTCTCCTCTAAACTTGTGTGATTTGGATGCAACTAATACGGACTAACGCTGTTTTCAGCAGAGTTGCCTTGCTGTCTACTTTTTGTGCAGAAAACCAACTATCAGGAAAAATCCCGGAAAATATGCCAAAAATCCTATTTCACCCGAAGACTCCATGAGCCAGAATACGAGACGGAGAAGAGCCCTGGGGTGGCCACACCACCTATTGGCGCGGGATAGGCCAGGCCGCGCCAGGGGGTAGTGTGGGCCCCCCAGGCACCCCCTCGGCCTCTCTCTTCACCTATAAGGAGCCTTCTGACCTAAAAACTTCGGGGGGTTCGACATTTTTCCAGAAGGAGTTCCGCTCCGCCGCCACCACCAGATTCCATGAAACAGCACCAGAAACTCCGTTATGGCACCCTGCCGGGACGGAGAATTGGAGGAGATCATCGCCATCATCATCACCATTGCTTCTCCATCAACCATCCATGTTTCCCCCATCTATGAGTGAGTAATCCCCTGCTGTAGGCTATGGGGATGGTAGGGATTGGATGAGATCGTTCATTTAATGGCATCAGATTGTTAGGGCATGGTGCCTAGTATCTTTTATTAGTGCTTTATGACTTTGTTGCGACTTGTTGTGCTTAATGCTTGTCACTAGGGCCCGAGTGCCATGATTTTAGATCTGAACATGTTATTGATTCATTATGGTAAGTATTGTTCTTGGTCTTATCTGCAAGTTGTATACACACGTTGTTGTCCAGAACCTATGGCCCTGAAGTGACAGAAATCGGGATAACCAGAAGGGAATGGCTTTGATGTGAGGATCACATGTGTTCACGGAGTGTTAATGCTTTCCTCTGGTGCTCTATTACAAGGAGCACCTTAATTGCCAGTAGTTCCCTAGAGGCCCCGCTGCAAACGGGCTGGCAGGACAAAAGATGTTGTGCAAGTTCTCATTGCGAGCACGTATGACTCTATATGGAACACATGCCTAGGATTATCTAGTACTTGGGTGCTTTATCTTATTTATCTGCAATTGCCCTGTGTTCTGATTGCTATGTGAATTGTCTTGTCCATGCAACGCCCGTCCATCCATCCCTATGCCTACCACACTCGAATCCCACTGTTTACTGCTTTTGTTACTACTGTCTTTGCTTTACTACTGCTGTTACTTTACTATTCTTACTACAAAACTGTTGCTACTGATAAACTGGTGTGAGCAAGATTGTTTCTAGGTGCTGCTGAATTGACAACTCAGTTGTTAAGGCTTATAAATATTCTTTGGCTCCCCTTGTGTCGAATCAATAAATTGGGTTTCACTTCCCTTGAAAATACTGCGATACACCCCCTATACTTGTGGGTCATCAAGACTATTTTCTGGCGCCGTTGCAGGGGAGCATAGCTTTATTTATCAAGTTCACTTGGATTCTCTATTGTTCGCTGCTATCCATCCATCATGGGTAAATGTCATGATGGCAAGGTTCTTATTTTACCATCCACTACAAGAAGAGGTACGGTTCTGAACACCTCTGCTGCTCTTGATTCACCGTCTGTTTTGAGTAAGTTCCTTACACCACCACATACAGATGCTACACACACTGCTACGACTGCTGAATCTGAAACTTCTGATGCTTATGATGCTGCTTCTATTGTGCTTCATAAGAGTGGTTCATTAGGACCTTTCCTAGATTCTACGATTGCTAGAACTATAGCTGGAAATACCGAAACTCCTAATGAAGACACTACCACACCTGTTAGCTCACCTGAGTCTAGTGAGAGTTATGATATTGAAGATGGTTATGTTGAGATGACCGATGAGTTTATTAAAAATGTAAGAACACCCATGATAGGAGCGTGGCTAAGAGTCTCCTTGAGAGGCGTACTTTTAGACCCAAATTGTATCCTGCTGCTAAGTTTGCTGCTTCTCCCATAAACATTATAGATGAAGATTATGATTTCTCTCTCGATCTATCTTACATAGCTATCGTCGAGAAAGAACCTTTTTGTGGGACTAAGAATGAAAGTGCGGTAGCACATATTAATGAACTTTCTACCATGAGTGGCTTGTTTTCTGATGATATTAAGATGCGTACTTAATTTGTTGCTAAGATTTTCCCCTTTTCACTGAAAGGAGAAGCTAAAACTTGGTTTAGTAATTTACCTCCTGGATCTATTGATAGCCCTGAGTGTTTTTATTAGGATTTTTCGGCAGAAATATTTTCCTCCCAGTGCTAGACATGCTATTTTGTAGGAACTTTTTGATTTTAAACAGGGAGAAAAAGAGGTATTGCCCAAATATTGGGCAAGGTTTTGTGCTTTGATTCATGCACAGGCTGGAAGTCCATTACCTAAGAATGAGCTTCTTGATATATTTTATAATGGACTAACCGAGGAATCTTGGACATACCTAGATAGTTGTGCTTATTGTGTTTGCAGGAATAGGACTCCAAAGGAAGTTGAGGAATTAATGGCTAAAATAAGCAAGAATTATGAAGATTGGACTCCTCCTAAACAAGCTATACCTTAAGTAATTGTACCTGAACCATCTATTCCTGTTCCTATTCCAACATCAAAGAAGAGGGGAGTTATTGAATTAAATGATGAAGTGATGAAGGAAGCTAAGAAATGTCTTAAGGAGAAGGGAATTAAAGCTGCAGATGTCAAGAATTTACCTCCTATAGAAGAATTATGTAAGCCTATTCCCTACTCATCCACTATTGAGGTACACTCTCTCCAACACTTTGATGAAGGTGATATCCCTCACTCTAAACCTCCTGATCAATGCTTAGAAGAATTTGATATCTTTATTGTTAAGCAAGATAACTTTAATAAAAGGCTGCAAAATCATCTAATGGAAAACACTAGAGCTATTGTTGAGTTGAAAGATATTGTAGAAAGAACCTGTAATGATGTTAAAATGATTGTTAAACACTTTCAAATGGTTCAAACTAAAATAGATTAACTCGTTAAAGTGCAAAATGACTTGCTAGTTAATGCGGCTAAAGAAAAACATGCTTATGAAATTAGAACTAGAAGTGGAGCTGCTACACAGGATCCTCTATATCCTGAGGGGCATCCCAAAAGAATTGAGCAGGATTCTCAACAAGCTGAAAATAGTGGTTCTACTCGTAAGAAAAGGAAAAAGAAACATAAAACTGTTGTAGAACCCTCTGAACCTGCTATAGATCCTAATAGTATATCTATCTCTGATGTTGAATCTGAAACTAGTAATGAAGAAAATGAAGTTCCTAATGAAGAAAAAGTTGACGAAGAAACTGAAAACCACACTAAAAATACTAAATACACCAAAGAAGATTTTATTGCTAAGAAACATGGGAGTGAAAGAGAACCTTGGGTCCAAAAACCTATGCCTTTCCCTAATAAGAAACACAAGTCAAAGGAAGATGAACACTATAATAAGTTTTGTGAGTGGATGAAGCCTCTATTCTTGCAAATTCCTTTGACTGATGCTATCAAATTGCCTCCTTACTCAAAGTATATGAAGGACATTGTCTCGAATAAAAGGAAGATCCCTAATGAAGAAATTTCTACTTTGCTTGCTAATTATTCCTTCAATGGTAAGGTTCCTAAGAAACTTGGAGACCCAGGGATTCCAACTATCCCTTGCTCTATTAAGAACAGTTATGTTATAACTGCTTTGTGTGATTTGTGAGCTGGAGTTAGTGTTATGCCTTTCTCTCTCTATAAGAGGCTTCAACTTGAAAAATTAATACCAACTGATATATCTTTGCAAATGGCTGATAAATCTACCACTATTCCTGTGGGTATATGTGAGGATGTACCTGTTCAAGTGGCTCACAACTGCTTGATATTAACTGATTTTGTTGTGCTTGAAATGCCCGAAGATGATAATATGTCCATTATTCTTGGGAGACCTTTTCTTAATAATGCAGGAGCTGATATTAATTGTAATCAAGGAAAGGTGACCTTCAATGTTAATGACAAGGAACATACTATCTATTTCCCCAAGAAGATTGAAAGGACTTATGGCTTGAATTCAATTGAACATGTTGAAGGCATTCAAGTTGGAGAAATATATTGTCCCATACCAAGAGAAAAAATTGAAACTATTATGATTGGGACCATTGCTATCAAGGTTAAGGTAACATAATCATTAGTGGAGTACAAAGTTTTGTCTCATATGCAATTGTTTTGGTAGCAAGACTTGATCAACCTTGCTAACAAAAGGATTCCATTGAACAAAACAATGTTTTCATCATGATTATCTCCGTTTATTTCTATCCTTTGCATCTTAGTTTTTGTTTTTGTTTAGTTTTCTTTTTGTTGTTAGTTGCTTGCATGCTAGAACTTCTGTAGTTCTAGCCTTGTTTTGTCTTTGCATCATGTTTCCAAGAGAAAAAAATCTGTCTGTTAGGAAAATCACTCTTCTATTTCTGAAAAATGCCCAAAAATAAAGTGTCTTGAAAAATTCCAGAAAATTCATTATTAAATTTTTACGTGGAAAAGGGGCAGAGGAGTACCTGGTAGGGACCAGGGGGCCCCACCAGGCAGGCACACCACATGGTGGCATGGCCAGCCTTGGGCGCCATGCCATGGTGTGGGCCACCCCTGGCCCCCCACTACCTCTCTCACCTGCCACTTTCTTCTCTCTCCCGAGTAAGCTCCAATTCATTGCTCAAAATCGCGTTCTTGCTGTGCTTGCTCTTGATTTTTTCGATCTCCTTGCTCAACCCATCTTTCTTGCTAAAATTTGGAGCATTTGTTCCCTTGTATGTGACTCCTCCCCTTGTCCAAGTAGATTTGTGTTTAGTGGATTATATGTTGAGTATTTTGCTGTTGTAGATGACTGGTTATGAGGGCTTGTAAGCTTGTTTGATGCTTAGAGATATAGTTTTGATGCATGTTTAGGCCTCTTGCAAGTCCCTATGAGTAGAATCCTTCATTATATTTACTTTGAAATCACTTGTTTAATAGGTGTTTAAATTTCAGAATAGAAGATGAGTGAACACCTAAACAGACATGAGCTTTGGGTGCCTAAGGTCATGAAGGCCCACCGGGAGGAGGAAGTTTTTCCCTCCATTTATCCATGCCCTGAGTTCATGAGAGCTGCAGGAATTCTAAAAGATTTCCACACTTTGGTTTCTAATGCAGGGTTAGAGCACTTTTTGGAAGATGAACCTTGTCAATTTGTGAATCTAACCATGTCTGTGGTGTAGGATTTCCAATTTAGTCACTATTTGCCTAACCCCATGGTCCATTACAAAATTTACAATATTGCTGTCAACCTTTCTCTTGATGATTTTTGTGTAGCTATTAAGGTACCTCAATGGGGATCATGTAGGAAGATTAAAGAGAGACCGGAACCACTCATGGATTTATATGCAGAAATTTGTCAAGGGAGTAGCTTCTCGAAGGAGAGTGGAAAAATCCGTAACATTCATCTTCCCTCCATTCGCTACTTTGCCTACTTTATTGCCAAGTGTGTTCTTGCTAGGAAAACTGCCAATAAGTTATCTTCGTTTGATTTAGCATTTATCTCTGCTTCTCTTAGACGAGATAGGTCTTTCCACTTGGGTGCTTTGATAGCTTTCCATCTCGCTGCTAACCGTGATAAAGGGTGGAATTAGTGGAGGCCTCATTGCTTCTCATTTGCTAGCATTGCATGGTTTAGTGCCTCATCATCTAGACCTACAGTTTCCCATAGAGGGGCTTGATCTTAATTCCATGATACAACATAAATTTGTATCCTCGTGGGCTAGTATGAGTGAGTGATCTTATGAAATAACCTTTCTCAAGGCTGTATGGAGAAAGAGCAAGTCCGAGCGTGTTGTTCTTTTGCCTGCACCTATTTTGTTTAACCTTGATAACAGGGAAGGATGGTCCCTCACTGAGGAGGAGCTTGACACGTACCTGGGAGAGCTTTCCCAACAGGAGAAGGACACTAGAAGGAAGGTCACGGATGATTCGAGCCAGCCCTCGAATGAGGGAGAGTCTTCATATCAGCAGCCCGCTTATGATTGGGGAGCTTCCTCTTCTTATCATGGGCCCCGCTACGACCATTCTTACCAAGCTCCGCCCACTTGGAACCCATATTCGTACATGGATTGATACCCACTTAGGCCAAAAGCCTAATCTTGGGGGGAGGTACGCCGACACCGCACTCATCTCCTTATCATGTTGCGTCGGTACTTTGTATATTCATGTTTTCGTTCTCTTTTTAGTTTTCATTCTTCTTTGCTTTTGCTTTCTGAAAACACAAAAAGACCAAAACTATTTTTGTTGTTTCTCTTTGGTTTGCTTCTCCTTTTTTCCTTGGTTTTCTTTTCCCTTTTTGCTTTGTTTGAACTATTCGAAAAACCCAAAAAGATTTTGCTTTGTTTGTTTTTCCCCTTTTGGTTCTTGTTTAAAAATCGAAACACCAAAAATATTCGTCGTTCTTCTTTGGTTTTTGCGAGTTTGCTTCAGGGTTCGGCAGTCCTCAGTGGATATTGGTTTCATATTATTATTCAAGACACACAAGTGAAGAGCAATAATGAGGATCAATGACAACTTGAGGTGTGGTAAGAGGCTGGTACTCATCACTGTGGGCATGCTTAGTCCGTTCATGTAGAGTTTTTTTTTCTTTGGATGCTTAGTACTTCTTGCTTTCTTATGATTAGCTCCAGCTCGCAAATAGTTGGTAGCATGTCTTATGGATGTTTGCTTGCATTGCTCTATTCATAAAGTGGTATGACACTATGGTATCCTCCTCTGAATGTTTCATTTGATTGACTTGGCACATGCTCACGCATGCACATGACTGTAATAATCAGTTAAGGCTCGATGAATTATTTTGCCTTGAGGATCTTGAATCACTTTCATGCCATGAGTAGTCATGTTTTGTTGCAAGCATGATAATGACAACTATTTCTCTCTCGCTTGTCGCTACCGTACTATTGCTAGCCTTCACTTTCACTGAGTATGTTTTACTCAAGTTCCCAACTCCCTAAACAAAATATTTCCAAAGTGTCCACCATACCTACCCATTACCATCATTTGCTACTTCCATGCATATTCAATATGCCTTGTTTTCTTCTGACTAAAATGTTTGCTTGTTATGAGAAAGTTAGTTAGTAAAGCTCTCACGAACTTGATGACACGATTTATTTTCTTGCACTTAATAAACCTGAACCATTGCGTCCTTCTTTGTTGTGCATATGGTTGCGCTTTATGAGTTGAAGTTAGCAGAACCATGTATCATGGGGACCGCTTTCAATGCTTCATAGGTACTTTGTACCTAGTTGCTATCATGTTCTTTTGCTTATGGATACCGGCGGTGTGAAATAAAAGTGGAACTTGTAAGATCATGGAGTTTGTATGTATGTTAGAGAAACGCCTGGGCCGCTAGCCTAAGCCATGCCTAATCATGGTGGAAACTTGCAGCATAACCGTAATGAGCATTCTATGAAGCATCCTCAATAAAAATCTATGCACATAGTAAATAAAAAGATCACCGAGGTGCTCATTGTCTGCTTGCCTTGTATTTTGATTATGGGATAGCTCCCGTGTCATGTGCAAGGGGTACCCCGTTGGCGGTTCTCTATGATACGTATATACTTACAATGACAAGAGCTTACTTGTCACTGAAGTTGAGTAGCATGAGGATCGGTCTTCGTAAGTAAGGGGCATGAGACTTCGATTTATAACTTGTCAAGCATATCCTCTTAGTTGTGTCACTTTCACCTTAACCACATTAAAGATGCTTATGATATGGGCAATGAGAGCTCAAAGCTAACAAGTACCATACTTTCAGCATTTGGAAGCCTTTCAAATTATTCAAAACCTTTTCTTATACTTGTTGAGTCTCCACATATTCTTTGAGCACCTTCTTGAGAGCATAGTTGTCATTCTTTATGTTTGTTCCATTACTTGATTATTTGTGTTATGACTTTGATGCTTGTATTCTTGATATCTTTATTTCTAGTCACCACTTGAAATTCAGAGGTGCCTTGGCATTCATAATCAAAGGCAAGCGAGATACCACTCTATCATACCTTTTTATGAGCATTGTAATGTTGCTTATGTTCGTGCTTCATGTTACTTATTATTCTTGAGTTGGAATCTCTTCATAGCTTGCAAAGACTATTAAGTAGACTTGGTTGCATACTCTTTATTATGAATTGTCCAAGTAGTTGATCACATTGCTGAGAATATTTACATCATATGAAGCAAATGTGTTCGTGAAAGTTCTTTTATCGCAATCAGTTTTCAACTGAATTGCTTGAGGACAAGCAATAAGCTCAGCTTGGGGGAGTTGATACGTCCAAAATGTATCTACTTTCCCGAACACTTTTTCTATTGTTTATCCTCTAAACTTGTGTGATTTGGATGCAACTAATGCGGACTAACGCTGTTTTCAGCAGAGTTGCCTTGATGTCTACTTTTTGTGCAGAAAACCAACTATCAGGAAAAATCCCGGAAAATATGCCAAAAATCCTATTTCACCTAAAGACTCTAGGAGCCAGAATACGAGACGGAGAAGAGCCCGGGGGTGGCCACACCACCTGGTGGCGTGGGCCAGGCTAGACCGCGCCAGGGGGTGGTGTGGGCCCCCTAGGCACCCCCTCGGCCTCTCTCTTCGCCTATAAGGAGCCTTCTGACCTAAAAACTTCGGGGGGTTCGACGTTTTTCCAGAAGGAGTTCCGTTCCGCCGCCACCACCAGATTCCACGAAACGGCACCAGAAACTCCGTTCTGGCACCCTGCCGGGACGGGGAATTGGAGGAGATCATCGCCATCATCATCACCATCGCTTCTCCATCGACCATCCATGTTTCCCCCATCTATGAGTGAGTAATCCCCCGCTGTAGGCTATGGGGATGGTAGAGATTGGATGAGATCGTTCATGTAATGGCATCAGATTGTTAGGGCATGGTGCCTAGTATCTTTTATTAGTGCTTTATGACTTTGTTGCGACTTGTTGTGCTTAATGCTTGTCACTAGGGCCTGAGTGCCATGATTTCAGATCTGAACATGTTATTGATTCATTATGATAAGTATTGTTCTTGGTCTTATCTGCAAGTTGTATACACACCTTGTTGTCCGGAACCTATGGCCCTGAAGTGACAGAAATCGGGATAACCGTAAGGGAATGGCTTTGATGTGAAGATCACATGTGTTCACGGAGTGTTAATGCTTTGCTGGTGCTCTATTAAAAGGAGCACCTTAATTGCTAGTAGTTCCCTAGAGGCCCCGCTGCAAACGGGCTGGCAGGAGAAAAGATGTTGTGCAAGTTCTCATTGCGAGCACGTATGACTCTATATGGAACACATGCCTAGGATTATCTAGTACTTGGGTGCTTTATCTTATTTATATGCAATTGCCCTGTGTTTTGATTGCTATGTGAATTGTCTTGTCCATGCAACGCCCGTCCATCCATCCCTATGCCTACCTCACTCGAATCCCACTGTTTACTGCTTTTGTTACTACTGTCTTTGCTTTACTACTGCTGTTACTTTACTATTCTTACTACAAAACTGTTGCTACTAATAAACTGCTGTGAGCAAGATTGTTTCCAGGTGTAGCTGAATTGACAACTCAGTTGTTAAGGCTTATAAATATTCTTTGGCTCCCCTTGTGTCGAATCAATAAATTAGGTTTCACTTCCCTCGAAAATACTACTATACACCCCCTATACTTGTGGGTCATCAAGCTCACCGGCACCACCCGACAATGGATCGATGACTTATGAGAGAAATCTAGATGCAATTGGTTGGACATGCACAAGGAATTCACCAAGAATTTCGAGGATACGTACAAGCAACCCGACACTATCAGTAACTGTAGCGGCATGTACAAGAAGAAGATGAGTCGTCTCGCAACTACCACTCATGTTAGCTCAATATGAAAGAGGGTTGATACGTCCATTTTGCATCACTATTCTATGTCTTAATTCACTATTATTAATTGATATATTTCGTATTGAGAGGTGATACTTATGTTATTTCATCTATTTTTGCATGGTTGATGACGTTTGGAGCATGGACCGCTGCAGTCAGGATTATGATGGAAAAGGTGCTGTTTGGAGGCAAAATTCGTGAAGATCTGAAAATGCAGGAAAATATATGGAAAATTCTATTTTTCCAGAAGACTAAGGATGCCAGAAGATGGAGTGGACGTGGGCCACAGGGGGCCCACACCACCCCATGGCGCGGGTAGGCCTAGGCCGCGCCTGGAGGTGGTGTGGCCGCCCTGGCCCACTCCAACATCTCCCCTCTGGCGTATATCATCCCCACGAAACCCTAAGACTCGGGGAGCGACCACAGAAAGATTCTGTCGCCTCTGCGGGGCCGAAAACACCGAGAGAGAAAGATCTCTCCGGCAGATAGATTTCTGTTGGGGGAATGTAACTACCTCGGTGAATTACGCTCTTAGTTACATGCCTGGATGAACGAAAGTGGTTAAAATAGTACGGTGGGGCCCAGGGCCACTCACGGTAGACCTTTCGGCTGTCCTAACCACTTTTAGAATATCGGGACAAGAACGAGCGGCGTAATCGGCAGGCGAAGGGATCAACTACATACACAAATGAGTATGTATGGAAGCCACATACAATAGTCCTTAGAGCCATTCCATATAAAAGCAATAGAAATATTGCAACGCCATACGGCAAGATTCAAATATCCTAGATAGAGATAATATTTTGGGATAGCTCCTCATACATCAAACATCAGAGTATCAGGCGGAAGCGGAAACAAGATCCGAGTACGGATAAGAAGCAAATCGGCATAAGATGCCACATAAATAAACACATCCCGCCCACAGATCTCACGGATCCCCATTCCCGGTATCTCTACACCGAGTGATCGTTGCCAACATCATCTGTCTCCTCCAACCAGTATCCTTCTTGCGAATAGACCTGTTCATCTGAATCAAACAATTTATCGTGTGAGACCCTAGGGGTACTCAGCAAGTCTTTATGCCACTAAAGGGGGCACAACCTGGGGTGACGCAATTGCAGCAAAAGATAATAGCTAACAATTCTATAGATACTCGCTAACCATCCGCCTAACCAATGATAGACAGATGTCCGTGAATTTAGAACAACAGTTATAACAGTATAATTGAAAGATCCATCCTCCTCCTCGCTTACAAACGAGCAAGCGGACGAACAACCCCCATCATCCGTTGGCAGTTTTATTTACCATTCCATGAGTATTGCACTATTTACTAGTCAAGTACATAGTCAATTTAAAAGCGGTACTTTAGTTATACTTGTCTATGATCGAGAAACTGTGCTCCAAGTCGTCCATAACCGCGGACATGACTTTCAGAAAGATTTACCCTGCAGGGGTGCACGAATAGCAACACACACTCGATCAACCTCGGAAAAATCAACTCAAAACCCAACGAGGCATTCACGACCAAGCGATCACAGGATTCAGAAATATTTTAGGGGGCCAACCCAATAAGCTACCCGCAACGAAGTTGGCCGGCTCCGAGACGGACCCAGGGTTTGCGATGACGGCTGTAAACGACTGGGAACCCGAAAATGTGACTAGGCTAGTCGATACCACGAAAACATGGCGCGATCCAAAACAGTACAGGTGCTCCTCGCACAATCTTAAATAAAGCAGTAACATGGCATAAGTACAGGATAGTAATAAAGCCCCAAACTAATTGTGGCCCAAAGAAATAAGAATGAATCAAGCTCTGGCTCAGGGGGGTCCATAAGGCCTCCCGGATGTGGATAGTGCGAATAAACAAGGAACAGGAATCAAGTACTCGGGGTCCTACGGGACACAAGTGAGCATGAAAAACGAGATAGCAGATATTGCTCATCGGTGCCTCTTTCATTAGTTATCCCATTACTACATAGGTTATGTTGTTTAGGTACATCATTAGTCATCAGACACTCACATACCCTACGCATGCTTTTCTACGACTCGCATGGCTCAAACAACTCCTGTAGTAATGGCTCATGGGATGGAGGAACAAGCTTCGGTGGGGTTTAAAAGTAAAGGCTATGCAGTAATCGCGACTCAATTTAATGCAATCGCGACTCAATGATGCAAGAATAAGATAGAGGCAATCGGTACTATATGTATGCAAGCATGTGCTAGTGCTTTCCTGGCAGCTCAGTTGAAGCGAGAGATGGATCTGGGTAGTACTCCTGTGATTCCTGGTAATTCTCCTGCTGGGCATCTATTCGAAGAAGAACCAAACAAACAAGGGCCACATAAATAAAGTGCACAAGCATATGAATTAAAATGCGACAAGCAAACAAGAATGCCATGATGAATGATGCACAATTTACATGGCATTAAAGTAGCATGGCAAGGGTGAGGTGTGGATACAAGAAATAAAGCATTTTATTAATTATTTAACCAAGTTTTATTGTCATACACAGTTCAGATTTTTAATAATGATATGATGCATGCTTCAATTCAGAACAAGGACTACATAGATAGAAAGGGCTTGTCGCGATGATCGATTTAGAGATATTATTTGCCAAATTTGGAGTTATAGAATTTAAGTTATTAATTTATTAAGAAAAGGGTATTTTTATTGTAATTTTAATCATCTCGAAAATTTAAATTGTTCAAACGTTATTTTGAACAGCATATTTGAATTCCTCACATTTTTCTGATTCAAAAACATATATTATTTGTATTATTTGGGTTCACAAATTAAAAGTTATTAAAAACAGATTTAAATTCATATTAAAACATTTCATGAAATTGTTTTTATAAAACAGAAAACACCCAGACTTTTTACACTCACCATCGCCCAGCCACAGTCGCAGACAGGTGGGGCCGATGCTGACTGGGCGGAAACGACGCGTGAAAGCTTTTCTCACCGCGCGCTCAGCTAGCCCAAGTGACTGACAGGTGGGGCCAGTAGGCTCATAGGCCCGCGTGCCAGCGGGGGAACCAGGCACAGCCACGTGGCCCCGCTAGGGAGCGTGGGTTGAGGAACCGATACTTGCGGTCCCTTTTCGTAAAATTGCCAGGGTGACCGATAGGTGGGGCCTATAGGAGCGCGGGTTGAGGGAGTTAAAAAGGTGGGGGGGTTAAGTGCAAAGTGCCAATGATTACTGTTTTTCTTCTCTGAACTTTCTGATGAAAAAGACAGCGCAATGCGCGGCGCGGCGGGGCTCGAACTGGCGACCTCGCGCGTGCGAGCGGCGGCGGCTACCACTGGGCTAGGGAGGGGTTGGTGTTAGGAACCGCAGGCGTGGCTAGGTGTGTCTCTGCGACGCGGCGACGAGCAGACGCGCGCGCGACGCCGGTGCACAGAGGGTGCTCGTCGAAGGGATCGGCACGACAGGAAGCGACGCTGGACGAGAGGGTGTCAGGGAGGTCCGGTGGCTCACCGCGAGGTTGTCGGTGGTGGCGGATCGGGCCGGAGCGCAGGGGATCGACAACGAAGCTAGCAGCCGGTGAACTAGGGTTGGCATCGGCGGGGAAGATGTGCAGCAGGTCCTGGGCCTCCTCCTCCTCGCTGCTGCATATAGGGCGACGTCGGCAGTCTTGTGGTCCTCCTCGACAACGTCTACGCCTTGCCTGCCGCCTTGTGCAAGAGGTGGACGTCGACACCGACGTGGTGGCCGGCTATGGAGGAGAGAGCTGGCAGGGGGACATGGGGAAGAAGGGCACGGCCCTGGGACGGATCTGGGATGGTTGCACGGCAGAGGGGAGGTGGATAAAGGCGAGGGAGAGAAGGGGGCCGTGGGGGATCGGTAGAGAGAAAAATGTGGCTTCAGCCACCTTTTGTTTCTCCTCCCTCACGTGCTTGACATGGGAGGCCAGGGCAGGGAGAGGGGCTGCAAGTGGGGCCGAGGAAGAGTGGACGGCAAGGTGGGACCTTGTGGCGGCGAGAGAATAGAGAGAGGCCGAGAGAGAGAGAGAGAGAGAGGGAGAGACTCGGGTTAGCTATGGTGGGCTCGGGTTAGGGTTTGGTTAGGGGTTATAGAGAGAGGGGTAGCTCGCATGGGGTAGAGAGGGAGGCTAGGGTGGGTCCCTGCTAGCAGAGAGAGGGAGAGGTGCTCGGCATGGTGAGTGGGAGGTGGTGAGGTGAGGATAGGGTTTGAGAGAAGGAGAGAGGAGAGCTTACGGTTCTTGAGAGAGAGGTTAGAGAGAGAGAGGGAAGGGGTAGGGTAAGGTGTTAGGGCTTTCTCATGATCAACACAAGCTCAAGCAAGAAAAAGGTGGTTAAAAAATGGGGTAGGGTTTTGGTATGTTACACATGATCTTGCATGAAACATACACAAGTGAGGTGATGATGTTGAGGCACATGGTAAGGAGAGATCAAACAAGGTGGTGGGGGTTAAGATACAAGAGAAAGCTCCAAGTAGAAGATCCACTAAAAACCAAGTAAAATCCAAAGAAGGGAATGGTGGTGATGGTTGCATGGCCCATGCATGTGTAATAAATGCCATGTATCATTCTTGTCAAAACAAAGATAAAGTCCCATGACATTTATTCAAGTGTATTCCAAAATATGGAGTAAAGGCCAAGCAAATAGGAATTTAAAAGATATTCCAAGTGGAGTAGATGTAATGATCATATTTGGATATAA
The DNA here is from genome assembly GCA_910589775.1 of Avena eriantha. Classification (NCBI taxonomy): domain Eukaryota; kingdom Viridiplantae; phylum Streptophyta; class Magnoliopsida; order Poales; family Poaceae; genus Avena; species Avena eriantha. The sequence goes on along the minus strand of OU342740.1, from coordinate 436,422,682 downwards.
TTTGGACTTGCTAGTGTGTATGTTCCACTAAATGTTTAATAGTCCCAAAAATATCCCAACATGAGCATATATCTCAAAACCACCCATATGGAAGCTAGAAGAAGGGTCCCACTCACAATGCATGCAAAGGTGGCCATGTGGCTCCTCATATATCAATAATGTGAAAACAATATGGTGCATGTATGGGAACATGTGGAAGTAGAAATGGATCCATCCCCACCCACATGAGCTAGAGGTAAACCCAAATAAAATGCAAAGCTCACATATAGTTGGATGGTGGGATTATAAGGTGGTGACAAGAAAGGTGGTGGAGTTAAGTAAAATATATGCCCCCAACTCAATTTGGGCATTAAACAATATATCAATAACCAAATACAATATCAAGAGGCAAATACAACTAATAATGCAAATGAGAGAAGAACCAAAGAGAAAGAGTTTTATATGATGCTCAAATGCAAGGTGGCATGATGACATGAGCATGATATAATTATGATGCCACAATTATAAATAGGAAGTAGCCATTGTATTACTAGACCAAGTAGCATTACCATTGTTAGACAATTGGGATGCTACAACTCTCCCCCACTAAATAGGAATCTCGCCCCGAGATTCTAGGAAGAAGAAGATGACTCAAAGAGGGTAGGATACTTGGCACGGAGCTCATCTTCACGTTCCCAAGTGGCTTCATCAACGGAATGGTGCTACCACTGCACCTTGCAGAACTTGATGGACTTGTTGCGAGTCCTTCTTTCTGCGACTTCGAGAATTTTTGTGGGGTGTTCTTGATAAGATAGATCTTCTTGGAGATTGATGAGTTCATGGTCCACGGTCCTGCCGGGATCCTTGAAGCACTTCTTGAGTTTAGAGATGTGGAAAACATCATGGACCTTGAGTTTTTCAGGGAGCTCAAGAGCATAAGCAACTTCTCTTCTTCCACGAATTTTGAAAGGACCGATGTATCTAGGAGCCAGCTTTCCTTTGATACCAAAGCGGTGCGTGCCTCTCATGGGAGTGACACGAAGGTAAACGAGATCACCAGGGACATACTCCATGTCCGTGTGCTTTCTGTCATAATTTATTTTCTGGCGACTTTGAGCAATCTTCAGGTTTTCAAGAATGATGTGAACTTTCTCCTCCCCTTGAGTTACAATGTCGGGGCCAAACAATATTCTTTCACCTGCGCCCGACCAACCAATCAGAGTTCTGCATTTGCGACCATAGAGAGCCTCAAATGGTGCCATCTTTAAACTTTTCTGGAAGCTGTTGTTGTAAGAGAATTCAGCATAAGGAAGGCATTCTTCCCACGTCATGCCGAAAGAGATAACGCTAGCATGGAGCATATCTTCCAGAATCTGATTGATCCTTTCAACTTGTCCTTGCGACTGAGGGTGGTAAGCGGTGCTGAAGTTCAATTTTGTTCCCAAAGCATTTTGGAAACTTCCCCAGAACTTGGAAGTGAAGATGCTTCCCCGGTCTGAACTGATCTCAAGAGGAACTCCCTACAGAGAGACAATTCTGTTGATATAGAGCTCAGCCAACTGAATTGCAGAAATTGTTTCCTTGACTGGAAAGAAGTGAGCTACTTTGGAAAGCCTGTCAATGACCACAAAGATTGCATTGTTGCCCTTCTGTGACCTTGGAAAACCAGTGATGAAGTCCTTATCTACTTTCTCCCATTTCCATTCCGGAGGCTTCAATGGTTGTAGAAGACCGGAAGGTTTCTGATGGACAGCTTTAACTCTGCGACAGACATCACACTCCGAGACATACTTGGCACAATATCGTTTCAATCCAGGCCACCAATATTGTGTTTTCAAGTCCATGTACATCTTAGTGCTGCCAGGGTGGATAGAAAGAACAGAATCATGCGCCTCCTTGAGAACTTGCTCTCTTAAACCCGGCTAGTTCGGAACAACCAGCCGGTGTTCAAAGAAAAGAGTGCCTTGGTCGTCAACGTGGAAAGACTCATACTTCGGAAGCTGAATGTTGGAGATGATCTTTTTAGTGTAAGGATCACCAAGTTGAATAGAGCGAACTTTTTCTTCCAAGAGTGGGGTTGCTAGAAGGTTCAGAAGATAGCCTTGATCCACAATTTCAAGGTTGAGCTTGCGGAATTCCTCGCACAAGAGAGGTTGTTGTTCTTCCACCATGAGATTGTTGACATAAGCTTTTCGGCTGAGAGCATCAGCCATGACATTAGCTTTGCCCGGAGTGTAGTTGATGGTCAAATCGAAATCATTGATTGTTTCAATCCACCTCCTCTAACGAAGGTTGAGATCAGGCTGTGTGAAGATATACTTCAGACTCTTGTGATCAGAAAAGATCTCACAACGGTTGCCAAGCAAGTAATGCCTCCATACTTTCAAAGCAAAGACAACTGCTGCGAGTTCGAGGTCATGTGTAGGATAGTTGATCTCATGCGTTTTCAACTGTCGAGAGGCATAAGCAACAACTTGTTTTTCTTGCATAAGGACCGCACCCAATCCTTGCAATGAGGCATCATAGAATATCTGGAAAGGCTTTGATGTATCTGGAGGAACCAAGACTGGTGTGGAAGTGAGCTTCTCTTTGAGTGTTTCAAAGCTTGCTTGACATGCGGGAGTCCAAAGGTATTTCTTGCCTTTCTTGAGGAGATCGGTAAGAGGCTTCGCAATCTTCGAGAAGTTTTGAACGAAGCGACAGCAGTAACTGGCCAAACCAAGGAAACTCCGGACTTCTTTGACATTTATGGGCGGAAGCCAGTCCATAATTGTGTTAATAGTTTCTGGGTTGACGGCAATGCCTTTGGCAGAGATGACGTGACCAAGGTAGGTGACTTGAGGCAGCCAGAATTCACACTTGGAGAACTTTGCATACAGGCGGTTCTCACGAAGCTTGTTTAGGACACACCAAAGGTGTTCTTCATGTTCTTCCTTTGACTTAGAATAGACTAGAATGTCATCTAGATAGACCACAACGAACTTATCAAGATACTCCATGAAAACCGAGTTCATAAGCCTCGAGAAGGTGGCAGGTGCATTGGTGAGACCGAAAGACATGACCGTGTACTCATACAGGCCATAGCGAGTGGTGAAAGCTGTTTTGGGAACATCTTCCTTGCGAATCTTGATTTGATGGTAACCACTTCTCAAATCAAGCTTAGAGAATACCACAGCTCCAACTAGCTGATCGAAGAGATCATTAATCCGCGGAAGGGGATATTTATTCTTGATGGTTTTAGCATTGAAAGCCCGATAGTCAACACAAAGTCTATCAGTCTTGTCTCGCTTCTTCACAAATATGGTTGGACTACCCCAAGAAGAAGTACTGTGCTGAATGAAACCCAACTTCTCTTGTTCATCCAACTGACGCTTAAGTTCAGCCAACTCAGCAGGACCCATTTTATAAGGCCGCTTGGAGATAGGAGCGGTACCAGGTTCAAGTTCAATGACAAACTCAACCTCAAGATCCGGAGGCATACCTGGCAACTCTTCAGGAAAAACATCTGGGAACTCACAGACTACAGGAACACCCTGAATACCTTCCATAGGATCATCATTCAAAACCGCCAAAGAGTAAAGCTGAATTATAGGAGTCAGACTTGGAGAATAGACTATATGGCCTTCAGGAATTTTGAGAGAAACCGAACGTTCAGCACAATCAATCACAGCTACATTTGCTGTTAACCAATCCATGCCCAAGATAACATCAATATCAGAATTGCCTAGAATAATTAAGGAAGCCGGAAATGAAGAGCCACCAATCTCAATTTGATTGCCATGGCTTATTTTAGAAGCCCTCATGTTTGATCTAGGAGATTTCACCATGAGGCAAGTTGGTAAAGCATCATAAGGTAACCCATTACTCTCCGCAAACTTGTATGACACGAAAGAATGTGAAGCACTAGAATCAAATAAAACTCGTGTAGGAACTGAGTTAACAGGAAGCATACCCATGACAACTCCAGGTGCATGCTCAGCTTGAGCGACGTTGACACAGTTGGCACGAGCAACCTTAGACCCAGGCTTGGTGTTGATGTTGAGAGCCCGAGGTGGAGGTGCACGAATCATAGGAGAACTTGCCGCAGGTCTTGGAGGTGGTGGTGGAAGAGCTTTGTTGTTCATTGGACAATTCCAGTGCTGATGCCCAGTGTTTCCACAGGTGTAGCAAGCACCAGGTGGACGTGGAGCAACGTAGCCAGGGACTCCACCAGGCGCTCCAGGGTAGTTGTGGTTGTAGCCCCTGGGAGCCGCAGTGAAGGAGTTTGGTGGCCTTGCTGCGTAGCTTGACGGTCTTGGTGGAGCAGGTAGCGACGGTGGGGTGTTAGGAACCCAGACACGACGCTTAGAAGGAGCTATCATAGCAGAAGAAATTGTTGTATCACGGCTGTGTTTCTTTGACTCCTCAAACACTTGCCTACTTGCTTCTTCCTGCAGAGCTGTGTGTTGGAGTTCCAGAAAAGACCCCGGCCTTGCATGAGTGATTGCATATTTGATGGAAACATTGAGGCCTTGCCGGAACCTCTTTTGCTTCTTCTTGTCATCAGAGATCTCATCGCCACCATACCGAGAAAGGTTCATGAAGTTTCTGATGTAGGTATTGACATTGTCAGTGCCCTGCTTGAGGTTGAGAAACACTTCCTTCATCCTTTCCATGACAATTTCTGACAGATATTGCTCTTTGAATGCCGCAGTGAATTGCTCCTAAGTAGGCTGAAAACCAGAGAGATCTGCCTTGAGGTAATTTTCCCACTAGAGAGCTGCATCTCCCTTCAGAAGGTGAGTGGCACATTTGACCCATTCTTGCTCGGGAACATCCGCAATCATCAGCAACCTTGATACTTCACGAAGCCAATCATCCGCATCAAGTGGCTGATCAGACAACTCAAATTGGCGTGGGTTGAACTTGAGAAAACTTTTGATGTCTCCTCGCTTGGGAGGTGGAGGTACCGGAACAAACTCATTCCTCCTGACACTTTCCTCGAAGCGCTGCTGGTTCTGCTACATAGTGCCCAAAGCATTTGCAATACTTGCTAAAGCAGCCCCCAGTTCAGGTGGTATGTCCTCCTCAGAACGGCGTGGTGGTGCCATCTTGTGAATGATATAAGACACAAGTCAGTACTATAATGGAGAATGATAATAATCCAAAATAGTACCAAAATGGAATTAACCAAGATTAAAGGATGCAATTCACTGAGATGATATTAAAATATCAACAAAGTTCAAGGCAATAGAAGATATTAAGCATAACGCACACGACTGGACAAGGAGTGTGGTACACAAGCTAACAAAGAAAAAATTTCCGCAAATTTCGGCATTAAAATACCACTATATGCGCAAAACCACTTAACGAATCAAGATTAGTAACTCTACTAGTTCAACATACAAGATGAAATGATAAGAGTAGTGGTATGGTCGCGACTCCATCCCGCACTCAAATCATTACTCCGCACATGAATAAGTAAGACACATATCCCAACATGAGCATATATCTCAAAACCATCCATATGGAAGCTAGAAGAAGGGTCCCACTCACAATGCATGCAAAGGTGGCCATGTGGCTCCTCATATATCAATAATGTGAAAACAATATGGTGCATGTATGGGAACATGTGGAAGTAGAAATGGATCCATCCCCACCCACATGAGCTAGAGGTAAACCCAAATAAAATGCAAAGCTCACATATAGTTGGATGGTGGGATTATAAGGTGGTGACAAGAAAGGTGGTGACAAGAAAGGTGGTGGAGTTAATAGACAAGGGATTCACACACACACACACACACACACACACAAACACAACCTATGGTACTACGGAACCCAGAACACGTGAATCCTAGTTTGAATTTTAGAAGAGGATTGAAAATGTTACACTTCCTTACCAGAAAAAGGGTGGGTGGGTAGGTAAGAAGAACAATTAAAGCAGTCCTACTCTCACGTTTGTTTTTCCCTAGTATACATAACTACCAAAATATTTGCTAGACTGACAACGACCATTTTGGCTGAGACCCTAAAGGGCGGGATGGCTCTGATACCAATTGTAACTACCTCGGTGAATTACACTCTTAGTTACATGCCTGGATGAACGAAAGTGGTTAAAATAGTACGGTGGGGCCCAGGGCCACTCACGGTAGACCTTTCGGCCGTCCTAACCACTTTCAGAACATCGGGACAAGAACGAGCGGCGTAATCGGCAGGCGAAGGGATCAACTACATACACAAATGAGTATGTATGCAAGCCACATACAACAGTCCTCAGAGCCATTCCGTCTAAAAGAAATAGAAATATTGCAACGCCATACGGCAAGATTCAAATATCCTAGATAGAGATAATATTTTAGGATAGCTCCTCATACATCAAACATCAGAGTATCAGGCGGAAGCGGAAACAAGATCCGAGTACGGATAAGAAGCAAATCGGCATAAGATGCCACATAAATAAACACATCCCGCCCACAAATCTCATGGATCCCCGTTCCCGGAATCTCTACACCGAGTGATCATTGCCAACATCATCTGTCTCCTCCACCCAGTATCCTTCTTGTGAATACACCTGTTCATCTGAATCAAACAATTTATCGTGTGACACCCTAGGGGTACTCAGCAAGTCTTTATGCCACTAAAGGGGACACAACCTGGGGTGACGCAATTGCAGCAAAAGATAATAGCTAACAATTCTATAGATACTCGCTAACCATCCGCCTAACCAATGATAGACGGATGTCCGTGAATTTAGAACAACAGTTATAACAGTATAATTAACAGATCCATCCTCCTCCTCGCTTACCAACGAGGAAGCGGACGAACAACCCCCATCATTTGTTGGCAGTTTTATTAACCATTCCATGAGCATTGCACTATTTACTAGTCAAGTACTTAGTCAATTTAAAAGCAGTACTTTAGTTATACTTGTCTATGATCGAGAAACTGTGCTCCAAGTCTTCCATAACCGCGTACATGGCTTTCAGAAAGATTTACCCTGCAGGGGTGCACGAATAGCAACACACACTCGATCAACCTCGGAAAAACCAACTCAAAACCCAACGAGGCATTCACGACCAAGCGATCACAGGATTCAGAAATATTTCAGGGGACCACCCCAATAAGCTACCCGCAACGAAGTTGGCCGGCTCCGAGACGGACCCAGGGTTTGTGACGACGGCTGTAAACGACTGGGAACCCGAAAATGTGACTGGGCTTGTCGATACCGCGAAAACATGGAGCGATCCAAAACAGTACAGGTGCTACTCGCACAATCTTAAATAAAGCAGTAACATGGCATAAGTACAGGATAGTAATAAAGCCCCAAACTAATTGTGGCCCCAAGAAATAAGAATGAATCAAGCTCTGGCTCAGGGGGGTCCATAAGGCCTCCCGGATGTGGATAGTGCGAATAAACAAGGAACAGGAATCAAGTACTCGGGGTCCTACGGGACACAAGTGAGCATGAAAAACCAGATAGCAGATATTGCTCACCGGTGCCTCTTTCATTAGTTATCCCATTACTACACGGTTATGTTCTTTAGGTACCTCATTATTCATCACACACTCACATACCCTACTCATGCTTTTCTACGACTCGCATGGCTCAAACAACTCCTGTAGTAATGGCTCATGGGATGGAGGAACAAGCTTCGGTGGGGTTTAAAAGTAAAGGCTATGCAGTACTTGGGATTCAATTTAATGCAATCGCGACTCAATGATGCAAGAATAAGATAGAGGCAATAGGTACTATATGTATGCAAGCATGTGGTAGTGCTTGCCTGGCAGCTCAGTTGAAGCGAGAGATGGATCTGGGTAGTACTCCTATGATTCCTGGTAATTCTCCTACTGGGCGTCTATTCGAAGAAGAACCAAACAAACAAGGGCCACATAAATAAAGTGCACAAGCATATGAATTAAAATGCGACAAGCAAACAAGCATGCCATGATGAATGATGCACAATTTACATGGCATTAAACTAGCATGGCAAGGGTGAGGTGTGGATACAAGAAATAAAGCATTTTATTAATTATTTAACCAAGTTTTATTGTCATACACAGTTCAGATTTTTAATAATGATATGATGCATGCTTCAATTCAGAACAAGGACTACATAGATAGAACGGGCTCGTCGCGCTGATCGATTTAGACATATTATTTGCCAAATTTGGAGTTATAGAATTAAAGTTATTAATTTATTAAGAAAAGGGTATTTTTATTGTAATTTTAATCATCTCGAAAATTTAAAGTGTTCAAACATTATTTTGAACAGCATATTTGAATTCCTCACATTTTTCTGATTCAAAAACATATATTATTTGTATTATTTGGGTTCACAAATTAAAAGTTATTAAAAACAGATTTAAATTCATATTAAAACATTTTCTGAAATTGTTTTTATAAAACAGAAAACACCCAAACTTTTTACACTCAGCATCGCCTAGCCATAGTCACAGACAGGTGGGGCTGATGCTGACTTGGCGGAAACAACGCGTGAATGCTTTTCTCACCGCGCGCTCAGCTAGCCCAAGTGACTGACAGGTGGAGCCAGCGGGCTCACAGGCCCACGTGCCAGCGGGGGAACCAGGCACAGCCACGTGGCCCCGCTGGGGAGCGTGGGTTGAGGAACTGATACTTGCGGTCCCTTTTCGTAAAATTGCCAGGGTGACCGATAGGTGGGGCCTATAGGAGCGCGGGTTGAGGGAGTTAAAAAGGTGGGGGGGTTAAGTGCAAAGTGCCAACGATTACTGTTTTTCTTCTCTGAACTTTCTGACGAAAACGATAGCGCAATGCGCGGTGCGGTGGGGATCGAACTGGCGACCTCGTGCGCACGAGCGGTGGCGGCTACCGCTGGGCTAGGGAGGGGTTGGTGTTAGGAACCGTAGGCGCGGCTAGGTGTGTCTCTGCGACGCGCAGACGCGCGCGCGACGCCGGTGCACAGAGGGTGCTCGTCGAAGGGATCGGCACGACCAGGAAGCGACGCTGGACGAGAGGGTGTTAGGGGGGTCCGGTGGCTCACCGCGAGGTTGTCGGTGGTGGCGGATCGGGCCGGAGCGCAGGGGATCAACGGCGAAGGTGGCAGCCGGTGAACTAGGGTTTGCGTCGGCGGGGAAGATGTGCAGCAGGTCCTGGGCCTCCTCCTCCTCGCTACTGCATACAGGGCGACGTCGGCGGTCTTGTGGTCCTCCTCGACAACGTCTATGCCTCGACTGCCGCCTTGTGCAAGAGGTGGACGTCGACACCGACGTGGTGGCCGGCTATGGAGGAGAGAGCTGGCAGGGGGAGATGGGGAAGAAGGGCACGGCCCTGGGACGGATCTAGGATGGTTGCACGGCAGAGGGGAGGTGGATAAAGGCGAGGGAGAGAAGGGGGCCGTGGGGGATCGGTAGAGAGAAAAAGGTGGCTTCGGCCACCTTTTGTTTCTCCACCCTCACGTGCTTGACATGGGAGGCCAGGGCAGGGAGAGGAGCTGCAGGTAGGGCCGAGGAAGAGAGGATGGGAAGGTGGGACCTTGTGGCGGCGAGAGAAGAAAGAGAGGCCGAGAGAGAGAGAGAGAGAGGGAGAGACTCGGGTTAGATAGGGTGGTCTCGGGTTAGGGTTTGGTTAGGGGTTAGAGAGAGAGGGGTAGCTCGCATGGGGTAGAGAGGGAGGCTAGGGTGGGTCCCTGCTGGCAGAGAGAGGGAGAGGTGCTCGGCATGGTGAGTGAGAGGTGGTGAGGTGAGGATAGGGTTGAGAGAAGGAGAGAGGAGAGCTTAGGGTTCTTGAGAGAGGTTAGAGAGAGAGGGAAGGGGCAGGGTAAGGTGGTAGGGCTTTCTCATGATCAACACAAGCACAAGCAAGAAAAAGGTGGTTAGAAAATGGGGTAGGGTTTTGGTATGTTACACATGATCTTGCATGGAACATGCACAAGTGAGGTGATGATGTTGAGGCACATGGTAAGGAGAGATCAAACAAGGTGGTGGGGGTTAAGAGAGAAGAGAAAGCTCCAAGTAGAAGATCCACTCAAAAACCAAGTAAAATCCAAAGAAGGGAATGGTGGTGATGGTTGCATGGCCCATGCATGTGTAATAAATGCCATGTATCGTTCTTGTCAAAACAAAGATAAAGTCCCATGACATTTATTCAAGTGTATTCCAAAATATGGAGTAAAGGCCAAGCAAACAGGAATTTAAAAGATATTCCAAGTGGAGTAGATGTAATGATCATATTTGGATATAATTTGGACTTGCTAGTGTGTATGTTCCACTAAATGTTTAATAGTCCCAAAAATATCCCAACATGAGCATATATCTCAAAACCATCCATATGGAAGCTAGAAGAAGGGTCCCACTCGCAATGAATGCAAAGGTGGCCATGTGGCTCCTCATGTATCAATAATGTGAAAACAATATGGTGCGTGTATGGGAACATGTGGAAGTAGAAATGGATCCATCCCCACCCACATGAGCTAGAGGTAAACCCAAATAAAATGCAAAGCTCACATATAGTTGGATGGTGGGATTATAAGGTGGTGACAAGAAAGGTGGTGGAGTTAAATAAAAGATATGCCCCCAACTCAATTTGGGCATTAAACAATATATCAATAACCAAATACAATATCAAGAGGCAAATACAATTAATAATGCAAATGAGAGAAGAACCAAAGAGAAAGAGTTTTATATGATGCTCAAATGCAAGGTGGCATGATGACATGAGCATGATATAATTATGATGCCACAATTATAAATAGGAAGTAGCCATTGTATTACTAGACCAAGTAGCATTACCATTTTTAGACAATTGGGATGCTACAGGGAATTCCTTCCCGGAGAGGGGAGATCGTCTCCATCAACACCACCATTAAGCTGGACTTCATCGGGATTACCATCATCATCACCACCATCATCACCATCAGCACCCTCATCACCATCTCCATATTGCTGTAACAATTGGTTGAATCTTGCTATAGTTCATAGGGGAAACTTTCCCGGTGTTGATTACTCTTTGTAGTTGATGCTATTGAGTGAACCATTGAATTATTGTTTATGTTTAGATTGTTATACATAATTATTCCATCTCTGATCATGATCCATATGATGTCTTGTGAGTAGTTCGTTTTGTTCTTGAGCACATGGGAGAAGTCTTGTTGTTAGTAGTGGAGTTGCATTGAGAAAGATTCAATAGATTGTTATTTAAGTTGTGGTGTACTTCTTCTAGTGGTGTCATGTGAACGTCGACTACATGACACTTCACCTATATGGGCCTAGGGGAATGCATTGTGTATTTGGCTACTAATCGTAGGGGTTGCCGGAGTGACAGAAACCTGAACCCCCGTTAGGAAACCATTGCACAAGGGACGTAAGGGTCTTAGAGTTTAAAGCTATGGTTAGGTTTCTACCTTAATTACTTGCTTGTACTTACGGATGTTTGCAAGGGGTATAATCACAAGTATGTATTAGTCTTGGATGGGGCGGTACATTAGCACAGGTTCACCCACACAACACTTAGCAAGCTAAAGAAGATTAATCTACTATATGAAGCGAAAGCACTTGATAGTCTTCCCATGTGTCCTCGAGAACGTTTAGTCATCTATAGAAATACAACCGGCTTGTCCTTTGCTGCATAAAGGATTGGGCCACTTGCTGCATTTATTTCCACTTTCTTTTATTTACTCGTACTTTGTTTACTTGCTTCATCGAAAACTACTAAAAATCCGTTTTCTAAGTATTTGCAGAGAATTCCTGATCCATACCACTAGCCAGCACCTTCTGCTCCTCGTTGGGTTCGACACTCTTACTTATCGAAAATACTACGATACACCCCCTATACTTGTGGGTCATCAAGACTATTTTCTGGCGCCGTTGCCGGGGAGTGAAGTTCTATTGGAGAGTGGAACTGGTAAAGGAAACTTCTACTGTGAGTATTGTTTACTCCTGCTAGTTGCTTTATTTTCGTTATGGATAATTTACAGAGTTTCTTATTTGGTAATGCTACTACCACTGCTAAGGTAGTAGATAAGCCACCACCTGCTGACAAAGATGTTTTCAAAATACCTACAAGAATTATTCATCGTGTTATGGATAACTACTATGTTGGGGATGAAACTGTCCATCCCGGTGATCATTTACTCTTTATACACGAATTATGCGGGTTGTTCAAGTGTGCAGATATTACTACAGATCAAGTTAAGAAGAAGTTATTCTCATTATCACTGAAAGGAAGAGCTGATGAATGGTATAAGCTGCTGAAGAATGGTCAAGCTCTAGAATGGGAGGAAATAGTGCCTCTCTTTTATTCAAAGTTTTATCCTCCTAGTGAGATTCATAAAGATCGGAATCAAATATACAACTTTTGGCCTCTTGATGGAGAGAGTACATCTCAAGCTTGGGGGAGATTGAAGTTACTAATGCTCAAATGTCCCATTCATGAGCTCCCCAACAATATTATTATCAACAACTTTTATGCAAGGCTCCCTCTACATGACAAGGATTTATTGGATGCTTCTTGTGCTGGATCATTCACTCGCATGGAAGAAGAAGCTAAATGGGATCTTTTGGACCGTATTCAAGATAATGCTGATGCTTGGGAGAATGACAAAGGTAGAAAGTCAGGTATAAATTATGATTATGAATGCATTGAATCTTTTATGGGAACTGATGACTTTCAAAATATTAGTAATTTTATGGTCTTGATTTGCAAGTTATTACGAATTGCTTTAGAGCTTTTGCTTCCTATATCGAAATCCCAAAAAGGGGATGGAACAAGTACCATGCACCTTACAGAGATATTGTTGACTATGCTCTTATTGGAAGTGCTGAGTATTGCATTATTTACCCCATCTTACCCGAACCTTATATCGAGAAGATTCCCTTCCCCGAAAAGGTAAAGGACCATCCTATGATAACTAATGTAATCACCAAAAGTGAAAAAAGAACTGTAAAACCTGATGAACAAATAAACATTGAACCTGTGGTAGCAATTGTGAAAGACCTTGTCACTAAAAGCGTAGAAGATGGGCACATAGTCTTTTGTGAGGATGCTTCTAATATTGTTTCACATCCCAATAGAACTAAGAAGGCTAGTGTTCCTGTGCTTTCTGTTAGAACTGGTGATCATTTCTATTATGGTTTATGCGATATTGGTGCAAGTTCTAGTGCTATTCCTTATGAGCTTTACAGAGAAATTATGCATGAGATCAGTCCTTGCGAGTTGGAAGATATTGATGTGGTTATTCACCTTGCTAATAGAGAGACCATCTCTCCAATTGGTATTGTACGAGACGTGGAAGTTCTTTGTGGTAAGATTAAGTTCCCTGCTGATTTTCTAGTACTTGGTTCAGCTGCTAGTAAAACCTACCCTATCATTTTTGGTAGACCTTTCTTGAGTACTTGTGGAGCTATTATTGATTGCAAGAGGGAGAAAATCTTGACTAAATTTGATGGGGAAACTTATGAGTTTAATTTTTCGAAATTTACTAAAGAACCTTTCGAAGAGGAAACCCATAATGAGCATTTTATGGTTGAACAACTTGCTTCTATTTCTCTTGCCCCTAACAATGCTTTGCAGCAATTTATGGAAGATCATGAAAGTGAAATCTTCATGGAAGAAAGGAATGAGATTGACAGGATCCTCCGTGATCAACCTAAGATTCTTAAGCACGACTTGCCTGTGGAAGACTTGGGTACCATGATGCCACCTAAAAAGGATCTGGTTTTCGATCTAAAAGCTCTCCCTAATGATCTTAAATATGCTTTTATTGATGATAAAAAGATATATCCTGTTATTATTAGCGCTAAACTTTCATGGGAGGAAGAAGAAAGATTATTGGAAGTTTTGAGGAAACACCGAGGAGCTATGGGCTATACTCTGGATGATTTGAAAGGGATTTCACCTACTATATGTCAGCATTCTATCAACATAGAACCAGATGCGAAGCCAGTAGTGGAGCACCAACGATGTTTAAATCCTAAGATGAAGGAAGTTGTAAGGAATGAGGTATTGAAACTCCTTGATGCTGGTATTATTTACCCTATTGCTGATAGTGAATGGGTTAGTCCTGTCCATTGTGTTCCTAAAAAGGGAGTTATTACCATTGTCCCTAATGATAATGATGAGCTTATTCCTCAAAGAATAGTGGTAGGCTATCGATTTTAGGAAAGTCAATAAAGTTACTAAGAAAGACCACTACTAGCTTCCTTTATGGATCAAATGTTGGAAAGGTTGTCTAAAAAGACCCATTTTTGTTTTCTTGATGGTTATTCTGGTTTCTCTCAAATTGCTGTTATACAAAAATATCAAGAAAAAACTACTTTTACTTGCCCCTATGGAACTTATGCTTATAGACGTATGCCTTTTGGTTTATGTAATGCTCCTACTACTTTCCAATGGTGCATGTTTGCTATCTTTCATGGCTTTTGTGAGGAAATTGTAGAAGTGTTCATGGATGACTTTTCTGTCTATGGAACTTCTTTTGATAATTGTCTGCACAACCTTGATAAAGTTTTGCAGAGATGTGAAGAAACTAATCTTGTTCTTAATTGGGAGAAATGCCACTTCATGGTTAATGAAGGGATTGTTCTTGGGCATAAAGTTTCTGAAAGAGGCATAGCAGTTGATAGAGCTAAGGTTGAGGCAATTGAGAAGATGCCATGCCCAAGAGACATCAAAGGTATTCGTAGTATCCTTGGTCATGCTGGTTTCTATAGAAGGTTTATTAAAGACTTTTCCAGGGTATCAAAACCCCTTACTAATGTTCTTCAAAAAGATGTACCCTTCATTTTTGATGATGATTGTAAGGAAGCTTTTGAGACTCTTAAGAAGGCTTTAACTACAACCCCTATTGTTCAACCACCTGATTGGAGTTTACCCTTTGAAATAATGTGTGATGCTAGTGATTTTGCTGTAGGTGCTGTCCTTGGGCAGCGTATTGATAAAAAGCTAAACGCCATCCATTATGCTAGTAAGACTCTAGACGCTACTCAAAGGAATTATGCTACTACTGAAAATGAATTTCTAGCTGTTGTTTTTGCTTGTGATAAGTTTAGGCCCTATATTGTGGACTCAAAAGTAACCATTCATATTGATCATGCTGCTATTAAATATATTATGACGAAGAAGGACGCTAAGCCTAGGCTTATTAGTGTGTACTGCTTTTACAACAGTTTGATCTACATATAGTAGATAGAAAGGGTGCTGAAAATCTTGTAGCTGATAATTTATCTCATTTGGAAAACATCTCTTTTGACCATATGCCTATTAATGATAGTTTCCCGAATGAACAGTTAGCTGCGGTGGGAGTGAGCTCGCGAGGAAGCCCTTGGTATGCTGATTATGCTAACTTTATTGTCTCCAAGTATTTGCCTCCAACTTTTACAGCTCAGCAAAGAATAAAGTTCTTCTATGATCTGAGACATTATTTTTGGGTTGACCCACACTTATACAAAGAAGGAGTTGATGGTATTATGCAAAGATGTGTTCCAGAATATGAACAAAAAGAGATATTGCGTAAATGCCATGGTAGTGCCTATGGAGGACATCATGCAGGAGATAGAACTGCACAAAAGGTACTACAATCAGGTTTCTACTGGCCTACACTTTTTAAAGATGTGCAGAAAATTTGTTTTATCTTGTGATGAATGTCAGCGTGTTGGTAATATTTCTAGACGCAATGAAATGCCTATGAACTACTCTCTAGTTATTGAACCTTTTGATTGTTGGGGATTTGACTTTATGGGTCCTTTCCCTCCTCCGAAAGGCTACACTCATATTCTTATTGCCGTAGATTATGTTACTAAGTGGGTAGAAGCCATTCCTACAAAAAGTGATGACGGGGAAACCTCTCTAAAAATGCTTAAAGATGTTATCTTTCCTAGGTTTGGAGTGCCTAGGTATCTCATGACTGATGGAGGTTCTCATTTCATTCATGGCGGTTTTAGGAAGACCCTCGCTAAATATGATGTTAATCATATAATTGCTTCAGCTTATCACCCCCAAACTAGCGGGCAAGTAGAGTTACCAAATAGAGAAATTAAATCTATCTTGCAAAAGACTATTAATAGGTTTAGAAAAAACTGGGCTAAGAAGTTGAATGATGCTTTATGGGCTTATAGAACTGCTTATAAAAATCCTATGGGAATGTCTCCTTATAAAATGGTTTATGGGAAAGCTTGCCACTTACCCTTAGAGTTAGAACTCAAAGCTTACTGGGCAGTGAAAGAACTAAATAGAGATTGTAAGTTCGCTGGTGAGAAAAGATTATTTGACTTAAGTTCTTTAGATGAATGGAGGAGTGAAGCCTATGAGAATGCTAGGCTCTTTAAGGAAAAAGTTAAAAGATGGCATGACAAGCAAATACTTAAGAGAGAATTTCATGTTGGTGAGATAGTTCTATTGTATATGTCTCGTCTCAGATTTTTTGCAGGTAAGCTACTATAAAAATGGGAAGGACCTTTCATCATTGAAGAAGTATACCGTTCAGGAGCAATAAAAATTTCTTCTCTAAAAGATAATACTACACAAGTAGTGAATGGACAACGACTCAAACACTATATTGCTGGAGATTCTTAAAATGAAGATGTTGATGCCTTTGAAGTTATAACTCTAGAGAAATTCATTGAGGACCAAATTCGGAGACCTGCAGAGTCCGTGTTCAAATAGGTAACAGTTCTGGTAAGAAAAGTTCTGCGAAAATACAATCCAACTATATTTTTGCAGTTTCAGTCAATAAGGAAAGCTACGAAGCGAAAAAGGCACGGAAACGGAGCCAGGGTGGCCCACACCACCCCATGGCATGGGCCCACCCCTGGCCGCGCCACTAGGTGGTGAGGCCACCCAGGACTCCTCCTCCGACTCATTTTCTCCTAGTACCTTCCTTTTGATGTGAAACTCCGTAATATATAACCCCCCGGATCTTCCGAGGTTCGTATATCGTGTTTTCATCGTGTTTTTGTTTCGATCTGTTTCTGCCAGGTAGAATCCCAGATTTGGAGCCACAATGTCTTCCTCTGGATCATCCAAGGGGGATTCCTTAGAAGATATCGTCAACCCATACATGAGAGAATTGAAGATTCATCCCAAGGAGCTATTGCTCAAAGGTGGGGAGGTCCGGATTAAAGAGGTTCAAGCCCCTAAAGGTGAAGGAAGTCTAGAGGACAGGATGGAAGCACTGGAGCAAGAAGTATTTAGGTACAGAAAGATGGCGGAGCGCGAAGTGGATATCATCCATAAGATTTGCTCCGAACTCATCACCGAGCACCAAAAGGAGACTGCTGAACTCAAAGAAGAAGTCCTCTCACTCCGCCAAACAACCAATGAACTGCAAGCACAGTTCTATGACGTTCAAAATCAAAACTGTGAGTATGAGGCTAGATTTAAACGCATAAGTGCTGCTGCATGTTTCAGGATGTTGGAAACCACGATGTCCTTTGTTGATGGGAAGCCTTTACCCTGGAAGACGGACGAAGATGAGAAGACACCACCACCACCAAAGGATTAATGCGTCATCAGGTTTGGCATCCCCTTGGTTTGTTCCAAGCTTGGGGGAGTGCCGCGGTATCATATCACTATCTTCTATCTTTTTACCTTATTAGTAAAGGCATATCATGAATATAGGAGTTATTATGTAGTATGGTTTGCATTATGGAAGTGTCCCCTCTCTCGTTAGATTTGTATCCCTTGGTGTGAGTTTCCGTTATGGAATATTAATGAGAAGTTCTATCATTCACCCTTTTGGCATCGTGGTTATATGATTGATCTTGTTGTTAGTATTGGTAGCACTTTGGGATCATTGAGTTAATTTAGTTGGTTTTGGCAAACCTGGCTCAGTCAGTAGCAACACCTTTTTGAGAGTTGAAAAGGAAAAGATAGAAGTACTATAGAGAAAAAATAATTTCATCATCTTTATTTCTTGATTTGCTCATAAGTCTAGTATTCTCTAGTTAAGATCTTTTGTGCTTCCAAGGAAGATTGCATGTTTGTCTTTATCACTTGTATGTTTGTTTTTTTCCTTCAACTCTTATACTTGCTACCTAGCCTTGCTAGCCAAAAACCTGTACTGAGAGGGTATTCTTCTCGTGCATCCACTCCTTTAAACCAAAACCCTTGCCATTTGCGTCCACCATACCTACCTAGTAGCATTATTGCTATTCCAAGTAAATTCTTGTTTTGTCTACCTCTCAAATTAAACTTATTATGCGAAAATTAGTGATTAAAGCTCTCACGAACTTGATGGCACACTTTACTTTCTTGCATTTAATAAACCTGAACCATTGTGAACTCTCCATGAAAGTTATATGCTTGCAAACTATAGGCTAGGGATTAGCAGAACCGTGCTGTCATGGGGAACGCTTTCAACACTTGTAAATATATACCCAGTTGATACCTTACTCTTTTGTTTGCGGATGTCGTCGGTGTGAAATAAAAGGAGAGATTGTAAGTCCATGGAGTTATGTATGTGTGTAAGAGAAACGCCTGGGACGCTGGTCTAATCCATGCTGACATGGTGGAAACCTGCAGCGTAACCATAAGGATATCTATGAAGCATTCTTCTTATAAAAAAAGAGAGAGATAGCTATTGAGAAAAAAGAAAAAAAGGGAGACACTATGAAAAGAGGAAAGAGAGAAAAAAGCACCATTTTCCCATGGTAAATAAGAAGATTGCTAAGATACTCATTGTCTGCTTGCCTCGTCATTTTGATATGGGGATTCTTCCGTATCATCGGGCAAGGGGTACCCCGTTAGCGGTTCTCAATGATACGCACATACTTACGATGACAAGAACTTACCGGTAACTAAAGTTGAGTAGCATGAGGAGCGGCCCTCGTACTCAAGGGACTTGGGATTTGCAGTTTATAGTCTGTCAAGCATATAACTCAGATTGGACCTCACTTTCACCTTAATCACCTAAAGATGCCTACGATACGGGCAATGAGAGCGGAAAGCTAGTAAGTATCATAATTTTTGGGAGCTCTTTATGAGACTTGCAATCCGTGCTTCCCTTTGCGAACGGCCTTTCTTTTACTTTGTAGTTGAGTCAGTAAACCTATTCCCTTCCATCTCAGTAAGTATTTTGAGTTGATGTGTTTCATTCATTCATATGATGATTTATGCATTCATGTTTCTTATGTTCCTTGCTTTGCACGTTGCTCTTATCTTGAAGTTTACTACTTTGAAAGCTTTCTTTGAAAACCAGCTATTCGTGAACTCTAGCAAATTATCAACTATTCTTCGACCAAGAGCTAAGTTTGCCATTACTAATTATGATTCACTTTATGTATCTTTATTGTGTTTCCTTTACTCATTACAAGTTGAGTTATATAATAGTGAGTTGTCTTCTATTATGATCTATGTATTTGATGAATGTGATGCTTCTTATCCGTATTCTTTTATCGACTCTTCACTCCATAAACCTGAGGCCATGTTTATTGAGCTCAGTTTCGCTTAGGGACAAGCGAAGTCTAAGCTTGGGGGGAGTTGATACGTCCATTTTGCATCACTATTCTATGTCTTAATTCACTATTATTCATTGATATATTTCGTATTGAGAGGTGATACTTATGTTATTTCATCTATTTTTGCATGGTTGATGACTTTTGTAGCATGGACCGCTGCAGTCAGGATTCTGATGGAAAAGGTGTTGTTTGGAGGCAAAATTTGCGAAGATCAGACAATCTGGAAAATATACGGAAAATCCTATTTTTCCAGAAGACTAAGGATGCCAGAAGATGGAGTGGAGGTGGGCCACAGGGGGCCCACACCACCCCAGGTGGTGTGGCTGCCTTGGCCCACTCCAACCTCTCCCCTCTGGCGTATATCATCCCCACGAAACCCTAAGACTCGGGGAGCGACCACAAAAAGATTCCGCTGCCTCTGCGGGGTGGAAAACACCGAGAGAGAAAGATCTCTCCAGCAGACAGATTTCTGTCAGGGGAATTCCTTCCCGGAGAGGGGAGATCGTCACCATCAACACCACCATCAAGCTGGACTTCATCGGGATCATCATCATCATCACGACCATCATCACCATCAGCACCCTCATCACCATCTCCATATTGCTGTAACAATTGGTTGAATCTTGCTATAGTTCATAGGGGAAACTTTCTCGGTGTTGATTACTCTTTGTAGTTGATGCTATTGAGTGAACCATTGAATTATTGTTTATGTTCAGATTGTTATACATCATTATTCCATCTCTGATCATGATCCATATGATGTCTTGTGAGTAGTTCGTTTTGTTCTTGAGGACATGGGAGAAGTCTTGTTTTTAGTAGTGGAGTTGCGTTGATAAAGATTCAATAGATTGTTATTTAAGTTGTGGTGTACTTCTTCTAGTGGTGTCATGTGAACGTCGACTACATGACACTTCACCTATATGGGCCTAGGGGAATGCATTGTGTATTTGGCTACTAATCGTAGGGGTTGCCGAAGTGACAGAAACCTGAACCCCCGCTAGGAAACCATTGCACAAGGGACGTAAGGGTCTTAGAGTTTAAAATTGTGGTTAGGTTTCTACCTTAATTAATTTCTTGTACTTACGGATGTTTTCAAGGTGTATAATCACAAGTATGTATTAGTCTTGGATGGGGCAGTACATTAGCACAGGTTTACCCACACAACACTTAGCAAGCTAAAGAAGATTAATCGACTATATGGAGCGAAAGCACTTGACAGTCTTCCCATGTGTCCTCGAGAACGTTTGGTCATCTATAGAAATACAACCGGCTTGTCCTTTGCTGCATAAAGGATTGGGCCACTTGCTGCATTTATTTCCACTGTCTTTTATTTACTCATACTTTGTTTACTTGCTTCATGGAAAACTCCTAAAAATCCGTTTGCTAAGTATTTGCAGAGAATTCCTGATCCATACCACTAGCCAGCACCTTCTGCTCCTCATTGGGTTCGTCACTCTTACTTATCAAAAATACTGCGATACACCCCCTACACTTGTGGGTCATCAAGGGTCTCTTCTCCGGCATAAGCTGAAGCACACTTAGGACCAGGGCAATCGTGATCTCAAAGTGATGATAGCTAAGGCTTGCTATTTTTCCATCGCTGATGATGATGCTCGCAGTGCTAAACCTGATTTTGCCATCCCCAACCAAGTCAAGAAAAATACCAATAATAAGCGGAAAAGTTCGCCCAAAGAGAATCAAGTGGCTGACATGGTCGCCATGGCGTTCGCTGGCAGAGGCTAAGGCGGACAACATGCACATGGCCAGGGAGCTGATCGTGGGCATCACCATAGTAGTGAAGCTAAACCTACTATTCCTTGCATTCCCAAGATATATGAGGAATATTGGGATATGCCATTCTTAGTGCACATGGATTCCAACGGTAAGTCCACCCACACCAACTGCAATTGCAAGTTCGTCAACAATCTCAAGGAGGACCCCAAGTCTGGCTACAAGCAAAGTCAGAAGAACAAACCTCGTAGAAAAGGCAAGGGGAAGAAGGAAGACAAGGAGTCCAAGGATTCTGATGATATGGCGGAGGATACTGACCCTAAGCCTGCCAACAAGAGAGATGGCGGGGGAAAGAGAAAAAATCCGTTCGAGAATAAAAATGCCACCTATCACACCTTCCTTGGCACTCCAACAGTCAGGGTGTAGAAAAAATCTCTAAGGATACTACTAGCTACCCTCCCCAAGATACCCAGGAAGTGAAGCGGTCAGAGATTACAGTTACCTAGGATAGAGAGGATCACCTAGATCTCATCCCAACAGAGAACCAGTATGCCTTGGTCATCCACCCACTGATTGCTGGCTATGAGTTCACCAAGTTCCTTGTTGATAGCGGAAGAAACATCAACATCATGTACATTGATACAATGCATAAGATGAATCTGCATGAGACCCAGCTTAAGCGGAGAAACAACGTGTTTTACAGAGTGGTTCATGGTTGGCAGGCTCAATCCCTTGGATGCATTACCCTTTAGGTCGCGTTTTTGATCTTAATATTTACCACTAAGAGAAGATGACCTTTGAGGTGGTACCTTTCAAGATCATGTACCATGTCATCTTTGGACATGACATCTTCCATACTTTCCACTCACGGCCATGTCACATCTACATCAAGCTCAAGATGGCGGGGCCTAACAGCATCAAAACCATTGTCGAAAGCTTCAAGAAGGCAAGGGAGTGCGAAATAGAAGTAGCATCCTACACTAAAGTAGTGCTCTATGACGAAGAGTTCAAGGAGACCGAGAGCCAGGTTGATGCCTCAGAGATGCTAGCTTCAAAGAAGAAGATGCCTAATTCTAAACATGCATTCAAGGCAGCTATTGAGACCAAGCCGGGGAAACTTGTTGAACGAGATTTCTCAGGACCACCGCCATTGGAACATCACTTGATCCCAAATAGGAAAGTGCACTCGTCGAGTTCCTCTGTGAAACAAGGACATCTTTGCCTAGCAACCTGCTGACATGAAGGGTGTCGGAGATTTGTCCCGCGAAGGAACTATGGTCCAACGATCGCTTGGTTCGAGAGGGGGCTGAACACACAGTTCCAAAGGAGTTCGGCAACGGCAACAGCGGCGGAGTGGATGCACGACAAAGAGTAGACACGGGTTTTTTTTACCCAAGTTCATGACCCTTGTGAGGAGATAAAGCCCTTACTCCTGCATTGTTGTATTGCTCGCTTGCCTCGTGAGGTTACAATGGTGGATGAAAGTATAGGGTTTTAAATCTCGGGTATCCATCCCCCTGCAAGGTAGGAGATGAGCTTCTTATATAGGGTGGTTTCGAGCCTCTCCCCCTGGTTCACGAAGGGGATGGTTACCACAGGGCCATTCCCCTGGGCGCCATTCTATGAGATTACTTTACATGGACTTGGTATAGCTCGCCGTGCTTCACTCCGTTCTCTGATAAAGTGTCGATTGTTTTCATCGCTTGTCTTCGTCCAGCACTCCCTACTTTTTCCCCTTTCATTAAAATGGCAATTAGGGAAGCCTCCCACCGTGAGATTGCTTGCCCACTCCCTACGAAAAGAGGGGTAGATGGAGTATTCTTTACCAAAGAGACTGACATTGCAGCCACCCTGTGCTCGCTATCGGGGACGTAATATGTGCCTTGTTTGGCGTGGTTACCATCTTGCCCCCGGACGCACCCGAGGGTATCCGAGGCGTGAGGGTGGCACATGATATTGCAGCAACCTCCCTTAGGAGGTGTCACTTCTAGAGGGGCGCCTGCTCCCTAGAGGGGGGCTTCGCAATGCCTGCCCGGCTTACCCCCCTTCGTTAGGTGTCCTACCTCTCGAAGGCGAGGACTCCCAGGGTGCGGGGCTCGTCCGGCACGGGGACATGGCACCCCGGGTGCTTGGGCTCCAATAGTAGCCCCCAGGCACTTGGCCTGCACGTGTCCGATTGTGGCTAGAAGGGGTAGGCGGCCCAGATGGTGGATGGGCCCTTGCGCTGGTTTGGTCAACGAAGACCAGGTCTGCTTAGATCTTTGGTCATGAGGCCCAACCGGTCGTGAGTGCCTGCCCATGGATTTGGGGTGCAGTGCTTCGGGAGTTGTTCCCACAATTCGATGGTGTGTGGCGCAGTGGTACGCATTTTCAACTAGCGAGGTTAAAGGTTGAGAAAGAATCTTTTCACTCCCTACTACTTGTTTATTCCTTCCTCCCTTGCGCTCTTGAGTCGAAAACTTCGCCGCCCTTTCCATGGAACCTCCACGCCTCTCTGCTGAGGAGAAGGGTAAGGCTGTGGCGACCGAGGTGGTAGAGACTGCCCATGTAAAGCACGGTTCGCGGGAGCGCCCGCGGGAGGTGCGATGGTGTCGGCCTGGCACTCGCTATGCGCACAACCGTGGAGGCGAGCATGGGGCTGGTAGAGGCCCTCGCCAAACGCAGGCGCGGCCGCCCCCGTGGGAGCGGCCGGGGCCACCACGGAGGGTGCGGTGGTAGGACCATGGATGAATCTAGCTCTAGCACTCACCCTGCCATCGGGGCCTCCGCTCTAGAGACCCCCATCCTAGTGGTCATCAGTATCAAGGATGACCCCGAGCACAAGAGGGTCATCAACTTCATTGTCGTCCTTGATGGCCTAGACTGGCTCATAAGGGTGGAGCTTCCCAAACAGTTCGTGCTCAGGACCATGCACGACCTCTTCGATGAGGTACGGCTACACTGCTCTGGGGGCGCAAGAAGTGGGAAGTTAGCGTCACCACCTTCTCAGGAAGCGAGAAGTTCATTGATGGTGGCTGGCGCCGCTTCCTCTGTGACCACCGCCTCCAGCGCGGCTTCACGCTGTGGTTTAGGTTTACCGATGGGGGTGACTTCTCCTTCTCGATGTACGACACGCAGCTGTGCCACGTTGACTATCCTATTCACCTTCTAGACACCCAATAGGCACGGCCGTTATGGCGCTTCTGGTGGGCGCAGGGCCTGGTGCCTGGAGACGTGATTCAGGCACAATTGTTGGTTCCATTTGCCTTGTACTTAAGACTTTAGGATGAACTTCCCCATAAGGGCCCTTGTTCTGTTTGTTTCTGTTGTGCCTAGAGTTCGATGCATGTTCGTGGCATGGCGCCTTCTTTTTCCTAGGTCAGTAATGGCATCCCGTGCCTTCTTTATATGGGTCGCTCTCCAACCATCAGGGGTTAGCATCCTCGCGGGGTGAGGCTGTAGTCACCGCTCCTGCGAAGGCGATTCCCGAAGATGGTGCTTGTGTGGTGCCACTGGTGGGTCCCCTTTATGGCGATGGGCCGTGTTGCCGCGTAGTTGACCATGCTTTATTAGGCCCGCAAGGCTCCCAGCGCCTCATGAGGGTAACCCCTATTCTTGTGGGGAATAGCAGAGGTTATCAGGCCTTAGGGTGCCCCGGCAGCTTGCCTTAGCTTACTGACAGCAAAAGATTCGGGCGACTCTCTCAGGAAAGGTTCTGACGCACACTGACATGGGCATACCCTGCAGGTACTCGAGTTCAGTATATACGGTCCAAATACGGTGGAAGCCCGCAGCATTGCCACGACCAATGAAGACTTTGAGTGGCCCACAGACTCTCGATTACTTGCGAGACAAGAAGAAGCTTTAAGATAGAAAGTTTAAAGGGAAAACCCTAATGTGTAACCGACTCGACCTGCTACTCGGGACCTAGCCTATCTATATAAAGGCTAGGAGGGGGAAGCGAGGAGGACACGCGCAACCCTAGTTTCCACATCTTTCACCAGATTGCATCTGTGCACCCCTGTAATCTTCGATTCCTTCATTAATTCCAAGAGTAGACAAGCAGGAGTAGGGACCTCTACGAGGCCTGAACATGGGTAAACCTTAAATCCCTTTGTGCTTGTTTGCTAGCCGATAGATGCTTCTAGCGCTCCCTCCTTCTCCAAAACCCAAGTCCATAACAATGGGCATTGACGAGTTAAACCCTCTTCCGAGGATGGAAGGCCATTTTCTTCCAAGAAGTCACCTTGCTTAAGCATAGAGTGAAATCCTCTAATATTCCCCCTTTATCTAGATGGATTGACAATCTCGTGTAACCCCACCTTTTTTATTTTTCCTTTGTATATAGGTTACTATCCTGTGTAAATATTTTATTTCTAATAAAATGTGGCTGTGGGGGGCTCCCTCACAGTAATTGCTTCAAAAAAAAAGTTAAACCCTCGTCAATTGACGCTGTCTGTAGGAATTGGGATTGTTGATGTTGCGGCTTCTTCGGCCCCATCAACCGTGATCTACAACTCCGCAACGGCGGAGATTCGCCAGCTCTTCGGCGCGTTCGACTTCACCATCCACACGTTAGCCACTCGCCCGGCATTCGAGTCCGTGGGTGATGGAATCAGCCTGGCGATCGGGAGCTTCTGCTTCCAAGTTGTTCAGATGGGAACGCTTCGCATGCCTAACCAGCCGACGACATTCGCGATTGCTCCATCATCGTGGTTCCCGCTAACAATCGGCACCCTCAGCGAGCTCAACACCTCAACAGCAGCTGAAAGCACAGATAGGGACAGTAGTCGCGAATCCGATCTGGGTGACCTAGCAACTGAAGATGGAGCCTACGGTTCCGGATCTGAAAGTTGCGGGAGAAACGGCTTCCCCAACCACTTCATGTGCGCTATCATCAACGCTGGCGAAACCAGTGCCAATCACGACAACGGTGACAACAGCCCTAACCCGCCCAACTGTGGCATACCTAACGGCGGACCACCCAACGGCGGCCCACCAACAGTGGCAATGGCGCGCCCATCAACAATGGAGGGGCAGTCCAGCCTCCAACCATGGTGAACGAACACACCCTCAACGATCTCGAGTGGGCCCGCTGCCGAGAAGCTCTGCGAGGCAATCCTCTTCCTCCAGGCACGTCGCAAGAAATGCTGATGGGAAACCATTGGCTACTAAAGGAGGAGTACAGACGCCAGCTACAAACGATCGCGCAACTCAAAGCGCGTAAAAAGGCGGCGGACGAGTCGAGCATTCGAAGGGCCGGGCTGTCCTCCCATAGAGGGTCGTCCTCCAAAGGCAACGAGTACGTGGCCAACAAGAGGCGATCTCGAATGGCCCACCTCACTAAGCAGGAGCACATAGAAGCTGCAAAAGTCCTCGACTTCAGCTCTATGACAGTCGACACACGGGGCAATGTGGTCCCAAAGACGCTGCAAGATGCAGTGACAATGGCCACCATGTACCTCCTCAACAACCAGCCGCCGGCTGGAGTTCCCCGAGCCGCCATGCACCGATCTACGATCGCATGCTTGGGGTTAATCGAGGCTGCTCTTGACAAAGAGCCGACGCCGGAGCCAAAGAAAGACAAGGCCCTGGCAAAACGCTATTCCTCACCCTCATCCAGTGACGACAGTCATGATCTATCTCGACGCCGCCGCTCACGGCGACACAACCACGACCACGATGCGCGCGATGACATCACGAAGTGCAAAATCGACAAGTCAAGGGCACTACGTGCCCGCTCGACTGACTTAGAGGACGAAGACATGGAGCTCTATGGCGCCAGATGCTTCAACAGGGCCATCAAACAAAAGCGAATGCCCAAGGGGTTCAAGCTCCAATCGGAGAACCGAAAATTCGACGTCCTGCAGGACCAAGAGATCTGGTTGGAGGACCACATCTCCTCCGTCAGGCTCCATGGTGGGAGTCGAAGCACGACCATGCAATGCCTGCAGCTGTAGCTACAGGGCGCCGCCCGAGCATGGCTCAACAACCTCCCGCGTGGATCCATTCGCAACTGGGATGAGCTGGTCTACAGCTTTGTGCGCAACTTCAAGGGCACCTACAAAAGGCCCGCGTCAATCGAAGAACTAAGGTGCTGCCAGCAAAGGTCAGGAAAATCGCTACGCTCGTACATCCAGAGGTGGTCCATCATCAAGAACTCTGTAGAAAATATCTCGGAGGATCGCGCAATCGACGCATTCAATGGCGGCGTTCGCCGCATAGAGCTCAGGGAGGAGCTGGGCCGCTCGAAGCCCAAAACAATTGACCACCTGATGCAGATCACGAATTAGTGGGCAGATGGAGAAGACTCGGAGAAAAACCGCATTCAATCCAACGACGAAGTAGAGCTCGAGCACAGATGCGATCACCGAAGGAAACGTTGAATGCGCATCTACGATGATCGTGACAATGACAACATGGTCGCAGCCGGCTACACCGACAGGCGCGATGACAATCGCAACAGCGGCTATTGCAGTGGTGGACACCATGACTCCGGGAAAACCACGCAGGTATGGCAGTGCCGCACTCGCGAGGAGGCACCCGCGACAACAATCGAGGACAAACTGTCCGGGCCGTGCAATGTGCACTTCTACATCGACAAGCACAACGGCAAAAAGAAATCCAGCCACCTTCTCAAGGACTACCGCGAGTTCCTCAAGCTCCATGAGGGTTTGGCTTGGATGAATCGCGACGCAGTCAACAGGGGCTACGGAGTCGCCCTAGGCGCTGTAGAACATGGAGCTCCTCGACTACCGCCTAGAGTGCCACCACCCTCGGCCACACCGGTCCATGATCATGGCGGCGAGCCATACCCACGGGCTGTGCGAAACATGATGATCCAAAAGGGGCGCCCCTCGAATCTGGTGAAGAAGGCCATCACTCGCCAAATCAACTTGGCGACAAACTCACCAACATCCACCACTGAGTACCTCAGTGGAATCGACTCCTACATCACCTTCGACAAGCGCGACCACCCGCACCAAGTACCTTGCCCAGGCCACTGTCCCCTCATACTCGAGGCACAGATCGGAGGCTTCGACATGAGTCACATCTTCATCGATGGTGGAAGCGGCATTAACCTTATGTTCGCAAGTACCTTTCTAGCAATGAGGATCCCTCTGACTTGCCTAGAGGTCTCAGACACAACATTCCATGGCATCGTCCCAGGCAAGGGCATATATCCCCTGGGCAAAATCAACCTCAATGTCATCTTTGGCACGCCGAAAAACATTCGACGCGAACGCATCGACTTCGAAGTCGTCGACTGGCCTTCATAGTACCACTTCATCCTCGGACGCGTCGTGGTCACCAGGTTCATGGTAGTACCAAACTACGCCTACCTACAGATGAAAATGCCAGGCCCAAACGGCGTCATCACAATCAACGGGAGCTTCGAGAGGTCCGCCAGCTACGATAGGGAATTCAACTGAATTTCCCAGTCCTTCGGCATGCAGGAAGAACTCGCAAGATTGAAGGAGTCGACAGACAACAGTCTGCCTCCTCTGAGCCGGCCAAGTTCACCCGACTTGTCCTTCGACTTGTCGGTGCACACGAAGAAAGTTCAGGTCCACCCATCGGACCTGGCCAAGATGGCCCTCATCGCCAATAACTTGAATCCCGCATAGGAACTCGCGCTCATCGAATTCCTCCGTGAGCACTGGGAAATCTTCGCCTGGTGTCCAGCAGACATGCCAGGGGTTCCTAGGGAATTCGCCGAGCACGCACTCAATGTCAACCCAGAAGCAAGGCTAGTCAAACAAACAATTTGGTGACTGTCTGAACCAAGAGAAAAAGCGGTTGGAATGGAGATCAACAGAATCCTGGACACCAAATTCATACGCGAGATCAAGGAAAGTACCTGGCTTGCCAACACGATGCTAGTACCCAAAAAGGACACGGATATCCTATGGATGTGCGTGGATTTCACCTCCCTGAATAAGCACTGCCCAAAGGATAACTTCCCGCTGCCGTGAATCGACCAGATCATCGACTCCACCGCGGGATGTGAGTGTCTCTGTTTCCTCGACACCTACTCAGGGTATAATCAGATTCGAATGAAGGAGGAAGATCAAGAGAAAGTGGCGTGTACAATGCCTTTTGGTGTGTTCTCCAACAACACAATGCCCTTCGGGCTAAAAAACGCAGGAGGCACCTATCAGCGGTGCATGCAGGCTTGCCTCAAGAATCAACTTGGTCGCAACATCAAAGTCTATGTCGATGACATCGTCATCAAAACCAAAGAGGAAGCCTCGCTAATCGACGATTTACGCGAAACCTTCGCCAACCTCGACCGCTACCGGACCAAGCTCAATCTGGACAACTGTGCCTTTGTCATACCATCTGGGCAACTACTCGGGTATCTCATCTCCGCGAGAGGGATCGAGGCAAACCCGAAGAAAATAAAAGCCATACATGCCATGGAGAAGCCGAAGAACGTAAGAGGCGTCCAGCAGCTAGCTGGACGAATTGCGGTGCTCAGTCGATTCAACCGTCGAATGGGCGAAAAGGCACTACCCTTCAACCAACTTCTCTGCAAAACTAACAAGTTCGAGTGGACCAACGAGGCGCAGGAAGCATTCGAAGATTTCAAGCGTCTACTATCCACCTCACTAGTACTGGTGACCCCACGCGAAAGGGAACCACTGTTGCTATACATCTCCGCCACCAACCAGGTGGTCAGCACGGTGCTCGTGGTGGAGCGAGCCGAGGAAAACAAGGACCACGGGGTGCAGCGCACAGTCTACTACCTCAGCGAGGTGCTCACGCCAACAAAGCAGCGGTACCCGCTCTACCAGAAGCTAGCATACGGTGTCTTGATGACAGCCAGGCGACTGCGCCACTACTTCCAGGAGCACCCAATCGTGGTGGTCAATGATGCCCCGCTTGGGCACACCCTCAACAACCCCAACGCTACCGGGGGGGTCGCGCTTTGGGGAATCGAGCTGTCTCCACGAGACCTTACATATGAAAAGCGCGACGCGATTAAGTCGCAAGTTCTCCCTGATTTCCTCATGTCTTTCCTCTGGGAAATGCATGTGGGCCCCCAGATTAATCATCCGAGAAATCCCTGTTATGTATATATCCACGTTCCCATGATCAGTGAGCCGTGGAACATAACTGACAAGTATCATTACATCATCCGAGATATACCAAATTACAAGACTTACATAAATTTCGGTACGGCTATACCATCTTCAGCAGCGGAACATCATCATGCGCAGAGTCCAATCCAGCCTCAACCTATAGGCAACTGACTGGGAGGATGTCCTAGCTCGCATAGCCGTCAACTTCATCCTCTTATTGATATATTACCAAGTTAATAGCCAGGGACAAAGCCAGTGAGTACTTTGAATGTACTCGTAAACCACCTCAAGAAAAAAATAATAATAACAAGAGGATATGCAATATGGCTGGTAGTAGGAGGGCTCCAAGAGAGGTTCTTTTCTCAATTAGTTTCTCTCATAGATATAGCATCTACATATCTTTGGTGAAAACTTTTGTAAAACATTTTGGAAACCTTTTTGAAAAGTTTTGGAAACACTAGGATTGGGGTACCCATTTGTTCTCGTGTTTAGGTCGTCCCACGACCAAACTCCTTTCTCCTCCTTCCGACCATCCCATGGTCAAAACCTTTATCCTTTACGACCATCCCATGGTCAAAACATTTCCAAAGCCCTTTCTCTTCCAAAATCCTTTTTGAAAACAAAACCAGCACCGCTCTACAACAACCTTCCATGACCACGGCCACGGCTATTCGAATAGATTTACACTCTGCAAAGGTTGCACACTTTACCCACACCATCCGGGTACACTACCCTGATCTACACCGATCGTGGGTCGAGTAATCGATCAAGTCTCTCCGGATGCCCACTCCAATATAAGTGCCTACACTATGAGTGTTACTCCCCTCAAAACCGGGACGTCGGGTACTGAGGACCAACCGGAGCACATTTTACACTTTACACAGTGGGCGCTTTCAATGAGGGGCTCATAGTAACGCTTGGCTGCCTGTAGACAGTTTGTTCCTTCTCTAGGTCGATGTACCACATGGACCTTTAAGGGAGAAGGCCCAGCCTCCGGGGATCGCGATCCCCTGTAGTAGTTTCAAGGTAGCTTATACCAGAATAGAAAAACATCAAATCCAGCTATGTCCCATTCCAGAGTAATGTGGTTGCACATGGTTAATTGATCTAGCAAAACTGCAAAGAACCGGGTGCATTTTCGTAAACCTTTTTCCTACATCTTTCTATCATCATTTTGTAAAACAAAACCTTTTTCTTTCTCAACATATCTTGGGAGGTCCCACCTCACCAAGGTTTTATCATAAAACATTTTGCAAAACTTTTTGAGGGGTCTTCCCATCCTCTAGCTTTTCTTTGGCTAAAACAGGGTCTCCAAAAAGGGGGTATGGTGTATTACACCATCTACCATACTAGTGACAAGTAGGTATCGTCAAGGGGTTTGTACTAAGTAGTACCAAAGTGTAATAGTTTGGAGGGGCCAAACCACTACCATATATACATCAACATATAGTAAAAGAATGCAGTTTTAAATAAACGGTAGATAAAATAAACATAAGTAAAACAGTAGGACAAGGCCTATCAGCAAGAAGGTGGCTTGCCTGATGATCAGTAATATGGCAATATGTCCCTGGACTTCTTCTTAGAATACCCATAATAACCAATAATAATAACCAACTTCTATGGTCTCTGATATAATCGCATCTACCGTCGATACAGATCACATGCAAGCAAACAAATGACATAATCAACACCAGGCATACAAACATCAATACATACAGCAAGCAATGAACAATACAAGATTACAAAATCAGAAGGTTTTGATAGATTGAGTTGGTTGTAATTGGAATTACTTTAATTACCCTTATGATCTTTGTTTTATGATTTATTTGTCCAAATACCATCTATTCAGGGGATTTAGAACTAGGCTTGGGTCTGTATGATATCAATATGCAAATATGATACCCTCAAGTAGGTGTTGAAAAACTAAGACCAGCAAAAGTGGTTTCAGTATTTTATCACTTTTCTTTAAAAAGTTCTGATTTTCCTAGTGATAAAAGCTATAGTTTTAGGAAATAATTGACCAGAAAATTTCTGTATGCAAAAACATTATTTCCTTTGGTGGTTAGGTAGGGCCTGATGTACTTGTTCACCGAGAGTTGGAATCATGTCAAAATAATAACCAGAATGCCCTTAGGAAATTCCCTAAGGCAGTTCTGGAGCTGTTTTGTATTTTTCACCAAATTAAATATACGGAAGCTTTTGAGTTGATTCGAAGGGCACATGGTGGGTATTATAATACCTTTCCGAAGAAATTTGAATCAACCTTTTTGGAGTTGCAGAGCTACTGCGATGATTTATCTAGTGAAAACACTACACACAGAAATGTTTGATTCACTAGAAATCCTCAGAAAATCAATAATTCTTTAGATCCTGGATTTTGACATATCCTGGTGTACCACTTCCCTAGGAATTGGAATCAGGTCAAAACAATTTATAGTTTGGCCTAGGGAAATTCCTAAAGGCAGAAAAGGACTATTTTTGTTATTTTTACTATAGGAATACATATGCTCCACTTAGCATGAGGCCAATTCCATGCGATAGGTGCATGCATCACCTACCAAATTGGATTTACCCAATTTGGGTTTACCAATCTCCCGAAAAGAATTATTTATTGAAATTGACACACTTCTGTATTTTTATTACTAGTAAATATCTTGATATTATTTTGATGCAAAACTGGTTCTGAATGATGGAACATACACTATAGTTCATGGTAAAATTTATATAAGGGAGTTTTGGGGCATTGAGCAATTTCATTTTGAAGTAAAGTAATTGGCTAAAATTAGATCTAGTAAGAAATGCTAAAAGAAAACAAAAATTTACCCCACAGGCTGGATTCCGAACGACAATGGGCTGGCAGAGGGGGATTTGGCCCAGCCGGGTCGCGCTGGGCGCAGGAAGAGCGCGGGCTCGTTTTCAAAATCTTGCCGTGGTTCCTACCTGCCAGTGGCTCTGTGGGCGAATCAGTAAGGGGGGTGCTGGCCGTCAAATCTAGCGGAGATCGACGGATCCCGCTCTTCTTCTTCCCCTGGCCATGGAATAGATGGAGGGAACCCTACGGAAGGCCCGGCGAGCATAGGGGGCTTACCAGGGGCCTTTCCGGCGGCGGAGGATGGAACAGGGAGACGCGGTACTCCGCGCCGCGTTCAACGAGGGGCGGCAGGGTGGTCTTCTTCCTCGGGAAGACCCTCGCGCACAAGTCACGGCGGCACCAGTGTCGGTCTCGACGGGGAGGCCTCCAGGGATTGCTACATGTTAAGAAACAGGGCATAGACAAATTCAAAGAGGTGAGAAGGTTCTAGAATAGTGGCATTTAGAGAGAGGGGACCATGGATGAGAGCACCACCTGCAGATCTTGGCAATGGCCAAGATGCTCTCTTCTTCTTCTCTCGGCTAAACCAGAGCAAGGGAAGGGAGTGGAGCTCGAGGAGAGTGAGTGGGAGGGGGAGGTAGTGAATGATTCGAAGAGTGGGGGCTGGGGTGGCCGGAGCCCCTTTTATTTCAAGTAGAGGGGCTCATGGTGGACGAGGTCCATGGGAGCAAGAGGGAGGCGGTGGTGGTCAGCTATTGGGCATCAAGGGGATGGAGAGGAGGGTGTGGGGCCACAGAAGGGCAGAGGCGGGTTTTGGAGTCTTCTTACTACAAGGTTCTCTCCTTCTCCCTTTATTTGACCAAGGAGGCAAAAGTGGAGGAGAGAGGGGTCTAGGGTAGCTAGGGAGGCATCCATTGGCTATAGGAGGTAGTGTGTGGGCCTCAACACGACCAGAGAGGTGGAGGAGGCCTGCTGCATCTGGGGTGTGGTGTAATGATGAAGATTTTATGGGATTTTCTTTGTCTCTCCTCTTTCTCATACTCCATGCACATAGGACAAGGACAAGGCTGTGCTACAGTGCATGTACAGTGTTTTCGACCAGAGGGAGAGGGGTAGTGCTGTGGAGGCTTGTTGGGGAAGATTGGATGGAGTTTGAGTGCGGTTTTGGTACTAAAAGGTAAAATGTTCAATTCAGCCATAAGGGAATGATCAAGGTTTT
The DNA here is from genome assembly GCA_910589775.1 of Avena eriantha. NCBI lineage: Eukaryota > Viridiplantae > Streptophyta > Magnoliopsida > Poales > Poaceae > Avena > Avena eriantha. Next base: position 436,388,469 of record OU342740.1, on the reverse strand, counting down.
TTTCTTGATTTTTCATCTTGACCAGCAGAGATAAGGATGCTGGTAGATGGGTAAGGTTAATATGCCTCTCTTAGATTTATATGAGATTTTTCAGAGAATTCTAGATGCTCTTTATATCAATTATTTAAATAGTGCAGAAATGGTTTTTGGGAATTTATTTGGTATTTTGAATTAGACCAGTTGATTTTTTGATGAGAGATGGCCCCAAATGTGGACACACACTTGGGGGAATTTTCCCAAGATTTATTGAGGCTTAAAAGTATTTAAAACTATTATTATTCCATTTATGCCGTTTAAGAAAATAGGCAAAAAGAAATAATAACGCTCTTCGAAAATATTTATTTTTGAAGTGGGAAGATAGGGTATGATATATGGGCCTCAAAAGTGCTTAGAGTTGGGGAAGTGTTTTGGAAAAAAACAAACTTTCCGTTGGGAAAGGAGTTTTGGAGATTTTGACTATTAAAGAGATTAATTAGATTTGGAACCAAAATAATTATGGATCATATTTGATAAATCTTGATGATCAAGGTAGAAGAGGTAGACAAGGTTTAACAAGCATTTGCAACCTTGGGAAATTGAAATCCAACTTGAATTAGATGGAAAACAAGGAGTTGTGGATCTAGGGTGATGTTATTTTTATACCACCAAAACCTTGTTGGATCTTGGAGCTCAGAGCTCACCTTGATGCAAGGGCTAGATGGATAGTTAGACCAAGTCATATAGATGATCATGGCAGAAGGAGTTTGGATTGGTTATATTTGAGGTGTTTTGGAAGTGATGGAAAACTTGGTTGAAAATAAGGCTGCCATACAGATGGGTCATGATGCCTTATAAACCATGTGGGTTTAAGAAGCACAAAGATCCACTTCGAACAAGTGACTTAGATGTTGATAGAACTATATGAGTAGAACACAACCATGCAAATATTTGGTCCATAGAAGGTGGGATGGTGGTGTGAGCTTGTGTCAAAGTAGGCATGTTGACTACATTTGCAGGAAAAGTTATTTTCTTGCCTGCAAAACCATCAAGAACAAGTGAGTTGGAGGATGATGTAACCAAGGGAAAAAGTGGGCCTTGGTAGTGATTAGTATGGTTAACAGTATGGTTCAAGTGGATTACAAATAATGCACAAGGGTTGCGAAAGGGAGACATCCAAAAAGGTTGATGTTGAAACAGGTTTCAGACTTAGCCAAATTTGGCAGATTTAGGTTTTTTGACTAGAATGTGGGTGGTGATGGTGTTGATGGGTTGCAAGGTACCAAAGCATCATGAAGTGGATGATGTTGAAGTGTAGATTGAGTAGGAAGGATCCTTTCTTGATATTGGTCTTCATTGACTTGGAAGCTTCTAGAAGGGATCACTTTAGAAGGGGTATGGTTAGGGGTTTTACATGATCACCTAGTAGCTAGAGATCAGATCCAGATTTGTATTCTTGCTTAGGGTGTGATTATTTGGAAACATCTTGATCCTAGTGATGATCTCTTATAGTAGCTCATACTATTTCCAAAAAGACAAAACAAGCAGCAGATCAAGGCAATTCATCTTATACACTAAGTAAATCCACTACTGGGGTTACCATCAAGCCTAGCTTGAGGTAAGGTTGAGGAATTTTTAAGAGGTTAGATTTTGAATAAGATGAGTGTCCTTGGTATCTGTACCAAGAGTAGAATTCAAAAGCTTACTAAAAGGTTTTGGAGATCCTAGAAGTAAGAGTAGTTGAAGGTTCTGTCTTGAAAACATAAGGAGGTTATAACTCTCCATAGTTTTGTCAATGGAAGCTACTAAACTAGTTTTGGTTACACAAGCATCTTGGCTCATGTTTTGAAATGCCAGAACATTTGAGAATATGTAAAATGTGCTGGGATAGTTTTGTTAAATAGCTTTTGTCAACTGATGGTGAGGTAAGGAGTATCATATGGCATACTCTCACATGCACAGGCACAAACAAACAACAAGCAAACACTGCACCAATGAACAAGAAAAAAGGTTTTGTTCCCCCTGATTTTTGCATTATGGACCACTAATCAGGGTTGCTGAATTTGGGATCTTATAGACCTTTCCCCCTTAAAATAATCTCGTCCCGAGATTCAGGAGAGTAGGGTTAGGGCATTTTGAGTCAAGGTTAGTGCTACTGGTTTCAAGCGTCCTATCTTACAGACTTCGTCTTTGAAAGTGACTACTCTGCCGATGCAGTTGCTTCAGTCTTCCGGGATGCACAGAGAGTTGAGTAGAGTCCAGTCCTGATTGCGAGGGATGACCTTCTTTTCCTTCCGGACTCTATATCTCGAGGGCTTAGACTGGGTAGACTATCTCGATGCTGAACTTCATGGAGTACTCATCGGAGGATAGAATCTACAGCTGGGAGTTCCTATATCTAAGGATTCACAACTCTTCCTTAGGGTCGTAGCGTATCCTATTTAACGATTTTAGGGTCGGGACTCCTGAGGTTGCTCCTAGTAGAGGGTTATTCTATTTTGTGGGAAAGACGCGGTCTTTCCCCCTTAAGGTTAAACTAGGGTGACTCGAAGTTAACGTAGTCCTTCCTTCTTAGAGTCATCGGATGATGTTAGGTGGATATCGCAATCTTCTGCTCGGAGTTGGAACCTTCCGATGATGTCCGCAAACTGGGTGTTATGAGGCTTATATACTACGTTATTCATACCTAGCCGATCGGAGTAGTTGGAGTCTCACGTCCTCTAAGCGATTGGAACTGAACGGTTGGCGATCTTGGGGTCCTTCAGGTATGTCTTTGATACATTGCAAATGTATCTATAATTTTTGATGTTCCATGCTTGGTTTTATCTACTTTATTATGTTTTGTCCACACTTTGGAGTACTTTTAATATGATTTCTTGGACTAACCTATTAACAAGAGCCACAATGCCAGTTGCCTGTTTTCTACTGTTTTTGGTTCTAGGAAAGTCAGAAAATGAATATTCTCGGAATTGGACGGGACAAAAGCCAAAGTTCCTATTTTCCCGGAATACTCACTAAGCCAGAAGGAGAGTCGGAGAGGGGCCACAGGGTGGCCACACCCCTAGGCGCGGGTACCCCCCGGCCACGCCACCAGGTGGTGTGGGCCCCCTGGCCGCCCACCGACCTTGCCTCTTCGCCTATAAGAAGCCTCCCGATGCATAAACCCTAAATCATCAAGCCTCTAGCCACGCAAAGTTCCACAGCACCGCCGCCTCCGAAGGGGAGATTCGGGGGACAAAAAGTCTCTGTTCCGGCACCCTGCCGGGATGGGGAAGTGCCCCCGGAGCCATGTCCATCGATCTCCACCACCATCTCCATCACCATTGCCGATTCCCATGGTGAGGAGGGAGTAGTTCTCTCTCGAGGCTAAGGGTTCTACCGGTAGCTATGTATTCATCTCTCTCTCTATGCGTGATCATATTATGATCATGAGCTTGTAATCTATAGATCTACCTTGCTACTCAAGTGCTTTAATAGATCTCTCCTCTCCCCATGTGTGTGAAAGTGACAGCGTGCTCACCATGGTGGCACTTAGGCTAGAGATTACAAATACTTGTTATGAGTTATATTTGGAGTTGGATGTCTTTATGAAATTTTGGTGTTTGTTGGACTCATCTAGTGCTCAAGGTGATAGTGTGGGGTTTTCTAGATGGGAAAGGCTTACTTTGAGGTGTGCTGTTATAGCCCTACCATCGATTAGAGAGTAGTTAAGAGTAGTATCATAAAGAGAAGATATTTATATGAGAGAGTGTTCACTAGTGGAAGTATGATCCCTAGGCCTTGTTCCTTAGCATTGATACACCGTTTGCAATTAGATCTGTTACATGTTTGCTTGCTTCCATCTTTATTTCAGTTTTACTTTAGTCTCTTCCACGCCATCAAGTTATTTTCTAGCACCGTTGTCTTTTATCCATACCACTTCTATTTCACTATCTCTTCGCCGAACTAGTGCACCTATACACCTGACAAGTGTATTGGGTGTGTTGGGGACACAAGAGACTTCTTGTATCTTGATTGCAGGATTGCTTAAGAGGGAATACATTTGACCACTTCCTCCCTGAGTTCGATAAACCTTGGGTGATCCACTTAAGGGAAAACTTGCTGCTGTTCTACAAACCTCTGCACTTGGAGGCCCAACAACTGTCTACAAGAATAGAAGTGCGTAGACATCAAGCTATTTTCTAGCGCCGTTGCCGGGGAGGTAAGGTAAAAGGTACTCACATCCTCCGGTGTGAGTACTCGAAGTTATTTCCTTTAGATTCTGCAATTTTGTCTTTTTGTTTCTTGTTTTCACTAGTTAGGCTTAATGGAAAACAAAAAAAAATTAGAGAGCTTTATAGTATTTATCTTGAGTTAGGACATGAAGTGTTTGAAGAGAAAATAAAAAAACCTATGGAACTTTATTTGCATGCTAATAGCAATGTTGTTAGTATGAATTCTTTGGACACCATTATTGCTAATGCTATGGAAAATTCTAAGCTTGGGGAAGGTGGTTTTTATGTAAACGATCTTTTTAGTTCCCCAGCTTTGGAAGATAGCTATTATATTACTTATGATGATACCAAACCTCCAATATATGATGATTACAATGATGAATATGAGATTGTCAGTACACCTACTATCGAGGAGAAAATTAATTATGATTACAATATGCCTCCTATATTTGATGATTATGGTGATGAAAATAATAATGATAGCTATTTTGTTGAATTTGCTCCCACTGCAATCGATAAGAATGACTATGTTTATGTGGAGAGTAATAATTATTATATGAATGTGGCTCATGATAAGAATGTTATATGTGATAGTTATATTGTTAATTTTATGCATTATTCTACTGAAAGTTATTATGAGAGAGGGAAACATGGTTTTATGTTTCTCAACAATATTAAGTTTCCCCTCTTTATGTTGAAAGTCTTGAAGTTACACTTGTTTTGCTTTCCTATGCTTGTTGCTTTGTGCTTTCATGACTTGTTTTGTTTACAAGATTCCTATGCATATGAAGTGAGTTAGACTTAAATGTGTTTTGAACTTGCTTCTTGATGCTCTCTTTTACTTCAGTTCATATTTCCCATGTGAGCATCTTCTCAAACTATCATGCCTAACTTAAAGGCGTTAAAAAAATACTTACTGGGAGATAACCTAAAAGTTTTAGATGAGTCTTGTAAGTTATTACTTCTGTAATAACCGCTAATTATACTTTTTATTTGCTTTTGTGCCAAGAGTAACCTCTAATGAGAGAGAAGTAATGATTGGGAAAGTTGTTGTCCCGAAATAGATTTCTATGCTCCACCGTAAAAATTCATGTAAAATATATGTACGTTCTTTTGAGGCGTGAATTTATGTGCTTCTGCCCCAGGTTGTTATCTAACTTTCGTTAGTTCAACACGTTTTGATTTTAGCAACATAAGGTCCTCGAAAAAATTCGTCTTTACCTGCTGCTCTGTTTTGACCAATTTCTGCCATTTTCTGCATTTGCTTCTTGTTGGTTCCTTTTTGAGTTCTTTTGGGGAATTGAGCTTTTTGAGGGAAGTGCTACAGTAGCTAGTGTTCTAATGGCAGTTTATTTGGTGTTAGAACTGAACCTTAAGACTTATTTATCTTGAGTGCACTGATGTTGCTAATAAAGAATGTGTGAAGTTTTTGTATGAAGGAAAATTTTCAGGTGTATGGAAGGAATGAGTAATGAGATGAAGGATGGACTAAAGCTGAAGCTTGGGGATGCCACGCATGTCACCCCAAGAAATATCCAAGAATTACAAGCGTCAAAGCTTGGGGATGCCCAAGGCATCCCCTTCTTCATCAATAAAAATTCCAGGTTTCTTCCAAACGCTTCATTTTTATTGTTTCATGCACAGTTGTGTTGTTCTTGGAGTGTCTTGTTTTTTGTTTTCGTTTTGGTTTTTCGTTTAATTGGTTTGCTCAGTTTTCTGAATAAACTGGTTGGACCCCCTCTTTCATGCATTGGTTTTAAAATAGTTTGGTTTGGTTTGGAAAAGAGTAGGAAAGTTCATGCTTAAGTGGTAAAGAGAGCTTGTTTTTGACTGTGGCCTATGCTTTGTCATGCCATGCTCGATATTGTTTTGGCTTTATGCTTAGTATTCTTTGTGGTAGCATGGCTTGTTATAAAAAATTGAGATTTCTTAATGTGCCTTGGAAGGATCATGCGTTGTTTTAGCATATTAAAGCATAATATTGTGGTATTCTCCTTTGATGCTTTATTTGGGTTGACTTGGCACATGCTCACACCATGTTATGACTATCTCAAGTCACCATAGCCTTTATGATCCTTTGGTTTTCAACTTGTAGTATCACTTTATGCTTTGATTAATGATTATTTGTCGCTCTGCATGATTATGGCCATTATTGCTCTCTTAGTTTGTCGCTCCCAGTCTTTTGCTAGCCTCCACAACCAAGTATGAGTTCCACTCATGCATCCAACTCCCTAAACCAAGTTATTCCAAAGAGTTCACCATACCTACCTACTAGCTTATGCTATTCCAAGTATATTCATGCTTTTGTTTACCTTCCAAATTAAACTTGTTATGAGAAAACTAGTGATTAAAGCTCTCACGAACTTGATGGCACGCTTTACTTTTCTTGCCCTTAATAAACTTGAACCATTGTGTCTTCTATGTTGTATATGCTTGCACTTATTTGTTGGGAATTAGCAGAACCATGATTTCATGGGGAACGCTTTCAACATTGCACTTGGTACTTGTACCTAGTTGATATCATGCTCTTTTGTATATGGATGTCATCGGTGTGAAATGAAAGGGGAGCTTGTAAGTCCATGGAGTTATGTATATGTGTTAGAGAAACGCCTGGACCGCTGGTCTAATCCATGCTGACATGGTGGAAACCTACAGCGTAACCATAATGAGCTGTCTATGAAGCATTCTTCTTATAAAAAAAGAGTCCTATATTGAGAAAAAAGAGAAAAGAAAAAAAGAGATATTATGAAAAGAGGAAAGAGAGAAAAAAGCACCATATTCCCATGGTAAATAAGAAGAATGCTAAGATGCTCGCTGTTTGCTTGCCTTGTCATTTTGATATGGGGATTCTTCCGTATCATCGGGCAAGGGGTACCCCGTTGGCAGTTCTCTATGATACACATGTACTTACAATGACAAGAACTTACTGGTGACTAAACTTGAGTAGCATGAGGAGCGGCCCTCGTATACAAGGGACATGAGATTTCTAACTTATACTTCGTCAAGCATGTACACCATAGTTTGTTCACTTTAACCTTAATCACTTCAAGATGCTTATGATAGGGGCAATGAGAGCTCAAAGCTATAAGTACCATAATTTTTGGAAGCTCTTTATGAGACTTGAATCCCTACTTCCTTCTATGAAGGCCTTTCTTTTACTTTTTTGTTGAGTCTCCACCTTCTATCTTTATGCACCTACTTTGAGAGCATAGTGGCCATTCTTAGTTCTATGTGCATTGTCCCAAGACTAGTTGATTGATGCATAACTTGATATTGCTTGTTTTAAACTATTGTATCTAGTCACTCTTATGAACTTCGAAGGTGTCCTATGCATTTATATTTGCTACTCTATGAGGGACAAGCTGAATACTATTATGCTATGTTTTCTTTACGTGAAACAAACAAACGTCTTGCAAAGCATTGTAATTCATGAATCTTTTGTTTGTGCCTTCTCATGTGGCAACATAGTTTCTTTGTCTTATTGCTAGAACTTTGTATTTTATGTTATGATTGAAGTACTATGATCCCATCTTTGAATGTTTTACAAATACTTTGATCAAGTTTATGATGGTGCATGTCACCTCAAAAATTATTCTATCTTTTTATCACTTACCTACTCGAGGACGAGTAGGAGTTAAGCTTGGGAATGTTGATACATTGCAAATGTATTTATAATTTTTGATGTTCCATGCTTGGTTTTATCTACTTTCTTATTTTTTGTCCACACTTTGGAGTACTTTTCATATGATTTCTTGGACTAACCTATTAACAAGAGCCACAGTGCTAGTTGCTTGTTTTCTGCTGTTTTTGGTTCCAGGAAAGTCAGAAAATGAATATTGTCAGAATTGGATGGGACAAAAGCCAAAGTTCCTATTTTCCCGGAAGACTCACGGAGCCAGAAGGAGATTCGGAGAGGGGCCACAGGGTGGCCACACCCCCCAGGCACGGGTACCCCCTAACCGTGCCACCAGGTGGTGTGGGCCCCTGGCCGCTCACTGACCTTGCCTCTTCGCCTATAAGAAGCCTCCCAATGCATAAACCCTAAATCATCAAGCCTCCAGCCACGAAAAGTTTTGAAGTGCCGCTGCCACGGAAGGGGAGATTCGGGGGACAGAAAGTCTCTGTTCCGGCACCCTACCAGGACGGGGAAGTGCCCCGGAGCGATCTCCATCGATCTCCACCACCATCTCCATCACCATTGTTGATTCCCATGATGAGGTGGTAGTAGTTTTCTCTCGAGGCTAAGGGTTCTACCGGTAGCTATGTGTTCATCTCTCTCTCTATGCGTGATCATATTGTGACCATGAGCTTGTAATCTATAGATCTACCTTGCTACTCAAGTGCTTTAATAGATCTCTGCTCTCCCCATGTGTGTAAAAGTGACATCGTGCTCACCATGGTGGCACTTAGGCTAGAGATTACAAATACTTGTTATGATTTATATTTGGAGTATGATGTCTTTATGAAATTTTGGTGTTTGTTGGACTCATCTAGTGCTCAAGGTGACAGTGTGGGGTTTTCTAGATGGGAAAGGCTTACTTTTGTGGTGTGCTGTTATAGCCCTACCATCGATTAGAGAGTAGTTAATAGTAGTATCATAAAGAGAAGATATTTATATGAGAGAGTGTTCACTAGTGAAAGTATGATCCCTAGGCCTTGTTCCTCAGCATTGATACACCGTTTGCAATTAGATCTGTTACATGTTTTCTTGCTTCCATCTTTATTTATGTTTTACTTTCGTCCCTTCCAAGCCATCAAGTTATTTTCTAGCACCGTTGTCTTTTATCCATACCACTTGTATTTCACTATCTCTTCGCCGAACTAGTGCACCCATACATCTGACAAGTGTATTGGGTGTGTTGGGGACACAATACACTTCTTGTGTCTTGATTGCAGGATTGCTTCAGAGGGAATACCTATGAACACTTCCTCCCTGAGTTCGATAAACCTTGGGTGATCCACTTAAGGGAAAACTTGCTGCTGTTCTACAAACCTCTGCACTTGGAGGCCCAACAACTGTCTATAAGAATAGAAGTGCGCAGACAAGGGTTGTTGTTTGGTGAGAAGGCATCAAATCTGGCGGTCTTTCTGAAGATTGAGTGGGGAGACACAGTCTTTCCACTTTGGAGCTTCACTAAGTGGCTTTAGGAGTGGTGCGAACCTTCTGTCAGGGAGTGCTGACTTGCTGTTAGCCGAAGGATATATCTTACTTGAATCTTGAGCAGAAGTCTTTGAGCGACGCCCTACTCTATAAACCTTGGTGAGGGTGGTTTCCTAATGAAGCCTTATGGAGTTAGCTCAGGGTAAGCTAGTTGTTTACGACTCTCTTGCTAGTAGTTAGTCAGGGTTGAAGTAGTCATCGTCGGGTAAGCGGTCTTCATTGGCATTTCTTGTGTTGCTTCTGCTTCATGGCGGAGTGGACATGTTGTCTTAATGCTTCCTAATCATCTGACTTCAGGGGTGGTTCTGACCTTCTAGGGAGGATCATTCCGTTAGTTTGGGTAGGGTCGACTGGATTAGTTAGTCTCCTGAGGCGGTCAGAAGCTCCAATACACTAAAGGTTAGTGTGGTTAGGTCTTCACTTCTTGTCTTGGTTGACTTATCGGGTTGCTTCTTGTGGATATTGAGGATCCTTCGGTGATTGACTTCCGGCTTCAACGGGATTCTTGCTGTAGTAGACTGGTGAACAAGGGAGTGTGGTGCTATTGACGAGTCTTGCAAGGTGAGTTTGACGAAGTATGCCGTCTTGCTGAGGTGAAATCTTCGAGTTGATTCTGACCTGATGATGTCGAACTACTGGTTCTTGCAAAGCTTTTCCTCTCATATACTCTCGGGGTTAGTCTGGGTCTCATTACCGACATCTAACACCGGGGTCCTGAGTTACTAGGTGGGTTATTGCTGCTCGAGTCACATTTTTAATGAGGTAAAAGCAAACCAGAGCATACAAACAAGGTGAACAGGGCGAGGGGATCACAATGTCCTCGGAAAACAACACACATCAAGCAACATAGGATGCACTTAGGCAAGCAAACACGGTCTAAGCTAGGGACCAAGGAGTTAACTACTCGCGATGTAGGGGAATCCTATTCTTAGGACTATTGTCCCTGGATATCGTCATTCTTCAGGTCGGAGTCACTCTCTTGCAGATGAAGCCTTCGTCGTATCTTGGACGCTTCTTGATAGTGCAACACTGGATGTCTTCTAATTATGGGGATTCCGTTGGTAGAGCGATATTTTAGTCTCCTTGTGTTTGCTGGTAGTTGCGTGTCTTCAGCTTGTTCTTATTGTCCTTACTGGGTTCTAGATCCTAGTTATTTGAAATCCTTAGGTTTGATGTTTGGACAAGAGTAGGAGGAAACCATTTTCGAAAGCATTTACTTATAGTAAGAGAAGAAGTAGAACTTTTTGAAACTCATTGAGAAACTAGTTTTCGAAAGCCAGGGTTTTCAAAATAAGGTTCTTGTCTAACGACCATGCTAACTAAGGTTCTCCTACAGTCATGATGGCTCTGATACCAAGTCTATGGGGCCCCCAGATTAATCATCCTAGAAATCCTTGTTATGTATATATCCACGTTCCCATGATTATTGAGCCGTGGAACATAACCGACAAGTATCATTACAACATCTGAGATATACCGAATTACAAGACTTACATAAATGCCGTGATGGCTATACCATCTTCAGCAGCAGAACATCATCACGCGTAGAGCCCAATCCTGCCTCAACCTACAAGCAACTTACTGGGAGGACGTCCTAGCTCGCATAGCCGTTAACTTCATCCTTTTCTTGATATCTGACCAAGTTAATAGCCGGGGACAAAGCCAGTGAGTACTTTGAATGTACTCGCAAACCACCTCAAGAAAAATAATAATAACAAGAGCATATGCAATATGGCTGGTAGTAGGATGGCTCCAAGAGAGGTTCTTTTCTCAATTAGTTTCTCTCGTAGATATAGCATCTACATATCTTTGTTGAAAACTTTTGTAAAACATTTTGGAAACCTTTTTGAAAAGTTTTGGAAACACTAGGATTGGGGTACCCATTTGTTCTCGTGTTCAGGTCGTCCCATGACCAAACTCCTTGCTCCTCCTTCCGACCATCCCATGGTCAAAACCTTTATCCTTTACGACCATCCCATGGTCAAAACATTTCCAAAGCCCTTTCTCTTCCGAAATCCTTTTTGAAAACAAAACCAGCACCGCTCTACAACAACCTTCCCAACCGTCAATGACCCCGGACACGGCTATTCGAATAGATTTACACTCCGTAGAGGTTGTACGCTTTACCCACACCATCCGGGTACACTACCCTAATTTACACCGATCGTGGGTCGAGTAACCGATCAAGACTCTCCGGATGCCCACTCCAATATAAGTGCATACCCTAAGAGTATTACTCCCCTCAAAACCGGGATGTCGAGTACCGAGGACCAACCGGAGCGCATTGTACACTTTACCCAGTGGGCGCTTTCAATGAGGGGCTCATAGTAACGCCTAGCTACCTGCAGACACTTTGTTCCTTCTCCAGGTCGATATCCCACATGGACCTTTAAGGGAGAAGCCCCAGCCTCCGAGAATCGCGATCCCCTGTAGTTGTTGCGAGGCAGCTTATACCAGAATAGACAAACATCAAATCCAGCTTTGTCCCATTCCAGAGTAATGTGGTTGCACATGGTTAATTGTTCTAGCAAAACTGCAAAGAACTGGGTGCGTTTTCATAAACCTTTTTCCTCTATCTTCCCTTCAGCATTTTGTAAAACAAAACATTTTTCTTTCTCAACATCTCTTGGGAGGTCCCATCTCACCAAGGTTTTATCATCAAACAGTCGGCAAAACTTTTTCCAGGGTCTTCCCATCATCTAGGTTTTCTTTGGCTAAAACAGGGTCTCCAAGAAGGGGGTATGGTGTATTACACCATCTACCATACTAGTGACAAGTAGGTATCGTCAAGGGGGTTGTACTTAGTAGTACCAAAGTGTAATAGTTCGGAGGGGCCAAACTACTACCATTTATACATCAACATATAGTAAAACAATGTAGTTTTAAATAAACGGTAGATAAAACATGCATAAGTAAAACAGTACGACAAGGCTTATGAGCAAGAAGGTGGCTTGCCTGATTATCAACAATATGGCAATATGTCCTTGGACTTCTTCTTAGAATACCCATAATAACCAATAATAATAACTAACTTCTCTGGTCTCCAATATAATCGCATCTACCATCGATACGGATCACATGCAAGCAAACACATGACATAATCAACACCAGGCATACAAACATCAATACATATAGCAAGTAATGAATAATACAAGTTTACAAAATAAGTAGGTTTTGATAGATTGAGTTGGTTGTAATTAGAATTACTTTAATTGCCCTTATTGTCTTTGTTTTATGATTTATTTGTCCAAATACCATCTATTCAGGGGATTTAGAACTAGGCTTGGGTATGTATGATATGAATATGCAAAGATGATACCCTCAGGTAGGTATTGACAAAATAAGACCAGCAAAAGTGGTTTCACTATTTTATCACTTTTCTTTAAATAGTTCCGATTTTCCAAGTGATAAAAGCTATAGTTTTAGGAAATAATTCACCAAAAAGTTATGTATGTAAAACAATTATTTCCTTGGGTGGTTAGGTAGGGCTTGATGTACTTGTTCACTGAGATTTGGAATCATGTCAAAATAATTACCAAAATGCCCTCTAGAAATTCCCAAAGGCAGTTCTGGAGCTGCTTTGTCTTTTTCACCAAATTAAATCTATAGAAGCTTTAGAATACCTTTCCGAGGAAATTGGAGTCAACCTTTTTGGAGTTGCAGAGCTACTGTGATGATTTATCTAGTGAAAACACTACACATAGAAATGTTTAATTCACTAGAAATCCTCAGAAACTCAATAATTCTCGAGCTCCTGGATTTTGATATATCCTGGTGTACCACCTCCCTAGGAATTGGAATCAGGTCAAAACAATTTATAGTTTGGCCTAGGGAAATTCCTAAAGGCAGAAAAGGACTATTTTGTTTTACTACAGGAGAACAAATGCTCCACTTGGCATGAGGCCAATTCCATGTGATAGGTACATGCAACACCTACCAGATACAATTGGATTTACCCAATTTTGGTTTACCAATCTCCCAGAAAGAATTATTTATTGAAATTGACACACTTTTTTTATTTTTATTACTAGTAAATATCTGGATATTATTTTGATGCAAAACTAGTTCTGAATGACGGAACATACACTATAGTTCATGGAAAAATTTATATAAGGGAGTTTTGAGGCATTGAGCAATTTCATTTTGAAGTAAAGTAATTGGCTAAAATTAGATCTAGTAAAGAAATGCTAAAAGAAAAAGGAAATTTGCCTGATGGGCTAGATTCCAAACGACAATGGGTCGGCAGAGGGGGATTTGGCCCAGACGGGCCGCACCGAGCGCGGGCTCGCGTTAAAAATCCGGCTGCGGGGCCCGCCCGCCAGTGCCTCTGTGGGCGAAGGGGTAAGGGGGGGTGCTGGCCGTCAGATCTAGCGGAGATTGACGGCTCCCGCTCTTCTTCTTCCCTTGGCCATGGAACAGATGGAGGGAACCGTAGGGGAGGCACGGCGAGCGTAGGGGGCTTACCAGGGGCCTTTCCGGCGGCAGAGGATGGAACAGGTAGACGCGGTACTGCGCGCCGAGTTCAACAAGGGGCAACAGGGGGGTCTTCTTCCTCGGGAAGACACTCATGCACGAGTCAGAGTGGCGCCAGCGTTGGTCTCGACGGGAAGGCCTCCAGGGATTGCTGCATGGGGAGAAACAAGGCATAGACAAGTTCAGAGAGGCCAGAAGGTTCTAGAATAGAGGCATGCAGAGAGAGGGGAGCAAGGATGAGAGCACCACTGGCAGATCTTGGCAATGGCCGAGATGCTCTCTTCTTCTTCTCTCGGCTAAACTAGAGCAAGGGAAGGGGAGTGGAGCTCGAGGAGAGTGAGTGGGAGGGGGAGGTAGCGAAAGATTCGAAGAGTGGGGGCTAGGGTGGCCGAAGCCCCTTTTATTTCGAGTGGAGGGGCTCATGGTGGACAAGGTCCATGAGAGCAAGAGGGAGGGGTTGGTGGTCATCTATTGCGCATCAAGGGGGTGGAGAGGAGGGTGTGGGGCCACAAAAGGGCAGAGGCGGGCTGTGGAGTCTTCTTGCTGTAGGGTTCTCTCCTTCTCCCTTTATTTGACCAAGGAGGAAAAAGTGGAGGAGAGAGGGGGCTAGGGTAGCTAGGGAGGCATCCATTGGCTAGAGGAGGTGTTGTGTGGGACTCAGCATGACCAGAGAGGTGGAGGAGGCCTGCTGCATCCGGGTGTGGAGTAATGATGAAGATTTTATGGAATTTGCTTGGTCTCTCCTCTTTCTCATACTCCATGCACATAGGACAAGGACAAGGTTGTGCTACAGTGCATGTACAGTGTTTTTGACCAGAGGGAGAGGGGTAGTGCTGTGGAGGCTTGTTGGGGAAGATTGGATGGAGTTTGAGTGCGGTTTTGGTACTAAAAGGTTAAATGTTCAATTCAGCCATAAGGGAATGATCAAGGTTTATTTCTTGATTTTTGATCTTGACTAGCAGAGATAAGGATGCTGGTAGATGGGTAAGGTTAATATGCCTCTCTTAGATTTATATGAGATTTTTCAGAGAATTCTAGATGCTCTTTATATCAATTATTTAAATAGTGCAGAAATTGTTTTTGGGAATTTATTTGGTATTTTGAATTAGACCAGTTGATATTTTGATGAGAGATGGCCCCAAATGTGGAAACACACTTGGGGGAATTTTCCCAAGATTTATTGAGGCTTAAAAGTATTTAAAACTATTATTATTCCATTTATGCCATTTAAGAAAATAGGCAAAAAGAAATAATAACGCTCTTCAAAAATATTTATTTTTGAAGTGGGAAGATAGGGTATGATATATGGGCCTCAAAAGTGCTTAGAGTTGGGGAAGTGTTTTGGCAAAAAACCAAACTTTCCTTTGGGAAAGGAGTTTTGGAGATTTTGACTAATAAAGAGATTAATTATATTTGGAACCATAATAATTATGGATCATATTTGATAAATCTTGATGATCAAGGTAGCTGAGGTAGAAAATGTGTAACAAGCATTTGCAACCTTGGGAAATGGAAATCCAACTTGAATTAGATGGAAAACAAGGAGTTGTGGATCTAGGGTGATGTTATTTTTATACCACCAAAACCTTGTTGGATCTTGGAGCTCAGATCTCACCTTGATGCAAGGGCTAGATTGATAGTTAGACCAAGTCATATAGATGATCATGGCAGAAGGAGTTTGGATTGGTTATATTTGAGGTGGTCTGGAAGTGATGGAAAACTTGGTTGAAAATAAGGCTGCCATACCAGATGGGTCATGATGCCTTATAAACCATGTGGGTTTAAGAAGCACAAAGATCCACTTGGAACAAGTGACGTAGATGTTGATAGAACTATATGATTAGAACACAACCATGCAAAGAGTTGGTCCATAGAAGGTGGGATGGTGGTATGAGCTTCTGTCAAAGTAGGCATGTTGACTAGATTTGTCGGAAAAGATATTTTCTTGCCCGCAAAACCATCAAGAACAAGTGGGTTGGAGGATGATCTAACAAAGGGAAAGAGTGGGCCTTGGTAGTCCTTAGGATGGTTAACAATAAGGTTCAAGTTCATTACTAAAAATGCATAATGGTTGAGAAAGGGAGACATCCAAAAAGGGTGATGTTGAAACATATTTCAGACATAGCCAAATTTGGCAGATTTAGGTTTTTTGACTAGAATGTGGGTGGTGATGGTTTTGATGGGTTTCAAGGTACCAAAGCATCATGAAGTGGATGATGTTGAAGTGTAGATTGAGTAGGAAGGATCCTTTCTTGATATTGGTCTTCATTGACTTGGAAGCTTCTATAAGGGATCACTTCAGAAGGCGTCTAGTTAGGGGTTTTAGGTGATCACCTAGTAGCTAGAGATCAGATCCAGATTTGTACTCTTGCTTAGGGTGTGATTATTTGGAAACATCTTAATCCTACTGATGAGCTCCTAGAGTAGCTCATCTTATTTCCAAAAAGACAAAACAAGCAGCAGATCAAGGCAATTCATCTTATACTCTAAGTAAATCCACTACTAGGGTTACCATCAAGCCTAGCTTGAGGTAAGGTTGAGGCATTTTGAAGAGGTTGGATTTTGAATAAGATGAGAGTCCTTGGTATCTCTACCAAGAGTAGAATTCAAAAGCTTACTGGAAGGTTTTGGCAATCCTAGAGGTAAGAGTAGTTGAAGGTTCTGTCTTGAAAACATAAGGAGGTTATAGCTCTCCATAGTTTTATCAATGGAAGCTACTAAACTAGTTTTGGTTACACAAGCATCTTGGCTAATGTTTTGAAATGCCAGAACATTTGAGAATATGTAAAATGAGCCCGGATAGTTTTGTTAAATAGCTTTCGTCAACTAATGGTGAGGTAAGGAGTATCATATGGCATACTCTCACATGCACAAGAACAAACAAACAACAAGCAAACACTGCACCAATGGACAAGAACAAGTTTTTGTTCCCCCTGATTTTTGCATTCTAGACCCCTAATTAGGGTTGGTGAAATTGGGATGTTACAATGCACTTCGATGGATCCAACCGAAAGGACAGAGCTGGCGCAGGTGTCATACTGACATCGCCCCAGGAAGACAAGATGAAATATATTCTGCGGATGCTGTTCACCGCCTCCAACAACAAAGCTGAATACGAGGCCCTACTGCATAGGATGCGGATGGCGAAAGCCTGTGGCGCTAAAATACTCATCATCTACGGCGACTCCAAACTGGTCATCAACCAAATGATGCACGAGTGCGATGCACTGAGCGACAATATGATCGCCTACCGCGAGCTCTATGACACACTCGAAGGGGACTTCGACGGCTGTGAGCTGCGGCATGTTGTCCACGAAAGCAACGAAGAGGCAAATGCACTCGCCAACATTGGCTCCACCTGCGCCCCCATACCACCTGGGGTATTTCTCGAGCGTATCTATGAACGCTCCATCAAGCCAAAGGCCGCAGAGAAGAAAACAAGCGCAACAACAGACTCGGGGGCTACGCCGCCTAATGAGCCAAGGGCACTCGCCGATCCGGAGCTCGACACAGGACTCGAGGGACCAATGCGGGTCATGATGATAGAGCCATCTTGGACTCGACCCTACATTACGTATCTTCTCAGCAAGAGACTACCAGACGACCCGACGGATGCGTGACACATCGCACGGCGATCCAAAGCATTCGTTGTTATCAACGGTGAACTATACAAGCGCAGCATCACAGGAGTACTCCAATGATGCGTTTCGATCGCAGATGGAAGGGCCGTCCTACTCGACATTCACGAAGGGACTTGTGGGCATCACGCTGGTAGTCGCGTGTTCATTGCCAAAGCTCTACGAGCTGGATTCTACTAGCCCACGGCCATGCATGATGCCAAGGACATCGTCGAAAGATGCAATGCTTGCCAGCGATTCACGGACAAACCACATGCACCCAGCGCAGAAATCCGGCCAATACCACCATCTTGGCCCTTTGCGCAATGGGGACTCGACATGGTCGGCAAACTCCCAAAGTCCTCATGAGGAGGCTATGTCTACCTCTTGTCCACAGTCGACAAATTCACCAAATGGATAGAGGCCATGCCGGTGACTAACCAGTCAGGAGCCAGTGCGGTCAACTTCTCCGAGTCCATTGTCTATCTCTTCGAAGTGCCACACAGCATCATCACGGAAAATGGAACGAACTTCACCTCTAAGGAGTTCCAGGGTTTCTGCGAAAACCTAGGAATCAATGTAAGCTATGCCTCCGTAGCTCACCCACAGACCAACGGTAAAGTCAGAAAGGCCAACGAGTTCGTCTGCGGCGGAATCAAGAAACGACTCCTTAGGACACTCGAACAAGCCACAAGATGCTGGCCAAACGAGCTGAAATCTGTACTCTGGAGCCTACGCACAACCCCAAACAGTGCCACGGGATACACCCCGTTCTTCATTTTACATGGTGTTGAAGCGGTGCTACCCACAGAGGTACGATACAAAGGACCACGTGTGGTCGCTTACAGCGAGCATGAGTCAGCTCTTGCACTCGAAGACTCCGTCGACCTCTTTGATGAGGCACAGGAAATCGCAGCAGAAAGATCGACGATCTACTAGCAGAACCAGCGCAACTACCACAACAGAAGGCTACGCCCTAGGTCCTTCGTCGAACGAGACTTGGTCCTGCGACTGAAGCAGCAAGGGCACCTCAAGCTCGAGTCCCCTTGGGAAGGACCTTACGTGATTACAGAAGTAATCCCAGGTGGCGCATATCGCCTCAAGGATTTCGAGATAGGAGTCGCATACTCCAACCCCTAGAACATTACGCAGCTGCGGCGCTTCTACCCATAGTCGTTTTTTTTCTTTACATTACAAATAAGGCTTTTCAGCCAGGCTACTTAGCCATACATTGTACCTCATACTGTTCTACGAATAAATAAAGCTAAGTGCCCCAAACTCTATGTTTTTCTATTATTTTCCACCATTAATCTACCCGGGGGGCTGTGCCACCCTTTACACATCTATTCTACGAACCAATCGCGATATCCCGAGTAGCTGACGCAACAATCGAACCCTTGACAAACACAAACCCAGCTGAAACGCACATCGCAGGTTGGCAAGGTGTTGAGATAAACACACGTCAGGCTAACGAAAAGGAACCGCACAGTGCAACGCACTCGCAAAACACACGAGCTAACAAGCTCTTGACACATCAATGTCAATCAATTATACAAAGCATATACATATGAACTTTACAACTGTGGTACATTTATGTGTAGGATACAAGTTAACACTAATGTTGCAACAGAAGAACGTTTGTCTGTTCCTCGAAGAAGTCGACAATTTCCTCCGCTGGGCGATCCACCGCCTGGTAATGAGGAACCATATTCCAGGTCCAACCTGCAGGCGGAGTTGCGGAGAAGCAGAAACAGCTGCAATATCTACATCAGGCCTATGTAGTCGCACCAGCAATAAAGCAGCCTTGGCACCTGCCACCAACTTCTGCCGCACACACTCGCGGACTGCACTCAAGTCTTGAAATTTAGCAAGGTGACCCAGCAGGCTCGAGGGGACGATGTCCAGCAGAAACATCGTCTGATAGATATTCCTTAAGCATGATTGCAATTTCTTCAGAAAATGAAGCACTCATGAAGCACGATCCTGCAGGGTCGCAAGTGCGATTGCGCAATCATGATCCACCCAGAAGTACCCACTCGCCTGAAGCTATTCTTGGGTCAGGTCGTTCATGCGAATGGCGATCCTGTCCTTCTCATCCTACGGATGACACGCGCTGACAACTATACCAAGCAAAGGGCAAAAGTATGAAGACAACAAACTACCGCAATTGGCTACAAGAAAAGATAAGGAGGTAGAAAGCTAACACTTGAACTGGTCACGTAGATGCACCACCTCCTCTAGTAGATATTGCTCTCGGGAGGTGGCCTTCTCCGCCCTCGACTTCCATACATCCGAGTTCCCGCGGAGGACCGGCAGTTAACGTTCCAGCTGCTTAAAGTGATCACGCAGTGGTGAAAGCAGAGATAGCTCATCCATCCTTGAGTGCGACTACGCTAAGGTATCACATGTGGATGGCGGATCCCGAGGCTCACTCGAAGGACCACTCGATGTACCCTATCACAAGCCAAGCAAGAGATAATAAGAAGACCAAGCAACACATGGAAAAAACTCAAGCACATTCAAAACATAACAAAGTATCAACGAAGACATGCGCCAGCGACATGTTCTAGACAAAAGGGGTCAAGTTATTAACTATTACAAATATAACTACTAAGGAGCAGCTTGCTTCTTCGACTTGCATTTAGGCTTCAGAGGCTTCATCGACTCCGTGGTGGTATCAGACGCCACAAACTTCCAGCCGGCCCCTGACGCCGCAGCCTTCGCCGCCTTCTTGGCTCGCTGCAGCTCCTCAGAGCACTTGGCGACTGTGTTGATGATTTGCGGCCCGTACTTGCCACAGGGAGTTGCAATAGGGGAAAAAACTACCTATTGACCATCTGCGCCGACGGGCATCGCCTTTGAGACCACAGTGGGATTCACCTCCACGCCATGGGCTTGAACCATCATGAGTGACATGGAAGCGGCAGCCGCACAAAGCGAGTTCTTGAAGCCTGGAGGAATACCTCCAGCAAGGGACTCCACAAGGTCATCCACGTTCTCGATCAGCTCAGCTTTGGGCGCGAGCTCCTCACGGATGCGACTGAGTACACCCTTAGCTTTGGTTAGCGTCTCCTGAATGGAAGCGCTGTGGTCTTCGACTACCGCGACGGCGCCTACCAAAGCATCATCACGATGAAACGCCTGGGCATCGAAGCTCAGACCACCAGCGTGTACATTGAGCAAAGTGTTAGCAAAAAGACAGCACAATAGCAAAGTCGAAAGAAAGGAAACAACGGAAATCCAGACGAAGAAATACCTGAAAGAGCCTTGGCAATCGAGAAGGAGGCGTGCAAATCCTCTTCGCGTTTCCGCGATTCATCAAGCGCAGCGACTGCCTCATCGCGACTCTTCACCGCCGCGACGAGCGTCTTTTCAAGGGAAGCGGCTTCACGAAGAAGCACGTTATGCTCAGCTGCAAAACATACAAGATGGACCGTCAGTCGAGTATACAAATAATGAAGAAGAAGAAGAAGAAAAAACACTAACTTTCAACCATGCGATGGCGATTGTCTAGCAATGCGTGCTGGCGACCCATTGGAAGTACTTGCTCCGCCAGGTGAGTAGCTTCCTTCACAATAAGCTGCAAACAGGAGAAAAACAAAAGGATCAGCAGATAGCATGTATGATTAATTCGACTCAAAGTAAAAGCAATATCACACATACGTGCTCCTGCAAAGAATCCGAAGTCGATTGCCGCGCAGTCGTCTGGACAACCATCTGGTGCTCCACAACGTGTGGAGAACTTGACGAATTATGCCTGGAGTGGGCCGCCAATGGAGGGGAAGGAGTTCGCTCAGCCACTTCCTTGGCCATGGAGTCCGCGACTCCAGATTCCTTCAAAATTTGGACGTCGCCAGAAGATGACAACGCCGGTTGACTACGGAACAAAACCAACATCAGGAAATGCAACTCCAAAAAGAACCAAGATGAGAATTGTATACTTACCAGTCAAACTTATCAAAATCAAAGGTTTGGTCCTCTGACTCACAGGAATAGCAGGAATTGGCGACTCCGCACCAATAGCTAGGCCTTCTGGAGTCGAAGGAGATGACGCATCTGAATCTTCTCTGCACGAATGCTTGCGAGTGTCCGGACTGCTGGACTTAGGGGCTTCCTCCTCCTCCTCAAATGGGATGGTTGACTCCGACTCGTCCTCTTCATCAACTTTGCGAGGAATAATCCCCTCAGGAAGAGGGGGCAAACTGGGAGATACCTTCAAATCCTGCATACAGAAAACAAGTCAGCAAAGGTCAAGAAGCACTCGACAAATAAAGCTACTTCATAGCACAATCATACCTCAGGAGGAGGGTTACAAGCATCAAATGGAGGCACAACTGGTTCACCGGGGAGTACATCCTTGGCGGTGTACTTGGTCAACAGTCGCACTCTCTTATCTACTTCACCCGTGGAAATGCCATTGGCAGATACGCGAGTGTCACTGTCCGTGCCAGCCCACTGGAACATGGGGTGGACTCTGGCCTGCAGGGGCTGGATGCAACGGCACAACCATGTGCGAATGAGGGGACAACCTCCCTCCTCTTTACCCATGCGACTCTCGAGGTCACAGACGCACTCGTACATCACTTCTGTCTCCTCAGACTCACTAGGCATCACCACGTTCTTCCAAGAACGCCTCCTCTAGCATGGCGTCGCGGGATAAAAGGCATGAGTCTGAAGTGTTCTCCATCGGCCTTCTGGTCGCGGATGTAGAACCACTTGTCCCTCCACCCTTGGACGGATGCCGTGAGCTTGATATCAAAATATGTGACGGAGGAGTCGACATGGATCCCGCAGCCTCCTACGTCGTAGACTATGGAACCAGATGTAGATTGACGCTTCAGCTTGAAGAGCCGTTTGAAGATACCAAAGTGTGGCTCGACTCCGAGCCAGCACTCGCAAAGTGTAATATAGCAGGCGATGAGGATAATAGAGTTGGGGGACAGCTGATGCAGCTCGAGCCTATAGAAACAAAGGAGGCCCCTAAAGAAAGGATGCAGGGGCAGAGACAGACCATGGATGATGAACGCTAGGAACATCACCCGGAAACCAGTAGGAGGACAAGGGGTTACCTCACCACCTGGGACTCGCGAGTCACCAATCGTGGAAGAAAGATTTCCATCTTGGCGCAGAAGATGGAGCTCGGATGATTTGATGATGGAGGCGCGCCATGCACCATTGGTGACGCGGGTGCCTGCGCCCTTCTTCTTCCCGGCGATGGCGGTGTTGGTGCCCGCAAAAGCAGAGCCACCCTTCTTCTTGGCAGCAGCAATGGCGGCAACGGACGCAGCGGCAGCGCCTCCTTTCTTCTTCCCCATCTTGCGGTGGCGATTCGAGCGAAGAAAATAACTCGGAAACACACGGACTTGGTCCAGTGCCACAAACGGGACGAACTCTCGGAGGCAAAGAGCACCAGCAATGGCGATGGAGGCACAAATCAGAGAAAGAGCAGATGCGAAATTACCGCGGCTGAACTGCTACTTAACCCCCTGGCAGATGCAATCCAATGGCCAACACGAACCCTACTGGACGTGTGGCGCACATCGTGATCAACACATGGAAGGCCTGAGCCACGAACCGTCCCCCACTACCACCATTATGCGCAGAAATGGAGGAGGCGCAGTTAAAACGAAAGATTACGCACGCCCGGTCAAGTCACGGTCAGAAAATGGGACCCACCGCTCGTCACGTCCCGTCAAAACCGCTCACGCGGGCAAATGAGGTCATCGCATCGTCAGCACTGATGTCATCAAATTGAAGACTAGAAGACTTTGACTACTTTAGTCCTTGCTCGAGTCTTTGACTCCACCAAGTACTCGGGGGCTACTCCCATAGGGAGCACTGGCCGCGCACCCTACGATTTTACTTTTATGCAGGAATATGGACATTCAAGACTTACCCAACCACTCATCGATGGATCACGGGTTACTGCCATAGGGAGCGTTGGAAACAAATTCGACTGAAACAAGTAAACAAAAGACGACAGCAGTCGTGAAAGTTATTTAGTCCCTGCCTGAGTCTTCGACTCAACCAGGCACTCGGGGGCTACTCCCATAGGAAGCGCTGGTCGCACACCCTATGATTATACATTGTACCGTATGTTGATAACATCCACACTCGAAGTCTATGGCGACAACGCCTCATATTTTTTCCTACAAAGAGATTGCATCTCCTGGGCCACCCGAATCATCTCCGCGATGACAAAAAAATCGAATGCCGCGCTTGCAGCGTGAAGATATGACCTGAATAAGGCCTGGCAACGCATTTTCTACGCACTACCATAAATGTATCAGTGCCTGCAAGTACGATGAACATGCCTTGATGGACGCGTCGAGTGCTCACACCCTTATATTGGATTTCGACTCATGTAACACCTTCGTGGCTTGAGTCGAATTACACCAGAACTTTTCCGAATTTGAGTCCGGGGACTCGAGTTCGAGTACATTGTGTTGTTTTTCCCTAATGTAGTTAACTGATACCGATGCATCGGTTAAACCAGGCACGCATATCAACAATCCCTATGATATAAACAAATACTTTGTCATGCACTCGAAAGGCTTCCTAAAGTCCCAGTCGAATCTGCGATTCCACTGGACACTCGAGGGCTACGGACATGGGTATACCCCGTAGGTACTCGAGTTCAGTATATACGGTCCAAATACGGTGGAAGCCCACGGTGTTGTCACGTCCCAATGAAGACTTCGAGTGGCCCACGGACTCTCGATTACTTGCGAGACAAGAAGAAGCTTTAAGATAGAAAGTTTAAAGGGAAAACCCTAATCTGTAACCAAATCGACCTGCTACCTTGGACATAGCATATCTATATAAAGGCTAGGAGGGGGTGGCGAGGGGGACACGTGCAACCCTAGTTTCCACAACTTTCGCTAGATTGCATCTACGCACCCCTGTAATCTTCGATTCCTTCGTTAATTCCAAGAGCAGACACGCAGGAGTAGGGACCTCTACAAGGCCTGAACCTAGGTAAACCTTGTGTCCATGTGTGCTTGTTTGCTAGCCGATAGATGCTTCCAGCGCTCCCTCCTCCCAAACCCAAGTCCATCACAATGGGCATTGACGAGTTAAACCCTCGTCACACACCCTCTTGGAGGGGCCTTGTTTTAACTTCCGTAGCTTGCCCCTTGAGAGGGAGCGCGGCCTCACGAGGCCCACATGCCCTTCCCGGGCGCCTCTCCTGGGGGAGACTCATAGGTGAGTCAACTAACCCCCTTCTAGGTTTGTTAGTTCAGAGCTCACACTTTTGGTCTTGCGAGGTTTGCCGGCTGAAGGGGAGGTCTCCAGGGCCACCTCGTAAGCCTCTCAAGGAGAGTACCGTGGGATTAGGCACTACTTCCCCCAGCCCCCCGTGCTGGGATTTTGTGGGTTTTCCGTGAGTTCAAGGCTCGACCTTTGTGTGCCTTGGGAGAGCCCGGGTGGTAGAGCAATAGGGCCTCATGAGCCGTTGCCAGGGTAAAAATAGGCTTAGGAACCGTGGGTGAGGTAACTTACAGCCGAGGAACGGGCCGTGGGGTTCAGAGATTGATAGTTTAGGTCCTAACTAGCTCGGGCTGCGGAGGAGCAGGGGCTCGTGAGCTATCGAGGGGATAAAAACAGGGTCAAGAACCATGGGTGAGGTAACTCCCGGCCGAGGAACAGGTCGTGGAGTTCAGAGCTTGACACTTTAGGTCCTGACAAGCTCGGGCTACGGAGGAGCAGGGCCTCATGAGCTGTCGCGAGGATAAAAAATAGGGTCAGGAACCATGGGTGAGGTAACTCCCTGCCAAGGAATGGGACATGGAGTTCAGAGCTCGACACTTTAGGTCCTAACGAGGCTCGGGCTACAAAGGAACAAGGTCTCATGAGCTATCGCAAGGATAAAAACACGGTCAGGAACCGTGGGTGAGGTAACTCCTTGTCGAGGAACGGGCCGAGGAGTTCAGAGCTCGACACTTTAGGTCCTGACGAGGCTCAGGCTGTGGAGGAACAAAGCCTAATGAGCCATCGCGAGGATAAAAACGGGGTCAGGAACCATGGGTGAGCTAACTCCCGGCCGAGGAATAGGCCGTGGAGTTCAGAGTTCAACACTTTAGGTCCTGACGAGGCTCGGGTTACGGAGGACCAGGGCCTCATGAGCCGTCACGAGGATAAAATAGGGTCAGGAACCATGGGGTGAGGTAACTCCCGCCGAGGAACGGGCCGTGGAGTTGAGAGCTCGACACTTTAGGTCCTAATGAGCTACCCCGCAGACCTTAGCAGGAGAGGGCTATAGGGAAAGGCACACACCGTTAGAGCCCGTATACACGTTGTACGAGGACCTTAGGCACCGAGAGCAATGCGACGAGGTAACTTGTGTCCGGGACTGTCCCACCAGTCTAGAGCTCGACACTTTAGGCTCTGGTACCGAAAGGGAGTCAGCCCAGCGAAGGGTACCATCCCTAGCCCCCGCTCGTGTGGAGTGTGTGAGGGAAATCTGGTGGGGGGGGTTTTCGGAAAAATGCTTTTTTGTAGAAGAACCAAATAGCCAAGCATGCGTGCAGCACAAGATCTAGGGGAGCGCCGGTAGTACTGGCTTATTACAAACGACACCATCGCTAGCCCGGGGTCTAAGGAAATGTAAAACCGCAAAAGTGAGGGTTTTTCGAGGTTCACCTTTAAAAAGTTGTGGAGTCAGGTGCGCCATTCGGAGAGGTCTGTCCACGTTCTAGCGGCCTGGCCCTCCGGCTCATCTAGTCGCTCAAGCGCCTCCATCGGAGTGGTAGATGGCGTACGAGCGCTAGGTGCAGTTCATGGGGAAGTCCAAAGCCCCTGTGTCGTCTCCGTCCTCTGGAGGTACCTCATCACCCGCGAGGATGGGAGGGGGAGCTCCCAATCCCCACTTGAGGTCGTGGGCGCCGATCGCGCCTAGCCCTTCGCACGGTAGGAATAGCGTGGCCACTTCCCTGTTCACCATGGCATTCTCCTAGGCCACCGGCTGCTTCCTCCTGGTGGAGCCTCCGACGTAGTCCAGGGCGTCCATGTCATTGGGATAGGTGGCATCAGCGGTCTTGTAGGCATGCTCTAGGGAACGTAAGGCCTCCACCTCGTCGCAATGAACCGTGATGACCACGCCGCTACCGCCTGGCATCTTGAGCATGTTGTAGGCATGGTTTCTGGCAGCCATGAACTTGGCCAGCATAGGGTAGTCGAGGATGACGTTGTATAGAAGGTTGATGTGCGCTACACCAAAATCAATGTGATCGGTGCGGTAGTTGTCGCGTGTCCCGAACATTACGGAGAGGCACACTTGCTCGATGGGTGTGGTGGATCTGCTTGTCACCCCGGAAAATGGCATGGATGGCATAAGCTTGTCGTAAGGCACCTGCAGTTGGGTGAAAGTCTCGATGGAGATCACGTTTAGGCCCACGCCTCCATCAATGATGGTCTTTGCGACTGCGATGTTGTTGATGGTGGGGTGCAGATCAGGGGGAGTGTGCCCACATGCCTAGTGGAGATGGGGTGATCACTGGTGTGGAAGGTGATGGCGCACTGCGACCACTTGAGCTTTGGCGAGTGGATTCTTGGTCTAGCGGCTACGACCTCATGAGTGAGTAGCTTGAAGTGCCAGTTGGACATTGGCGTCTGGGAGCCACCAAGGATGCAGGCTATGGCTCCCTGTGGCACTTGGTATCCCCCGAGATCCTCAATGCGCCCTTGCTCCTATGGGTGGAAGTGCTGCTATGCGGCATTGGCTTGGTGACCCGTTGGGGGCATCACGCCCGCTGGAGTTGTTATTCCAGCAGTTTCCTCCCTGGTTGCCACTACCTTGGTCGCCTTGATCACCTCCCGGCCTTCCCTTCCTCTGGTTGTTGCGCAGGTCACGGAGATTTTGGAGCTCATAGCAGTCGTCGGTGGGGTGGCTGATGTCTACGCACTTTTTTTCTTGTGGACAGTTGTTGGGCCTCCAAGTGCAGAGGTTTGTATAACAACATCAAGTTTTCCCTTATGTGGATTACCCAAGGTTTATCGATCTCAGGGAGGAAGTGGTCAAAGGTATCCCTCTCAAGCAACCCTGCAATCAAGATAATAGAAGTCTCTTATGTCTCCAACACACCCAATATAGTTGTCGGGTGTATAGGTGCACTAGTTCGGCGAAGAGATAGTGAAATACAAGTGGTATGGATACTTATAAGTGGTAACGGTGCCAGAAAAGAGCTTGATGGGTAGGAAGAGACTAAAGGCATATGAAATAAAGATGGAAGCAAGCAAGCATGTAACAGATCTAGTTGCAAATGGTGTTTCAATGCTTATAAACAAGGAGAAGGGATAGTAAAATACAAGTGGTATGGATATAAGACAACGGTGCCAAAAAATAGCTTGATGGCGTGGAAGAGACTAAAGGCAAAATGAAATAAAGATGGCAGCAAGCAAACATGTAACAGATCTAGTTGCAAAGGAAGTTTCAATGCCTAGAAACAAGGCCTAGGGGTCATACTTTCGCTAGTGAACACTCTCATATAAATATCATCTCTTTATGATACTACTCTGAACTACTCTCTGGTTGGACACTCTAATCCATGGTAGGGCTACAACAGCACACCTCAAAGTCCGCTTTCCCCATCTAGATAACCCCACACTATCATCTTGAGCACTAGATGGTTCCAACAAACACCACAATTTCATAAAAACATCCAACTCCAAATATAACTCATAACAACTATTTGTAATCTCTAGCCCAAGTGCCACCATGGTGTGCATGCTGTCACTTTCACACACATGGGGAGAGCATAGATCTATTAAAGCACTTGAGTAGCAAAGTAGATCTACTTGATTACAAAGCTCAGGATCACAATATGATCATGCATAGAGAGAGAGATGAACACATAGCTACCGGTAGAACCCTTAGCCTCGAGGAAGAACTACTCCCTCACCATCATGGGAATCAGCAACGACAATGGAGATGGTGGTGGAGATCGATAGAGATGGCTCTGGGGGCACTTCCCCATCTCGGCAGGGTGCCGGAACAGAGATTTTCTGTCCCCGAATCTCCCCTTCGGTGGCGGCGGTGCTGGAGAACTTTTTGTGAATGTAGGCTGTTCGATCTAGGGTTTTCGTCCTGGGGCTTCTTATAGGCAAAGGGGCAAGGACGGTGGCCAGCTAGGGTGCCCACACCATGCCCTGGCGCGGCCTAGGGCTGCCTGCGCCAAGGGGTGGTGTGGCCGCCCTGTGGCCCCCCTTCGTCTCTCCTTCAGACTCCATGTGTCTTCCGGTAAAATAATGACTTTGGCTTTTGTCCCGTCCAATTCCAAGAATAATCATTTTCTGCCTTTTCTGGAACCAAAAATAGAAGAAAACATGCAACTGGCACTGTGGCATCTTGTTCATAGGTTAGTCCAAGAAAGTGTATGAAAATACTCCAAAGTCTGGACAAAACATAAGAAAGTAGATAAAAATTAAGCATGGAACATCAAAAATTGTAGATATGTTTGCAACATATCAGTGGCATGGCTTCTTGTGGAAGTGGTAGTATGAGATGTCGTCCTGCTCCCGCTTGCTAGCCCCCCCCCCCCCCCCCCCGCGAGGGCTCTTGCGACCTGGCCACCAGGACCATGGCGGTCTTGCGATTGGGATCCTTGTCCTTGACCTTGGTCGTGCCCGAAGCCTTAGGAGTGGTGTTTGTCTCCGCAAGGCCGAACATCTGCCCTGCCTCGACCTTGGTGCACTTCTCGGCCATGACAAAGAGCTCGGCGGCGGTAGTGAGGCTCTCGCCTCGGATCCCAATCTTTTCCCAGATCTTGACGTCCTTCGCACCCTTGGAGAAGGCCGTGATGACGTTGGAGTCTGAAAACATTGGGATTTTGTTGCAAACTCGACTGACCCTCTGCAGGAACTTGAAGAGGGTATCTCCAGGCTATTGGCATATCTGGCGGAGGTCGTAGTAGGTGACAAAGCACTCGTAGGTCCCCTTGAAGTTGGAGATGAAGAGGGAGCTGACCTCCACCCATGAGTCGATTGACTCCTCGGTGAGGTTCATCAGGCAGGTGCTAGCGACCTCCTTTAGGCACAGGGCGGACCAGTTCGCCATGACACAGTCATCTCCTCCCACCACTTCAATGCCTGTGGTGTCGAGCTGGAGGAAATCACACGGGTTCGTGGTGCCATCGTAGCGCGCTGGCGTCTCCGGGTGGAATTTGTGAGGCCAGACCACACGGCGGAGGTTCTTGGTGAAGGCAAGGCAGCCGTTGGCCTAGACCGCCCTGCCATCATTGAGGGTCGTGCGGTTCTGCTTCCCCGCGGTGGTAATTTCCTCGATGAGGCGGTCCTCGCACTCAGGTGGTAACACCGCAGCAACTGGAGGTTAGATGATTTGACAGCTATTCACGGGTGGTTGGGAGGCGTCACCCAGCTTTTCCGCACCCCCTTCTTGTTGGAGATATGCCCAAGAGGCAATAATAAAAGTGATTATTATTATATCTTTGTGTTTATGATGAATTTTTACATCCCATGCTATAATTTTATTATTAGGAAACACTAATACATGTGTGTTTTGTAAACATATAAGAGTCCCTAGTAAGCCTCTTGTTGAACTAGCTTGTTGATTAATTGATGATCATGGTTTCCTGATCATGGACATTGGATGTGATTAATAACAAGGTTATATCATTAGGAGAATGATGTGATGGACACACACCCAAGTAAGCGTAGCATAAGATCAAGTCATTAAGTTCGTATTGCTGTAAGCTTTCAAATACATAGTAACCTATTCCTTCGACCATGAGGTTATGTTAATCACCATCACCGGATGAATACTTTGATGACATCAAACGCCGCTTCGTAACTGGATGGTTATAAAAGTGTCATTGGGTATTCTGAAAGTATGTGTTGAAGCGCATGAACCAAGATTGGGATTTGTCCATCCATATGACGGATAGATATGCTCTGGGCCCTCTCGGTGGAATGTCATCTAGTTAGCTTGCAAGCATGTGACTAGGTCACAAGGGATGACATATCACGGAACGAGTAAAGAGTACTTATCAGCAACGAGGTAGAACTAGGTATGGAGATACCGACGATCAAACCTCGGATAAGTATAGTATCGCGAGACAAAGGGAATTAGTTTCGTATGTAAGTGGTTCAATCGATCGCGAAGTCATCGATGAGTACGTGGGAGCCATTATGGATCTCCAGGTCCCGCTGATGGTTATTGATACGAGGTGTGTCTCTATCATGTCTACATATTCACGAACCGTAGGGTGACACACTTAAGGTTCGAAGTTGTTTTAAGTAGATATGGAATATGC
This sequence comes from Avena eriantha, assembly GCA_910589775.1. Taxonomy (NCBI): domain Eukaryota; kingdom Viridiplantae; phylum Streptophyta; class Magnoliopsida; order Poales; family Poaceae; genus Avena; species Avena eriantha. The sequence continues at coordinate 436,357,757 of OU342740.1, read as the reverse complement.
GTTGGAGACCGAATGTTGTTCGGAGTCTCGGATTGGATTCGGGACATCACGAGGAGATCCGAAATGGTCCGGAGAATAAGATTCATATATAGGAGATCATTTTATGAGATAGGAAATGTTCCGGAGTGTTTTGTATGAGGATTCTAGAAGGTTTCGGAATGTTCCGGAAGGTTCTAGAAGATATCTTGGAGTTTGCTTGAAAATGAAGATAGGGATCAAGGAGTCCTGGTGGGTCAAGATACGGATTCGTGGGGGAGGAGGACTCCTCCCCCCACCTCCAATCCGCCGGCCATAGAGAGGGAGGGGGAGTCCTTACAAGGACTCCCACTCCCTAGGCGCCTCCCCTCTTTAAATAGAGGGGCAGGGGCGCCCCCTCCTCCCTTGCTCTCACAACACCCAATCTCTGCCACCTCTCTCCTCCACCTTCTTCTGCACAGGCATAGGCGAAGCCCTGCAGAATTCTCTACTCCACCACCACCACCACGCCGTCGTGCTGCTAGGATTCCATGGAGAAGATCTACTACCTCCGCTGCTCGCTAGAACGGGGAGAGGAAGGTCTGCTTCGACTCCGCACATGTGACCGACTGTGGAAGCGCTGCCGAAACGTGGCGCCGGAAGGATCGTCTACTTGGCCAAGGGTAGAAGCGCTGCTGGAACGCGACGCCGGAAGGATCGTCTACTTGACCGAGGGCGGAAGCGCTGCTGGAACGCGACACCGGAAGGATCGTCCACACAATCTTGAGATCGGCAAGTGATCGACTACATCAACCACGAGATCTAATCTCGTTAACGCTTTCGGATCTATGAGGGTTAGTTCCCATCTATCTCGTTGCTCATGTCTAATAGATTAGATCTTGGCTTTTATCTAGATTAGATCTAGGTTTTGTTCGTTCTTGCGGTAGAATTTTTTTGTTTTCCATGCTACGAACCCATCAGTGGTATCAGAGCCGTATCTATGCGTAGATCTGTTGCATGAGTAGAACACAATGGTTTTGTGGGCGTTGATGCTTTTGTTGTCGGTGTCTTAGCGTGTACTTTGCATCTTGCGGCATGGTGGGATGAAGCGGCTCGGGCTAACATTACATGTCATCGCACATGAGACTTGCTCCACGCTTGACGTGGAGCTTGCTTTGCACAAGTGGCTTTGCGGGTGTCTGTCTCTCCCACCATAGTTAAGATTCGATTTACAATGAGCATCTTGACAACAGTTGTATCAACGTTGTGGTTCTTGTTCGTAGGTAATATCGGTCTTATGCGAAAGCCCCAAACCACGTAAAACTTGCAAAGAAAATTAGAGGCGTCTAACTTGTTTTTGCAGGGATTCTATGATGTGATATGGCCATCATGTGATTGTGATTGTATTTGATGTATGCAATGATCCTTGTTGTAATATGGCAACCGGCAGGAGCCTAATGGTTGTCTTTAATTCTGTTAAGACCTGCGTGTCTATTCATCTTGTAATAGCTTTATTCCAAGTAGTTGTAATAGTTGCTGGTGATGATGGACAACCATGAAGCGGCGCCACTGACCTTGACGCATTGCTGGTGATGATGGAGATCATGTTCGTGCTTTGGAGATGGAGATCAAAGGCGCAAGAAGAAAAGGCCATATCATATCACACTTATTATGAATTTCCTGTGATGTTAATCCTTTATGCATCTTGTATTGCTTAGATCGCGACGGTAGCATTATAAGATGATCCCTCTCACTAAATATCAAGTAATAAAGTGTTCACCCTTAGTTGGCACCGTTGCTAAGACTCGTCGTTTCGAAGCATCTCGTGATGATCGGATGTGATAGATTCTACGTGTGCATACAACGGGTGCAAGCCAGATTTGCACATGCGGAAACTAAGGTTGTCTTGACGAGCCTAGCATGTACAGACATGGTTTCGGAACACGGAATACCAAAAGGTCGAGCATGAGTCATATAATTGATATGATGAACATGAAGATTGTTCGCCAATGAAACTACATCTTCTCTCGTGAAGATCGGACTTGGTGTAGTGGACTTGGTTCATGTAATCACTAAGACAATGTGAGGGATGTTGTTTTCAGTGGGAGTTCACCTAGTTAGTTTAATAACTAAATTTGAACTCAATTTTTCATAAACTTAGTCTAAACTACTTGCAAATTGTTGTAGATTATGGCGACCCCCTCCATCAATTTCAATGCGTTCCTAGAGAAAGAAAAACTTAAGAACAATGGAAGCAATTTCACGGACTAGTTCCGTGGACTGAAGATCGTCCTCAGGGCTGGTCAGTTGACCTATGTGCTCGATGCACCGCTAGGTGACCCACCTGCAGATAATGCCACCGATGACGAAAAGAATGTTTTCGCCACTCAGAAGAATCATTACTCCACAGTTCAGTGTGCCATCCTGTACGGTTTAGAAGCGGAGCTCCAACAGCGTTTTGAGCACCACGACCCGTTCGAGATCATTAAGGAGCTCAGGCTAATTTTTGAGACTCGCGCGGCCATGGAGAGCTATGAGGCCTCCGAGAAGTTCTTTAACTGTAAGATGGAAGAAGGAACCTCCGTTAGCGAGCACGTGCTCACCATGTCTGGGTACGCAAAGAAGCTCCAAGAGTTGGAAATATCGATTCCTAATGAATTGGGGATTCACCGTCTCCTTCAATCACTGCCACCAAGTTACAAGAACTTTGTGATGAACTACAACATGCACTGCATGAACAAGACATTGCCTGAACTGTCGTCCATGCTGAAAACTGCTGAAGTGGAGATCAAGAAGGAGCACCAAGTGTTGATGGTCAATAAGACCACCAATTTCAAGAAACGGGGCAAGCCTAAGAACAAGCGCAACTTCAAGAAGGACGGCAAGAAAGCTTCCGCACCTGCTAAGAAGCCCAAGGCTGGTCCTAATCCTGAAACTGAGTGTTTCTACTGCAAGGGTGCTGGTCATTGGAAGAGTAACTACCCCAAGTACCTGGCGGATCTGAAGAACGGCAACATCAAGAAGAAAGGTATATTTGATATATGTGTTATAGATGTGTATCTTACTAGTAATCGTAGTAGTGCCTCGGTATTTGATACTGGTTCGGTTGCTCATATTTGTAACTCGAAACAGGAGCTATGGAATAAACAAAGACTAGCAAGAGACGAGGTGACGATGCGCGTTGGAAATGGCTCCAAGGTTGATGTGATCGCCGTCGGCACGCTCCCTCTACATCTACCTTCGGGATTAGTTTTAAATTTAAATAATTGTTATTTGGTGCCTGCGTTAAGCATGAACATTATATCTGGATCCTGTTTATTGCGAGACGGTTACTCTTTTAAGTCTGAGAATAAAGGTTGTTCGATTTATATGAGTAATATCTTTTATGGTAATGCACCTGAGATGAATGGTTTATTCTTACTGAATCTCGATAGTAGTGATACACATGTTCACAACATAAATGCTAAACGAATTAAATTGAATGATAATTCTACATACATGTGGCACTGTCATCTTGGTCACATTGGAGTGAAGCGTATGAAGAAACTCCATTCAGATGGACTTCTTAAATCACTTGATTTTGAATCACTTGAAAGATGCGAAGCATGTCTAATGGGAAAAATGACTAAGACTCCATTCTTTGGTAAAATGGAGCGAGCTACAGACTTATTGGAAATAATACATACCGATGTGTGCGGTCCAATGAGTGTAGCATCACGTGGTGGATATCGTTATGTTCTCACTTTCACGGATGATTTGAGTAGATATGGGTATGTCTACTTCATGAAACATAAGTCTGAAACTTTCGAGAAGTTTAAGGAATTTCAAAGTGAAGTGGAGAATCACCGTAACAAGAAGATTAAGTTTCTGCGTTCTGATCGCGGAGGTGAATATCTGAGTTATGAGTTTGGCATGCATTTAAAGAAATGTGGAAGACATTCAAAGTTGACACCGCCGGGAACACCACAGCGTGATGGTGTGTCCGAACGTCGTAATCGAACTCTCTTAGATATGGTTCGGTCTATGATGTCTCTTACAGATTTACCATTATCATTTTGGGGCTATGCATTAGAGACAGCCGCATTCACTTTAAATAGGGCACCATCTAAATCCGTTGAAACGACACCGTACGAATTGTGGTTTGGTAAGAAACCTAAGTTGTCGTTCCTTAAAGTTTGGGGTTGCGAAGCATATGTAAAGAAGTTACAACCTGATAAGCTAGAACCCAAAGCGGAGAAATGCGTCTTCATAGGATACCCTAAAGAAACAATTGGGTATACCTTCTATCATAGATCCGAAGGCAAAGTTTTCGTTACAAAGAATGGATCCTTTCTTGAGAAGGAGTTTCTCTCGAAAGAGGTGACTGGAAGGAAAGTAGAACTCGATGAGGTTATTGAACCTTCTCTCGGATTTGAGAGTAGCGCAGCACCGGAAGATGTTTTGGTGCCGCCTACACCAATTGAAGAGGAAGCTAATGATAATGATCATGAAACTTCGAACGAAGTTACTACTGAACCTTGCAGGTCAACGAGGGTTCGTACCACTCCTGATTGCTATGACTCTGCCTTGAACGTCATGTTGGTGGACAACACTGATGACCCTGCGACGTATGAAGAAGCTATGGTGAGCCTAGATTCAGACAAATGGCTAGAAGCCATGAAATCCGAAATGGGATCCATGTACGAAAACCAAGTGTGGACTTTGGTGGACTTACCGGATGGCCGTAAGGCTATCGAGAACAAATGGATTTTCAAGAGAAAAACAGATGCTGATGGTAATGTTACCGTCTATAAAGCTCGACTTGTCGCGAAAGGGTTCCGACAGATTCAAGGAGTTGACTATGATGAGACTTTCTCACCAGTAGCGAAGCTAAAGTCTGTGAGGATTTTGTTAGCAATTGCTGCATATTTCGATTATGAGATTTGGCAGATGGATGTCAAAACGGCGTTCCTTAATGGTGACATTGAGGAAGAGTTGTATATGGTACAACCCAAAGGTTTTGTCGATCCTAAAGATGCTGACAAGGGATGCAAACTTCAGCGCTCTATTTATGGACTGAAGCAAGCATCCCGAAGTTGGAATCAACGTTTTGATAAAGTAATCAAAAACTTTGGATTTATACAAACTTATGGAGAAGCTTGTATTTACAAGAAAGTGAGTGGGAGCTCTGTAGCATTCCTAGTACTATATGTAGATGACATACTGTTGATTGGGAATGATATAGAACTTCTTAATAGCGTCAAAACCTATTTGAATAATAGTTTTTCAATGAAGGATCTTGGCGAAGCGGCATATATTCTAGGCATCAAGATTTATAGAGATAGATCAAGACGCCTAATAGGGCTTTCACAAAGTACATACTTGGACAAAGTTCTAAAGAAGTTTAAGATAGCAAGAAAGGGTTCGTGCCCATGTTGTCAGGTAAGACCTTGAGTAAAACTCAAAGTCCAGCTACGGCAGAAGATAGAGAGAAAATGAATAATATTCCCTATGCCTCGGCCATAGGTTCTATCATGTATGCCATGCTGTGTACAAGACCGGATATAGCACATGTTGTTAGTTTGACTAGCAGATATCAAAGTGATCCTGGAATGGAGCACTGGACAGCGGTCAAAAATATCCTAAAGTACCTAAATAGGACTAAGGATATGGTTCTTTCTTATGGAGGTGATGAACAGCTTGTTGTAAACGGTTACACTGATGCTAGTTGGAACACCGATCCGGATGACTCGAAGTCACAATCAGGATACGTATTTATTTTGAATGGTGCTGCAGTGAGCTGGAGGAGTGCGAAGCAAAGCGTTGTGGCGAAATCTTCAACTGAATCGGAATACATAGCTGCTTCGGAGGCTACACAAGAAGCCGTTTGGATGAAGGATTTCATTACTGAACTCGGCGTGGTTCCCAGTGTGTTGGACCCGATGGCCATCTACTGTGACAACACAGGTGCCATAGCTAATGCGCAGGAGCAAAGGTCACATAGCAAGCTGAAGCACATCAAGCTACGTTTCCACGCTATTCGCGAGTATGTCCGAGATGGTGACATAAAGATTTGCAAAGTACAGACTGATCTGAATGTGGCAAATCCGTTGACTAAACCTCTCTCTAGGGCAAAGCATGACCAACACCAAAACGCCATGGTTGTTCGGTATATTACCATGTAATCTAGATTATTGACTCTAGTGCAAGTGGGAGACTGTTGGAGATATGACCAAGAGGCAATAATAAAAGTGATTATTATTATATCTTTGTGTTTATGATGAATGTTTACATCCCATGCTATAATTGTATTATTAGGAAACACTAATACATGTGTGTTTTGTAAACATATAAGAGTCCCTAGTAAGCCTCTTGTTGAACTAGCTTGTTGATTAATTGATGATCATGGTTTCCTGATCATGGACATTGGATGTGATTAATAACAAGGTTATATCATTAGGAGAATGATGTGATGGACACACACCCAAGTAAGCGTAGCATAAGATCAAGTCATTAAGTTCGTATTGCTGTAAGCTTTCAAATACATAGTAACCTATTCCTTTGACCATGAGGTTATGTTAATCACCATCACCGGATGAATACTTTGATGACATCAAACGCCGCTTCGTAACTGGATGGTTATAAAAGTGTCATTGGGTATTCTGAAAGTATGTGTTGAAGCGCATGAACCAAGATTGGGATTTGTCCATCCATATGACGGATAGATATGCTCTGGGCCCTCTCGGTGGAATGTCATCTAGTTAGCTTGCAAGCATGTGACTAGGTCACAAGGGATGACATATCACGGAACGAGTAAAGAGTACTTATCAGCAACGAGGTAGAACTAGGTATGGAGATACCGACGATCAAACCTCGGATAAGTATAGTATCGCGAGACAAAGGGAATTAGTTTCGTATGTAAGTGGTTCAATCGATCGCGAAGTCATCGATGAGTATGTGGGAGCCATTATGGATCTCCAGGTCCCGCTGATGGTTATTGATACGAGATGTGTCTCTATCATGTCTACATATTCACGAACCGTAGGGTGACACACTTAAGGTTCGAAGTTGTTTTAAGTAGATATGGAATATGCGTTGGAGACCGAATGTTGTTCGGCGTCTCGGATTGGATTCGGGACATCACGAGGAGATCCGGAATGGTCCGGAGAATAAGATTCATATATAGGAGATCATTTTATGAGATAGGAAATGTTCCGGAGTGTTTTGTATGAGGATTCTAGAAGGTTTCGGAATGTTCCGGAAGGTTCTAGAAGATATCTTGGAGTTTGCTTGAAAATGAAGATAGGGATCAAGGAGTCCTGGTGGGTCAAGATACGGATTCGTGGGGGAGGAGGACTCCTCCCCCCACCTCCAATCCGCCGGCCATAGAGAGGGAGGGGAGTCCTACAAGGACTCCCCCTCCCTAGGCGCCTCCCCTCTTTAAATAGAGGGGCAGGGGCGCCCCCTCCTCCCTTGCTCTCATAACACCCAATCTCTGCCGCCTCTCTCCTCCACCTTCTTCTGCACAGGCATAGGCGAAGCCCTACAGAATTCTCTACTCCACCACCACCACCACGCCGTCGTGCTGCTGGGATTCCGTGGAGAAGATCTACTACCTCCGCTGCTCGCTGGAACGGGGAGAGGAAGGTCTGCTTCGTCTCCGCACGTGTGACCAACTGCGGAAGCGCTGCCGAAACGTGGCGCCGGAAGGATCGTCTACTTGACCAAGGGCGGAAGCGCTGCTGGAACGCGACGCCGGAAGGATCGTCTACTTGACCGAGGGCGAAAGCGCTGCTGGAACGCGACGCCGGAAGGATCGTCCACACAATCTTGAGATCGGCAAGTGATCGACTACATCAACCACGAGATCTAATCTCGTTAACGCTTTCGGATCTACGAGGGTTAGTTCCCATCTATCTCGTTGCTCATTTCTAATAGATTAGATCTTGGCTTTTATCTAGATTAGATCTAGGTTTTGTTCGTTCTTGCGGTAGAATTTTTTTGTTTTCGATGCTACGAACCCATCACTTCTGGTGGGGCAGAAGCGAACCCCCAGCCCCCAGGCCCTCTGAGGAGAGGGTGGCAGCATAGAGCAGCTTGGTGATCTGGTCGCGCCACTTATTCTGACCCTGCTCGGTCGGCGGGTGGTCCAGGAGCTTGTACACCATGCACTTGGCGGCTTAAGTGGTGGCCACGAGTATATGTGGTCGGGAGAATAACGTCACTTCGTGCGAGGAAGGGGCCAGGTCCTGCGACAAGCAATAGGAGGAGGCCTCCTCGTCCTCCGTCCATGGGGATTGCTCGGAGGCAGTGCATCATAGGGCTGACTAAGTCTGGGCTTTGCTTGCCACACGACGGAGAACCCGCTCGGCGTGCATCTCGTTGCTAGCCGACATGCTACCGAGGCCATTGAAGATCCTCAAATCGCACCTGAGCCCCTTACCTAGCGTGTCAAATGTCGAAGATTTGTCCCGCGAAGGAACTAGGGTCCTGTCGTCGGATTGATGACAAGTATGCCATGAGGGGGTCCTCGAGGCGTGTGGAAGAGAGGGGTGTGAGACATATGGTGTTCCGAGATGGTGAGCACACAAGTTTACCTAGGTTCGAATCCAACGGCTTTGGATGGATCCTACTCCTACTAGCAATCCAGTAATACGGCAAAGCCGGAATATGGGTTACAAGGGTTTCGCTTGTGCGAGTTGAGATTGTAGACTATTGTGTGGTGCCCTAAAGGCGTACCCTAGGACGTCTTATATAGATATCCGGCCTAGGGTTTATAGGAGAGAACTATCCGGCTACGACTAAGAGTCAGTTACAGAGTACATCTTGAACTACAAGTAACATCATAGGCCTATGTCGGTAAGTCTTTTGGGCCTTCCCGTAGCTGGACTGGACCCCGTCTCTTCTCCCTGATTGGGCCACCCGTGAAGCAAACCTCTAACCCGAAGTGGGCCACCCTAGTCAGTGAGGCACAGGGAGGATACCCGGAAAGTATATCCCCAACAACAGCCCTCGGAAGCCTCCAAGATCTAGAGTGGGATTTCATCATCGTCTAGCTTGATCTTCAGCTTACAGAATCTTGAAGGGTTCCTGAAACATCAAAAGAAAGGATAGGATCCGGGTCTCAAAATGAGTCGGACCTATAAATACATTATTCGGGTTTCCATTTTGAAATTCAAACTAATCCGGAACTTGGTCTCTCATGTAATCTGACACCAGTCATTGTCAAGTCACGTCACTAGGAGACATTCCCGTCAGCACGACCGTTGGTGGGTCCTCCTTTTGCAGAACCGAGGCGTCGTTTTAATGCGTACACGGAGATCGAGGCGGCATAATCATTGCGAGGGATTTGTCCGGCTCCTTCCACGACGCGTGGCACGGGGACTGTTTTCACTACACGAATCTTGGCACGGGTGAAGGATATAAGAGTTTGAGATTTCTCCATCTCCTCTTCACCAGCACTTGTGCTCCTTCCTTCCTCTCAATGCCTCCCACGAATAGAGCTCCTCTGCCTCCCCCAAAATATCCTAGCGCCGCCTCTTCCTGGTCACCAGCGCATAGAAAATGGCTGAGGCCTCATCTTCCGGCACGACAGCTACAGCAGCGACAAAGTCGACAGCGGAAAAGGAGAGTTTCCGCCGGGTCTGGATCCCCTGCGTCTTTGTCGTGGTGGTGGCATGGCAAATGCCATGGATAGGCTAAAGATGGGGCCAATGAGTTCTAGGGGAATCCAAGGAGGGAGAACGTGGTGATTTCACGCACAGAAGTTCTTGTATTTTCTCTATGAATGGTGTTTACAAGTGCTCTTGAGGCTCTCAGCAAGAAGGAGACGATGTCTCTTACTCCCTACCAATTAGCCCTAGAGTTCTACCTTAGACAGAGAGAATGATTGATCCCCTTCTATGGAGGCCCCGGTGCTCCTTATATAGGGGAGCCCAGGTTACAATTCTAGGGCACAGGTGGCAGCATATTCTACAAATATGCTCCTCGCTTAAAGAAGATGCTTCTTTATTCTATTTAACGGCTCGTCCGAGCTTTGGTCATAATCGACAGTGTAATCCTTGTCTTTTGGCGTCACCAGACATGAGCTACATCATCCGGCTTCGCCCGTGTCACCTTGGTTGCCCCTGACCTGCTGGTCCTCTTCTTTACTCTGCTTCGATCATGCTGCAGCTAATAAAGCCACCTTTTGACCAGTGGGGGATTCCTTCTCTTGGAAGCCACAAGATAATCCGGCTAGCATATAGCTAATCCGACTTACCAAGTTACCTGCAAAATAGATAGATAAACATGTCCGGCATATAACTTATGCCGGTCGGATCATAGTCAAGGAGATGCTCCATGGGCCGGGTCACACCGTGGTTCGGCCTGCCTTGACGTGACCCGGTTAGCATTTGCTTTGACCGTGCCGTACCCTAGCTAAATTGGCCCTTATACCCCAGCGTTACCCTACCCGGGGGTATCCCCCAACATTAGTCCCTGAAGCTGGTGCGGTCTTAGCAACTTTTACTTATTAAGGCTACAGCAGGTTCCCATGTCCGGATCTTTGCCTCTTCGGCCGAGTTACCCTATAACCCGAAGTTTCTCATCTTGCGATCCCTTGGCTCATTCCGTGTTATTCCTCGCTGGCCAGGTCTCTTGCTTGCTTATCCGGGTTACCTTTCCTTCCCTTGTACGCTTCCCCACATCCTACGGGGAGGGTAATCATCATTTTGCCTTATTTTAAGAGCCACACGCATTTAATGCACCGATTACTGTCGCAACGTCAAGAATAACTGTTGTAAACGTCCCTTCACTGCAGCGCCTCGTTAACCGTAACATTGCATCACATCATGGGATCGTTTTCTCCTGTGACCCTTTCTGTGGCCTTGCTCTGATTGGCTGTTTTGGCCGCGTACGCCCGTTGTGTGTGGCGTGGCCACCGCAAAAGATCCCATGACACGCATGATGTGTGGTTAAGTAGAGGGCCTGGGGCGTCCTCAGGGGAAGTTCCTCCATTTTCTCCGTGCCTCCTAGCCTCTTTCTCTCTGACTGCAACCTTGTTGCCGCTGCTAGTTTCTTGTTGCTCCAGCACCACCGCGACCGTGCTTAGGCAGCATCTCGCACCAGCGCCGCTGTTCCTGATCAAGATTTCCACCACGAGGCCTTGCGCTTCCCGTTTCCCCTATTCCAGTTATTTGTACACCGATTTCTCTCTTGAGGATCTAGAATCCACCATGACAGAATAGGAGGCAGCGGTGGTGGCGCAGCAGGAAGAAGGACTAGAAGGCCGCGAGCGCGGCTGCTGGGATGGTTCCATCGTCCGCGAGGAGGACCTGGACTGGCTCCGTGCCACGCGCCGCATCCCGGCCGGCGTCGCCTGCCGCCTCGCCTCCGGTTAAATCTCTCCTTCCCCTAATTCTAGGGAATACGTATTTTTCTTTTGCATTTCCAGCATAGCTTCGGCCTTCCCACTTCCGATTTCTTCTTTGATTTCATTTCTACGTACAAGTTGCATCGCATCACCTCCCCGCAAATTCTATTACTTCTCTGTCCTCCTTTGACTCTGGCATTGAGGGATACATTGGCCTCTGGCCAACCAAAGAACTATGGATCAAGTTCTTTGGTCTCCGGAGGAACGTGGTTCCGGCTAAGGAGCTTGCCCCGGAGGACAAACACTTGATCCAGTGTGGCGCTGCCTCCATTTCTCCCCGGAAGAACTCCGTATTCCCCCGGGTCACAGGACTCAAGTCCTGCAAGGGCTGGGCCCGGACTTTTTTCTATGTCCAGAACACCTCCAGCGATTACTTGATCCGGCTCCTCCCCTTCAAGCTTGGCCCTCCTGATACCTCGCGTTGGGAGAGCATTCCGAAGTGACCCACGACCCTGGCAAATCAAGTGGAGCACCGGATCAAGGAGCTGCTCAAGGAGCATCTCCGGGGGGAGGACATTATGATTACTTTTCTCCGCAGCCGGGTCTGCCCCTTCTGAAGCGAGCCCACAAGATCTTCTACTTTAGTGGCCCTCTCGACCCCCACCAGAATTCTTCCATTGAGCTGGATAATTTGGCGGTTTACCGCCGGGTTGAGTCCATATTCAATGTGGAGGAGTTGTCCGAGGATTGGGAGTGGGGACTTGAGCCCTTCACCCGCGACAACCCTCCTCCAAAGGTGATTTTTCTTTATCATGTTCTCCGAATCTTCTCTGTATGTCGGTTCACTTTTCTAACTTGTCAATTGTTGCTTTGTTCTCAGCAATTCCTCCAGCAGCCACTAGAGGATGGCGAGGTGTTGGCGAGCAAGTGGTTGCCTGACAGCACCAAGGAGGATGTGGAGGAGCCTGATCCGGAGGCCTTCCTACCTACCCCGGACATCGTCAAACGCAGCCCTGGTAAGGCCTCTTCTCTAAGGGATTGGCCAGACGACGATGACTCGGATGTTGAGGTCCTGGAGGTATTTAATGTGGTTCCCTTCTCTTACGCACATATGGTTATGTTCGAATGTTCAGCTAACCCGGATGGTCAGGTCCATGAGGTTCCCCCTCTCGTCATGGATGGTCCGGCCCCTGCTTCTTCCTAGAAGCGCGCGGCTACCTCGGCCGCAGCTTCGGAGGTTCCACCACCTAAGAAGAGGCAGAAGAAATCCGGGTGAAGGCCTCGTCTAAGCCGGCCGCCAAGAGCACGGTCCGGAGGGCGCCCAAACCTCGGGCTCCTCCAACTGCAGATGAGTAAGTCCTTCTTCATTGATACTTGGGGATTTTTCCTTTGCTTGCCCTCGTTTCTTATTGGTTCTTTATTTTTGACTTGGTGCTTCTTCTTCTTCTCAGAGCTCCTAGGGATATCCTCAGAGCGGCTCCAGCATAGCCTCCCCACTCCGGAGCAGCCCTTCTCTCCCCCCCCCCGCAACGACGATTCTCGCCCGCTCAACCCTATTCCAGAGGGCTCCGCGGTTGCGCCTGACCAGAGCCCACCTCGCCAAGAGGAGGGCAATGTCGGCGAGAGGGGTAGTGGGGCGACTCTGGATATAGCGATGCCGGATCTCCCCAGTTTTTCGGCCTCAGCGCCAAGTCTTGAGGTGCCAGTTTCATCGGCGCTGCCCCCAACAAGTTCTTTCGTCCTATTCTTTCCAGCATCCACAACATCAGCACCAGCACCTGCAGCAAGAGCTCCAGCAGCACCAGCACTAGCACCAGCACCAGCAGCACCAACAGCACCAGTAACAACAGCACCAAGAGCAGCAGCAAAAGCCTCCACCAAGCCTCCGAAGAGGAAAGTCCCATTGGCTCCCTCCGGGTCTACTCCTTCAGTCGCATATATCTTCTAGACAGCTCCTCAACCTTCATCCGGCAAGATTAAGAAGGTTTCTGGGTCAGCCAAAGGAACTCCATCTAGGTCTACCGCCTCCAGGTTAGAGGGCAGCAAGGAGCTGGTTCTGCATACCAGCCCCGCTGCAGCTCAGTCCGCCAGGCGAGAGGCCCACGTGAAAGACCTTGTGGCGAACTATTCTGCAAGTGGTGAAAGTTACAGTCCACTACTCCTTGAGTATGTGAAGAACTGGAACAATGCAGAATTCATCGACCCTCAAGATGATCTACTGGAGAAGTTCAGCCCAGCCAAGTTCAGCGCCCAGATGAACTCCGCTACCAAGGCTATCTCCTTAGCTTGCCGGATGATGGAGGTAACTCTTTTCCTCTTCGGATATCCACACACCTAGAGCCGGTTTAAGTTCCACTTGGCCCGGATCTTATAGACTTCGAATATCCACACACCTAGAGCCGGTTAATTTCCACTTGGCCCATATCTTGTACACTTTGAATATCCACAGACCTAGAGCCGGGTTAAGTTCCACTTGGCCCGGATCTGGTAGACTTCTAATATCCACAGATCTAGAGCCGGTTTAAGTTCCACTTAGCCCAGATCTTGTAGACTTCGAATATCCACACACCTAGAGCCGGGTTAAGTTCCACTGGGCCCGGATCTTGTAGACTTTGAATTGTTTTTACTCTGCCTTTGAACTTTGCGATTGCCTTGCTTATTTCAGATTACCACTAACCGCCGATCCGCTAAGTTCCAGTGCCTGCTGGACTCCTATAAAGACCTTTGAGCATGTTATGGTAAAGTCCTGGTGGAGTACAAGAGGGGTAATTTTCCATTCTTCCTCTTCTGTATTCGTTTATTCGAACTTCCTAGGATCCATATTAATTTGTTGTCCGAATCATGCAGCCGAGGTTGAAGCTGAAAATATAGTCATGCAGAAAAACCTTGCTGAGATCAAAGGTAAATTTATCCCCTCCACACAATCGTTGTGTTTTCCTTCCTTTATCCAGTGGACACTTATACTTTGGGTCCTCCGGATCATTATGTTGTTGCAGTTGCTCTCGAGGATAGCGTCACTATGCCTGAAATGATGACTCATTTCCTCGAATAAGAAGGGAGGCATGAGGCTGAGTTGAGGAAGAAAGATGAAGAGATAGCTCGGCTCCACTCTAGGACTCGGAGATCACTCGGCTGAATGCCAAAATTCAGAGGCTTAAGGGCCTCCGTGAGTCTGAGTTGGAGAAGGCCGACCAGGTGTTCGCCGAGGAGAAAGAGTGTTTAACCATGCAAATCTCCAAGGATAAGCGCCTATTGGAGGAAGCCGAAGTCAAGCTTACGTCGGTGACCACCAAATATGAGAAACTCCAGGCCCATAGCGCCGATGTTCATTCCGAGCTTCAGCGACTCCTCTTCCAGATCACGCTTGATTTTCTGCCCTTGCTTGATTTTCTTTCCTCCGGATTTGGTGCTTTTGTTCACTATTTCTTTTCCATTCTTAGGGAAATTTCTAGAGAGTGACACGCTCGGTGCCGCTACCGTACGCCAATCCCGCGAACAACGTGGTATTCTCGCTGCCCCTGGTGCCGAGCCAATCCTGTATAAATGGAGGATCTACTGGTGAGCCTCACCACTCGTCTTGAAGTAGTGAAGAACCACAGCACGGATATTATCCCGGAGGCAACGCGGATGTTCAGCTCCCTCTGGCCCAGTGAATCCATTCCAAAGAAAGGCTCAACTATCATAGCCAAGTGAATGGAGTGTGATACACAGCTGCATCTGTGGCACGATGATGACACACAAGTATAGGGGGTGTATCGTAGTATTTTTGAGGGAAGTGAAACCCAATTTATTGATTCGACACAAGGGGAGCCAAAGAATATTTATAAGCCTTAACAACTGAGTTGTCAATTCAGCTGCACCTGGAAACAATCTTGCTCATAGCAGTTTATCAGTAGCAACAGTTTTGTAGTAGGAATAGTAAAGTAGCATCAGTACTAAAGTAAAGACAGCAGCAACAAAAGAAGTAAAGTGGGATTCGAGTGCGGTAGGCATAGGGATGGATGGACGGGCGTTGCATGGACAAGACAATTCAAATAGAAATCAGAACATAGGGCAATTGCAGATAAATAAGATAAAGCATTCAAGTACTAGACAATCCTAGGCATGTGTTCCATATATAGTAATATGTGCTCGCAATGAGAACTTGCACACCATCTTTTGTCCTGCCAGCCCGTTTGCAGTGGGGCCTCTAGGGAACTACTGGCAATTAAGGTGCTCCTTTTAATAGATCACCGGAGAAAAGCATTAACACTCAGTGAACACATGTCATCCTCACATCAAAGCCTTTCCCTTCCGGTTATCCCGATTTCTATCACTTCGGGGCCATTGGTTCCGGACAACAACGTGTGTATACAACTTGTAGATAAGACCAAAAACAATACTATCATAATGAATCCATAACATGTTCAGATCTGAAATCATGGCACTCGGTCCCTAGTGACAAGCATTAAGTACAACAAGTTGCAACAAAGTCATAAAGCACTAATAAAAGATACTAGGCACCATGCCCTAACAATCTGATGCCATTACATGAACGATATCATCCAATCCCTACCATCCCCATAGCCTACAGCGGAGGATTACTCACTCATAGATGGGGCAAACATGGATGGTCAATGGAGAAGCGATGGTGATGATGATCTCCTCTAATTCCCCGTCCCGGCAGGGTGCCAGAACGGAGTTTCTGGTGCTGTTTCGTGGAATCTGGTGGT
Organism: Avena eriantha; assembly: GCA_910589775.1. NCBI lineage: Eukaryota > Viridiplantae > Streptophyta > Magnoliopsida > Poales > Poaceae > Avena > Avena eriantha. Next base: position 436,341,758 of record OU342740.1, on the reverse strand, counting down.
GGCGGCGGAGCGGAACCTCTTCTAGAAAAACGTCGAACCCCCCAAAGTTTTTAGGTCAGAAGGCTCCTTATAGGCGAAGAGAGAGGCCGAGGGGGTGCCTGGGGGGCCCACACCACCCCCTGGCGCGGCCTGGCCTGGCCCGCGCCACCAGGTGGTGTGGCCACCCCCTGGCTCTTCTCCGTCTCATATTTTGGCTCCTGGAGTCTTCTGGTGAAATAGGATTTTTGGCATATTTTCCGGGATTTTTCCTCGTAGTTGGTTTTCTGCACAAAAAGTAGACACCAAGGCAATTCTGCTGAAAACAACGTCAGTCCGCATTAGTTGTATCCAAATCACACAAGTATAGAGGAGAAACAATAGCAAAACTGTTCGGGAATGTAGATACGTTTTGGACATATCAACTCCCCCAAGCTTAGCTTATTGCTTGTCCTCAAGAAATTCAGTTGAAAACTGAGTGCGATAAAATAACTTTCACGAACACATTTGCTTCATAAGATGTAAATATTCTCAGAAATGTGATCAACTACTTAGACAGTTCATAATAAAGAGTATGCAACTGAGTCTACTTAATAGTCTTTGCAAGCTATGAAGAGATTCCAACTCAAGAATAATAAGTAGCACGAGGCACAAACATAAGCAACATTGCAATGCTCATAGAAAGGTATGATAGAGTGGTATATCGCTTGCCTTTGATTATGAATGTCGAGGCACCTCTAAAGTTCAACTCATGACTAGAAGTAAAGATATCAAGGATACAAGCATCAAAGTCATAACACAAATAATCAAGTAATGAGACAAGCACAAAGAATGACAACTATGCTCTCAAGAAGGTGCTCGGAGAATATGTGGAGACTCAACAAGTAGAAGAAAAAGTTTTGAATAATTTGAAAGGCTTCCAAATGCTGAAAGTATGGTACTCATTAGCTTTGAGCTCTCATTACCCCTATCATAAGCATCTTTAAATGGTTAAGGTTAAAGTGACACAACTAAGAGGATATGCTTGACAAGTTATAAATCGAAGCCTCATGCCCCTTACTTACGAAGACCGATCCTCATGCTACTCAACTTCAGTCACAAGTAAGCTCTTGTCATTGTAAGTATATACGTATCATATAGAACCGCTAATGGGGTACCCCTTGCCAATGACACGGGAGCTATCCCATAATCAAAATAACAAGGCAAGCAGACAATGAGCATCTCGGCGCTATTTTTATTTACTATATGCATAGATTTTTATTGAGGATGCTTCATAGAATGCTCATTATGGTTATGCTGCAAGTTTCCACCATGATTAGGCATGGCTTAGGCTAGCGGCCCAGGCGTTTCTCTAACATACATACAAACTCCATGATCTTACAAGTTCCACTTTTATTTCACACCGCCGGGATCCATAAGCAAAAGAACATGATATCAACTAGGTACAGAGTACCTATGAAGCGTTGAAAGCGGTCGCCATGATACATGGTTCTGCTAACTTCAACTCATAAAGCGCAAGCATATGCGCAACAAAGAAGGACGCAATGGTTCAGGTTTATTAAGTGCAAGAAATAAAGTGTGCCATCAAGTTCGTGAGAGCTTTACTAACTAACTTTCTCATAACAAGCAAATATTTTATTCGGAAGAAAACAAGGCATACTGAATATGCACGGAGGTAGCAAATGATGCTAATGGGTAGGTATGGTGGACACTTTGGAAATACTTGGTTTAGGGAGTTGGGAACTTGAGTAAAACATACTTAGTAAAAGTGAAGGCTAGCAATAGTAAGGGAGCGACAAACAAGAGAGCAATAGCTTTCATTATCATGCTTGCAATAAAACAGGACTACTCATGGCATGAAAGTGATTCAAGATCCTCAGGGCAAAATAATTCATCAAGGCTTAACTGATTATCGCAGTCATGTGCATGCGTGAGCATGTGCCAAGTCAATTCAAATGAAACATTCAGAGGAGGATACCGCGGTGTCATACCAATTTATGAATAGAGCAATGCAAGCAAACATTCATAAGACATACTACAAACTATTAGCGAGCTAGAACTAATCATAAGAAAGCAAGAACTACTAAGCATCCAAAGATAACATACACCCTACTTGAACGGACTAAGCAAGCCCATAGTGATGAGTATTGTTGGGAATATGCCCTAGAGGCAATCATGTATGATGATATTCCTGTGTATTCATAAGGTTATGGTCCATGTATGAACTGCTGATATGTATCATTGAATATGTGATTTGATTGTGGAACTACATATTCGTGTTGTTCATACTAATTGTCCTTGGTCATTGAGGTTGTGCCGGACACACAACTTAGACCAATGTGAAAGTCGGCAGATGACTAGGTTCCACTTGTCATGGGCATGGAGATGCTATTCCGACTTACACGGATTCGACTAAAGAGTTTAGCGAGTCGGACTGACCCATATTTAGATGCAACGAACAAGCCGTCATTTGCATGTCTCAATCAATGTAATCCTTAGACCTGAGGTTATTGCACAATCCGAGTTGAGGGTCTCCGACTTAGGTTCTGTCAAACGCTGTTCCGTCACATGGCAGTTATAAAGGCGGAGTTCGGGTCGACGGAGAATCAAGCTACGTGATGTGAATAACCAAGACGGGATTTTGCCCCTCCATCTGGAGAGATATTCTCTGGGCCCTCTCGGAAGATATGATTCGGAAAGCATGGCCATGCGCGTCTCGGATAAGTGTTAACCGAGATAGCCGACTAAGAGTTAGTCGGATGAATCACTTATCTCGGATCGAGAAAGAGAGTCGGACTATTTAAGGGATGACGGTCATTTGCCTATAGTCCGACAAGGTATATCGTGAGGCAAAAGGGACTCATACGAAAGTCACATTGGAAGGTATGTCGTCATGACTTATTGGTTCTTGGGAGTTGGCACGTTCTACTAGGAGCCGCTACCAACTGATCGATCACGAGTGAGACTCGGAATCGTGTCCGGGTTACCATGAGCCTGTCGGGTCACACACTTAAGAGCCAGAGCAAGTTTGGGTTAGACCCAAATAGGAAACCTATTTGGGTTGGACCCAAATAGAGACATGGACTTAGTCAGCAAGTGAGACTTACAGTGGCTAATATAGGCCTTTTAGTGAATGGGCCACAAGTGAGTGGAGCCCACTTTCACTCCATATATAAGCTGGGGCACAGGTGCTTAGAGCAAAAGGTTAGGTCACTCCATGTGTTGGAAACGCTAGCCCTAGTCCGTCCTATCGTCGCCGTACCGGACCTATCAGTCCATCGTCGGCGCTCCTCCTCGTACATGTGGATACCGGCGGAGGTGCTGTACGTTCAGCACTTCGACGATCGTGAAGAAAGTATGGATCGTGGATCATGGAACCGGAACGGATCGTGAGGACTGCACTGCATCAAGCGACGTGCTTCATCAATTCTGAACTTCGCATCTAGTGGTAATCCTCGTGGCCTTCTACCTGAGTTGGATCTTGGGATCACCGCGTAGGGAAAAAGTTTTGTTTATCTCTACGTGGCCCAACAGTGGTATCAGAGCGTTAGCTTCTGGTTTTAGGCTCGAGATCACGCATATGTGATATGCGGTTGGCGTTAGATTGGATCTAATTGCAGTTTTTGTGGTCGATCAAAGTTGATTGGATCAACTATACTCGTGGAATGGATGATCTGGTTTCCATGATCTAACTGCTGAGGTCGTGGAACGACATACCCCTACCGGTCAGTTTCCGCCATCGGGGTAGAGTGTGACACATAAACCCGGATGCGGTGATCGAAGATCAAAGGGTTTGATCGAATCGGAGTCCGGATCGGATTTGGGTAAAATTGTTTTATCCGATGACAAAATCCATATCCGGAATGCAGATGAGACCGCCGGCTTCGCCATGTCGTGGCGCCTTAGATGTCGTTGCGAGTTTCACAACGCCAGTAGATATCGTATCTATGCATAACTTGTTTTTTGCAGGATGATATTGTGAATGGTATGGCTTATGTGCATGTGATGTGTGTAATCCATACGTGATCTGCGTATCACGGTTTTTGTCAGCCGGCTGGAGCCTAGGTGCTGTCATCTTATTGTATAACGCCCTGCGTGTCGGATTCTCTGTGTAATTTGCATTACTAGCTAGTGTAGTTGTTTGGAGAATCCGGATGGCATGCAAGTCGACTACATGGTGTAAGACGGCACGTGACAAGAGTTGACACGAGTCGGATTACAGGCTTTATGGAGATGGAGATCTCCATGAAGAGAGCCATACCATTTCACATAATAAGTTCTTTTATTTTGTGTTATTGTTATTTCTCAAGTTTTACCTCTATTAGATAGTTGGTAGAATATAATCCCTCAAAGAAGTTCTAGTCGGTTTCCCCGCCAAGTGCTGCACCATCACAAGTCGGACATTTTTGGTAGTGGGCTCATAAAATTGAGGTGCTATCAATTCTTTCCGACTAGGTGGGTTCGAGTCGGACTCTTACAGCAGAAGCACTTGGTAATCTAGACAGGTCTATCACAATGGTTGTGGGACTTGGGGAAAAGTCGGATGGGAGCCGGGGCATGTGATGCCACCCATCCAACAGGAGTCGTATGAGGTACGATTTACAAGGAGTTGTCTACCTAGATCACTTGACGGCTAGCGGTGATGCTAAAGCTCACTAGTCGACTTGCTTATTCAGGGTCCTGAATCACTAAGTAACCATCGGAGGGATGTTGGTTCTAGTGGGAGCATAAATATTAAAGTGTTTAATATGCTTGCTCTTTTATGGATACATGTCTTAAGTGTTTTGCATATTTTCTGGTGTAGATCAATGGCACCTAGCAGTCTTCCTCAGATTTCCGGTTTTGCTTTGAGAACCATATTAGAGAAAGGTAAGCTGAATGGAACTAATTTCACCAACTGGTATCGTAATCTGAGAATTGTTCTCAAACAAGAAAAAAGGGATTGTGTCCTAGACAACCCACTTCCAGCTGAGCCGGATGAGAATGCGATTGTCGCAGCCACCAATGCCTACCGTCGGATTGTGATGAATCCACGGAGATTAGCTGTCTTATGCTTGCTCACATGGAACCGGACTTGTAGCAGCAGTTCGAGAATGTTGAGGCCTACGATATGATCGAAAGCCTCAAAAGTATGTTCCAGGCTCAGGCAAAGACTGAGAGGTATCAAGTCTCTCAGGCTTTGTTGAGCTGCAAGCTTAAGGATGGTGATCCACTGAGTCCGCATGTCATCAAGATGGTTGGTTACGTGCAGTCTCTGGAAAGACTTGGCTACCCCATTAGCGAAGAGTTTGCTACGGACATAATTCTGAACTCTCTTCCTAGTGCGTATGGCCAGTTCATATCGAACTACCACATGCATGGTATGGATAAGAAGCTCACTGAATTACATGCGATGCTCAAGCAGGCTGAGGCGGATCTCAAGAAAGGTGCCAGTCAAGTGTTGATGGTACAAAACAAGGCTAAGTTCAAGAAGAGTTCTTGGACTAAGAAGAAGAAGGCAAAGTCAGGAGGTAAGGAGGAGGACCCAGTCCAAAGCGCTTCCTCAGGGACTAAGCCATCTCCTACACCCGGATCCACTTGCTTCTACTGCAAGTCGGATGGCCACTGGAAGAGGAATTGCAGCAAGTATCTGGCTGATAAAGCCAAGAGTGGAGGTGTGACTTCCGGCTCAGGTACGCTTGTTTGCAATGTTATAGACATTTATCTTGCTGATGCACCTGGTAGTTCTTGGGTATATGATACCGGATCAGTCATTCACATCTGCAACTCGTTGGAGGGACTGGTAAGAACTAGGATCGTGGCAAGAGGCGAGGTTGACATTAGAGTCGGAAACAAAGCGAGAGTCGCTGCGTTGGAAGTAGGCACAATGCAACTTCACTGGTAAATTACTAAACCAAGTTTTAGCTTCTCCTTTTAGTGAAAAGGGAAAAATCTTAGCAACAAAGTAAGTACGCATCTTAATATCATCAGAAAACAAGCCACTCATGGTAGAAAGTTCATTCATATGTGCTACCGCACTTTCATTCTTAGTCCCACAAAAAGGTTCTTTCTCGACAATAGCTATGTAAGATAGATCGAGAGAGAAATCATAATCTTCATCTACAATGTTTATGGGAGAAGCAGCAAACTTAGCAGCACGAGATAATTTGGGTCTAATAGTACGCCTCTCAAGGAGACTCTTAGCAGTGCTCCTATCATGGGTGTTCTTATATTCTTTAATAAACTCACCGGTCATCTCAACATAACCATCTTCAATATCATAACTCTCACTAGACTCAGGTCAGCTAACAGGTGTGGTAGTGTCTTTATTAGGAGTTTCGATATTTCTAGCTATAGTTCTACAATCCTAGCATCTAGGAAAGGACCTAATGAACCACTCTTATCAAGAACAGTAGAAGCGGCATCATAAGCATCAGAAGTTTCAGATTCAGCAGTAGTAGCAGTGTGTGTAGCATGTGTATGTGGTGGTGTAACGAGCTTATAACAGATGGTGAATCAAGAGCAACAGAGGTGTTTAGAACCATACCTCTTCTTGTAGTGGATGGTAAAATAGGAACCTTGCCATCACGAGACTTACCTATAATGGATGGATAGCAGCGAACAATAGAGAATCCATGTGAACTTGATAAATAAAGCTATGCTCCCCGGAAACGGTGCCAGAAAATAGTCTTGATGACCCACAAGTATAGGGGGTGTATCGCAGTATTTTCGAGGGAAGTGAAACCCAATTTATTGATTCGACACAAGGGGAGCCAAAGAATATTTATAAGCCTTAACAACTGAATTTTTAATTCGACACAAGACAATTCAAATGGCAATCAGAACACAGGGCAATTGCAGATAAATAAGATAAAGCATCCAAGTACTAGACAATCATAGGCATGTGTTCCATATATAGTCATACGTGCTCACAATGAGAACTTGCACAACATCTTTTGTCCTGCCAGCCTGTTTGCAGCGGGGCCTCTAGGGAACTACTGGAAATTAAGGTGCTCCTTTTAATAGAGCACCGGAGCAAAGCATTAACACTCCGTGAACACATGTGATCCTCACATCCAAGCCTTTCCCTTCCGGTTATCCCGATTTCTATCAGTTCGGGGCCATTGGCTCCGGACAACAACGTGTGTATACAACTTGCTGATAAGACCTAAAACAATACTATCATAATGAATCAATAACATGTTCTTGCACAACATCTTTTGTCCTGCCAGCCTGTTTGCAGCGGGGCCTCTAGGGAACTACTGGAAATTAAGGTGCTCCTTTTAATAGAGCACCGGAGCAAAGCATTAACACTCCGTGAACACATGTGATCCTCACATCCAAGCCTTTCCCTTCCGGTTATCCCGATTTCTATCAGTTCGGGGCCATTGGCTCCGGACAACAACGTGTGTATACAACTTGCTGATAAGACCTAAAACAATACTATCATAATGAATCAATAACATGTTCAGAGCTGAAATCATGGCACTCGGGCCCTAGTGACAAGCATTAAGCACAAAAAGTTGCAACACAGTCATAAAACACTAATAAAAGATACTAGGCATCATGCCCTAACAATCTGATGCCATTACATGAACGATCTCATCCAATCCCTACCATCCCCATAGCCTACAGCGGGGGATTACTCACTCATAGATGGGGGAAACATGGATGGTCGATGGAGAAGCGATGGTGATGATTATGGTGATGATCTCCTCCAATTCCCCGTCCCGGCAGGGTGCTAGAACGGAGTTTCTAGTGCTGTTTCGTCGAATCTGGTGGTGGCGGCAGAGCGGAACTCCTTCTGGAAAAACGTTGAACCCCCCAAAGTTTTTAGGTCAGAAGGCTCCTTATAGGCGAAGAGAGAGGCCGAGGGGGTGCCTGGGGGGGCCACACCACCCCCTGGCGCGGCCTGGCCTGGCCTGCGGCACCAGGTGGTGTGGCCACCCCCTGGCTCTTCTCTGTCTCGTATTCTGGCTCTTGGAGTCTTCGGGTTAAATCGGATTTTTGGGCGTTGGATCTTCTCCTGGAGTCTCATGGACAATACTAGTCCGTTAGATCTTTCCACTTGCCCGTTCGATGCGGGGTGGGCGACTGAGGCGATATCTAACCGGATATTCTTTTCTCGGCAGAATCTCGCAAACTCTCCTTCAGCCAAATTTGTTCCATTATCAGTTATGATGCTATGGTGATAGCCATATCTTAGGATTATATCTTTGAGGAATCTTACTGCTGTTTCCCCATCACATTTCCGAATTGGTTTCACCTTGATCCATTTGGTGAACTTGTCAACCATGACTAGAATATGGGTCATCCCTCCTTTGGCCGGCTTAAATGGCCCAACCATATCTAGGCACCCTACATCAAATGGCCAGGTAATGGGGATAGTTTTTAGCTCCAACATTGGTAGATGAGTTTTCATGGCATATTGATACATTGCAAATGTATCTATAATTTTTGATGTTCCATGCTTGGTTTTATCCACTTTCTTGTGTTTTGTTCCAACTTTGGAGTACTTTTCATACGATTTCTTGGACTAACCTATTAACAAGTGCCAACTGCCTGTTTTCTGCTGTTTTTGGTTCCAGGAAAGTCAGAAAATGAATATTCTCAGAATTGGACGGGACAAAAGCCAAAGTGCCTATTTTTCCGGAAGTGATCAAGTGCCAGAATACAAGACGGAGAAGGGCCAGGGGCCGGCCACACCACCTGGCCACGCGGCCAGGCTGGGCCTGCGCTAGGGGGTGGTGTGGTGGCTCCCGGCACCCCCTCGGCCTTTCCTTCCGCCTATAAGTTGCCCTCGGGACGAAAACCCTAAGTACCCGATCAAAAATCCACGAAAGAGTCTGTAGTCACCGTCATCTCCATCCCTAGATCGGGAGGGATCTGAAGCTCTTCCCGGCACCCTGCCGGAGAGGGGAATTCACCCTGGAGGCCTTCTTGATCACCATGCAAGCCTCCAGTGTGATGCGTGAGTAGTTCATCCTTGGACTACGGATCCATGTAGTAGCTAGATGGCTAGTTTCTCCTCCTTTGTGCTTTCATGTTTAGATCTTGTGAGGTCCGTTCATGATCAAGATCATCTATTTGTAATTCATACATGTTGTGTTTGCGGGGATCCGATGGATATTGAGATGCTATTTCAGGTTGATTATTGATTCTATCATGTCTTTGTTATTTGAGATCTTGCATGCTTTCCGTTGTTAGTAGCTATCTTGGCCAAGTAGATGCTAGCAACTCCAAGAGTTAGTATTTATGCTCGATAGTGGGTTCATGCCTCTAGTAATCTAGGGAAGTGACAGAAATCTCTAAGGTACTAGATATGATGTTGCTACTAGGAGAAAACAACAATCCTTTGTTCATAGAATAATCGTATTGTTTACTTTACACGCAGTTCTTAAAGCAATAATCTGTTGCTTGCAACTTAATACTAGAGGGGGTTCGGATGATAACCTAAAGGGGGATTATTAGTCATAGATGCAGTTGGATGGCGGTCTATGTATTATGTTGTAATGTCCAATCAAGTCTCAGAGGAGTCAAGATGATTAGTATATGCATGTATTGCTTTCTCGGTGTTTGTCAATTGCCCCGCTGTAATTTGTTCGCCTAGCATGTTATTTATCTAAGGAGAGCCACCTCTAGTGAACTATGGATCCCGGTCATTTTTCTTTACATACAATCTACAAACTGTTTACTGCTTTGTGTTTACTTTCTTCAAACTTTTACTTCTTTCCATTGGATACGTTTAATCCTTTGTTTTTCGCAAAACACGGTGAGATTGAGAACCTCATCGCAAGTTGGGGACAAAGTTTTGTGGTTGTGTTGTGCAGGTTTCCATGTTGCTACTAGCACCGGTAGTGAGCCCTGCCAAAGCTCAGCTAGTAACACTTTTGGGGTGTTTCCTTGCTCCTACTGGTTCGATTAAACCTTGGTTTCATAACTGAGGGAAAACTTACTGCTGTGCTCATCATACCTTCCTCTTGGGGTTCCCAACAAGCTCTACATTGAAAGTCAAGCGCATCAAGATTTTATGGCACTGTTGCCGGGGAGTCAAGGACATCTTCATAAGGGGTGTCCCTCATAACCAATCTCTTTACTTTGTTGTTTTTTATTTGGCTTAGTTTCTTTTTGCTTTGTTTGCTTGTTTTGTTCTTCAAAAAACACAAAAAAATTAGTTTTACTTGTTTGCTTTCTTATTTGAAAACCCGAAAAAATGACTACTCTTGAAATCACTAAGTTGTGTGACTTCACTAGCACCAACAACAATGATTTTATGAGCACCCATATTGCTCTACCTGTGGCTAAAAATACTTTCTTCAAGATAAAACCTTCTTTGCTCAATCTTGTTATGAGAGAACAATTTTCTGGTATTGGTAATGAAGATGCTGCTTCCCATCTAAATAACTTTGTTGAACTTTGTGAGATGCAAAAGCATAGGGATATAGATGGTGATATTATTAAGCTGAAATTGTTTCCTTTCTCTTTGAGAGGAAAAGCTAAAGAATGGTTGAATTCCTTAACTAGGAATAGTATTGATTCTTGGACTACGTGCAAAGATGCTTTTATTGGAAAATACTTTCCTCCTGCTAAGATTATATCCATGAGAAGTGAAATCATGAAGTTTAAACAACTTGATAATGAGCATGTTGCTCAAGCTTGGGAAGGAATGAAATCTTTGGTTAAGAATTGTCCCACTCATGGACTGACTGCTTGGATGATCATCCAAACTTTTTATGCAGGATTGAACTATTCTTCAAGGAACCTATTGGATTCAGCTGCTGGAGGTACCTTTATGACCATCACTTTGGGTGCTGCAACAAAACTTCTGGACAATATGATGGTTAATTATTCTGAATGGCATACTGAGAGAGCTCCACAAGGTAAGAAGGTAAATTCTGTTGAGGAAACCTCCTTCTTGAGTGATAAAATTTATATTATTATGTCTATGCTTGTTAATGGGAAAGCCCATATTGATCCAAATAATGTTCCTTTAGCCTCTTTGGTTGCTCAAGAAGAGCAAGTTGATGTGAGCTTCATAAGAAATAACAACTTTGGCAACAATGCTTATGGTAATAATGCTTATAGGAACAATTTTGGTAACAACAATTATAGGCCCTACCCTCCTAGTAATACTTATGGCTATAATGGTAAACCTGAATTACCTAATGAAGGAATAATTTAGAAGTTGAAAGAGCCATTAAAAACTTCATGCAAATGCAATATGAGCAAAATAAAATATTTACTAAAACTATGGAGGAACAATCTATCATTTTGAAGAACATTAGCCATCAACTTGAGAGTCTAAATAGGGAAATTCCTAGTTGACAATTGAAACTCTCTAATGCTGAAAGAAATATATCATCTTTGTCTGAAGCTCAATCTTCATTGATTAATAAAATGGCTACTAAACATGAAACCAATGAGAATCCCTTTGCAGCTACTAATGCTATACAAGTAAGAATTGATGAAAATGTTAGACTATTAGCTGAGTTACATGCTAAGTGGGAAAGAGAAGACGAAATTGCTAGAAACATTAGTGTTTCTACTATCACCACCACTAGTGTTGAGGCTAGTAATAGTTCTACTACTTTAGATGATAAAGTTGATTTTGATCTTGATGGTTGCAATATCTCTAAAGTTATTAAGTTCCCACAAAAGCTTGCTAGAAGTCCTAATGCTAGTGCTATGAATATGGCTTTTACAAAACACATTACTTATGCTCTCATAAAGATTAAAGAAGAAAAGATGAAACATAAAGCTTCTATTCCTATAAAACAAGAAGATGGTTGGGAACCCATCATTAATATTTAAGTTGAATAACTTTGATTTCAAAGCTTTGTGTGATCTTGATAGTAGTGTTTCTATTATGCCTAGAAGGATTTATGATATGCTTGAATTTCCTCCTCTTGAAGATTGTTATTTTAATGTCCCACTTGATGCTAATGCTAAAAAGAAACTCATGGGGAGTCTTAATGATGTTCTTATTATGGTTAACGATTCCTATGTCCCCGTTGATTTCTATGTTTTGGATGTTGAATACAATGCTTCTTGTCCTATTGATTTGGGAAGACCTTTTCTTAGAACAGTTGGTGCCATCATTGATATGAAAGAAGGCACCATTAAATATCAACTCTTATTCAAGAAAGGTATAGAACACTTACCTAAAAAGAGAGAAAAGATTTCTTTTGCTTCTCCTATGAAAACAAAATTTGGTCTTAATGCTTCTTCATTTGAGAACACTTGATTCTTTCTTTGCTTCTTATGCCTAACTTAAAGACGTTAAAGAAAAGTACTTGTTGGGAGATAACCCAAGAGTTTTAATTGAGTATTTGAAGTTATTACCTCTGTAATAACCTCTCCTTATCCTTTTTATTTGCTTTTTGTGCCAAGAGTAACCTCTAATGAGAGAGAAGTAATGATTGGGAAAGTTGCTATCCCGAAACAGATTTTTGTGCTTCACCGTAAAAAATCCTGAGAGAGATATGTACGTCGGATTGAGCTGTAATTGTTTGTGCTTCTGACCCAGGTTGTTATCTAAGTTTCGTTAGTTCAACACTTTTTGATTTGAGCAACAGAAGTTCTTCGAAAAAATTCGTCTTTACCTGCTGGTCTGTTTTGACAGATTTCTGCCATTTTCTGCATTTGCTTCTTGTTAGTTCCTTCTTGAGTTCCTTTGGGGAATTGAGATTTTTGAGGAAAGTGCTACAGTAGCTAGTGTTCTAATGGAAGTTTATTTGGTGTTAGAACTGAACCTTGAGACTTATTTATCTTAAGTGCACTAATGTTGCTAATGAGATTGTGTGAAGTTTTGTATGAAGGAAAAATTTCAGGTGTATGGAAGGAATGAGTAATGAGATGAAGGATAGACTAAAGCTCAAGCTTGGGGATTCCACGCGTGTCACCCCAAGATATATCCAAGAAGTACAAGCATCAAAGCTTGGGGATTCCCAAGGCATCGCCTTCTTCATCAATAAAAATCCCAGGTTTCTTCCAAACGCTTCATTTTTATTGTTTCATGCACAATTGTGTTTTTCTTGGAGCGTCTTCTTTTTTGTTTTCGTTTTGGTTTTTACTTTGCTTGGTTTTCTTAGTTTTCTGAATAAATTGGTTGGACCCCCTCTTTCATACATTTGGTTTGCAAATAGTTTGGTTTGGTTTGGAAAAGAGTAGGAAAGTTCATACTTATGTGGTAAAAAGAGCTCGTTTTGACTGTGGCCTATGCTTTGTCATGTCATGTTTGATATTGTTTTGGCTTTATGCTTAGTATTCTTTGCCGTAGCATGACTTGTTATAAAAAATTCAGATTGCTTAATGTGCCTTGGATGAATCATGTGTTGTTTTAGCATATTAAAGCATAGTATAGTGGTATTCTCCTTTGATGCTTTATTTGGGTTGACTTGGCACATGCTCACACCATGTTATGACTATCTGAAGTCTCCATAGCCTTTATGATCCTTTAGTTTTCAACTTGTAGTATCACTTTATGCTTTGATCAATGATGTTTTGTCGCTCTGCATGATTATGGCCATTATTGCTCTCTTAGTTTGTCGCTCCTAGTCTTTTGCTAGCCTCCACAACAAAGTATGAGTTCCACTCATGCATCCAACTCCCTAAACCAAGTTATTCCAAAGAGTCCACCATACCTACCTACTAGCTTATGCTATTCCAAGTATATTCATGCTTTTGTTTACCTTTCACTTGTTATGAGAAAACTAGTGATTAAAGCTCTCACGAACTTGATGGCACACTTTAGTTTTTTCCCTAATAAACTTGAACCATTGGGTCCTTCTTTGTTGCGTATATGCTTGCGCTTTATAAGTTGAAATTAGCAGAACCATGTTTCATGGGGAACGCTTTCAACATTGCAGTTGTACTTTGTACCCCGTTGATATCATGTTCTTTTGCTTACGGATCCCGGCGGTGTGACATAAAAGTGGAACTTGTAAGATCATGGAGTTTGTATGTGTGTTAGAGAAATGCCTGGCAATAAAAACCATGCCTAATCATGGTGGAAACTTGCAGCATCACCATAATGAGCACTCTATGAAGCATCCTCAATAAAAACCTATGCAAATAGTAAATAAAAAGATCGCTGAGATGCTCATTGTATGCTTGCCTTGTCATTTTGATTATGGGAAAGCTCCTGTATTATGTGCAACGGGTTCCCCGTTGGTGGTTCTTAATGATGCACACGTACTTACAATGACAAGAGCTTACTCGTGACTGAAGTTGAGTAGCATGAGGATCGGTCTTCGTAAGTAAGGGGCATGAGATTTCGGTTTATAACTTGTCAAGCATATCCTCTTAGTTGTATCACTTTAACCTTAATCACCTTCAAGATGCTTATGGTAGGGGTAATGAGAGTTGAAAACTACTAGTACCATAATTTTTGGAAGCTCTTTATGAGCCTTGAATCCCTACTTCCTTTTACAAAAGGCCTTTCTTCCACCATTATATTGAGTCTTCACCTTCTATCTTTATGCACCTACTTTGAGAGCATAGTGGCCATTCTTAGTTCTATGTGCATTGTCCCAAGACTAGTTGATTGATGCATAACTTGTTATTGCTTGTTTGAAACTATTATATCTAGTCACTCTTATGAACTTTGAAGGTGTCCTATGCATTTATATTTTCTACTCTATTGAGGGACAAGCTAAATACTTTTATATTATGTTTTCTTTATGTGAAACAAACAAACCTCTTGCAAAGCATTGTTATTCATGAATCTTTGGTTTGTGCCTTTTCATGTTGCATCATAGTTTCTTTGCTTATTGCTAGAACTTTGTCTTTCATGTTATGATTGAAGTACTATGATCCTAGCTTTGAATGTTTTGCAAATACTTTGATCAAGTCTTAGATGGTGCATGTCACCTCAAAAATTATTTCTTTTTATCACTTACCTACTCGGGGACGAGCAGGAGTTAAGCTTGGGGATGCTGATACATTGCAAATGTATCTATAATTTTTGATGTTCCATGCTTGGTTTTACCCACTTTATTGTGTTTTGTTCCAACTTTGGAGTACTTTTCATATGATTTCTTGGACTAACCTATTAACAAGAGCCACAGTACTAGCTGCCTGTTTTTTGCTGTTTTTGGTTCCAGGAAAGTTAGAAAATGAATATTCACGGAATTGGACAGGACAAAAGCCAAAGTGCCTATTTTTCCGGAAGTGATCAAGTGCCAGAATACGAGACGGAGAAGGGCCAGGGGCCGGCCACACCACCTGCCCGTGCGGCTAGGCTGGGTCTGCACTAGGGGGTGGTGTGGTGGCTCCCAGCACCCCCTCGGGCTCTCCTTCCGCCTATAAGTTTCCCTCGGGACGAAAACCCTAAGTACCCGATCAAAAATCCACGAAAGAGTCTGTAGCCACCGTCATCTCCATCCCTATATCGTGAGGGATCTGAAGCTCTTCCCGGCACCCTGCCGGAGAGGGGAATTCACCCTGGAGGGCTTCTTCATCACCATGCAAGCCTCCGGTGTGATGCATGAGTAGTTCATCCTTGGACTACGGATCCATGTAGTAGCTAGATGGCTGGTTTCTCCTCCTTTGTGCTTTCATGTTAAGATCTTGTGAGCTCCGTTCATGATCAAGATAATCTATTTGTAATTCATACATGTTGTGTTTGCAGGGATCCGATGGATATTGAGATGCTATTTCAGATTGATTATTGATTCTATCATGTCTTTGTTATTTGAGATCTTGCATGCTTTCCGTTGTTAGTAGCTATCTTGGCCAAGTAGATGCTAGCAACTCCAAGAGTTAGTATTTATGCTCAATAGTCGGTTCATGCCTCTGGTAATCTGGGGAAGTGACAGAAATCTCTAAGGTACTAGATGTGCTGTTTCTACTAGGGAGAAAACAACAATCCTTTGTTCATAGAACAATCGTATTGTTTACTTTACACGCAGTTCTTAAAGCAATAATCTATTGCTTGCAACTTAACACTGGAGGGGGTTCAGATGATTACCTTAAGGTGGATTATTAGTCATAGATGCAGTTGGATGGCGGTCCATGTATTATGTTGTAATGCCCAATCAAGTCTCAGAGGAGTCAAGATGATTAGTATATGCATGTATTTCTTTCTCGGTGTTTGTCAATTGCCCTGCTGTAATTTGGTCACCCAGCATGTTATTTATCTAAGGAGAGCCACCTCTAGTGAACTATGGATCCCGGTCCTTTTTCTTTACATACAATCTACAAACTGTTTACTGCTTTGTGTTTACTTTCTGCAAACTTTTACTTCTTTCCATTCGATACGTTTAATCCTTTGTTTTCCGCAAAGCACGGTGAGATTGACAACCTCATCGCAAGTTGGGGACAAAGGTTTGTGGTTGTGTTGTGCAGGTCTCCACGTTGCTACTAGCACCGGTAGTGCACCCTGCCAAAGCTGAGCTAGTAACACCTTTGGGGTGTTTCCTTGCTCCTACTGGTTCGATTAAACCTTGGTTTCATAACTGAGGGAAAACTTATTGTTGTGCTCATCGTACCTTCCTCTTGGGGTTCCCAACGAGCTCTACGTTGAAAGTCGAGCGCATCACATATCTTTGACAGCCATTGCATTTTCTCACCAAGTCCTCTGCTTTCTCCAAAGGACTGGACCAATAAAATCCATGCCGCAAAGATTTTGCCACCAACGCCCTTGAGGAGGCATGGCGGCCACATTCCCCTTGGTGAATATCCCGGAGTATGTCAAGTCCTTCCTCCGGATCAACACACCGCTGCAGCACTGTTGTCACACTTCTTTTGTATAATTCGGCGTTGATAATTGTATAGGCCTTTGCCCTTCTCTAGATCTGCCTTGAGCTTATTTCTTCATCTGGCAAGATTCCCTCTTTTAGGAAATCAAAAATTAGCTTGGCCCAAGTTGGCACAGTCCGGACGGGAAACGGTTCCTTATCAACTTCCATTGTGTCCATCGACATAACTCCCGCCGGATCAGGTTGGTCAGTCCCCGGGTTTGCTGAGGCAGTCCTCGGGTTTGCTCAAGCAGTCCCCGGGTTTGCTGAGGTGCTTCCCCACTCTATCTCCATAGGTGCTGCTCCTGATCCGAAGGGTGCCAAGATGTAAATGGAATCTGATTAGGGTGTGGGCGTGATAGATGGTTTTCTCAGGCGCTCCAAGACAACATTTGGTGGGATTGGCTATCGGGACGAGCCTAACTTGGACAGCGTGTCTGCTGCCTCGTTTTCAATCCGAGGTATGTGATGGAACTCACACCCCTCGAAAAACCCACTTATCTTTTGAACATGGAACCTGTATAGGGCCATGTTAGCATCCAAGGCATCCCAATTTCCAGACACTTGCTGCACAACCAAATCAGAATCTCCAAACCATTGTATCCAACGTATCCCTACTTCTTTCGCCACTTTGAGACCATGCACCAATGCTTCGTATTCCACCACATTGTTCGAGGCACTGAGGTGGATTTGAAGGACATATTTCAGTTGATCCTTCTTGGGAGGGATAAGCACTACTCCAGCGCCCAACCCATCTTTCAGTTTCGATCCATCGAAGTGCATTTGCCAATAATTGGAGTCTGGCAGGGGTGGCTTGTATTGCATTTTAGCCCAGTCAACAAAGAAATCCGCCACGGCTTATGACTTGATAGCATCCCTTCTGTCAAATTATGGTGCATAGGGAGCTAACTCGATTGCCCACTTTGCTATCCGGCCACTTGCGTCTTTGTTACTCATAATTTCTGAAATGGGTGCCTCACATATCACCTTGATGGGGTGTTCCTCAAGTAGTTTTTGAGTTTCTTTGCCGACATATATACGATGTACGCCATCTTATGATAGTGAGGGTAGTTCTGTTTCGAGGCTGACAATACTTTGCTCAGATAGTACACCGGCCTTTGCACTGACTTTCCTTCGTATTCACGCTCCACTACGATTACTGCACTTATGACTCGGTTGGTCGCGGCTACGTAGAGCAACATTGGCTCCTTAGGTAGTGGTGCTTCTAGGATTGGTGCGGTAGATAACATCCTTTTCAACTCTCGAACTGCAAGGTCCGCCTATGGCGTCCATGTGAACTTGTCTTCCTTTTTCATTAGTTGGTAGAGAGCCAAGGCCTTCTCTCCCAACCGACATACGAACCGACTTAACGATGTCAGGCAACTAGTGAACTTCTGCACATCGTTAAGGCATTTTGGCAGTTCCATTCTTTCTATGGCCCGGATTTTCGTCGGGTTAGCTTCAATGCCACGGCTAGACACCAAAAAACCAAGTAGCTTTCCGGCGGGCACATCAAAGGTGCATTTCTCCGGGTTCAGCTTCATTCGGAACCTTCTCAAGTTCGCGAATGTCTACCGAATATCATCAAGGAGCGTATTGCTTTCCTCAGTTTTTATTACCACATCATCCACGTAAACTTGCACGTTTCGACCTATCTGATCAAGTAAGCATTTTTGCATGCATCGTTGGTACGTTTCTCCTGCATTACATAATCCAAACGGCATAGTGCGATAGTAATAAGCCCCGTACGGGGTAATAAACGCAGTCTTTATTTGATCATCCGGATTCAGGGGTATCTGGTGGAAACCAGAATGCGCATCAATGAATGACAGTAGCTCACATCCGGCCATTGAGTCTATGACTTGATCTATCCTAGGGAGCGGAAATGGATCTTTGGGACATGCCTTATTTAGGTTCGTGTAATCGATACACATGCGCCATACCACAGCCACATTCAGATCATCTTTCTTTTTCTCCACTAGCACCGGATTAGAGAGCCAATCCGGATAGAGTACTTCCATGATAAATCCGTTCGCTAGGAGCCGAGCTATTTTGTCTCCAATGAATTTCCTCCTGTCTTCGGTGAAACGCCGGAGTGGTTGCTTTACCGTCTTAGCCCCGGGTCTTACATTTAATGAGTTCTCAGCCAACTCCCTCGGTACACCTTGTAGATCCTGAGTAGACTAAGCAAAGATATCCCGATTCTCACGGAGGAAGTTGACGAGCTCGCTTTCCTATTTGCTGCTTAACCTGGCAACAATGGTCACGGTGCACTCTGGGAACTAATCATCGATTGGAACTTTCTTTGCGTCCTTAGTTTCTTGGAATGATACACTCCCGTGTGGGTTAGTCAGAGCTGACATATGTTGTTGCGTGGACTGAGCCAATGCCACCACTTCAAGTATCTTCCTTTTTTCTTGAGATATCACGAGTGACTCGGCTAAGTTAGATCTGGCTGAGGCGCACTCGATCGAATGTCGGAAGTCCCCTGATACAGTTATCACGCCCCTTGGCCCGGCAACTTCATCTTAAGGTAACTGATGTGGGTAGTTGCCATGAATTTGTTCAGTGCTGGCCTGCCGAGTAACGTGTGATAAGCACTCTCAAGATTCACCACTTCGAATTCCAAGTTTTCAGTCCAGCAGTTATCTCTCGTGTCGAATAACATGTCAACCCAGAGCTTACCAATTGGCTCACAGGAAATACCCAGTACAATGCCATGAAAGGTGGTCCTCATTGCTTGCAACATGTTCTCTGTTATTCCCAACTTTTGCATGGTATCCTTGTACATAATGTTGATACTACTGCCATTATCAATAAGTACCTTGGAAAACCTTACATTGAGATTCGGCCCGATGAACGTCGGATCCAGGTCCAGAGCATAGGTTCCTGGGCTTGGCATACTGTTTGGGTGATCCTTGAAACTCGATGTAATCTCTTGATCCGCCCAGGGCATATACCTCACTACTGCCGGCATTACTGCGTTCACTCGATATGCCGGCGCTGCAAGCTTTTCCGGTCATTCTCTTCCGTGGTAAACACACAGTAGATTTGATGATGTTCCCTATACTCGTTTCATCCCTCATTCTTGTTGTAACCCTGACCTTGTTGCTGGTTATTGCCTACTTGATGTACCGCATCCCTTCTTTCCGGATTCTCGTACCTCAGCGGAGGTGGTGGCAGCATCAGTTGCTGTCTATTCCCTCCTATCAGTAATGGTGGCCGTGGTGCTTCATTTCTAGGTGCTTCATTCCGAGGTTCCTGAGCATTCCCCGAACTTTCCTGTTCTAACTTCCTCATCCATTCACATTGCCGGGTTGTATGATTCGCCGGGCTATTCGGGCTTGGCGTATGGAACTTGCAAGGTTGATCCAGCATGGATTCAAACATATACCTCGGTCTATCCTTTCGCTCTTGCCATTGCTTCTTCTGCTCCAGGGGCCAAGGTTTTTTCCCTTTGTTTTTCTGCTACCAGTTTTGCCCTCCAGTTTTTTGGCGTTGGCTGGCTCCGGCATTGGATTTATCCCGATCTACTGCTGCGACTTGGTGCGAGTTATACCGGTAATCCAGGCGCTCATCCCTGCTCTTTCCTCGAAAATCATTCCTCCTTGATGTTCCAGGGCCATCTCGGCCGTAATATTCCTCGTTTGCCTCGCTCGACATTAGCCGGGGTTGCATTGGATCTCCCAAGGCATACGAATCCGCGATCCGGATCGTCTCAGCCAAGGTAGTTGGCATGTCTCGCTGTAACCTCTGCCACAACATACTTCCATATCTGCATCCTTGAGCGAACCACGCAATAGCTTGTGATTCAATTACCCCCTCGCACGAGTTTCGCACATTGCACCACCGTGTCAGGAAATCTCGGTCTGGCTCATTCGGTCTCTGCCGGCACAACACAAGGGTTTGTGGCATGTTGGGTCTCTTGTAAGTGCTTGAGAAGTTTCTAACGAACAGCTCCTCGAAATCCAACCAACAGTTGACACTCCCTGGTGGAAAATTGTTTATCCAAACTCGCACTGGTCCTTCCACCATCTGTGGTACATACCTTACTGCCTATCTCAAATTTCCTGTTGCGATCTTGATAGCTGTGGTGTAGTCAATCAGCCAATCCTCTGGCCTAGTACTTCCATCATAAGTTCGGGTTCCTCTAGCCAGCTAAAATTTCGGCACTGGTGGCTCGTTCATGATACGAGGCCCAAAGAATGCTGGACCCGGTGGACCTTCTACCTCAATTAGCTCCGATCTATAAATCCTATCCAATTTTAGCCTAGCATCATCTGGCTGGAAGTTCCTGCTTCCCAGTCTTGACCCAATTATGTGGTGATCCGGTCTGAGGTATCCGTCATTGACCATGGCCGAATAACCATCATTGTATATTTCTTGATCTGGACAAGCATTTTGTTGTTGTGCTGCTTGTCCTGCACTCCCTTCTTGCTGAGGTGCGCGTTGTTGCTGCGTCCGAGGTAAATTTTGCCCCGTTCCTGCGGGATCACGCTGTCCAGCATTGCTGTTGGCAGCATTTCTCTGACCGGCATTACCTTGGTCACAGTTACCTCGGCCGGCCACACCTCGGCTGGTACTATGCCGATCTACATCAACTTGCACTGCTTTGCCTTTTCCAGCCCTTACCGGATCATAAGGAACCATTTGTTTGTCTCTTCTTCTAGAGGCTATTACTTCTTCTCTCCTGGGATTGTGACCCGGAGATGATGCGGCTCCTCGGGATCTCGCCTGGTTATTTCTGGCCGAATGTACCACCTGCGAGGCTCCTGGTGGCGCCGAGTTTGCTTTGTTTATTTCTTCATTTTGCTGGCAACCAACTCTCAGCAAGTGATTCACCCTCTCCTATTGCCTTTGTCAGGCCTCTCTAGTTAAACCTTCTAACTCGGATGCTGCCGGGTTTGCTACCCTGAGGTTCTTTGCCGGAGTATTGTACCGATCCAGCCCTACTGTTACTATCGTGGCTGTCTGACCCGACCTAGGCTCGTATTCCTTGTCAATCTTAGTGATCAGGTTCCTACCTCGGATTTTTACTCCATCTATGCGGTTTGCCTTAGCATATTCTCTCAAGGTGATGTTCAAAGACCGATGCAGCTTTGCTACATTCTTTGCTCCAGCTAACATTTTCCGCGTAGTTTCCTCTAACTAATCTTGTTCTATTGGCGTCGCTAGGCTATCTATTGCTTGTTGGAGCACATTCTCTGGCCTTTCTAGCAGAGGAAACCTAGACCTGGTCTGCTTTGGCATTACCTCCGGCTCTGGCGTCAGGCTCTTGTTCGGTTCCGCATCAGGCGCGGTCATCAGGACCTCAACGCTGCTAGTGGGGCGAGTGATACGCACTCGACGAGCTGTGCTGAGAGGTGGCTCGCCTCCCTCGACGATGTGCCGTAGATGAACGCAGGATTCGTCCATGCCGACGTAGATCTTGTGTGCGCCAAGCTTGATGAAGACACTGTTGCGCAGTGGAGGATGCCTGCCGAAGCTTCCTGCATTGTCGCTGATGTAGTCCAGCGCTCCAAAGTGCTGAACCAAGCCGGAGACGACGCGCTCGCCGGTGCTGGAGAAGCTTCCCATCTGAATTTTCACCCCTGCTAGCACCTCTAGCCCCACGGTGGGCGTCAACTGTCGTGGTGGTGGCATAGCAGATGCCATGGATAGGCCAATGAGTTCTAGGGGAATCCAGGGAGGGAGAACGTGGTGATTCCACGCACAGAAGTTCTTATATTTTCTCTATCAATAGTGGTTACAAGTGCTCTTGAGGCTCTCAGCAAGAAGCAGATGATGTCTCTTACTCCCTACCAACTAGCCCAAGAGTTCTACCTTAGATAGAGAGAATGATCAATCCCCTTCTATGGAGGCCCCGGTGCTCCTTATATAGGGGAGCCCGAGTTACAATTCTAGGGCACAGGTGGAAGCATATTCGTCGCCTAAAGCAGATGCTTATTTATTCTCTTTAACGGCTCATCCGGGCTTTGGACGTAATCCACAGCGTAATCCTTGTATTTTGGTGTCACCAGACATGGGCTACATCATCAGGCTTCGCCCACATCACCTTGGTCACCCCTGACCCACTGGTTCTCTTCTTTACTTTCCTCCGATCATGCTACAGCTAATAAAGACACCTTTTGACTAGTGGGGGATTCCTTCTCTTGGAAGACACAAGATAATCCGGCTAGCATATAGCTAATCCGGCTTACCAAGTTACCTGCAAAGCAGAGAGATAAACATGTCCGGCATATAACTTATTCTAGCCAGACCATAGTCAAGGAGGTTCTCCATGGCTCGGGTCACACCGTGGTTCGGCCTGCCTTGAGTTGACCCGGTCAGTATTTGCTTTGACCGCGCTGTACCCCGGCTAACTCAGCCCTTATACCCCGGCGTTACCCTACCCGGGGGTATCCCCCCAATAGTCTTGGATGATGCCAAGCTTCGTGTCATCGAGAATGAAGGGCACCTCCGCACCTGCGACTAGTGGAGCGGATATGGACAAAGCGTCCCCACCCCCAACACAGACGAGCGGGTGCATTTCGGCACCCACCTCGACAGAGGTTTGAGCTTCCCGCCCTCAGATTTCTTCTCTAAGGTGATAGATCATTACGGAGTTCAACTCCACCATCTCCCCCTGAACTCTCTCTTAGAGATGAGTCCTTATGCCTCTTTGTGCGAGGGGTATCTTGGCATTAGGCCGAGTCTCATTCTGTTCCGATATTATTTTCATACCCAGAGAAACTCTTTAATTGCCGACAATCCATACATTACCGGAACTCTTAGTTTTTTATGTTAGGAGAGAGCGTGTCTATCCTAGGATTAAGGCTAGTGAGTCGGTAAAGCAATGGCCATCCACTTTTTTCTATCATAAGGATATTCCAGCTCCCGGCAAAGCTACTTTGTCGGCTTTTGTTGACGGTGCCGCCATGCCCCAAGAGTCCTGGGACGCAGATGCGTCGACTCTAAGTGGTGATTTGTTTCTTGCCAAGAGGAGGATTGAATATCTGATGAAGCACATGAAGGAGATATGCCCTAGAGGCAAATAAGAAATAGGTTTTTATTATCATATCTCAATTAGTTTATAATAGTTTCATATTGTGCTATAACTGTGCCAAGCAGAAACATTGGTACAGGTGTGGTATGAAACAACTAAGTCCCTAGTAGCCTCTATTCATACTAGTTCGTTGGTCACGAAGATGATCTGGGTTTGAAGATCATGGGCATTTATGCCGACTAACAACGAGATCATATCATTTGAGAATGATGTGGTTGGACATTCCTCGAAGGATTGCAACACAATCAAGTCATCTAGTTCATTGTTGCAACAGCTATACCTAGACTCCTTCTCGTTAGACCGTGAGCTCATATTACTCACTATTTCCCTAGGCTGCTTAGACTGCATCAACCGTCATCTGGTAATATGGTGGCCATAAAGGTGTATGTTGGGTATTCCGAAGGAACAGTAGATGACATGTGACTGCAAGACCGGGATTTGTTCACCCACATGACGGGTAAAGATACATACGGCCGGATTGGTGAGATTACATCTATAAATGTTGCAACATGTGACTAGGTCATAGGGATGTAATATCACGGTAACAAGAAAACAGAACTTGTTGTGAACGAGATTGAACAAGGTATAAGATACCATTGATCGGATCTCGGACAAGTTGTATCGAGAAACAAAAGGAAGAGGATGCTACATTTAGACGGTTCAAACGACATTGTCATCAGGAATGCGTAGGGGTCACATGGATATCCCTGGTCCCTCTGTTGATCATTGATACAGATCATGTCTAGAGCATTCCCGAGCCGCGAGAGGATACACTTAAGGGTATGATGAGAGCGATCATTCGTAAGGTGGAATCACAATAGAGAAAGAGAGAAAGTCGGAATCGTTCGTAAGATTTATAAAGGCAACTTTTATATTAGGCCAAATCCCAGAGGGAAAAGGCCTAGAATAAAAGTTGTAGAAAAAGAATTGGAAAAAGAAAAATAACCTGCCCCGTGGGCGGCAGATAAATGCCGCCAGACAGGGTGGCACACAGCCGGGCCACGCCAAGACGCGAGCTGGGCCGCCGCGCCAGCCGGCCCACCCGGGAGGGTCAGGATCGGGCGCAGGCCACAACTCTGGCTCCGCATCACGGGCGGCGGTCGCCAGGCCCAGCCGGGTGAGGACCTGGGAAGCGGGCGCCGCCTGGGCCGCCGCGCGCCAGGCCGGCCCACCCCGGGCTGCCTTTCCCTCCCTGCCGGCCCCACTCCACCTTGGGCCGCTTGGGTGCCGTCGGCCCACTCGGCTGGCCCCTAGCTGCTGCCTGGTGCTGTTGGCTGCTAGGCTGGGCCTCTGTGGCCCAGCCGGCTGGAGTTCCTCTTTTTCTTGTTTTCTTTATCTATTTAGTCCCACATGGGGCACCTAAGAAGGAGGGTACACCTCCCTTAGCCTATATAAGGAGGTGCCCATGGGAGGACTAAAACACACAATTGGAGAAGTCCTTTGGTTGACTTTTCTCCTCCTCCCTCTCTCTATACCTTGTGACCATGGCCCCAAGTCTGGGCTATGCGATCGAGGCACACCTGCAGTACGCCATTGCGCTGCAGGGATTCCTAGCCGGATATCAACTTCCGCACTCCCGGCGGGATCGGGGAGCCGGAGGTCTCATCGTGCACCGGATGTGTACGAAGACACGAGGCGCAACACTTGGGGCGCTTAAATGTCGTGAGACGGAGCTGTTGCACGATGAAGATGATGAAGATCAAGAAGGAGCAAGGGGTGACCTGCGAGGAGCTTCGCGACCTTGAGGTCGGCTTCGAGTACGACTACATCAACCACGTTCCCCGCAGAACGTTAACCGCATACAAACTACAAGGGTATGTATTCCCTACGCATCGGTCGTTACCGCATTACTACGTAGATAGATCCTAGGCTAAGTTTCCGGGGATCCTTCGTAGGAATTTTTTTGTTTTTCCGCGCCGATCCCCTATAGTGGTATCAGAGCCGAATCTATGCATAGGAGTGCTGTACGGCTAGTACGCACAAGCATTGTGCGGGCATTGATCCCTTAGTTGTTACCCTGTAACGTGTACATGTTTATATCGCGGTATTGTTTGATGAAGCGGCCCAGACCGACCTTACGCGTATTCATACGCGAGAATGGTTCCACGCTCAACATACGGCTTGTACCGTATAAGTGGCTAGCGGGTGTCTGTCTCTCATTCGATAGTTGATATAGCATTTACAATGGAGGGCCCCGAAAGGGGTGTAGTAGAGACAACTGTCGGATCCATGTTGTGGTTGGAAAGTTCGTAGTTTAGAAACAGTTCTAGTGCGAAAGCCCTAACAACCACGTAAAACTTGCAATAGATAAAGTAGAGACGTCTAACTTTATTTTGCAGGGGCATGTGATTATGATATGGCATTGGTCGTTACGAAGGTAAAGTAGTTTACTTTTCTATTGCTAAGTAGTATAGTGATAGTCATCATTCCGATGGACAACCTGGTGGAGGCGTCGTGCACTTGGCGTCAAACCAAGGGCAGGATGGAGATCATGCCAGAGTGCTCGATGGAGATCAAGGCGCAAGGAGAAAAACCATATCATATCACATTATACATATGATGTTGATACCAGTTTTTACATCTTATTGTTTGCTAGTATTTAGATACTCAACGGTAGCAAATAAGATAATCCCTATTTAATTCCAATGTTCCGTATTCCCCTTGTGTGTGCACCACCAAGAAATTTCTTCGGTATGAGGCGATCCAGGGTTACAGGCCTGGGTGTTAAACATATCTACGTTCGCATACAGTGGGTGTAAGCCATGTTGCACAGCGAATACGCACAAGTTAGATTTGGCGAGCCTAACACGCTAGAGAAGCGTGGCCTCGGAACACAAGAGATCGAAAGATCGAGCATGAGTCACATGGATGATGTGATTGACATTAGTGAATGTCTACCTTTGATAATGCACTGATGGCCGTGACGATCCTGGGAGGTGCAGAGGATAGGGATCATGCGATCCCTAAAATCGTCCAGGGGATGACCGTTTTAGTGGAGACCAATTATAAATTGATATCTTATTATAAACTTAGTCTATATGTCTATTTGCAAATGTCTTAGTAGACCTTAGCTTATCCCATTGAGGTCCTTTGCGACCATGGGAATATATTGCTTAATATGGTACTTAGCAAAAGGGTCCAACTTCATAGATTAATACCCGAGGGATATCCTCGTAAAAGGTGATCTTCTCTTCTTGATACAATAACCATTAGGAGATAATTCGATGACTCCGGAAAGTTTGGAGAAACATTTAGTGATCTTGCATTAGAGTTGAGAACTCTTAGAAGGGCTTGATTGCAAATGGAGGTCATGGATGAAAAGGTATATATAAGATATACAAATTATAAATGTGGTTCTTGCAGAACTCATTGCAGCTTGCAAAGTATTTGATACTTGTCCTGTTTTGTGAAAACAGGATGATCTACTTGAGAATTGCTGGTTTTGAGGCAACATGACTTGATGACGGCAAGCAAAATAGTTGATGGCCGACATCACCACTTTCCTCAAAGTTTGTCATTTGGATTAGTGGACTTGAATATAAATTTGCAATCTCTATTTGTGTGTCTTGCTTTTGGCAAGACGAATATTCATATGAACAAGTTACAAACCAGTTTGTACTATTCTTATGAACAATACCATTATGGTCACATTACGATTATAAACAAGTTATTATAATCACGATGTTAATGATAATAGTTTAAACATTTATAAAAGGATTAGAATGCTAAAAGATATCCAAAGTTTAACAATGAAAAGACACTATAGTTTAAGTCATTTTGGTTATTGCAGGTTCTTTATGAAAGATCGGGGTCCTAGATACTTAATCTAGAGACTTTGCAAAACCATGCCTC
Organism: Avena eriantha; assembly: GCA_910589775.1. NCBI lineage: Eukaryota > Viridiplantae > Streptophyta > Magnoliopsida > Poales > Poaceae > Avena > Avena eriantha. Next base: position 436,314,167 of record OU342740.1, on the reverse strand, counting down.
TTGGGCAGAATGACTGAAACTCCGCATTCTAGTAAAACGGTGATATGCGAAGAAATGTTGAATCTTATACATAGTGATGTATCATATTTTCAACAAGTAGTGAAAATCATTTATTGTGGACTTAAGTGAATAAGTGTATTTACTTAATGAAACATGAAGTTTGAAATGATTTGAATTGTTCAAATAAGTTCATAACTAAATGGGATATTGAATTAACTAAATTAAAAAGTCTCTTCGATTTGATCGACACGACTAAAGTATTCAAGTGAAGTTTAGCATAAAAGGGACTTGTGAAAGATGTTTCACAAATTATGATAATTGGACGAATTCAAACTATGTTGAAATGTCTAAGCATCATAATCATTTTGTATTAGATACATATTATCTCTTATCAGGGTTATAGTTGTCATTTAGAGTTAAAGATCGAAATAACCAAACGCTCATTTGAAATACAAAGGAACATCTAAAGATTCGTGGAAACAACACCATAAGTGTTATGGCAAGTTCGAGTTTCTGGAGATTTTGACAAGTCGAAGTCGTGGGGAATAAACAAGTCTTTGTAAAGCATTCTTAGGTAGCTATGAATGCATCTTCCATAAAGGGGCAAACCTGTTATTGTCCTAAGTTAATGTGTCTTGATGAAGATACAAGTGGAAGAACGTAAAAGATCAAAACAAGGTATTTGACCTTGCCACCGAATTGTTGAGTGGCGCAGCGGAATTTGTTTCGTGAAACCAAACTCTGGAAATAGAGGAGAAATTGTTGATAATGATCATAAAGTTTTAGTGAATACTTTTACTACAATAAGTAGGATCCAACTATATATTCTACAAGTTTGTGGAATTATATTGTTGATTCACTTGTCTTGTATTGAACAAGACATACCTACGAATTACAAAGAAGCGTGATGGACCTAAGTACGAGAAATCAATGGTCATTGAAATCTCGTTAGCAGAATTCTCAATTTGATGATGATCAAAGAATTTTGGAATGTCCAAGATTATCGAGAGGACCTAGATTTAAGTGGGAGCAAATCAGCTTGTCAAATTCATAATATGTAACAGACATATTTTGAGTGGGAGCTAAGTGAAATCCCTGGATCTCAAACATGAATGACATATTTGAGTGGGAGCGTGAAATCATTCTAGGACATGTGCAAGACATATGTGAATGATGTGATTGGTGTTAATAACATTTAAGTTAGATAAATAAGGATGAAGTTGAAGTTATTAAAAAAGAAATCTATTGAGATAGATCGATGAGTTTAATAAACACTGGATGTTGAATGCTTCCTGGACTTGATTCTAAAAGATGTTTAGAATGTCCTAAGGAAGATTCTGAAGAAGTTCAGAATGGAACAAGGTAAGAAAGAAGTTCTTACTATATGAAGCATTCAGTATTGAAAGTATGGTTGAAAGAAAGAGATGCGTTGCATCTCCTATGCCTCAGCCATAGGTTCTTCCATATAACCATGTTGCATACTCGACATAATGTGACCCAAGGTTCTGGTTGGAAGGACTAGCTCTTAACTGTAAGAACATGTACTTAAGTGATTCCTTAGTTGATCACTAAACCAGAATTAAGTTTGTACTTAAGTAGCAAGAAGCAATGTAAGTGGCATAGATGCATTTCATGCAATGGGATATACATAGATATAGAAGTACAAAGGCTACATCTAATGTGATGTATAATGTTATGGCGAGGCTAATTCGCTTTTAACGTAGAATGATGTGTCCCAGGGCCCAGTGCCCATGAGAAAGCCCTCGAGGTTGATCTAACGTCACTGTAAGCTCCTATAATCCGGCTCATTTTGCTGCCATGACTATAATATATACACAAAGGATAGCAAAGTGTGTTTCGAAGTTTAGATGACAACAGTGAATAACGACGGTCATTATAAACACTAGAAACAAAAGTCTCACTTTGTTGCCAAACAAATACTTCGACCCATTATAAGATAATGGTGTGAATGTCAAAATTAGGAAGACATTAAAAATTTGCAAAAGACATAATGATCTGGTAAAACAGAACATGGACATGACGTTTCCCATGAGCATGCATGATCTGTAAACGCATATGGTATATGGTTTATATGAGTAAAATGCAAGCTGGATTATTTGTACTCTAGTGCAAGTGGGAGACTGAAGGAGATATGCCCTAGAGGAAAATAAGAAATAGGTTTTTATTATCATATCTCAATTAGTTTATAATAGTTTAATATTGTGCTATAACTGTGCCAAGCAGAAACATTGGTACAGGTGTGGTATGAAACAACCAAGTCCCTAGTAGCCTCTATTCATACTAGTTCGTTGGTCACGAAGATGATCTGGGTTTCAAGATCATGGGCATTTATGCCGACTGACAACGAGATCATATCATTGGAGAATGATGTGGTTGGACATTCCTCGAAGGATTGCAACACGATCAAGTCATCTAGTTCATTGTTGCAAAAGCTATACCTAGACTCCTTCTCCCTAGACCGTGAGCTCATATTACTCACTGTTTCCCTAGGCTGCTTAGACTGCATCAACCGTCATCTGGTAATACGGTGGCCATAAAGGTGTATGTTTGGTATTCCGAAGGAACAGTAGATGACATGTGACTGCAAGACCGGGATTTGTTCACCCACATACCGGGTAAAGATACATACGGCCAGCTTGGTGAGATTACATCTATAAATGTTGCAACATGTGACTAGGTCACAGGGATGTAATATCACGGTAACAAGAAAACAGAACTTGTTGTGAACGAGATTGAACATGGTATAAGATACCATTGATCGGATCTCGGACAAGTTGTATCGAGAAACAAAAGGAAGAGGATGCTACATTTAGACGGTTCAAACGACATTGTCATCAGGAATGCATAGGGCTCACATGGATATCCCTGGTCCCTCTGTTGATCATTGATACAGATCATGTCTAGAGCATTCCCGAGACGTGAGAGGATACACTTAAGGGTACGATGAGAGTGATCATTCGTAAGGTGGAATCACAATAGAGAAAGAGAGAGAGTCGGAATCGTTCCGCAGAGAGATATGAAGTGGTTCGGAGAAAGAATAAAGGAAAAGACCGGAAAAGTGTTTTCGGATAAATGGGTATTTAAATATATATTTATTATATGGTAATTATGTATTAATATATTCTAAATAATATTTAGATTAAGATTTATAAAGGCAACTTTTATATTAGGCCAAATCCTAGAGGGAAAAGGCCTAGAATAAAAGCTTCAGAAAAAGAATTGGAAAAAGAAAAATAGCCAGCCCTATGGGCGGCAGATAAATGCCGCCCCACAGGGCGGCACGCATCCGGGCCATGCCAAGACGCGAGTTGGGCCGCCGCACCAGCCAGCCCACCCGGGCGGGGCAGGATCGGGTGCAGGCCGCCACTCAGGCTCCGCCTCGCGGGCCGCGGTCGCCAGGCCGGCCCACCCTGGGCTGCCTCTCCCTCCCTACCGGCCCCACTCCGCCTTGGGCCGCTTGGGCACCGCCGGCCCACCCGGCTGGCCCCTAGCTGCTGCCTGGTGCTGCGGGCTGCTGTGTTGGGCCTCTGTGGCCCAGCCGGCTGGAGTTCCCCTTTTTCCTGTTTTCTTTATCTATTTAGTCCCACATGGGGCACCTAAGAAGGAGGGTACACCTCCCTTAGCCTATATAAGGAGGTGCCCATGGGAGGACTAAAACACACAATTGGAGAAGTCCTTTGGTTGACTTTTCTCCTCCCCCTCTCTCTATACCTTGTGACCATGGCCCCAAGTCTGGGCTGTGCAATCGAGGCACACCTGCAGTATGCCGTTGCGTTGCAGGGATTACTAGCCGGATATCAACTTCCGCACTCCCGGCGGGATCGAGGAGATGGAGGTGTCATCGTGCACCGGATGTGTACGAAGACACGAGGCGCAACACTTGGGGCGCTTAAATGTCGTGAGCCGGAGCTATTGCACGATGAAGATAATGAAGATCAAGGAGGAGCAAGGGGTGACCTACATAGATAGATCCTAGGATAAGTTTCCGGGGATCCTTCGTAGGAAACTTTTTGTTTTTCAGCGCCGATCCCCTACAGCATAAGGGCCTTAAAGGGTCTGACTTGATTCACTGTTGGCTAGCACACCGGATCCAGCCTCTCCAACACCATGGTGACCGGCTTATGCAGTCCATGACGGCGTCCAAGAAGGACTGTCTCTCCAGATCTACCCCTGTCCTTACTCGGAAAAGGACTATGAATCCCAAATCAGATGGTTAATATGGGAGAGAATTGAGAGGAAAATTCTAGAGCTGTCCTTGGACATGCATATAGCTGATAATCCCGTGGTACCAGTAAGTTTCCAACAATAACTCGAATTATGTGTTCATCTTTACATTATTGTCTCTTTTTGCAATACTGAGATACTTTTCCTTTTCAGCTTGCTGACCTCCCTGAGTCAGAGCTTGCTCCTCTTGAGGGAAATCCTCCCGAGATCTCTCAGGACGATGGAGAACTTGTTGCTTTGCCGGAGACCTTTACCCGAAAGTGTAAGGCTTTGATAGTTTCTATTGGCACAAAGGAAATGCCCATTGTGAAGAGGTAACTTTCCTCACAAGGACTCTATACTTTATTTCTTAATTATTTTCAAGGTGTAATTCTCTTTGTTCTATTACCTCCTAAGAGCTAAACAGCTCACCAAGGAAAAGGGTAAAGGAGGTTCGTCGAAGCCCTTGCACTAGTCAAAGCAGAATTTGACTTCTCCTACCACAGAGCCTCAGACTACTACCCCTCAGCCTTCTGCAACGCTGGAGATTACTCCATCTCTGACCGCCGCAGAAGATCCGGCTCCTCATTCCTAGCCAGCGAACCTTGGTTCACAGACCAGCGTCACCATGGGTGACTCGACAGTTGATAAGGGTGAACCCTCAATGGATAATGATCCCTCGGTAGAGGTTTTTGCCAAAAACCTCCTCAGCAATCCAGGTCTTGCCAAACTTGGCATTACATGGAAATCTACAAAGAGATCCAACGGCTGGCCCAGCAATGCTTGGAGAGCCGGAACATTACTACCAAGGAGGAGGCACAAGAAGCTGAGGACGTCAAGAACTCCGAACTCCTTCAGTAGATCCGTCTTCGCGATGAGAGGCTGAGAGCCGGTGTGCTTCCTCCTCCACCGGTAATCCCGCTGACCCTCGCCGAGAAGGTTAGCACCAAGGTGACCATGAGCTTAAGCATGCTTACTCATAAACATCATGTAAGTCGGAATTGCAACTCACTTTTTTTACTTTACTTCATACCATATCCTCTAGCCCCCAAGCATGATGTTGGATAGACAATGCGGGTTTATGCTTTCATAGGATGCCAAAGAATGAACTACTGCAGCCCCCAAGTCTCGTCCTGATATTAGTAAAAATATTAGCCCGAGTCTTTAGTAGACTACTGACTCTGGGTATTCTGACTTACAAAAAGTTAATTCGTATAACCAGGAATTGTTGAAGAATATCTGCAACAAGTGGAGAGAAATCAGAGCTCTCCAGCTTGAAAATGCTTAGTTAAAGGTTTCAAGAGATGAGGCTGAAGGTAAACATTTCAGTCCTTAACCTTGCTCTTTCTTCCATTATCAAATTATTTATTTCAACTGTTGTTTTTTAGCTTATAGCACTAGTCAGGAAATCATGTTCCATGATTGAAGAAGCTGAGAATCTGAAAACCATGGAGGTGGAGAACACCGACTTACGTCGGGAGCTGGACAAGTTGAAGGCGGATCACGAGCGGAGCATTGCTCAAGTCCTCAAATCCTCTTCTATGACCATTGAAGAACGTGATCGAAGGATCGCGTCCCAGGACCAAAAGATCTCGGATATCAATGATGCTTTATTCAGAGAGAAGGACATCTACGAAGCACCCCGAGCTGAACTCCAGAGCCTTAGGGAAGAGAAGGTCAAATTTGACAATGTCTAGGAGTTCGGATATGTTTCCTACTTTCTGATTTTCTGCTTTTACGAATCTAGGAGTTCAGATATATTTACTAACCTTTGCTTTATACGCGCAGGTCCTCTGAACTTACTGGATTCTTCCTCCACCGAGTCTCGCACCAGCTGGCTTTCACAAGTCGGCGATTTGCTTCACGATTTCCACCAATCTTTGGAGGATATTGGCGAAGTACTCAAGGTTCTAGACATGCACATAATGTCCGGCTTTGAAGTGAGAGACAAGGCCAAGGAGATGCCCCAACTTATCTAGGACTAGAACATGTCCTATGCGCGAACTGCAACACATAATGCTCTCACCATGGTTATGAGCCACCATGGAAGCATGGAAATCTGGCAAGTAACCAGAGGGTATTCGACTTTGGACGAAGATGGACAGGAGCAAGACATCAAGGTTGTTATGGACTCCTGTGCTGGATATGGGTGTCACGTAGCTGATCTGACCAGCTACGACACTCCTTTCTTCACTCGCATGGAGACGCCTCCTCCGCCTACCGAGGTTACAGCAGAAGTGTCCGATGATGAACAAACCGTTTCGGATTTGAATGTCTCGAAAAGATATCAAGGCGAGGTCGATTTCTCTAGTGAGCCGGCAGCTCCTACCTCTCATCCTGCATTATAGAGCATCAGAAAAACGATGTCTTATTCTGAAACAATTCGAGTTGTAAATAAGTAGTGTGATACTTTTGCTAGTGCTAAGATTTGATATTCCTATTTAGCACTTTTGGATTTATATTTGTCGTGCATTAAATGTTTGCATAAGCACTTTTTTTTGCCTCTACTTATCATTTATCTGGCTTTCCGCCTCGTCTCTTTCATGAGCCGGCTAACCTTTAGCACGGAAACTTTGCCGAGCAACGGAGCTCAATTTCTAAACTAGTTTAAACTCGGAAACAAAGCCGGGTTCCAGTACCAACAATTCACTACTCGAAAAATACCTGCATCCGGCAGTCAGATAAATAACCCAAGTACAAACTAAAAATTTAGGTTTATACCCGAAGGTGTCATTTTTAGAATCGGAAATCTTACCCAGAACAATCATGAGCATAAAGTACTTTCAAGTATTCTGGGATTTTCGACTATGACATGATCATTCAGAAATAAGATGGTAATATAAAACTTCTCAGAAAACTATGAGGCAACCAATACTTTATTTCTCATTGAACATGTACACATATATGATTACAAAGAAAGATAAAGTAAGAATAAAAGGGATGTAGCTGAGCAATATTCCACGGTCTGTCTAATTCTTCCGGGTCTGTACTGCCTCCAGCTCTGTTTCTTTTCTTAGTAGAAGGTCTTTCATTGACTGGCATCATATCAGTTAGATAGTAAGAACCATTGTGCAATACTCGGCTAACTAAAAAGGGCCCTTCCCATACTGGGGAATTTTTGTCCTTTCTTTTCTACACAAGCCAGAGAACCAAATCGCCCTTATTAAAAGACCGGTTTCTGACTCTCTTTCTATGACACTTGCGTAACTTCTGCTGATAGGGTATTGATCTCATCTCAGCAACGACGCAGACTCGGGGAGAAATTTTTGCATCCTCTTCAATATATGCAGCAACTCGGGGAGAAGTATGAATCAAATCACTAGCAAGAACTGCTTCTGCACCATAGACCAAGAAGAAAGGTGTGTATCTGGTTGACCTGTTCAGAGTTGTTTGTAAACTCCATATCACAGAAGGTAATTCCTCTGTCCAAGCCCCCGTAGCACGTTGTTGTGGTGCTTCGAGTCTTGGTTTTAGGCCTTGTAGGTTCTCTTTCCACTTGTCCATTAGCTTGTGGATGTGCGACTGATGCAATGTCATGCCGGATATATTGTTCATCGGAGAATTCAGCGAGCTCTCCCATAGAAAAGTTTCTCCCATTGTCCGTGATAATGCTATAAGGATAACTGTATCGGATTATGACATCCTCGACAAATCTTATGGTTGTTTCTCCATCACAACTAGTGACGGGTTTAGCCTCAATCCATTTTGTGAATTTCTGCACCATCACTAAGAAATGAGTAAATCCACTTGGAGCCCGTTTAAACGGTCATACCATGTCAAGCCCCTAGACCGCGAAGGACCATGTTATTGGTATTGTTCGCAGCTGATCAGCCGGAACATGGGCTTGTTTGGCGTACTTTTGGCAGCCTTTGCACGTTTTGACCAGCCATTCGGCATCTGTCTTGACTGTAAGCTAGAAAAAACCGTGTCGAAAAGCTTTTGCCACTAAATATTTGGCTGCAGCATGATGGCCGCATTCGCCTTCGTGGATTTCTCGTAAGATTTCCACTCCTTCTTCTGGAGATATAAAGCGCTAAAAGACCCCAGACACACTCCGCTTATAGAGCTCACCATTTACTATAGTATAGGTTTTTGCTCGTTAGACGATCTGCCGGCTCAGAACCTCGTCTTCGGGCAATTTGCCATCTACCAAGTAATCAAGGTTGGGTTGAGTCCAGCTAGGAATTACAGCTAGAACTTCTACTAAAGTGAGTCGGATTTGGTTGGATATTCCTCGTCTACTCCTTTTATAGAGGGAACTTTGACGTGCTCTAAAAAAGCGCCATCCGGGACCTTTTTCTGTGCAGCGCCTATTCGAGACAATGCATCGGCTTCCTCATTTTCTGTTCGAGGGATGTGTTGAACCTCAAACCCTTCGAATGATTTAGGTAGTTCATCCACGACAGCTCTATATGATGCCATGTGCTTATTTGCAGTACAGATATCTGACACTTGTTGAGCCACAAGATCCGAATCTCCATAACACATTAATCGTCGGATGCTGATGTTCCTAGCAATCCAGATTCCATGCAGCAATGCTTCATATTTGGCAATGTTATTCGTTGCCGTGAAGTGAATTTGCAACACGTAGAAAATTTTATCTCCTTGGGGTGACTTGAGCACCACGCTAGCCCCTGAGACCCCAAGCGCCATAGACCCATCAAAATGTAAGGTCCGGTATTCCCACTCTGGAAGGGTCATATTCTCCGTTGTATCTATCCAATTAGCAACAAGGTTAGCGAGGATTTGGGATTTTATTGCTATACGAGGTTTGTACTCAATGTAAAAAGCCGAAAGTTCTATGCCCCATTTTGCGACACATCATGTAGCATCGCTATTGTGGATTATATCTCTGATAGGAGTTGTGCTCACCATGGTAATTGGATCTTCCTGAAAGTAATGTCGTAACTTCCGAGATGCGAAAAACACACCGTAAGCCAGCTTTTCATAGTGCGGATACTGCTGCTTTGATTCAGTTAGGACTTCGATGAGGTAATAAGTCGGACGCTACACCATGTGTTCCTGTTTTTCCTCCGGTCTCTCCACCACTATGACGACACTGATGACTATGTTTGTTGCAGCGAGATAGAGCAACAATGGTTCCCGTGGTTCTTGTGCTGCAAGGATAGGAGCAGATGAGAGTACTGCTTTCGGGTCTTGTAGTGCAGCCTCTGCTTCATCAGTCCAAACGAACTTTTTTGTCTTTTTCAAGAGCTTGTAGAGTGGTGCGGCTCTTTCACCGAGCCGACTTACAAACCGACTAACTGTAGCCACGCAACCAGTTAATCTTTGAACGTCCTTCAGGCGAGTCGGCCTGGAAATATTGAGTATAGCCTTAATTTTGTCTCGGTTCACCTCTATGTCTCTTTGAGACACGATGAAACCTAAGAATTTTCTGACTGGTATCCCAAAGAAACATTTCTTCGGGTTTAGCATTTATGTTGTATTTACATAGATTGGCGAACATTTCCTCCAAGTTGGAAATTAAGGTTTCCTTCTTTTTGGACATCACTGCAATGTCGTCCACATATGCATGTACATTGCGTCCAATTTGATCGTGGAGGCACCGCTGCATACTGCGCTGGTACATAGCTCCTGCATTTTTTATCCCAAAGGGCATCATAACGAAATAGAAGGTTCTGAAGGGGGTTATGAATGAAGTTTTGATATTGGCTGATTCCTTCATCCGAATTTGGTGATAAACGGAATATGCGTCGAGAAAACATAGGAGTTCTGAGCCTATCATAGAATCGACAACTTGATCAATTCTAGCCAGAGCGAACAGATCTTTGGGACAAGCCTTATTCAAGGCAGTATAATCAACACACATCCTTAAATCAGTGGTGCCCTTTTTAGGGACCATTGCAGGATTGGCCGACCACTCAGTGTGGATGACCTCTTCTATGAATCCGGCTAACTTAAGCCGGGATAGTTCCTTAGCTATTGCTTTCCGCTTTTCATCGCCGAAATGTCGTAAAGACTATTTGACTAGTTTAGTGTTTGGGTGTACATTTAGAGAGTGCTCGGCATGTTCCCTAGGTACTCCGGTCATGTCAGATGGATGACTGATACGTCCAAAACGTATCTACATTCCCGAACACTTTTGCTATTGTTTCTCCTCTATACTTGTGTGATTTGGATGCAACTAATGCGAACTGACGCTGTTTTCAGTAGAATTGCCTTGGTGTCTACTTTTTGTGCAGAAAATCAGCTATCAGGAAAAATCCCGGAAAATATGCCAAAAATCCTATTTCACCCGAAGACTCCAGGAGCCAGAATACGAGACGGAGAAGAGCCCTAGGGTGGCCACACCACCTGGTGCCGCGGGCCAGGCCAGGTCGCGCCAGGGGGTGGTGTGGGCCCCCCAGGCACCCCCTCAGCCTCTCTCTTCGCCTATAAGGAGCCTTCTGACCTAAAAACTTCGGGGGGTTCAACGTTTTTCCAAAAGGAGTTCCGCTCCGCCGCCACCACCAGATTCCACGAAACAGCACCAGAAACTCCGTTCTGGCACCCTACCGGGACGGGGAATTGGAGGAGATCATCGCCATCATCATCACCATCGCTTCTCCATCGACCATCCATGTTTCCCGCATCTATGAGTGAGTAATCCGCCATTGTAATGGCATCAGATTGTTAGGGCATGGTGCCTGGTATCTTTTATTAGTGCTTTATGACTTTGTTGCGACTTGTTGTGCTTAATGCTTGTCACTAGGGCCCGAGTGCCATGATTTTAGATCTGAACTTATTATTGATTCATTATGATAGTATTGTTTCTGGTCTTATCTACAAGTTGTATACACATGTCGTTGTCCGGAACCTATGGCCCCGAAGTGACAGAAATCGGGATAACCGGAAGGGAATGGCTTTGATGTGAGGATCACATGTGTTCACGAAGTGTTAATGTTTTACTCCGGTGCTCTATTAAAAGGAGCACCTTAATTGCCAGTAGTTCCCTAGAGGCCCCGCTGCAAACGGGCTGACAAGACAAAAGATGTTGTGCAAGTTCTCATTGCGAGCACGTATGACTATATATGGGACACATGCCTAGGATTGTCTAGTACTTGGGTGCTTTATCTTATTTATCTGCAATTGCCCTATGTTCTAATTGCTATGTGAATTGTCCTGTCCATGCAACGCCCGTCCATCCATCCCTATGCCTACCGCACTGGAATCCCATTGTTTACTACTTTTGTTACTACTGTCTTTGCTTTACTACTGCTGTTACTTTGCTATTCCTACTACAAAACTGTTGCTACTGATAAACTGCTGTGAGCAAGATTGTTTCCAGGTGCAGCTAAATTGACAACTCAGTTGTTAAGGCTAATAAATATTCTTTGGCTCCCCTTGTATCGAATCAATAAATTGGGTTTCACTTCTCTCGAAAATACAGCGATACACCCCCTATACTTGTGGGTCATCAAGACTATTTTCTGGCGCCGTTGCCGAGGAGCATAGCTTTATTTATCAAGTTCACTTGGATTCTCTATTGTTCGCTGCTATCCATCCATCATGGGTAAGTCTCGTGATGGCAAGGTTCCTATTTTACCATGCACTACAAGAAGATGTATGGTTCTGAACACCTCTACCGTTCTTGATTCACCGTCTGTTTTGAGTAAGTTCCTTGCACCACCACATACACATGCTACACACACTGCTACTACTGCTGAATCTGATACTTCTGATACTTATGATGCTGCTTCTACTGTGCTTGATAACAGTGGTTCATTATGTCCTTTCCTAGATGCTACGATTGCTAGAACTATAGCTGGAAATACCGAAACTCCTAATGAAGACACTACCACACCTGTTAGCTCACTTGAGTCTAGTGAGAGTTATGATACTTAGGAAGATTATGTTGAGATGACCGATGAGTTTATTGAAGAATGTAAGAACACCCATGATAGGAGCGCTGCTAAGAATCTCCTTGAGAGGCGTACTATTAGACCCAAATTATCTCTTGATGCTAAGTTTGCTGCTTCTCCCATAAACATTATAGATGAAGATTATGATTTCTCTCCCGATCTATCTTACATAGCTATTGTCGAGAAAGAACATTTTTGTGGGACTAAGAATGAAAGTGCGGTAGCACATATGAATGAACTTTCTATTATGAGTGGCTTGTTTTCTGATGATATTAAGATGCGCACTTATTTTGTTGCTAAGATTTTTCGTTTTTCACTGAAAGAGAAGCTAAAACTAGGTTTAGTAATTTACCTCCTGGATCTATTGATAGCCCTGAGTGCTTGATTAGTACCTAAGAATGAGCTTCTTGATATATTTTATAATGGACTAACCGAGGAATAGGACTCCCAAGGAAGCTAAGGAATTAATGGCTAAAATAAGCAAGAATTATGAAGATTGGACTCCTCCTAAACAAGCTATACCTGAAATAATTGTAGCTGAACCATCTATTCCTGTGCCTATTCCAACATCAAAGAGGAGGGGAGTTATTGAATTAAATGATGAAGTGATGAAGGAAGCTAAGAAATGTCTTAAGGAGAAGGGAATTAAAGCTGCAGATGTCAAGAATTTACCTCCTATAGAAGAACTATGTAAGCCTATTCCCTACTCACCCACTATTGAGCTACACTCTCTCCAACACTTTGATGAAGGTGATATCCCTTACTTGAAACCTCCTGATCAATGCTTAGAAGAATTTGATATCTTTATTGTTAAGCAAGATAACTTTAATAAAAGGGTGCAAAATCATCTAATGGAAAACACTAGAGCTATTGTTGAGTTGAAAGATATTGTGGAAAGAACCTCTAATGATGTTAAAATGATTGTTAAACACTCTCAAATGGTTCAAACTCAAATAGATCAACTCGTTAAACTGCAAAATGACTTGCTAGTTAATGCTGCTAAAGAAAAACATGCTTATGAAATTAGAACTACAAGTGGAGCTGCTACCCAGGATCCTCTATATCCTAAGGGGCATCCCAAAAGGATTGAGCAGGATTCTCAACAAGCTGAAAATAGTGGTTCTACTCGTAAGAAAAGGAAAAAGAAACATAAAACTGTTGTAGAACCCTCTGAACCTGCTATAGATCCTAATAGATATCTATCTCTGATGCTGAAACTGAAAGTGGTAACAAAGAAAATGTTGTTCCTAATGAAGAAAAAGTTGAAGAAGAACCTGAAAACCACACTAAGAATACTAAATACACCAAAGAAGACTTTATTGCTAAGAAACATGGTAGTGAAAGAGAACCTTGGGTCCAAAAACCTATGCCTTTCCCTAATAAGAAACACAAGTCAAAGGAAGATGAAAACTACAATAATTTTTGTGAGTGGATGAAGCCTTTATTCTTGTAAATTCCTTTGACTGATGCTATTTAATTGCCTCCTTACTCAAAGTATATGAAGGATATTGTCTCGAATAAAAGGAAGATCCCTAATGAAGAAATCTCTACTTTGCTTGCTAATTATTCTTTCAATGGTAAGGTTCCTAAGAAACATGGAGACCCAGGGATTCCAACTATCCCTTGCTCTATTAAGAACAGTTATGTTAGAACTGCTTTGTGTGATTTGGGAGCTGGAGTTAGTGTTATGCCTTTCTCTCTCTATAAGAGGCTTCAGCTTGAAAAATTGATACCAACTGATATAACTTTGCAAATGGCTGATAAATCTACCACTATTCCTGTTGGTATATGTGAGGATATACCTATTCAGGTGGCTCACAATTTCTTGATATTAACTGATTTTGTTGTGCTTGAAATGCCTGAAGATGATAATATGTCTATTATTCTTGGGAGACCTTTTCTTAATATTGCAGGAGCTGTTATTAATTGTAATCAAGGAAAGGTGACCTTCAATGTTAATGACAAGGAACATACTGTCTATTTCCCCAAGAAGATTGAAAGGACTTATGGCTTGAATTCAATTGAACATGTTGAAGGCATTCAAGTTGGAGAAATATATTGTCCCATACCAAGAGAAACTTTTGAAATTATTATGATTGGGACCATTGCTATCAAGGTTGAGGTAACATAATCATTAGTGCAGTACAAAGTTTTGTCTCATATGCAATTTTTTTGGTAGCAAGACTTGATCAACCTTGCTAACAAAAGGATTCCATTGAACAAAACAATGTTTTCATTATGATTATCTCTGTTTATTTCTATCCTTTGCATCTTAGTTTTTGTTTTCGTTTAGTTTTCTTTGTGTTGTTAGTTTCTTGCATGTTATAACTTCTGTAGTTCTAGCCTTGTTTTGTCCTTGCATCATGTTTCCAAAAAAAAATCTGTCTGGCAGAAAATCATTCTTCTATTTCTGAAAATTGCCCAAAAATAAAGTGTCTCGAAAAATTCCAGAAAATTCATATTAAATTTTTACGTGAAAAAGGGGCAGAGGAGTACCTGGTAGGTACCAAGGGGGCCCACCACGCAGGCACACTATATGGTGGCGCGACTAGCCCTGGGTGGCGCCATGCCTTGGTGTGGGCCACCCCTGGCCCCCCACTACTTCTCTCACCTGCCACTTTCTTCTCTCTCCCGAGTAAGCTCTAGTTCATAGCTCAAAAATCACGTGCTCTCTATGCTTGCTCTCGATTTCTTCGATCTCTTTGCTCATCCCATCTTTCTTGCTGAAATTTGCAGCAATTGTTCCTTGGTATGTGACTCCTCCCCTTGTCCAAGTAGATTTGTGTTTAGTGGATTATATGTTGAGTATTTTGCTGCTATAGGTGACTGGTTTTGAGATCTTGTAAGCTTGTTTGATGCTTAGGGATATAGTTTTGATGCATGTTTAGGCCTCTTGCAAGTCCCTATGAGTAGAATCCCTTATTATGTTTACTTTGTAATCACTTGTTTAATAGGTGTTTAAATTTCAGAATACCAAGCATGAACAATCATACTTTTGGAGAGATATTTGAGAGTGATGCACCTAGGAGGTCAAGGCCCTCAAGAACAGCCTCTCAAGCTAGGCCATCATACAATGAAGACCTCATTGCGACACGCATTGGCAGTGAAAGGGATGATGGAGATGCTCACCCATCCTCTTTTCCTTGTTTTACTTTCTTGCAAGCTGCAGGTATTCTTGATGATTTCTTACTACTGATTGAGAGGGTTGGTTTGACCTCTTATATGCAAGATGAGAGTGCACAATACGCTATGCTCACCAAAACTTTTGTTGAGAGCTTCTCATTTACTAACACACCCTATCAATCTACTGTCTCTTTTAAAATCTATGATATGCCCTTCACCATGCCTTTGGAGAGATTTTGCAGTATTGCAGTTGTGCGTATGCTAGGGACCGTGAAGAAAATTCTAGGGCGACCCGCTGATTTGCTAGAGCTATACCGAGGGGTGACCAATGACGATGACCGTGTGGCGCAACGTGGAAAGATAAGAAATATCCAACTCCCTTCTCTTAGATACTTTGCATATTATCTTGCTAATAGTGTGTTGGGTGGGGAGAACACTAGTAACATCTCCAACTATCATTTAGCTTTCCTTGCTGTTGCGCTTAACAATGATACTCAGTACAATCTTGGCTCACTTATTGCTCATCGCCTAGCTGCTAGGGGGCCTATCTATGGGGGCATCATTGCCTCGCATGTAGTCACTGCATTAGGTTTTTCAGTGGATCCCGATGATGCTATGCTAGCACCACAGAGGCTCGACCTTGTTGCCACGAAAACTAATCACTTTGTCACTGCTACCTCTGATTTGAATAATGTAGTATATAGGATGCTTTTCACTGACGGGGATGAAAGGGAGATCCTTTTGCCACAGCCTATTTTGTTTAGTGTTGACAGGATACCATGGTCGCGCTCCAAGGAGGAGGTGGACGAGCAGCTTCGCTTGTTGGGTTTCCACGAGCAGCACCAGGAGGATGCGCCCTCCTATGATCACTCCGCACATTACGGAGGGGCGTACTCGAGCTCGCACTAGGACGAGGGTACCTCCTCGTCGTACCCCGGTGACACTTCATCCTGTCCATCTTGGGATTGATACCCACTTAGGCCAAAAGCCTAAGCTTGGGGGGAGGTATGCCGACACCGCACTCATCTCCATATCATGTTGCGTCGGTACTTTGGATATTCATGTTTTTGTTCTCTTTTTAGTTTTCGTTCTTCTTTGCTTTTGCTTTCTAAAAAACACAAAAAAACCAAAAATATTTTTGTTGTTTCTGTTTAGTTTGCTTCTTCTTTTTGCCTTGCTTTGCTTTTCCCTTTTTGCTTTGTTTGAACTATTCGAAAAACCCAAAAAGATTTTGCTTTGCTTGTTTCTCTCTTTTGGTTCTTGTTTAAAAATCGAAAACACCAAAAATATTTTTCGTTCTTCTTTGGTTTTTGTGAGGTTGCTACAGGGTTCGGCAGTTCTCAGTGGAATATTGGTTTCATATTATTATTCAAGCCACATAAGTGTAGAGCAATAATGAGGATTAATGACAACTTGAGGCGTGGTAAGAGGCTAGTAACGAACTCTATTTGTTTTCATTTTGGTACATATACTCATCACTGTGGGCATGCTTTGTCCGTTCATGTAGGGTGTATGTTTTGTTTGGATGCTTAGTAGTTCTTGCTTTCTTATGATTAGCTCCAGCTCGTTAATAGTTTGTAGCATGTCTCATGAATGTTTGCTTGCATTACTGTATTCATAAATTGGTATGACACCGTGGCATCCTCCTCTGAATGTTTCATTTGATTGACTTGGCACATGCTCACGTATGCACATGACTGTAATGATCAGTTAAGCCTCGATGAATTATTTTGCCTTGAGAATCTTGAATCACTTTCATGCCATGAGTAGTCTTGTTTTGTTGCAAGCATGATAATGACAGCGATTGCTCTCTCGTTTGTCGCTCCCTTGCTATTGCTAGCCTTCACTTCCACTAAGTGTTTTACTCAAGTTTCCAACCCCCTAAACCAAATATTTCCAAAGTGTCCACCATACCTACCCATTAGAATCATTTGCTACTTCCATGCATATTCAATATGCCTTGTTTTCTTCCGAATAAAATGTTCGCTTGTTATGAGAAAGTTAGTTAGTAAATCTCTCACGAACTTGATGGCACACTTTATTTTCTTGCACTTAATAAACCTGAACCATTGCGTCCTTCTTTATTGTGCATATGCTTGCGCTTTATGAGTTGAAGTTAGCAGAACCATGTATCATGGGGACCGCTTTCAATGCTTCATAGGTATTTTGTACCTAGTTGATATCATGTTCTTTTGCTTATGGATCCCGGCGGTGTGAAATAAAAGTGGAACTTGTAAGATCATGGAGTTTGTATGTATGTTAGAGAAACGCCTAGGCCGCTAGCCTAAACCATGCCTAATCATGGTGGAAACTTGCAGCATAACCATAATGAGCATTCTATGAAGCATCCTCAATAAAAATCTATGCACATAGTAAATAAAAAGGTCGCCGAGATGCTCATTGTCTGCTTGCCTTGTATTTTGATTATGGGATAGCTCCCGTGTCATGTGCAAGGGGTACCCCGTTGGCGGTTCTCTATGATACGTATGTACTTACAATGACAAGAGCTTACTTGTAACTAAAGTTGAGTAGCATGAGGATCGGTCTTCGTAAGTAAGGGGCATGAGACTTCGATTTATAACTTGTCAAGCATATCCTCTTAGTTGTGTCACTTTCACCTTAACCACGTTAAAGATGCTTATGATAGGGGTAATGAGAGCTCAAAGCTAACGAGTACCATACTTTCAGCATTTGGAAGCCTTTCAAATTATTCAAAACCTTTTCTTCTACTTGTTGAGTCTCCACATATTCTTTGAGCACCTTCTTGAGAGCATAGTTGTCATTCTTTGTGTTTGTTCCATTACTTTATTATTTGTGTTATGACTTTGATGCTTGTATCCTTGATATCTTTACTTATAGTCATCACTTGAACTTCAGAGGTGCCTTCGCATTCATAATCAAAGGCAAGCGAGATACCACCCTATCATACCTTTCTATGAGCATTGTAATGTTGCTTATGTTTGTGCTTCATGCTACTTATTATTCTTGAGTTGGAATCTCTTCATAGCTTGCAATAACTATTAAGTAGACTCAGTTGCATACTCTTTATTATGAATTGTCTAAGTAGTTGATCACATTGCTGAGATTATTTACATCATATGAAGCAAATGTGTTCGTGAAAGTTCTTTTAGCGCACTCAGTTTTCAACTGAATTGCTTGAGGACAAGCAATAAGCTAAGCTTGGGGGGAGTTGATACGTCCAAAACGTATATACTTTCCCGAACACTTTTGCTATTGTTTCTCCTCTATACTTGTGTGATTTGGATGCAACTAATGCGAACTGACACTGTTTTCAGCAGAATTGCCTTGGTGTCTACTTTTTGTGCAGAAAATCAACTATCAGGAAAAATCCCGGAAAATATGCCAAAAATCCTATTTCACCAAAGACTCCAGGAGCCAAAATACGAGATGGAGAAGAGCCCTGGGATGGCCACACCACCTAGTGGCGCGGGCCAGGCCAGGTCGCGCCAGGGGGTGGTGTGGGCCCCCCAGGCACCCCCTCGGCCTCTCTCTTCGCCTATAAGGAGCCTTCTGACCTAAAAACTTTAGGGGGTTCGACGTTTTTCCAGAAGGAGTTCCGCTCCGCCGCCACCACCAGATTCCACGAAACAGCACCAGAAACTCTGTTCTGGCACCCTGCCGGGACAGGGAATTGGAGGAGATCATCGCCATCATCATCACCATCGGTTATCCATCGACCATCCATGTTTCCCCCATCTATGAGTGAGTAATCCCCCGCTGTAGGCTATGGGGATGGTAGGTATTGGATGAGATCGTTCATGTAATGGCATCAAATTGTTAGGGCATGGTGCCTAGTATCTTTTATTAGTGCTTTATGACTTTGTTGCGACTTGTTGTGCTTAATGCTTGTCACTAGGGCCCGAGTGCCATGATTTCAGATCTGAACTTATTATTGATTCATTATGATAGTATTGTTTCTGGTCTTATCTACAAGTTGTATACACACGTCGTTGTCTGGAACCTATGGCCCCGAAGTGACAGAAATCGGGATAACTGGAAGGGAATGTCTTTGATGTGAGGATCACATGTGTTCACGGAGTGTTAATGCTTTGCTCCGGTGCTCTATTAAAAGGAGCACCTTAATTTCCAGTAGTTCCCTAGAGGCCCCGCTGCAAACGGGCTGGCAGGACAAAAGATGTTGTGCAAGTTCTCATTGCGAGCACGTATGACTATATATGGGACACATACCTAGGATTGTCTAGTACTTGGGTGCTTTATCTTATTTATCTGCAATTGCCCTATGTTCTGATTGCTATGTGAATTGTCTTGTACATGCAACGCCCGTCCATCCATCCCTATGCCTACCACACTCGAATCCCATTGTTTACTACTTTTGTTACTACTGTCTTTGCTTTACTACTGCTGTTACTTTGCTATTCCCACTACAAAATTGTTGCTACTGATAAACTGCTATGAGCAAGATTATTTCTAGGTGCAGCTGAATTGACAACTCAGTTGTTAACGCTTATAAATATTCTTTCGCTCCCCTTGTGTCGAATCAATAAATTGGGTTTCACTTCCCTCGAAAATACTGCGATACACCCCCTATACTTGGGGGTCATCAATGAGCTGCGAATATATCTTGATTTTCTTGGAGGAACTTGATGATCATGCTTTCCTATGCGCTATCTAGGTCTACACCTATCTGGGTCACCTTGGAGGGGTCATCATCCTTCAACGGTGTCTTCTTCGTCTCTTCTAATGCCTTGAACTCCGGATTCAGCTTTGTCACCTCCTTCATCACGTGCATCTCAGACAGATCAATGGCCTTCTTTGTAACACCCTCAAATCGGCCCTATGCAAGTTTCAGCGCTTTCCACCAAACCCGCATAGAAACGATTCAAGGACGCCCACTAGGTACTTTCATGCGGGTGGAAAACAAAGTAATACCATTACACAACAGTCCTCGATGGGACCCACAGAACAGATATATATACAACAGCGACTCAGCGAGCCAAGAATACAGATATACAACACAAAGATCCAAATCACCTTGAAAACGTTACAGCCTCAGAGTATGGACAAGATGCAAATGGGGCTAAGAGGCCTGAAGAATAACCAATGGCATCCATAACCCTGCCCAGGCCAAGCCGGAAGGGTAACCCTGCTAACGAGGTCGATCTCAAATCTGCTAAAACAAATGGGGTGCCGCCAAAGGGCAGAGGAAAAAGAGGAGCGTCAGTACTGAGGCCAGTACATGGCGAGGCTAGAATTCGGCGGCTCTCGCCTCCATAGGTATGGTTGACTGAAGCGGCACCGCAGCATCACTAAACAACCTATAGAGACTCGGTATCACTGGCGGCTATTAGAGAGGGATAAGAAAGACCTATCCGGATCCAACCTGAGACTAACACCAAACATACCCATGCTGGTATTTCCCCCTCGAGACCTAACGAGGAAGTCAGACCGAGGAACTCACACGGTTGGCAATTTTATTCATTCCATTATAGTTGAAGCTCTTACTAATCAGATATAGGCAGCATGAGTCATCCTGATAGCATAAGTAGTGGGCAGTTTTAATCACCCTTCCGTTACAGTTGGAACATTTACTAGTCAGATATAATTGTCCTGAGGAATCCCCAAAACCAAGTAGTTGTGGGCACTTTTATCACATTCCATTGTAGTTGCGATACTTACTAGGCAGGTATAGTATGACACAGATCACCACAGATCCACCAGTTGTTGGCACTTTTATTATCCATTCCATTGTAGTGAAGCTGATTACTAGTCACATATTAAGTCAAATTTATAGTACTACTTTAGTTATGCTTGTCTATGATCGAGATACTGTGTTCCAAGTCGTCCATAACCGCGGACACGGCTTTCAGAAACTTTTACCCTGCAGGGGTGCACAAATAGCAACACACACTCGATCAACCTCGGAAAAACCAACTCAAAACCCAACGAGGCTTTCACGGCAAAGCAATCACAAGATTCATAAATATTTCAGGGGGCCACCCCACTAAGCTACCCGCAACAAAGTTGGCCGGCTCAGGAACGGACCCAGGGTTTGTGTCGATGGCTGTAAACGACTGGGAACTCGAAAGTGTGACTGGGCTTGTCGATACAGCGAAAACATGTCACGATCCTAAACAGTACAGGTGCTCCACGCGCAATCATAAATAAAACAGTAAAGCATGGTATAAGTACAGGATAGTAATAAAACCCAAACTAGTTTGTGGCCCCAAGAAATAGAAATGAATCAAGCTCTGGCTCAGGGGGGGTCCATAAGGCCTCCCAGATGTGGATAGTGCGAATAGTAAAGGAACAGGTATCAAGTACTCGGGGTCCTACGGGACACAAGTGAGCGTGGAAGAACCAAATAACATCTATTGCCCACCGATGCCTCTGCATTAGTTATATCTAGCACTTTAATAGCTGTAATTAAAGACATAATCCTCTCCACCATAAACATCTTCCAGCATTCCAACAACTGTGGTACTTGACAACACGAGATCGCACCTGAGCAAGCAACTACGACTCGCAAGGCCAGCTATCTACCAAACACAGGTAATAGGAGGTGTCCAAGGCAATATAGAGGCTGCACGGGATATAACGGGTGCACGGAAGCTAAAGCATCGAGACAGGGATAGCAATAGATCAACAGGTGGAAATAAAGACTATAAATGCAAAATAGGTAGAAAGGGGGAGAATGCTCGCCTAGGAAACACTGCAGAAGGATCATATCCGGAGAACTTGTCGATACTCGCATCCACTCATCGGCCTAATCCGCGAAGAAGCAAACACTAGAAGAAACACCGGATGCAATATTTAATACTACGGCAGAAGATCCGGCATGATTATGATATGATGCATGGCATGGCAAGATGCGGTGCAATTAGGGAATATTAAGCGGAACCGTGGTCCCGACAAATGATTATATGATTCAAGTTGTTTAGAACCCCCGCAATTTAAATGTTGTATTAAAGGTTGAAACATGGCATCGGTTCGCTACACCAATTTAAATGGAGTCCGGAATAAGACAAAGATATCCCCCATATGGACTCCATATTTAATTAGGTGAATTGTCGAAAAGGCCCCGCACCCACAATATGCATGCAAGGATGAAAAATTACTATGCGACAGTTGATAATGCCATATTATAAAAATAGGGGCTTAGGGTCACACATCTGGGTTCGGAAGATCTTGGGTTCCGGGGGTCCAGGGTTTGACAGGGTTCGACGGGGATCGGTCTCGGCGGAAGCATTCTCGGACAATGGAGTAGATCTTGTCGCATGTGACGAAGAACTCAGGTTCGGAAGGAGGTCTTGGCGTTCCGATGGATCGGTCCTCGGGGTTGAAGAACTTGGCGCGCCAGGGTTCGGTCTTCGGATCCGGGGTTCGGGCTTTTGAATCCCTTGCGATGCTCTTGTCGTACCGGGATGAAGACCTTGGTGTGCCATCTCGAACATCGGTCAATGCGTTTGGAAGTAGATCTTGGCGTCCGTGATGAAGATCTTGTCAGGGTGAACTCGATTTAGCATCGGTGGTCTCGGGAATCAAGTAGGAGATCTTGCCGTTCCTCTTTAGTAGTCGTCGAAGAGCTTGGTTTATCGTCGGGACGGTCTTGATCATGGACATCACCATCTTCAGAACATCACCTCACATAGACATAGGTACACATACACCGTATCACCACCAGTGCACACACATCCTCCAAAGACTTCACCACATCAGGAACACATCAACAACAGAACATAGGCTGACCTGGGAAACGACAGTTGCGATAACGGGCGGGTGCCACTGAGGAAGAGGGGGAGGGCTGGATGGTGGGACAGCTCCAGAAGCGAGCGGCAGAAAATGCACGGGAGCGCTCCTGGCGTGGACGGCCGAGCTGCAGGGGCGTGGGCTCTGCGGCGGCGCGTGGTCGAGGAGGGGCAGAGAAGCTCTACCGCAGGCGCAGCGCGAAGCCGAGGAAGGAGGGCCCCGCGGCCGGCGAGGAGGACGTGCGTTGGCGGTCGAAGACAAGAGTGAGGCGGTGTTGCGATGGCGTGCAGGGCCGACGAGGGTAGGTCCAAGCAGCGGAGCTTGACGGAGACGCGGCGGTGTCGACGTGGTCGGTCAGCGGAGCTTTGTCGAGGCGCCGAAGGGCTCGACGCGGGAGGGGCTTGGTCACGCTCAAGGCTCGCCGCGGCAGCGCGCGAAGCGGAGCCAACGAGGAAGGGCGCCGGGAGGAGGCACAGGCGGCGGCGGACTAGTATCTGGCGGCGGCGAGGAACGAGGAGAGGGAGTGAGAGACGCGAGGAGAGACAGGCCGGGGTGGTGGGACCGGCTTCGCGTGGGATCGAGTGAGGCAGGTGGGGGTGTGCGTGGGCGGTAGGTGGCGACGGCCTGGGGAGGCGTGTCGTGGCTGCGGCTGGAGCGGGCGCGGTGGGATTTGGGCCCAGGCGGGATCGGCAGGAAGTTTTGGGGTGGCGCGCCGGTATGGGTCTGCCCGCCTAGGCGGGAATTTTGGCGGCTGGGCGAGTTTGCCTGGCGGCGGGGAGAGGGAGCTGTGCGGCTGGGGTGGTGGGGCCAGGATGTGTTCGAGCGGGGATGTCGGTGGGTGGTGGGGATGGGCGCGTCGACGACGGGGCATGATGGGGCCGGGGTAGGAGAGAGGGGCCAGGCTGGTTGACCGCGTGAGGCGTGTCGCGTGTGTGCGTGGTTGGGCGCGGCTGGGAGATTGGCGTGTGGGGTGTGGATAAGGGGAGGGTGTGTTGTGCGTGTGTGTGAGGCTGGGTGGATTAGGAAGGGGTTAGGGTATAGATATGGGGGTAGGTAGAGATTTATTCTAGGGTTTGGAGGTGGCCGGCCGGGCTTTCGGGCCTGGCGGGCTGCCTCCTAAAAATATCTGAAATTTTTATTTATTAACAATAAGGCTTTAATATCCATTTTTAGACGAAACAAAAATATTCCGGAGACCCGGGGTTTGTATTTGAATAAGATGGGGCTTATTTAGAAAAACAAAATAGGTTTTCGAAAAAAGTTTTATGCAAAACCATGCATGATGACACGACGATGCTCAAATGCAATGTGGCATGATGACATGAGCATGCGGCCATGATGATGCAATGCACAAAAACACAGTGATTTTCTAGTACTAGTTTTAGCGGGATGCCACAATTCAACACCACTAACAAAGGATCTCGCCCTCGAGATCCGCCTCATGGTACCGGGAAGAAGGTCGGCGATCAGAATCTTCCCGCTTCGGGTAGTTCCCCGCGACACCACTAACAAGATTGTTGCTCCATCTTGAAATCGGCGACACCACCAACAAGGGTTCGTTGTCCACGATCGTCGAGAGAACACTCCGGAAACAAAGGACGAAGGTAAAGGTATCCACCAATAAAGCCACCTCTAACTTCGATAGAAAGAGAGAACCGATGCATTCTCATCCACTTCAATGTACACGAGCAAATATATTGGGTAGTCGGCATGGGGGCCACTCCATCACGCACCCAAACTAGTACTCCGCACATTCGGTGGACAATCGTGCAGCCATTCTTGGAATTAGACTGAAGATCTCGACAAACGAGGTTCGGAACAAAGGAGTGATGCAGGCTCTGCATCGGATCTGGCATAGAGGATGTCGTTGCGTCTGAAAACACCGGAAGGCACAAACAAGGAACAAAGAATGGTAACACAGATAAAGGATCACTCAGATAACATGAATTCCGGATGGAGAAGCACCGTTAACAAAAGAGGAAGCGAAACCCTGAAGGTGCGACGGAAACCCAACCACGAGAATTCCCGGACTCGAAGAAAAGATAAGAGAACAGATCCAAAACACGTAGAGGCCAGAGGAGAATAGCAGAGGGGTAAGGAGTAAAATCAGACCTAATCAGATCTATCCAACCGATTTTCCAAAATAGTTTTGACACTCAATTTCGGCCGTTAGCTGGGTTATCCTATAGGCTGGACTTGTGGGGTATCGCAACTGCTGAGCTCTGATACCACTCTGCAACACCCTCAAATCGGCCCTATGCAAGTTTCAGCGCTTTCCGCCAAACCCGCATAGAAACGATTCAAGGACGCCCACCATGAAGGAAATATACCCTAGATGATTATATTTCATGTGTATCCATGAGTTATTATAATGTTCCTTAAATATCCATATACCAGGCAACTTGTATTGATTGGTAATTATGTGAATTGTTTGTGAAACTCTTTACTTGTATGATTATCTAGTAATTGTCCCTAGTCGGAGTTCATGTGAGGACACACGTGAATATTAGACTAGCACATCGATTGGTTGATGACTATGTTTCGCAAGTCATAGACATGGAGATGTCAAACCAATGATGTGGAAACATGTTATGAACATGGGGTTGGACTGACCCAACATGAGACTGGCAATAATACTTGCAGCTCTCTCAACACATCGTGTATGTTTTGTCCTTAGACCTGAGATTGTCGCATGTACTTGAGATGTGGATCGACCTACTTTGGGGCTATCAAACACTACTCCGTAACTGGATAGTTATAAAGGTAGCTTTCAGGTTTGTCCTGATACATGCTGCAAGGCATCGGTCAATCAAGATGGGATTTTCCCCTCTCTACTTGAGAGAGATATCTCTGGGCCCCTCATGTGATCGGATCCAGAAATGCATGGTCGTGCTACATATGGTTAAGAGTTAACCTAGTAAATGGATTCCGAATCCCAGTATCGAGAAAGAGAGGTCAACTTGGAGCTAGACCAAATATCGTGAGGCAAAGGGAAAGACATGTACTCAAACTTGTGATGGTTCGTCCGAATGATCTTTATATGCGTTTAGGAGTTGGCACGTCTTGCTAGAGGCCGCTACCAACTATTGACGGAGTAAGTGTACTCGCGTCATGTCTATACATGTATGAACCTATAGGGTCACACACTTTAGGGGATGGAAGCCTAATGAGGATTGGATACGAATTAGACCAGGCTTAGGCTGCTAATGGGCTGCTAATGTAGAAGCCCACCAGGGATGCCTATGTAAGAGAGGGTGAGGCGAGCTGAAGAGGGTAGAGCATTCCACCCAGCCGCCACTCCTCTTTCGCATGTGTTGCACGCGCAGACCTAGCAGTCTGGCGTGTGACGACTTGCACTCCAGACATGTGGATACCTCGGAGGTGCTGCATCTGTAGTACTTGGACGAGCCGCGCAAAGGGGAGGTGCTCGTGGGACGAGGACGAGGAGGAGACGTAGAACATCTACACTGCCGCAACATGCTTCATCGAGTTCCGCACCTGCGCGTCTAGCGGTAATCCCATGAGCTATGACAATAGTATTCCTAGTTGACGCGGTAGAATTTTTTTGATTTGACGCCAGTGTAGCCTACCCATTACCCTACAGTGGTATCAGAGCCGATGCTATTTAGTCATAGGTTCGGGAAGTTTGCATATGGTGATATGTAGATTGATATGAATGATGTGATCGTTTGTATGGCGATGTTCTGGATTGATCTATGATCTTACTTTCCGTGATCGTGATTCGAAGGTCGTCGAACGACTTACCCCTACCAGTCGGTTTCCGCCATCGGGGTAGACGGTGACACATAAATCCTTTTGAATCACGCGAAGATCAATATGATTGATCGAATCGGGAATTAGATCTGAATCGACGTACCATGATCAAAGGAGTTTGGTCGAATCGGAACTATGGTCGGTTTATGGTAAATTTGATTTGCCGATCAAAATCCTTAAAGAAAATTGGATAGATTTGATCTCTCATTTTTCACAAAGGTACCGCGAGGGGCGCTGCCCCTTCAAACCCCGCAGGGGGAGACCCCCTAGATCCCCCTTAGTCGTAGCCCCCTTTTGTATCTCGTTAAGGTTCATAGGTGCTACGATTTCACATGATCCGGTAGAATGTGATTCTATGCACAACTTGTTTTTGCAGGATTTATGTGATCAGTAGGGCCCAAAAATGTATGTGATGCATGTATGTATTTTTCATGACCTGCGTGTCGTGAGTAGGGCAACACGGCTGGAGCCATATGTGTTGTCAATTATTGTAATGGCCTGCGTGCCAACTTGTGATGATCCCAATACCATGTAAATATGATTACTAGCTATTAGGAGTAATAGCTTGTATTAGTTCTTGGAGAACTCATCACTTGGAGGATGGCTCGCATAGAGCATGAAGATGGAGATCATCATGGTGGACAGGTTCTATGGCGATGGAGATCACCATGAGAAAATGGGCCATACTATATCACATCTATGTGAATGTTATTCTTATACGTTTTACTACTATGCATGCTTAGATGATAGAAGTAGAATGATCCCTCACAAAATTTAAGTTAAACCATGCCCTCCCAACCAAACCTTGCACCATCCTATGCCCTGTACAATCGTTGGTGGGTCTATGAAATTAGGGTGCCACAGTTTTCCTTGGCTGGATGGGTTTGTATCGGATACCTACACGCATAAGGGTTGGTGAGCTTAACAAGGTCATCTTAACAGTTAAGGACCTTGGGGCATAAAGGTTGGGTGCCTAGTTTTGACATAGATATGTCACCCAACAACAAGAGTCATATGTGATATGATTAGCAAAGGTTGCTTACCGATTTACCTTGTCTTCTAGCAGTGATGCTAAAGCTCACTACTCGACTTGTTAATTGTGGATCTTGAATCACTTAGTATCAATAGAGGGATGTTGATTTAAGTGGGAGTATATGCTATTAAATTGTTTAATATGTTTTACTCTTTCATGGTTACATGGCTTAGTATTTTGCATATTTTTTGTTGTAGATCAATGGCACCGAACAATTCATAACCTTTTCCTTTGCGTTCGATTCTTGAAAAGGATAAACTAAATGGAACAAACTATTTGGACTGGGTCCATAACCTGAGAATTGTTCTCAGGGCTGAGAAAAAGGAAACTGTTCTGGATACCCCAATCCCGGATGAACCTGCTGATAATGCAACTGCTACCCTTAAGAATGCCTACAAGAAAGCATGTGATGAATCTCTTGAGGTTAGTTCTCTTATGCTTGCATGCATGGAACCTGATCTTCAAAAGCAGTTTAAGGATCAGGAACCGTACGATATGATCATTGCGCTTAAGGACATGTTCCAGACTCAGGCTAGGACTGAGAGGTACAATGTCGCTAAGTCCTTTGTGGAATGCAAGCTGGCAGAGGGAGCAGCTGTAGGCCCCCATGTGATCAAAATGGTTGGTTACAGTCAGACTTTGGAAAAGCTTGGTTTTCCATTAGGCTAAGAGTTGGCCACTGATTTCATTTTGGCATCTCTTCCATCTAGCTATGGGCATTTCATTTCGAACTACCATATGCATGGGGTGGAGAGGGGCCTTAATGAATTATGTGGGATGCTGAAAACAACAGAATGTGACATTAAGAAGTGTACCGGGCATAGCCATGTGATGGATGTGCAGAACAAGCCTAGCTTCAAGAAAAAGGGCACTTCTTGGCAGAAGAAGAAGGTCAAGGCTAAGGATACGATCCCTAAGCCAAACCCTGCACCCAAGCAAAAGGCTGGTCCTGTAGGAGACACTGAGTGTTTCTTTTGTCACGAATATGGCCACTGGAAGAGAAACTGCAGCAAGTACCAGGCTTCTTTGAAGAAGAGTGGAAGTAAGAGTACTTCCCACTCAGGTACGCTTGTTGTAAATGTTGTGGACATTTTTCTCGCAGATTCTTATGTTAACTCTTGGGTATTTGATACCGGATCGGTTGGTCATATTTGCAATTCGATGCAGGGGCTAATAAGGACTAGAGAAGTGCAGAAAGGCAAAGTGGTTTTCCATGTCGGAAATAAAGCAAGGGTTGCTGCATTTTTCGTCGGCGTCATGCAACTTCACCTTCCGTCAGGATTTATCATGGAGTTGAATAATTGCTATTACATTCCTAGTATGGGTCGAAACATTTTATCACCTTCATGTTTGATGAGGGATGGTTATTCATTCGCGAGTACAAACAATGGTTATGTAATCTCTAAGAATGCTATGTTTGTGAATGATGCTCCCATTGTGAATGGGTTATTTATTTTAAATCTTGATAATGCATGTGTTTACAATGTTAGTGCTAAAAGGCTTCGGCCAAATGATTTGAGTCCTACCTATTTATGGCATTGTCGTTTGGGGCATATCAGTGAAAAGCGCATGAAGAAGCTCCCTGGTGATGGTCTTCTAACTTCGTTTGATTTTGAATCATACGAGACATGTCAAGCTTGTTTACTTGGAAAGATAATCAAGACGCCTTTTACGGCGTTTCCCGAGAGAGCGACAGACTTGTTGGAACTCATATATACTGATGTATGTGGACCAATGAGCACGACAGCCAGAGGAGGATATCACTACTTCATTACTTTCACTGATGATTTCAGTAGATATGGCTAGTCTACTTGATGAAGCATAAGTCTGAAACTTTTGAAAAGTTCAAAGAGTTTCAAAATGAGGTAGAGAATCAACGTGGCAAGAAAATGAAGGCCTTGCGATCTGATCGAGGAGGTGAATATTTGAGTCACGAGTTTAGCAATCATCTTTAGAGTTGTGGAATTGTTCCACAGCTCACGCCGCCCGGAACGCCTCAAAGAAACGGGGTCTCTGAATGGCATAATTGAACTTTGTTGGACATGGTTCGATCGATGATGAGCCAGTCGGATTTACCATTATCATTTTGGGGTTACGCGCTAGAAACAGCAGCTTTCACACTAAACAGGGTACCATCTAAATCCATAGTTAAGACACCATATGAGATGTGGACTGGAAAGAATCCCAGTTTGTCTTTTCTAAAGATTTGGGGTTGTGATGCATTTGTCAAGCGACTTCAGTCGGACAAGCTAACACCCAAATCGGATAAGTGCATTTTTGTGGGATACCCAAGGGAAACCTTAGGGTATTACTTCTACAACTGAGAAGAGGGCAAAGTGTTTGTCGCTCGTAGCGGTGTTTTCCTAGAGAAAGAGTTTCTCACAAAGGGAACGAGTGGAAGGTCGGTGCGACTTGAAGAAGTTCAAGATGAGCAAGTCAGGGATGCTTCTACGAGTGATGCTATTGTAGCAGAACAAGTTGAGGAACCCGTGGTAATAGAAGCACCACAGCCACGAAGGTCGGCGAGGCTTCGCAAAGCGCGAGAGTTATTATTGTTAGACAATGATGAGCCTGCGACCTATGCAGAAGCGATGGTGGACCCAGACTCTGAGAAATGGCTGATTGCCATGAGATCCGAGATAGAGTCCATGGGAGACAATCAAGTTTGGAACTTGGTTGACCTGCTTGATGGTTTTAAAGCCATCGAGTGCAAGTGGATCTATAAGAAGAAGATTGATATGGATGGAAATGTTCACATCCATAAAGCTCGACTTGTTGCAAAAGGTTTTCGACAAGTGCAAGGAGTTGACTACGACGAGACTTTCTCGCCCATAGCGATGCTTCAATCTATACGGATCATTCTAGCCATTGCTGCACATTTCGATTATGAGATATGGCAGATGGATGTCAAGACGGCTTTCTTAAATGGAATCCTTTCTGAGAACGTGTATATGATGCAGCCCGAAGGATTTGTCGATCCAAACAATGCTGGAAAGTTATGCAAACTTCAAAAGTCTATTTATGGGCTGAAGCAAGCATCTCGGAGATGGAACATTCGATTTGATGAAGTTGTAAAGGAGTTTGGCTTCACCAAAAACGAATAAGAACCTTGTGTGTATAAGAAAGAAAATGGGAAATCACTTGTGTTTCTAATCTTATATGTGGATGACATATTATTGATTGGAAATGACATTCCTATGCTCGAGTCTGTTAAGACCTCATTGAAAAATAGTTTTTCTATGTAGGACTTGGGAGAAGCGGCATATATTCTGGGTATCAAGATCTATAGAGATAGATCAAGGAGGCTAATTGGATTAAGCCAGAGTACGTACATTGACAAAGTGTTGAAACGGTTCAGCATGGAAGAGGCTAAGAAGGGGTTCTTGCCCATGTCTCACGGCATTAAACTCAGCAAGACTCAGTGTCCTTCGACCACTGATGAGCGAGAACGCATGAGTAGGGTTCCCTATGCTTTGGATATTGGATCCATCATGTATGCAATGACATGTACTCGCCCAGATGTTTCCTATGCTCTAAGTGTTACGAGAAGATACCAGGCTGATCCAGGTGAGATTCACTAGACAGCGGTAAAGAATATCCTTAAGTACTTGAGAAGGACTAAGGATATGTTCCTAGTTTATGGAGGTAAGGTTGAACTCAGTGTAAAGGGTTACACAGATGCGAGTTACCTTAACGACTCAGATGACTCGAAATCGCAATCAGGTTATGTGTTTGTCATGAATGGTGGCGATGTGAGCTGGAAAAGTCCCAAGCAAGATACAGTAGCCTCCTCTTCAACAGAAGCTGAATATATTGTTGCCTCGGAGGCTGCAAAGGAAGCTATTTGGATTAGGAATTTCCTGATCGCTCTTGGTGTGGTTTAGGGCTCGTCCAATCCCTTGGACGTTTATTGTGACAACAATGGTGCTATTGCACAAGCCAAGGAATCTAGACAGCACTAGAAGAACAAACATATTCGCATGCGTTACCATCTGATTCGTGAGTTCATTGATGATGGTAGTGTCATGTTATGCAAAATACATACGGACTCAAATGTTGCTGATCCCTTGACTAAGCCACTCCCACAGCCTGCGCATGAAGCGCACACAAGAGCAATAGGTATTAGATACTGTCTAGATTGACTCTAGTGCAAGTGGGAGACTGAAGGAAATATGCCCTAGAGGCAATCATAGAGATGATTATATTTCATGTGTATCCATGAGTTATTATAATGTTCCTTGAATATCCATATACCAGGCAACTTGTATTGATTGGCAATTATGTGAATTGTTTGTGAAGCTCTTTACTTGTATGGTTATCTAATAATTATCCCTAGTCGGAGTTCATGCGAGGACACACGTGAATATTAGACTAGCACATCGATTGGTTGATGACTATGTTTCGCAAGTCATAGACATGGAGATGTCAAACCAATGATGTGGACACATGTTATGAACATGGGGTTGGACTGACCCAACATGAGACTGGCAATAATACTTGCAGCTCTCTCTACACATCGTGTACGTTTTGTCCTTAGACCTGAGATTGTCGCATGTACTTGAGATGTGGATCGACCTACTTTGGGGCTATCAAACACTACTCCGTAACTGGATAGTTATAAAGGTAGCTTTCGGGTTTGTCCTGATACATGCTGCAAGGCATCGGTCAATCAAGATGGGATTTTCCCCTCTCTACTTGAGAGAGATATCTCTGGGCCCCTCGTGTGATCGGATCCAGAAATGCATGGTCGTGCTACATATGGTTAAGAGTTAACCTAGTAAATGGATTCCGAATCCCAGTATCGAGAAAGAGAGGTCAGCTTGGAGCTGGACCAAATATCGTGAGGCAAAGGGAAAGACATGTACTCAACCTTGTGATGGTTCGTCCGAATGATCTTTATATGCGTTTAGGAGTTGGCACGTCTTGCTAGAGGCCGCTACCAACTATTGACGGAGTAAGTGTACTCGCGTCATGTCTATACGTGTATGAACCTATAGGGTCACACACTTTAGGGGCTGGAAGCCTAATGAGGATTGGATCCGAATTAGACCAGGCTTAGGCTGCTAATGGGCTGCTAATGTAGAAGCCCACCAGGGATGCCTATGTAAGAGAGGGTGAGGCGAGCTGAAGAGGGTAGAGCATTCCACCCAGCCGCCACTCCTCTTTCGCCTGTGTTGCACGCGCAGACCTAGCAGTCTGGCGTGTGACGGCTTCCACTCCGGACGTGTGGATACCTCGGAGGTGCTGCATCTTTAGCACTTGGACGAGCCGCGCAAAGGGGAGCTGTCATGGGACGAGGACGAGGAGGAGACGTAGAACATCTACACTGCCGCAACGTGCTTCATCGAGTTCTGCACCTGCGCGTCTAGCGGTAATCCCGTGATCTATGACAATAGTATTCCGGGTTGACGCGGTAGACATTTTTTGATTTTACCCTAGTGTAGCATACCCGTTACCCTACACACCAGGCACTTTTGTGCGGGTGGAAAACGAAGTAATACCATTACACAACAGTCCTCGATGGTACCCACAGAACAGATATATATACAACAGCGACTCAGCGAGCCAAGAATACAGATATACAACACAAAGATCCAAATCACCTTGAAAACGTTACAGCGTCGGAGTACGGACAAGATGCAAATGGGGTAAGAGCCCTGAAGAATAACCAATGGCATCCATAACCCTGCCCAGGCCAAGCCGAAAGGGTAACCCTGCTAACGACGTCGATCTCAAACCTGCTAAAACAAAAGGGGTGCCGCCAAAGGGCAGAGTAAAAAGAGGAGCGTCAGTACTGAGGCCAGTACATGGCGAGGCTAGAATTCGGCGCCTCTCGCCTACATAGGTATGGTGGACTGAAGCGGCGGCGCAGCAACACTAAACAACCTATAGAGACTCGGTATCACTGGCGGCTATTAGAGAGGGATAAGAAAGACCTATCCGGATCCAACCTGAGACTAACACCAAACATACCCATGCTGGTATTTCCCCCTCGAGACCTAACGAGGAAGTCAGACCGAGCAACTCACATGGTTGGCAATTTTATTCATTCCATTATAGTTGAAGCTCTTACTAATCAGATATAGGCAGCATGAGTCATCCTGATAGCATAAGTAGTGGGCAGTTTTAATCACCCTTCCGTTACAGTTGGAACATTTACTAGTCAGATATAATTGTCGTGAGGAATCCCCAAAACCTAGCAGTTGTGGGCACTTTTATCACATTCCATTGGAGTTGCGATACTTACTAGGCAGGTATAGTATGACACAGATCACCACAGATCCACTAGTTGTTGGCACTTTTATTATCCATTCCATTGTAGTGAAGCTGATTACTAGTCACATATTAAGTCAAATTTATAGTACTACTTTAGTTATGCTTGTCTATGATCGAGATACTGTGCCCCAAGTCGTCCATAACCGCGGACACGGCTTTCAGAAAGTTTTACCCTGCAGGGGTGCACAAATAGCAACACACACTTGATCAACCTCGGAAAAACCAACACAAAACCCAACGAGGCTTTCACCACAAAGCAATCACAGGATTCATAAATATTTCAGGGGGCCACCCCACTAAGCTACCCGCAACGAAGTTGGTCGGCTCCGGAATGCACCCAGAGTTTGTGTGGACGGCTGTAAACGACTGGGAACCCGAAAGTGTGATTGGGCTTGTCGATACAGCGAAAACGTGCCACGAGCCTAAACAGTCCAGGTGCTCCACGCACAATCGTAAATAAAACCGTAAAGCATGGCATAAGTACAGGATAGTAATAAAACCCCAAACTATTTTGTGGCCCCAAGATATAGAAATGAATCAAGCTCTGGCTCAGGGGGGTCCATAAGGCCTCCCGGATGTGGATAGTGGAATAGTCAAGGAACAGGTATCAAGTACTCGGGGTCCTACAGGACACAAGTGAGCATGGAAGAACCAAATAACATCTATTGCCCATCGATGCCTCTGCATTAGTTATAGCTAGCACTTTAATAGTTTTAATTAAATACATGATCATCTCCACCATAAACATCTGCCAGCATTCCAACAACTGTGGTACTTGACAACACGAGATCGCACCTGAGCAAGCAACTACGACTCGCAACGCCAGCTATCTACCAAACACAGGTAATAGCAGGTGTCCAAGGCAATATAGATGCTGCACGGGATATAACGGGTGCACCGAAGCTAAAGCATCGAGACACGGATAGCAATAGATCAACATGAGGAAATAAAGACTATAAATTCAAAATAGGTAGAAAGGGGGAGAATGCTCGCCTAGGAAACACTGCCGAAGGATCATATCCGGAGAACTTTTCGATACTCGCATCCACTCATCGGCCTAATCCGCGAAGAAGCAAACACTAGAAGAAACACTGGATGCAATATTTAATACTACGGCAGAAGATCCAGCATGATTATGATATGATGCATGGCATGGCAAGATGCGGTGTAATTAGGCAATATTAAGCGGAACCGTGGTCCCGACAAATGATTATATGGTTCAAGTTGTTTAGAACCCCCGCAATTTAAATGTTGTATTAAAGGGTGAAACATGGCATCGGTTCGCTACACCAATTTAAATGGAGTCCGGAATAAGACAAAGATATCCCGCATATGGACTCCTTATTTAATTCGGTGAATTGTCGAAAAGGCCCCGCACCCACAATATGCATGCAAGGATGAACAATTTAATATGCGACAGTTGATAATGCCATATTATAAAAATAGGGGCTTAGGGTCACACATCTGGGTTCGGAAGATCTTGGGTTCCGGGGGTCCGGGGTTTGACAGGGTTCGACCGGGATCGGTCTCGGCGGAAGCGTTCTTGGACAATGGAGTAGATCTTTGTCGCATGTGACGAAGAACTCGGGTTCGGAAGGAGGTCTTGGCGTTCCGATGGATCGGTCCTCGGGGTTGAAGAACTTGGCACGCCAGGGTTCGGTCTTCGGATCTGGGGTTCGAGCTTTTGAATCCCTTACGATGCTCTTGTCGTACCGGGATGAAGACCTTGGTGTGCCATCTCGAACATTGGTCAACACGTTTGGAAGTAGATCTTGGCGTCCGTGATGAAGATCTTGTCTGGGTGAACTCGATTTAGTGTCGGTGGTCTCGGGAATCGAGTAGGAGATCTTGCCGTTCCGCTTTAGTAGTCGTCGAAGAGCTTGGTTTATCGTCAGGGCGGTCTCGATCTTGGACATCGCCATCCTCAGAACATCACCACACATAGACATAGGTACACATACACCGTATCACCACCAGTGCACACGCATCCTCCGAAGACTTCACCACATCAGGAACACATCAACAACAGAACATAGGCTGACCCGGGTAGCGACAGTTGCAACAACGGGCGGGTGCCGCTGAGGCAGACGGGGAGGGCTGGATGGCGGGACGACTCCAGACGTGAGCGGCAGAAAACGCACGGGAGCGCTCCTGGCGTGGACGGCCGAGCTGCAGGGGCGCGGGCTCTGCGGTGGCGCGTGGTAGAGGACGGGCAGAGAAGCTCTGTCGCAGGCGCAGCGCGAAGCCGAGGAAGGAGGGGCCCGCGACCGGCGAGGAGGACGCGCCTTGGCAGTCGAAGACAAGAGGGAGGCGGTGCTGCAATGGCGTGCAGGGCCGACGAGGGTAGGTCCCAGCGGTGGAGCTTGACGGAGACGCGGCGGCGCCGACGTGGTCGGTCAGCGGAGCTTTGCGGAGGCACCGAAGAGCTCGACACGGGAGCGGCTTGGTCGCGCTCGAGGCTCGCCGCGGCAGCGCGTGAAGCGGAGCCGATGAGGAAGGGCGCTGGGAGAAGGCGTAGGCGGCGGTGAACTGGGATCTGGCGGCGGCGAGGAACGAGGAGAGGAAGGGAGAAACGCGAGAGACGGGCCGGGGTGGTGGGACCTGCTTCGCGTGGGATCGATGGAGGCAGGTGGGGGTGTGCGTGGGCGGTAGGTGGCGACAGCCTGGGGAGGCGTGTCGTGGCTGGGGCCGCGTGCGGGCAGGAGAATGAGGTGGAGCGGGGTGGGGTCACGCGGGACGGACGGGAGCGTGTCTGCGCGAACGACGGGCGTGAGGAGCGGGCGCGGTGGCATTTGGGCCCAGGCAGCAGCGAGAGGAGGTTTTGGGGTGGCCCGGCGGTATGGGTCTGCGCTTCCAGGTGGGAATTTTGGCGGCTGGGCGAGTTTTCTTGGTAGCGGGGAGAGGGAGGTGTGCGGCTGGGGTTGTGGGGCCAGGATGGGTTCGTGCGGGGGTGTCGGTGGGTGGTGGGGATGGCCGCGTCGACGACGGGGCATGGTGGGGCTGGGGTAGGAGAGAGGGGCCAGGCTGGTTGACCGCGTGAGGCGTGTCGCGTGTGTGCGTGGTTGGGCGCGGCTAGGAGGTTGGCGTGTGGGGTGTGGATAAGGGGAGGGTGTGGTGTGCGTGTGTGTGAGGCTGGGTGGATTAGGAAGGGGTTAGGGTATAGATATGGGGGTAGGTAGAGATTTATTCTAGGGTTTGGAGGTGGCCGGCCGGGCTTTCGGGCCTGGTGGGCTGCCTCTTAAAAATATCTGAAATTTTTATTTATTAACAACAAGGCTTTTAGAATCCATTTTTAGACGAAACGAAAATATTCCGGAGACCCGGGGTTTGTATTTGAATAAGACGGGGCTTATTTAGAAAAACAAAATAGGTTTTCAAAAAAAGTTTTATGCAAAACCATGCATGATGACACGACGATGCTCAAATGCAATGTGGCATGATGACATGAGCATGCGGCCATGATGATGCAATGCACAAAAACACAGCGATTTTCTAGTACTGGTTTTAGCTGGATGCCACATTCTTGATCTCCTGGTACTCCTGGGCGTGCAGCACGGCTTCAGCAAAGCCGGCATTTCCGTCCTCGCACTCTCATGCCTTCTTCGGGTCTCCCTGATGGTGATCACGCCTTTGGGACCTGGAATTTTCATCATATTGTAAATGTAACATGGATGAGTCACAAAAGCCCAGTAAGCCAGACGTCCGAATATAGTGTGGTACGTGCTCTTGAATGGGACCACTTCAAAAGAAAGTGCCTCCATCTGATAGTTCTTTGGAGTTCCGAAGGTAACATCCAAAGTGATTTCTCCCAGGGAATTTGCATATCTTCCCGGGAACACTCCGTGAAAGATCACAGAGCTGTGATTCAGCTGTGTCCCCGAGATCCGCATACGATGTAGCGTTTCGACATACATAATATTAATGTTGCTGCCGCCGTCCATGAGAGTCTTGGAGAAACCATAGTTGTCAATAAGTGGGTTGACGACTAAGGCATATTTTCCTCACCTTTGCAACTTAGGTGGATGATCAGCACGGTCAAAGGTGATTGCCACTTCCGACCAGTCCAAGAATTGTGGGACATCTGGAACAGTTGCGTTGAGCTCATGCAAAACTACCTTCTTGACCTTAGCTGGTTGAGATCCAAGGAAGGTGGCGTAAGTGTCTTTCTTTGTTGGGAAGTTCTTTTTTCCATTCGGCTTGGGATTTGAAGGGTCAGCTTCCTCCATGTCGGAATCTTCAGTGGTCTCCTTCTCTTTTTCGGGATTCTTTTTTCCCTTCTTCCACTTAGCCCTGTAGCTAGCGGTATCGTCTTTCTTGATGTCGTCGTTGAAACAACACTCGGCATTTGTGTGAGACGAGCCCCTATTGGCATCTAAGTGATGCACACACGGGTGGTTGGCAATGTCCTCCCAGGAATAGGTTTTGCCAGGTT
The DNA here is from genome assembly GCA_910589775.1 of Avena eriantha. Lineage (NCBI taxonomy): Eukaryota > Viridiplantae > Streptophyta > Magnoliopsida > Poales > Poaceae > Avena > Avena eriantha. The sequence continues at coordinate 436,275,715 of OU342740.1, read as the reverse complement.
GCTAGCCTCCTCTACCCTAGACTCTTGATGTCCCACGACTGCGACCGCGGCCACCACTATGCCCTCCTCGTCCTCAAAACCTGAAAGTAGCAGTGACCACTGTTGTTTCCGTGTTGGGTTTTTCCTACGAGGTATTCTTGCGCTTTTGAGGTTGTTGCTTTGGTTGTTTTGCCGACTGTGGCACATCTAGGGCGTTCAGTAATCCCTCTGCGTCGTCGTCAACATCTGCATACTTGCTCGCTGTTTCTATCATCTCTCCCAGATCAGTGACCTTGTCGCACTTCAAGCGGTGACGTAGTAAACCGATTGGGAGTCCTGCAATGAAAGCTTCAATCACAGTTTAATCATTTACTCCTTCACAGGAGTTCTTGGTGCCGATCCATCATCTGAGGTAATCTCGGCAAGTTTCTCCGGCTTTCTAGGTGCAACGCTAAAGGTCTCCTACCGTACATGGCCTCTGATATGTGCCTTCGAAATTCCGAAAGAACACGCTTTGCGTGTCATACCAGTTGTGGATGGTATTCTCTGGAAGTTCATTGGGCCATGATTGTGCCATGTTCCGCAACATAAGTGGGAGGTATCGGGTTGCGACCAAGCTATTTCCGCCTTGGGCGATGCAGCAAGCCTGGAAAAAATCCTGGAGCCAAGTATCTGGCCAGGCCACATCGTCGTAGGGTTGGATGTGTCTTGAGATAGCAAATCCCTCCAGGAAGTTTGTTTGTCGAATACGCACTCGGAAGCACTTTGGACCTATGTAGATATTATCCGACTCGTAGCACATCGCCTGTATGTTGGAGTTTATCCGGTGTCTCATGTCACTTGGTGACAGGGAACGCCGTCTTGGTTGTTCACTATAGCTGCGGTGCCTTGGAGCCGGACTTCTACTTCTGTCACCACCTCCTCCACCACGACGCCCTCCTTGGCCTCCTTGAGAGTCGTTGTGATGGCTTCTTGGTGGAGAGGGCGGTGCAGGTGGGTTCTTTCTGGCTGATCGCCAGCCTCCATCCGGAGTGTCATTATTCCAGTTTCGGGAAGGGTCTTCATTGCGACGAGCCCCCTGCCGGCTTGACTCGGCACGGTGTCCATCATTCCCACTGCGATGGGGTTCAGTCGGCCGGGTCGCATGTCTAGGAGGTGGCATCCTTTGATGGTCCTCCTCTCCACATTTCTCTTTGTCGTCTTCCATTCGATTGCTCGGCTCTCGCTGGGGAGGGTTTCTCAGATACAGTGCAACAATTTCTTCTTGCTCCGCGGCTGGACCAACGTTTCTCCAGTTACGTGCGGTTCTGTGGCACTGTCCGGAAGATCCGATTCTTCAGTAGTTGTCTTCTCGACGGTCGGAACGATAATGCTGTTCCGGAACCCATTGGGGGTCTAATATCATTCTAGGCCAGATCCATGCAACATTGGTCAGACTAAGAGACCAGTTTTCCACTCCCGGATTTCACGACCTTTTGTTTCTCTAGGCCCTTAGTGAGCATCTTTATGCCCAACCAGACTTGTTCTGGGCCTGGATTGTTTGCTAGGATATCTCGAGCTCCGGCGGTGTTTTGTACTAGTGTTGGGTATACCAGATCTCCCTTGCTGTCGAGTCGAGGCATCCCTAGGTCCCCCTCAAAGAGAACCTTGTGGACTTCCGAAAATTTACTGTCATGCGTGTGTCATTTCCGGGTCTTCTGATGCTGCAGAGAGATGAACTTCTCCGCATTAGCTATGGGCTACTTTTCTTCCTCGATGTTGTTGGATTCATCCAGGAGTACTTGGCGACGCCCTTCTTGGGCTTGAGCCCTTTCTTCCAACTCTTCAGCAGTAAGTTCTGTATCTGTAGGGATAGGCATAGTTAACGCATCATCGATGAGTTTGTGGGCACCAACAATGACCACGTGTCCATCCACTGAAGCTTCCTTGGGCTCGTCTGGGATTAGCACTCCATCTGAGTCTGCTTCATATTCCTCGGCAACCACTTCCTTCGCTGGAGGATCTTTTGTCGGGGTCTTGTTCTTCTTGTTCTTCTTCTTTGCCTTGTTGGCAGCATTAGTAGCAAAGACGGCTTTGAGTCTGTTTCCCAGAGTCAAGCTCTGATCGGTACTTTCGGATATCTCGGCATCAGGATTGTCTCCAAGATCCATGTCATCCTGCACTTTGGGAGAGTTTTCTCCGGATCGTTCGTCCATGGCTTCTCCTTCTTCTGCAGCTTTGGAGCTGAACTCCTCTTCGTATTCCACGGAGAACTTTCGGAAATCCAACAACATCATGGAATCATCCGAAGATGCCGCTAAGTCGGTGTTTGCTCCGATCGCCTCCAGCACTGAGTCTTCGTTGTCTCCAGCATCGGCAGAGCCGGAACCGGATCCAACGTATCTGAAAAAGTGCGACATCTGCGTCCTGAGGTAGTTGCGGCTTTCCTCATGGGCTTCCTCGAAAATTATGATGGTCTCGAGAACCTCATCCATGTTTGCGCCTTGCATCATCATGCGCCTCAACGTATGCCTCAGGAAGGGTTGATCTGTTCCGGCATTGGTAGAGCCGGAACCAAGGTTGTTGTCTTGCTCCTCCTGGATTTCAACCTCAGCGGGTAGATCGATCTGAGATTCGGCCTCGCTAGGGAGATCCACTCCAGATTTGACTTGCACCACAAGATCTGCTTCAGGTTCAGCTTTCTCCACTATCTTCGAAACTGATGTGGGTTGGGTGGGATTAGGGTTTTCTGAGATCCGGAACTCTGCCGCCTTCACGGACAAAGTAGACCCATAGATTTCTTCTGCCTCTATCATCACCGTTGGGGTGGGTGGGGCAGGTTCAGCAAAACCGATGTACACATTGATCTCGCCAAAAGACATGATGGTGTAGGTAGTCACAGCCTCCCTAGCTGGAATCCAGGTCTCGTTGAGAACGATGAGAGGGACGTCGCTGGCATAGAGGATGCGACCGACGGCGATGGTCTCGCTGATTCTGATTCTTGCACATTCCGCTCGTAACGTAGATCCGAAGCTCACTAGCCCCATGGTGGGCGCTAATTGTCGTCGGATTGATGACAATTACACCATGAGGGGTTCCTCGAGGCGTGTGGAAGAGAGGGGTGGCAGCCGTATGGTGTTCTGGGACAGTGAGCACACAAGTTTACCCAGGTTCGAATCTATCGGCGTTGGACGGATCCTACTCCTTCTAGCAATCCCGTAATACGGCAGAGCCGAAATATGGGTTACAAGGGTTTCACCTGTAGGAGTTGAGATTGTAGACTATTGTGTGGTTCCCTAAAGGCATACCCTAGGATAACTTATATAGATATCCGGCCTAGGGTTTACAGGAGAGACCTATCCGGCTACGACTAAGAGTCAGTTACTGAGTACATCTTGAACTAAAAGTAACATCATATGCCTATGTCGATACGTCTTTTGGGCCTTCCCGTAGCCGGACTGGACTCTGTCTCTTCTCCCTGATTGGGCCGCCCATGAAGCAAACCTCCAACACGAAGTAGGCCACCCTGGTCAGTGAGGCATAGTGAGGATATTATATCCCCAATAGGTCCAACAATCCCTTTGTTCGAGAGGGGGCTGAACACGCAGTTCCAAAGGAGTTCGGCGACACTAACAGTGGCATAGCGGATGCATGACAGAGAGTAGGCACGGGGGTCTTTTACCTATGTTCGGGACCCTCGTGAGGAGGTAAATCCCCTACTCTTGCTTTGTTGTATTGCTCGCTTGCCTTGCGAGGTAACAATGGTGGATGAAAGTCTAGGGTTTCAGATCTCTGCGATCCGTCCCCCTACAAGGTAGGTGATGACCTCCTTATATAGGTCTGCTTCGGGCCTCTCCCCCCGGTTCACGGAAGAGGAGGGTTACCGTAGGGTCGTTCCCCTGGGCGCCAGTCTATGAGACTACTTTACATGGACTTGGTCCAGCTCGCCGTGCTTCACTCCGGTCTCTCATAAAGTATCCTTTGTTGACGTCGCTTGTCTTCATCCAGCACTCCCTACTTTTTCCCTTTCACTAAAACGGCAACTGGGGAAGCCTTCCACTATGAGATTGCCTGCCCCCTCCCTGCGAAAAGGGGGGTAGACCGAGTCTTGTTTAACAAAGTCACTGACACCGCAGCCACCCTACACTCGCTGCCGGGTCCCTAATCTGTTCCTTGTTCGGCGTGGTTACTATCTTGCCCCTAGACGCACCCGAGGGTATCCGAGGCGCGAGGGCAGCACATGACATTGCAGCAACCTCCCTCGGGAGGTGTCACTTCTAGAGGGGCGCCCGCTCCCCAGAGGGGGCCTCGTGATGCCTACCGGGCTTACCCGCCCTCGCAAGGTGTCCTATCTCTCGAAAGCGAGGACTCCTACGGTGCATGGCTCATCCGACATGGGGATGTGGCACCCCGGGTACTAGGGCTCTGACAAAGGTTGTTCCTAGGGAACTTGTTGGAAATAGCTTAAATATCAATCCTAAAGAGAAACTAGTGAAGAAACCACTATGAAGCTTCGGTGAAAAAAGTGACGAGCCATTGTCAAGGAGCTAGCTAGATTAATTGGAGCTAATTTTGTGCGAGAAGTGACCCACACCGATTGGGAGGGAAATCCCATACTTGTACCTAAGAAGGAGATCAAAGTTTTAAGAATGTGTGTTTATTACACCGGCTTGAGCAAAGCGTGACTGAAGGATATGTTTGCTTTCCCTCGCATTGACCAAGTCATTGACTCGACAACTGGCTCAAAACTTTTGTGTTTCTTTGATGCATATTATGGATATCATCATGTATAGATGCGTGAGTTGAACCAACTGGCCACTTCATTCATCACACCTTACGACACGTACTTCTATGTCACAATTCCCTTTGGGTTGAAAAACCAAGGTACTACATACCAGCAGACAATGCAACATTGCCTACATGACAAAATCGGCCGCAACGTACATGCTTACATGGATGACATTGTGGTGATGTCAAATAAAGCAAATGACCTCATCGCTGACTTAAAGGAACCCTTTGACAACCTCCAGAAATACAACATGATGCTTAACCATTTGAAGTGTGTCTTCGGGGTCCCTGCCAGAAAATTGTTGGGTTTCATTATTTCACGTCGCAGAATCAAGGTCAACTCGCAGAATATCAGGGTCATCCTCAACAAAAAACGCCCTACATGCTTGAAGGACATACAATGTCTCATGGGCTGCATTGCATCTGTATGTTGGTTCATCAACCAACTTGGAGTGAAGGCCATGCCACTGTACAAGTTTATCAAGAAGATGGAAAATTCGTATGGATGGACAAGGCATATGCTGCCCTGCAAGAGTTGAAGAGAATACTCTCCTTTGCACCAGTATTGGAAGCACCGGAATCAAGGGAGCCTATGTTAATCAACATGGACGCATTATCAACATTGTTGTCGGGGTGGAGCGGAAGGAGCCAATGCATGAGGACGGAGTCCAATGACCAGTTTACTATGTAAGGGATGTCTTGACAAAATCTAAGCAGCGCTACCCGCACTACTAGAAAATAGCTTATGGATTATTCCTTGCTTCTTTGAAGCTAAGGCATTACTTCCAAGAGCATCCAATCATAGTACTAAGAAAAGCTCCACTTTCTGACATCATCAACAATAGCAACATAGCAGGAAATGTGGTGAAGTGTGGCATTGATCTTGTTGGATTTGAAATAACCTACAAGAAGTGTGACACTATCAATCTCAAGCCTTGGCAGAATTTATCGAAGATTAGACAGAAACTCCAGCTGATACTCATGTACCAGAGCTGAAGTTTCGGGTCATCCACTTTGACGGATCTAAGGTGCTCAATGTCTCGGGGCCGGTGTATTGCTACAATCACCAACAAGAGAGAAGCTCTAGTACGTCCTACAAATTCACTTAAACTCCAATAACAATGTGTCAGAGTACGAGGCTCTTTTCACGGAATTCGCGTAGCCAAGGATATTGGCATCAAACACATAGTTTGTTGTGGAGATTCTGACTTGGTTGCCCAGTAGGTAGCTGGAACTTGGAATGCATGGAACCATACGATGGTGGCATATTAAGACGAAGTGGATGAGATAGCCAAGGGCTTTGATGGCTACAAAGTCAAGTATGTCAAGTTGGAGGAGAACAAAGCGGCATATCTGCTATGAAAGCTTAGATCAGCAGGTAAACAGGTACCACTCTAGCATATTCCTGGAGAATCTCTGGGTACCATCCATGAAAGGTGCAGACCCAGAAAATATGGATAGAGTTGATTCATTTGTCAACAAAATTATAGTGATCCCTCCAGCATGGGTGAAACCATTCATGGGCTACCTCAAATATAAAACACTACCGACATACAAAGTCGAAAGATGGCAGATAGTACATAGAGAAAAGGCATATAGCATAATTAATGGCCGGCTATACAAAAGAAGCACCATAGGAGTATTCCTACGTTGTGTGTCTCAATAGCAAGTAATTGAGATCCTTAGAGAGATCCATCTCGGTGACTGTGGGAATCATGCCTCTCCTAGATGTTGGTCTCCAAAGCCTTCTGGCAAGGATTTTACTAGCTCATCGCCAAGGCAGACGCCAACAAGATTCTTGAGACGTGTCTTGAGTGTCAGTACTATGTGAGGCAACCACATGTTATATCTAAAGTATTGCGACTATACCAATTACATGGTCGTTCGCAGTCTTGGGGATTGACATGGTTGGAACCTTGAAGACAACACCATGTGGGTATACTCATTTGCATGTAGCATTTTATAAATTCACAAAAAGTTTTGAAGCTAAACCTGTTAGAAAGCTCGACAAGGCAATTTCCCTTTAGTTTGTCTGGGATCTAGTGGTAAGGTTTGGTCTCCCACATAACATCATCACCGATAATGGCAGCAACCTATCACTTCGAGAAGTAGAGGATTATTGTCACGATAAAGGAATCCGCATTGACTTAGCATTTATAGCACATCCACAATCTAACAGTCAAGTTGAAAGGGCCAATGGACTAATTTTGCAGGGAATCAAGCAACACTTGGAGGCACCGCTACATAGAGTAGCTGGAGCCTGGGCGGAGGGGTTATCATCAGTTGTGGATCTTGCGAACAACTCCCAACAGATTCACCAGCTACACCCCTATCTTCATGGTATGTGGAGCAAAAGCAATCCTGCCTTCCAACATACTCCATGATTCCCCTCCCCTATGTAGCCTTGCCACCGAATTCGAGGTAGCCGGGTGGAATAGGCCACCCAGCCGGTTCTTCTGGCCACCCGGATAGATGGGCCAGTTGGGAAACCTTGAGGGTGGACCGGTTGGAGAGGTCCACCTGGTTGTTGTCCTTTGTGTTGTGGCCATCCAGCCAGGCGCTCCTAGAGCCGGTCAGTTGAGCTTGTCTTGGCCTACCCGGGGGTCACCCCCCCGACATGTGACAAGGTTATCCTCAGGTGGATATCCATCACAAATTATAATAACATCTGGTTTAGATAAGATGGCTTCCTATAGTCCCTATCCCACCTACATATCTCCTAAAAGGGTTCTAATCCTAAGGTCAATGTGTTTGGTCGAATACTAGCTGTGGTGACCCAACATATATTGCATGATGTAGTACACTATAGTCATTGACATAACACCAATGAAACACTATTCCACCAGTATTACATCCCTCATAGTGTCCAACACATGACTATAGATTACAACTCAAATCTTTACAAAAGATCTAGAGAATAATCCTCAAAATAGTGAGGAAAACAATATATAGAAGAAATCTAGAAATAGCACCTTGAACTCTATTCTATAAATAATACTACTATTAATATATATTTATGGCTTGTGATTGCTATTAAAGTAGTGCGCTATGGAAGTAGGTTCTAGTATCTAGGGATTTATCTATACACTACCCTTCAGCTTATCTTCTATTGCTCCTGATGTACTCGTCGGCTTCATTAATCCCCACTGGATATCTTCAACTCTTAAAGGTAGTTTTCCTCTGGAAGATGACATTGATTTCTCTGAGATCTAGCAAGGGTTAGGAAGGTATGGTTGAGTATGAGCATACTCAGCAAGTTCACTAAAAAGGACTGTTTGATGCACTAACTACAACCATAGACCAAAGGTCATAGGTTATGTAGGTTTTCATAAACATTTCTTCAAAGCTTACTTTTATTCTAAAAAGCTATGTTCGTTAGCCTTCACTAGTTTACCAGAACTTCGTGGAGCTCCTTTCCTGCCACGTTCGTACGTCCTTCTTGGAACATGGAGTAACATGTTAAAATTCTTACACTATACATAGTTGTGTTACTTTACCCATAAGAGATCAAATCCTTATTGCATAATCGAGCAATCTTTCCCGTCCACAATTCTGGGATGTGGGGACTAGTATATGATCCAAGCCATTCGCTGCCCTTATCCGTGACCCTACATACCCGCAGTTGTTGTAATATAAGAAACTTTACCTTAGCCTAATATGCATGACAACCATAAACACTAGAAATCTGTATTTTGTATGCCCAGATCCATGGTAGGATTGTCCCTAAGTATATGTCTTTACCCACAGTGTGCAACTTACAAAATGCCCAAACCAGTGTCCGCGACATGCGAAGGGAAGAAGATCTAGATGACTTTCCCATCCCATGCCAAGTCTTATGGTTAACGCATGTTATATGGCGCAAGAATCACTAGCGACATTGGTTGTTAAGTCCTAGTTGATACATTCCCGTGCAAGGGTGATTCCATTTCCAGTCATAATAGATTAACTGATCACCCTGGACAAGTAACAAGTAGTTCATATTAATCATGAAAATAGTGTTTTCTGTCATCTTTTTAAAATGCAGGTGATAACAATAATAGATTCCAAATACTTGATAGAAAATATCCAAAGGATATCAACAAGTGTGAACTTTCCTTTGTGATTACAAGATTATGCAATCACGGTCTTCGAGACAATATAAGATCCAATATATGAAAATTGCATCATTGGTCCAGTAAGGACTAATGTTTGAGGAAGCAAGATGATGTGATGCATAAGTAATTCCAGGCACTTTTTAAAACCCAGAAGTAATACCCAATATTGTGAATGAGTTGAACTTAGGCGATTTCTTTAAGATTTCGTTTATCTTCAAGTTTATTTCACAAGCAAATATATCTACAAGGAACTTAAGATTAACATACAAGATATCTATAAGTAAAGCACAATAACAACACAAGATTGATGTTGATTGGTGCCATGTAACTGTTATGAAAGATCAAGTTTGAAGTTGTTAAGAATTAAAAGAAAGAACATAATGTTTTTGTTTGAAGTGGAAAAAGGAATAACTTTTGAGGAAAATGTTGTTTACATTAAGTTATCAATTTTGAAGATTACTAGGATTTGGACTATGGTTATTGATATAGTACAAATGATCTTGAGTTACTATACTTTTATTTTTGAATATTAGACCAAAGTTAACTATAAAAAATATACATGGATTTAAGATATAATGTTTACGGCATTACCAAGTTTTAGGGTTTTCCGAAGTACGATCAAAGATGTGAGATCATTTACTCCCAATGGGAGTGAATGATTTTAAGACATGGTTTGCTATGATAATCCTAAAGACAAGATTTATCTTATTAATGATAGCATAAATAGGTAGCCTCAATAATATGTTATTGTCCCAAGTATTTAAATGATCTTTAGAATTAATACTATTACTTACAGAAATAGCTTCATAAAAGTTCTACTTGATTCAGCTTTAAAGAATTACATTTTATGTTTCAATAAAAGCTAACAAAGATTTGATTTGATTTATAAATGATCAAAGAAAATTATATCTCTTTTGTTTTAATAGAAGAAAAGGACTTATGAATCTAATTATAGCACTTATCTTTATAAATCCTAAAATGACTTGGAATCTTATAATTAGTATTTTACTAAAATAATAGATATACATATAAGTGATTTTTATTGGTTTTAGATTTTTCCTTATTTTATTATATTTCATTAGGAGATACCTAGTTTTAATATTTAATTTGTATTTTATTTAACTCAAACAAGTAATATTATAATTTACTAGATAGATATTATTTTTATGAGCACTTTGATATATCATATGCATTTTAGGATTTTTCTGTATTTTCCTTGTGATAAAAGTACTTATAGGCTTATTTTAGTAATTCCTTTATTCTCTTATTCTATTTTTCTTTCTAATTTCCTACAAACAAAGTGTGGCATGTTGGACGATTTAATCAAACCTGCCCCAACTGGGCTTGGGGTCAAACCCCACCCCGACCCAACTCTCTCTATCTTCTCTCACCCAAACACACACACACTCACGAACACACATCCTCGCTCTCTCCGGTGGTACTCGACATCGCCTCTGCTGGATCAATTCTGTTGAGTACCGGCTGCTGCCGCCAGTCTCGGAAGCTCTTCGGTGCTCTCCTACGCCATCTCCTCCTACTTGATTTGATTCTTATGCCCACACGTGCTCGCCCTCGACTTGACTCTGGTTCGTCTGCCGCGCCGCCACCGTTAGCTACTCCGGCTGGTTCTAGCTCTCACCAGCATGCACTCTGACCTTATGATATACCTCTTCTCCCCGCTTCCTTGTCCATGGCCGCAACTCCCCTGAGCGACCTTGCAGCAAACATTAGCTACTCGGCTTGGGCTTTCGGTGCTGCGCCGGTGCATCAACGCCTCTGGCTTCTTCATTCCTCAGGAACTAGTCTCCAGTTTACTGATTATGCCTACTAATTTCTCTATTCCATCACTACCATGACTTCTACACGAACACCGGCCTGATGACAGTTGGTACTGCAACTCTAGTGTCACCATCGATCACCCCTAATGTTGCTGCCTCAATGCCTCTATTCATGTGGTGATTTGTGGTAGTGGTGGTGATGCAAGTTTCAGGTGTTAAATCACCTAGCTAGGTTTTATGCTTCATTGACATCGTATCCTCTATAGGCCTCAACCATATGCACACCTCCCTCGTGGCAAGTTTCCCTCCTGTGACCAGTCTTCAAGACGAAGATGATTTTGGATAGGTGTTTGTTGGAATTGGATTGTGGTGCCTTCAACTAAACTCAGTGATGATTAAGCTGCTACTAGATCCTGGTATAGTTGTTAGTGTAATTGCTTTGTTAGCTTGCACAATGATGTGTAGGTGTACAACATCACCTATGTTCCTCAATCTTTGATTAAGTGTTGTGCTTAATAAACTTAGAATTCAGTGATGACTATGATTTTACATTCATAGCATGATGCTTAAACTCAAATTATTCCTAGGTAGTGGACTCGGAAGATGATTAGGTTTGTGACCATGCATACTTGTAGACATGTTGTGATACCTTTAAGTTGAGGAAGTTGATGTTTGATCTGTTAATAGCTCTGTTGAAATGACCTAGATGCCGTGGATCCTCCCTCTTGGAGTGTGCACAACATCATGTGCAGTTTAAAATGACTTGCTATGATTTGTTTTTCAGAAATCAAATAGTATCTTTGCTGATAGTCTTGAATAAACAAGCAATTATATGGTCATGCTTAGGCTTGATCTTGAGCATATATGTGTTTGTGTGGTTCAAGTGACCTCCTCCGATATCCTAGAAATATTCTAGTTGCAGGTTAGTGGAATCCGGTTGCTTATACCATTTTGCACAATGATTTGTGTGGCTATTATAACATCCCAATTTCAGCAACCCTGATTAATTGTCTAGAATGCAAAAATCAGGGGGAACAAAAACTTTTTCTTGTTGATTGATGCAGTGTTTGCTTGACTTCTTGTTTGTGCTTATACATCTGAATGTATAGAAGATGATATACTTCTTACCTCACCACAGTTGACAAAAGTTATTCACAAAAACTGCCTTGGCTTATTTTTCATATTCTAAAATGTTCCAGCATTTCAAAAACCTGAGCCAAGATGCAAAAGCTTTCAACTAATGGAGATTTATATGATATTACCAAACTATTTTAGTAGCTTCTATTGATGAAATTATGGAGATTTATATGATATTACCTCCTTATGCTTTCAATACAGAGCTTTCAACTAATCTTATCTCTAGGTTTTCCAAAAACCTTTTTACAAAAGCTTTTGAATCCTACTCTGGGTAGAAATACCAAGGACTCTCGCCGTATTCAACTCCCACATTTGAAAATACCCATCTCTACCTCAAGATAGGCTTGATGGTATCCATAGTAGTAGATCTTTTTGCTTGGAAGATGAATTGCCTTGATCTGTTGTTTGATGATTTGCCCTGATCTGCTGTTTGACTTGCTTACTTAGGAAGTAGCATGAGATACCCTAGGAGATCATACTCTAGGATAAATATAAGTTAAGATCACTAAATTGTAAGAAAGAATAAAAAGTGGGATCTGTTCTCTACCCACCAGTTGCTCATACAATTTACCTTAATCCCATCAGTTTAGCACTAATTCTTCGTAGAAGCTTCCAAGTCAATGAAGACCAATATCAAGCATGGATCTATTGTACTCAATGTACCCTTCAACATAATCCACTGGATGGTGCTTTGGAACCTTGCATCATCTCAAAATCACCCCTCTTATATGCTAGTCAAAATATCCCAAAAATGACTAAGTCTAGAAATCTGATATCAATATCACATCTTTGAGTCTCCCTCATTTCCACTCCTTCTGCATTTTTTGTAATGCACTTGAACCATCTTCTAAAACATGTTAAGGAATACCAAGGCCCACTCTTGACCTTGGCTAGATAACCTTTTAATCCACTTGTTCTTGATGGTTTTGCGGGCAAGAAAATAATATTTCCTGCAAATCTTATCAACTAGCCTAATTTGGAAGTTGCTCACATCCCCATACTATCTTCTTTTAACCAACTCTTTCCATGATTGTAATCTACTCATGAAGGTATACCAAATACTACTTCACTTGTTCCCAATGGATCCTTGTACTTCAAAAACCCACAAGGTTCTGAAGGCTATTTGATAATCTGCTTTGGCAGACTTATTTTATTCAAAGTTTGGAATCAATCCTTTGTGAGCTCAAGCATGATCAAGCTCAAATATCTACACCATGGTTATATACATAACTCGGTCTATCCATCCATATGTTCCATGCCCCAAGGGGAGATCAGAGCTCCAAGATCCAACAAGATTTTTAAGGCAATACAATAACATTACCCTAGATTCTAGATCTCATGTTTCCACCAAAATCAACTTTCATTCACAACACCCAAGGTTGAAAATGCTATATACACCTTGTGTACATAATCTACCTTGATTATAAAGATTTATCAAATATTATCCATAATTATTATGGACCAAAATCTATTTAATCTCTTAGATTGACAAAAACTCCAAAACCTAATCTATAAAAGAAAGTTTGACTTTCTCCAAAACATATACCCATCTTTCAGCTCTTTTGAAGTCTAATTATCATACCCTATATTCACCCTTCAAAAATAAATATATTTTGAAGAGTCTTAATAATTCTTGTTGCCTATTTTCTTAAATGGCAGAAACAAGAAAACAATTACTTCAAATACTTTTATTCATCAATAAATCATTGGAAAATTTCTCAAAGTATGTATTCATATCTAGGCCCATATCACATCAAAAACCCATCATGTCTCATTAAAAAATATCAAATGAACCCAATAAACCCCATTCTGCATTTTTTTGGAGAATTAATAAAAAGGGATCTAAGCAATTCAGAAAATTCCCAAATAAATCAGGGACATGTATATTGACCCAAACCATCTACCAGTACCCTTAACTCACCTTTCCAAGATCAAAAATCAAGAAATTCCTCATGATCTTCCCTTTGGCTAGAATTTGAAAATTTTCAAATCTATGACCAAGACCAAATCAAATCCTCCCCAAACTTGGCTAATGATTCACCACAACACCCCAACTCTCCTCTGGTCGTGTGCTACTGTAGCACCCTAGGCCTTGTGTCCTTTACCTCTTGGAAAGAGAGACTACGAAGGAGAGGGGGAAGCCACTTATTGCATATCTTAGCACATCCCTCTTTTGCAGCACCTTTCTCTACAACCAATGCATTGGGCTGCCTCCTGCCACCCACCCACGACCTCTCCACCACCCTGTTGCCCAACCATGGCCCTCCTCTCTCTCTCTCTCTTCCTTTTTCCCTAGTGGACCATGACCACCATAGACGCTCCCTCTCTGGTTAAAATGGACCAGAGACGCATCCCTCGCTCCAGCCTAAACCTGGCATTGGATCAACGAAGTCCAATGGACTTTGGACTTTTTTTATTGGATCTAATTGGACTGGACATCTCTTGGACATGGATATCACTAGATGCTAGGTCCAATAATATTGGACAGGCTTCGTACTTAAACATAGGACCGTCCAATATCCAATGGACTCGTAGCGCCACCACTTAGTTTGCCTCCGCCACCGCCCTACCGACTATCGTAGCTTCGCGTCCATCGAATTAAACGATGTGTGGATTTGCCATTTTGGTCCCCGACCGCTCCAATCCTCCAAATGCTCATGAATCCCCCACCCTCATCTCGTTTGTTTGACCAAGAGAGAGCGAGAGAGATCCTACTGCTCCAGTTCCAGATTGAACGAAACGCTGGTTGCTCGGGCGGTGGACTCAGGACTTCTTTGGAAGGCAGCCGCTCTATGGGCAATAGGCACGACACTGCCACACTTCTGCATGCAGCCGGCCAGCCAACAGTGAGACGTGGGCGGCTAGGAGACACCGCGATCGCGCAGCTGAACGGCAGGAAGCCCATGAAGAAGAGTTGTTGCGAGGGTGCCTCAGTGTTCCATGGCCTACTGCCCTGCTCCTCGGGCATTTGCTGCGCCGACGGCGGAGGCAGTCAATGGTTGTGTGCACCGGCAGAGATTTCTCTAGGGATCTGATTGCTTTTTAATATTTTGCTGGGGGCTCTCTATAAGAGTACTAGAACATCTATCTTCTCGTTTTATATGTTCGGTCGGGGTGCGTGCTATGTCTGATCTTTCTTCTAGTCTAGTCTAGTAGTTTGAATGGAAGGTCCAATTGGACCTTGGATATCCCATAATACGGCTGGTTGGACCTGGACGGATTTGGATGTTGCATGGTAGAGTATGGATTGGACATGGACCCCACCACGTAGAAATGGATATCAGAATGGACATATGGTTTTGGATTTGGACTCCGATCTAATTCCAGGTTTAACGATGACCCTCTGTGGTGGATCTCCTCCTAATCTAACGGCATACGTCACACGATACCCCTTCGTCCCTGGCTCTTATTGACAGGCGGGACCCCTTGCCAGTAGTTTAAAATTTGACCCCCACGCGTTTCTCTCCGGGTGAGCCGCGTTCACCTTCAGCCGGCCAGTTCGGCCTAAAACCAGCCCATAGCCCTCTGTTTCATATTCTCTTAAAAATCCAAATTTCTAGAGCTGTTTTCTATCCATTTTCTTTATTTCAAAATAAAAATGGAAACAACCATGTCTTGGGCAAATATAAATTTCTCCATGTTCCCAAATGATTTGGAAAACATGTAGAAGTAGTCCCCTGCTATAGATATTTTTAACTATTTATTGGTATTTAATCTACCAAAATGTGTATTTTATCAACAATAAATAACTCAGTGAGTTATGTACATCCAAACTCTCTAAAACCACTTTCCTCTATTATGTTTTGTATTTTTTCATCTCATGGCATTGGTCTTAGTCGAAGTGGAGCTCTAGTATTCACTGAGCAAAGTTAACAAAAAAAATTCAGTTTTTCCTTTAGAAAATTTCCTAGGCTAAAACATAACCTGTTTGGAGCTGATTCCACCTCTCAATAATGTGTTACATGAGTAGCTACTAAAACCTAGGAGATCACTATTTTTGGAGCCTATGTTGATATATGGTGATTTAAATATCTCTATCGAGGGTTGTTTCAGTAGAAAATATACTACAAGAGTTTTACAACTCCAAAAATGGTGAGTCCTACTCATATACTACAAGAGTTTCAGTAGAAAATATACTACAAGAGTTTTACAAGAGTTCTACAGAAAGGTATTCGAAATATCTACCATGTGCCTTTGGAACCATAGCAAAATCTCATATAGATTCAATTTTATGAAAAAGACTATTTGCATGTAGATTTGACATTAGGAATTTCCTAAGGGCATTTAGGTCATTATTTCGAATGATTCCAACTCCCACTAAACCATTCTATCAAACTCTACTTAATCATCCAAGTAAATAATTTGTGTACCTACAGAACATTTCTGGTGATTTATTACCTAAAACTAGAGTTTTTACCACTAGGAAGTTCATAATAAATCAAAGAATAATGATATTTTAGGGAAACCACTTTTGTTGGCTTCATTCTGTCAATACCCATCTAATGATATCATTTTTGCACATTGATATCATATAGACCCAAGTCCTAGTTCAAAACCTCCTTCATTAGGTGGTACTTGACAAATAAATCAGAAAGGCAATTCCACAAAGGCAATCCTAGTATTTCCAAGTGCTATGATCTCAAACTATCAAAACCTACTGAAGTTAGTAATGTGTTGAATGTTTGTTTCTTGTATTGTAGTAATACTTGTATGCCTTGTGTTGATTGGGACTTTGTTTGCTTGCATGTATGATCATTAACGACGATAGTTGCGAATATATCGAAGACCCAAAGAAGACCATTATTATTGATTATTTTGGTATTCCAAGAAGAAGTCTAAGGACATATATGCCATATTGCGGAGCATAGGCAAGCCACCTTCTTTCTCATAAGCCTTATCCTATTGTTTTACTTATGCATGTTTTATCAACTTTTTATGAAACTACATTGTTTTATACTATGATGATCTATATCTGGTAGTGGCTTGGCTCCTCCAAACCATTACACCCTTGTACTAATATGTACAACCCCTGATGACACCTACTAGTCCATACTATGATAGTTGGTGTATAACACCATACCCTTTGGAGACCCTGTTTTAACCGAAGAAAAACTAGAGGATGGGATGACCCGCGAAAAAGTTTTACAAAAAATTTATGGCAAAACCTTGGTGAGGTTTGACCTACCAAGTGAAGTTTGAGAAAATAAAAAGGGTTTTGTTTTACCAAAATGATAAAATAAGATGGAGGAAAAAGGTTTATGAAAACGCACCTAGTTCTTTGCGGTTTTGCTAGAACAATTAACCCATGCAACCACATTACTCTAGAATGGGACAGGGCTGGGCTTGATGTTTGTTTACTCTAGTATAAGCTGCCTACAACTACTATAGGGGATTTAAAAATCCTGGAGGGTGGGCCTTCTCCTGTAAAGGTCCATGTGAGACATCGACCTAGAGAAGGAATTAAGGATCTAAGGGCCTCCACGCGTTACTATGAGCCCCTCATTGAAAGCGCACACTTTGTGAAGTGCAAAACGCCCTCAGGTTGGCTTGTGAACTATATAGGGTGTCCCTGTGTGGAGGGGAATAACTCTCATAGGGTAGGCACTTATATTGGAGTGGGCATCCGGAGAGTCTTGATCGGTTACTCAACCCACGATCAGTGTAGATCAGGGTAGGGTACCCAGATTGTGTGGGTAAAGTGTACAACCTCTACAGAGTGTAAATCTATTCGCATAGTCGTGTCCGTGGTCATGGACGGTTGGGAAGGTTGCTGGTTTTGTTTTCAAAAAGGATTTCGGAAAAGCAATGTCTTTGGAAATGTTTTGACCATGGGATGGTCAGAAAAGATAAATGTTTTGACCATGGGATGGTCGGAAAGGAAGGAGAAAGTTTGGTCATGGGATGACCGGAAGGATGGAACAAATGGGTGACCCAATCCTAGTGGTTTCCAAAAACTTTACAAATGTTTTCAAAATGTTTACAAAAGTTTTCAACGAAGATATGGAGGTGCTATATCTACAAGAGAACCTATTTTAGAAAAGAACCTCTCATGGAGCCCTCCTACTACCACAGGTATATTGCATATCCTATTATTATTATTATCTTCAGGTGGTTTGCGAGTACATTCAATGTACCCACTAGCATTGTCCCTGGCTATTAACTTGGTCAGATATCGAGAAGAAGGTGAAGTTGATGACTATGCGAGCTAGGACATTCTCCCAGTCAGCTGCTTGTAGGTTAAGGCATGGCTCGGGCTCTATGCTTGATGAAGTTCCGCTGATGATTATTGATGTATCCATAATGGCATGTAAGGTATGACATGTATCCGCTTAAGTAATGGATGTTTACTTTGATACTTGTCGGTTATGTTCCACGACTAACATATCATGGGATCGTGGTGTATGCATAACAGGGATTCTCGGAGGATTAATCCGGGGGCCCCACATCTATCATGATATGCTTAGGTGTATGTGAATGATTCCTAAGGCTTAGGAACATTGTCTAAATCAACATTATGATACTTGTTGACGAGCTTTTAGCTTGCCCTATGAATATTTGTGAGAAAGATATGGTATATGATTCCATACTTAATCCAACTGCATTTATCAGTTGAAGCTAACAGCTAAGAACTCATTACACTGATTCCTATTGATGTTGATTAGAAAAGTGATTTGAAGTATGTATTGCTTGCTAGTAGATGAATTAGAAAGATGATGGTGGTTTTATTTGGCTTGCAAATGTGCTATTGACTCGTTGGTCAGATGATATGGTTCATTGCCCTAGTGGCTTTGCTTAATAAGCTTTGACTTGTGCCTTTTATTAATTAGTGGCTTCTGCTATTTCTAGTTTCACCACTATGGTGCCTCTCTAGAGTGTGCACAGTAAATATACTAGATTAGCATGATTTGCTGCTATAGCCCCTACCCATGATGCATGAGATGAGGCCCAATTCTAAGGTAGAACGGTTTCTTTTATTAAGTTCTTAGCCCAACTTGGGATCCAAAGACTGAGGTTGTGATTGTAAAACAAGATCAAATACTAAAGTGACCTTATAAGCTCTATGATGGTCCTAGAATACCTTGTCTATGCTACTTTGAGAGCTCTCTCTCCCAAATTATTTCCTTGCTTAAAATAATAAGAAAAGAGGTTATGGATAGCTTTGAGTAATCAACCTGTTGGTTGTAGACTTGCTATTTGAGATCTTGGTTGTTGTATTATCAGCTCCTTGTGGGTAAAATTTGCTATAGTGATTACTAGCTCTTCCTATTGGTGATCTTGATCTCCTAGTGATACTAGCTTGTTCATTCTTGGTCTTCTTTTTGTTTCCTTCATGGCTACTACTGGTACACCTTCTCCTCTTATATGTGTCCTCCTTGCTGGCCTGGATGGCTTTCCAAGCAACCATGTCCTGGTGATGTTTTTCATGCTAAACAATGTAGATCTTGGTGGTGTTCTTAGGCTAGCAGATGAACTGGTGGTCTGGTTGTGTGTAGCTTTGATTTTGGCTGGTGAAAAATAAATAGAGGAAGAGAACTACGGCTATGACTATGTGCATCCTTATCTTCTCCATGAGTTGCTCCCTGAGTTGGCAGCACACACGCATGCATTGGGTGATACACACCTATGTATCAGATCAAGTGAAAACTTGATCTTTTGCTGTTTATTTACCTTTTTCTATGTAATAAACTTGGTGAAACTTTCCCCTCATTCCTAGGATGTTGGACTGAGGCAAACCTTTGATAAGAACAATTACTAATTTTCCCCCGATTACTACATGCTAAATGATGAGACAAACAATACACTTCACTATTAACATCTAAGAGCATCACTAACCAACTAACCCCTTTCTTTGGTTTGTTGACTTGTTCCTTTTGCAGGAAAAGAAGAATGAAGAAAATAAGATAAAGGATTAGTGAGGACTTTGTTTAGGACGTCCATTTTTTATTGCTATATCACTTTACTGATTGTAACTTTATTTTTCCATTTGGATACTATAAATTACTTTGTAATATTATAATTTTAATAAAGTAAAGCTTTATTTCTCATACTTAAAGTATTGTTTTATTATAGTCAAGTTATCCCTTTTTATAGTTCTTTATTTCATTCTTTAATTAATTGATTATTCAATAAATGTTCTAAAATACTCTTATGAGTATTAATTGTAAATAATATTTTTTGTTGTTCTTGTAATTTATAAATGGTTAAATCCTAGTTGTGTACTAAAGAATACCATTCTTTATTTCTATTTGAAATTAATTTATATAACTTGTTTATTATTTGGAATCTAATTCCTTTAATTGTTATTATACTTCAATTTTATGTTTGTTTTGAATTCAAATATATCATTTCAATAGTCAAAGTTTAACTTCTCTCCCTTCATAACACAAACATTCAGTAGAGGTAATTTCCAAATCTGTAACACCTAATCTGACGTTTCCACCAGCACAAGAGAGGCCTCGATCCCTCTATGGCTCTTTAGTTTTGCGCGAACATTCCCTGAATTTTCTTATGCATGAATGCAATGCGCACACATGTGGTCTCACCTTTTCTTACCTCTAATGCTGGGATGTTACAACCTCTCTCCAACTTCTCAACACGGAGGAGCCGGTCCTAGTTACCTCCTAGGTAACTATGGAAAGGTAGGCATCGGTTGGAACTCTGATCCCGAAGCTCATTCGTGGCCTCTATCTGGCCCCGTGGTAGGAAGGTACTGGTCTCGGATGCCCTCCAGACATCTGAGGAAAAGCAGACAATGAGTGATTTAGGATATTCTATAGGGTCACCCGCCGCTAGGAGGGAGCCCCTTGCGGGGCATTTTTATGCAGTGTTCATCCATGGGATTCCTCCCGGGAGAACAAAACCGAGAAGGAAACATGATTATCCATTAATGGAGCATTGAAGATTAGCGATAATCAAAATGAGTGCACGAAAGATCAACTCATTCTTATTCATACATGGGGATTTCTTCTAGATATAGTGTTTGTGTTATGGGACCCAGCCGATGTACATGTGATTTCATTACAAGGGGAACAACCCCAAGTAGTCTGCACGTGTGAGGTGTTAACAAACACATCATACCAACAGTGGGAAAGCCTGGATATAAGCTTGCACAGAGACCCAACTTTGTTACGCAAAGAGTGTGTTGGTGGGACAGACCTAGCCATGCGTGTGTGTCCCGGTAATCCCGAGACATGATACCACTTTATAGTCCCCGAGTGGGAAAGTGCAATGTTGTGCTATGTCCCCCAGGGTGCAGCGCCACAGGTTCGGTCAGTTAACACGCCGTGCTTCCCATGACAAATTGGTTCGGACTCGGGGAGGTCAAACTTTTCCCCGGGGATCTCTCCCTTTGCGCATAAGCTATTTCACTATGCCCTCCCTGCTATGCGTTGGGAGAAAAGCCAGTAGCCGTTTTGGTGATGTATGGCCCATCATCAAAGTTGAATGAGTGGGTGTGCTCTTGTATTGAAGATAGGAATTTGACCTCCCCAACCCTAGAGTCTGGAGAAAGGTTGACTCAGGATTTGGTAACTGAAACTACTGAGGGAGAAATTGAAGATAGCCATTTTGTGCTCTTGTGCGTGGAAGGTGAGTCCTACACTCTCAGGTTCTGTGGTGCAAATTTAGAGTTCCATCTTTTACTACATGTCTTGCAGGTCCTTGGCCGTGTGGGGTGATAGCTGTGAGATTCTACACATTTTTGATAGCTTTTCTTGATGGTTTTCTCCCGGATTTGATCGTTTTCTACCTTTACCTAATGCTAATACTACGGTAGAGAAGAAAACTTGGGTTTTAATGTGTGTTTCAGGTTCTGAATATCAACAGAAGGTTTTGACTAGAGAAACACAATATTCTGGAGAAGACAAGCTAGTCTCTCTTTGGAAGCACTCGAGGGGAGCTTACAGAAGCTTTAACGAGCAACTATACGGCGGGAATATTTTTCCGGCCGTCTAGTTCCCGTCATATAGTTTCTGTCGCCTCTGTCTTGTCAAAAGGGACACCTTCCGTGAAGGGATAGAGGACGAAAACACAACACAACAGGCACCATACCATCCAGAAGGGAGAACGAAGAGATCCAAATAAGAAGGGGAAGACGTTCTTCATCTTGCTCCACGATCTTCGACCTCCTAGACAATACACCCCCATAGCCACTACTTATACTTGAGAGAGAGAGGGATCGTCACCTTGCAATACTAGGGTTTGAGATTGTTTATTCCCATCTTGAATTGTGTTGGATATTTTTGTATTCTTATTGTAGATCTCCACGGTAATATAAATACAAATTCCCTTTATTTGATTATATCGATGATATGTTCTTCTCTTATGTGTGTGTAGTTCCCTTGGGTGTGGGAGATGTAGGGGATTGGTGAGATGTGATGTGCCTTCATATGTTTTCCATTAGTTTTTGATTGATTCGAATTATTATATTATGTGTGCTTGACTATCTGTGGGATGCCTAATGCTTGTTGTCCAATTAAGGGCCCAGAGAACATGATGCTTTGTTCTACATAGCTAAGATCTTGTACGCTAGTAGACCGGCGACCCTCGGGTGACACGGGAATATCAATGGAAAACTAGTAGACTCAAGGATAATGAGGAACCATTGTGCTTCTTGCATTAGTCCGATCCAAGGAGCTTAATCGCTAAGAGACCTGAAGGGTCTTAATCATCTAGTGTTTGACCATGGTTTTGGTAACAGGCTAGTAGGATTATTGAAGTTGGGATGAAATCTACCGAGAGGAGTTCCGACTAACTATGGGTTGCTCGCCTACACATATATTTATAGGATTATAATTTTTATAGTTATCATTCGTCCACCTGGCATAGTCACTATCACCATGAACTAAATATCCGCATGCCTTCTTTTGCCATCTACAGGAAACAACAAACAACCAAGCCATTCTTTACTTTTATGCTTGATATTTCTGAAGTTTACATTTTAGTTCTATTTAAATACATCTCATTTAATCAAAACCCCATTCTTATTTCAACACTTGCAATCAATTCACTCGAAGACCTGTGACAACTTCTGGTGTGACAGAGACTTCGCCCATGAACACTTACCTTTGGGCTCCCTGTGGGATCGGTATCTATACTTCAAAACTAGCTACAAACGATCTGTGCACTTGCAGACATCAAGCTATTTTCTAGCGCCGTTGCCGGGGAGCTAAGCACTAAGTGTTTGTCTTTTGACATTTCAGGTGTTGCTACTACAAAATTTTCTCCCTATGAGACAAAGGGTCTAAACGCTCTGGTAGGACCTATCTACCGGATTATATTGAGCGCATGCCTACTCAAAGGAGTGAAGAAACTATTGAAAAACTTTTAAGATCAAATAAAGTAGAAGTTGAAAACTTGAGTGATATTATGGAAATCATGTCTATTTATAGGACAACTCCCATGAAACCTGAGAAAACTCTTAGGGAATAGAGTGCTCCAAGTTCTGAATTTGTTAAACAACCAATAGAATTCCCTAATCCTAGAGTTAGAGAATATCGACTTGATGGTGGAATTATTAAAATTTTGCAAGAAAAAGCTTTCAGTGGAAGGGAAGATGAAGACCCAAGAAGACTTACTAGAGAGTTCGACAATGTGATAACATCGCTTGGACCAAAAGGTTTGCTTAGAGACTTCTCTCGTCTAAAATTATTTCGTTGGTCTCTTAAAGGTAAAGCTCTAGACTAGTTATATTCTCTCTCTCGCCATTACATGAAATGTTGAGAAAACTGCATTGCTAAATTCATAATCAGGTTTAATCCTTTTTAAAAGGCAACTGAACTAAGAAAGAATATAGGCAACTTTAGTCAGAACGTGGGAGAAAACTACCCACAAGCCTGGGAAAGATTCTTTGGAATGGTCAATAGTATTCCTAATCATGGCTATTCTGAATCAACTATTTGCCATTTATTTTACCATGGTATTAATAGTCAATGTAGAGATTTGCTTGACTTCCTAGCAGGAGGATCGATAAATACTTTAACTATTAAAGAATGTTTGGAATTAATGTCTACTAGGGCTAAGAATGATTCTTTATATAATCCTGATTTTGGCCCTAAGATGGAAAAAGGGATACTTCAGATAACTCCTGATCTTATGCCTGAAGTACGCAAAACAATGAAACAAAAAGGTATACCTTCTGAACTTGTTAAGGAAAACAAAGTAGATTTGTTACAAGTTTTAACTAAAGAAGATGAAACTGGAATTTTCGTTCAAGAATTAAAACATCGACAAGTGAAATCTCATAATAACTTGCATAAGCACTTTCAAAACCACGAAAAGATTTTGGCGGAACTCATGGAAAATTATAATGAGATTGGCCAAGAAATAAGATTATTTCACAAGTATCTTAGTATGATTGAAACCTAGTGTGAACAAATAGCATCTAGTTATCAAATTTTTCTTCGTGATAATAAATATATTCTTGTTTCTACTAATGTCGTCACAAGAAGGGGTGCAGTTGTTACAGGACCCTTAGGACCACCAGAATATGAACCTGAAAAAGAGCGAAAGGAAAAAGCCTTTCTCAAAGCAAGCCAAGAAGATGATACATTGGTGGATCCTCAAGATGAAACTGTAACACAAGATCAAACAAAGGAAGACCAAAGTGATGCACTGGATGACCATTATGAGTCTGATACAGAGACAGTTGATCCAAGAGAATAAAAAAGATAAGCAAGGAAGATGGAGTTGTTTTATTAGAAAAGAAGAAAAGTGATAAGCAACAACAAAAGAAAGCAACAAAAGAGCCTGACCCCCCACAAAAGGTAAAAGACAAGAGTAAGTCAGGTGAGCAAAACTTCCTTATCTAGATTGAAAAAACAAAGCACCAGATCAGGTAATTTATAATTATTTTACAAAGGCACTTAGTGACCTTTGTCTGGAAATTCCGTTTGCGGATGCAATTAAAGTTCCCACCTATTCTAAGTTCCTCCATGATATTCTTAGTACAAAGAAAGAAATAACTGAAACTGTTGCCATGGTATGTAGTTATCCTGCTAATGGGAAGTTGTTGCCTAAGTCTGGAGATCCTAGAATACCAACTATTTCATGCTCAATAGGTAAACCTGATATTCACACTACCTTATGTGATCTAGGAGTTAGTGTAATGCCATACTCCCTCTATAAAAGGTTAGGATTAGGGGAGTATTCTCCTACTACTATCACTTACAGATGGCTGAAAAGTCCACTAAACAACCCATTGGTATGATTGAGGATGTTCTACTTAGAATAGATGCGCATGTTATTCCCACTGATTTTATTATTCTTGAAATGCTAGAAGATGAAAAATTATCCATAATACTTGGAAGACCTTTCCTTAGTACTACAGGGGCATCAGTTGATTGTGTTGAAGGAAAGATAATATTCAATGTTTATGATGCTGAAATCATCCGGTATTTTCTAAAGAAGCTAGAAGCAGGAGAAAGATATATTCCACCGGCAAAACAAGTTCATGTGGTAAGTGCCTTTGAAAAAGGGCAACCCAAGGTAAGAATTCTAGAATAGAGAAGAGGTTGAGTTATTCAACCATTCTTAATAAAATACTTAATGGGAGTCAACCCATCTCGTCAATAAAATAAACTAGAGAATAAAAGGTTCATCGCATTCCTACCACTTTTTCATAGACATTCTTGCAGAAGCGCGCCCGTGAAGATGCAGCTGTCAAAAAGTAGTAGAAACATTGATTGAATGAGTTTCAAATAAGAATAAAAATAAAAGTTCATGTTTTTCATATAAAGAAGCTAAAAAAATTCTTTTAATACGCCAATGTTGGTCGATAGTTTCTACTATTAATTTTTTGTCAACATAAGGTATTTCGCTATGTTTTGGGATAAGAAGGTATTCTCAAAGAAATAGAAATTTTTTAACGACCAACTATACAGCAGAAATAAAAATTCCGGTCGTATAGATATCTTTGCCATCAACAAATTTTCTTCAAAGACACGGAGAATTTAACGACCAACTATACGGCGGGAATAAAAAATCCGGTCGTATAGCTTCGGTCGTATAGATGCCTCTCTTAGAAATTTATCCCAAAGGTACTGAGAGTTTACGACCATCTATACGGTGGGAATAAAAAATCCAGCCGTATAGTTCTGGTTGTATAGATATCGATGCTAGTTTTAGAAATTTATCTCAAGGCATAGACGGTTTAACGACCAACTATACAGTAGGATCATTGTGATCCGGCTGTATAGTTGAGTCCGTATAGCTGTTTTCTGCATAAAGAAACCCTAGTTGGTGGCGCCACTACAACTATACGGGCGGAGCAACATCACCCGCCCGTAGAGTTCCGGCCGTATAGTTTGGTGTGACCACAAATTCGCATAGGGGCGGCTAGATCTTCCTCCCCTCCTCATTATTTCTCTCATATTCTCTCTCCAAACCTCTCAAAATCCACCTAGAACTCTTGATTATTCACGGATTTTGTTATTTTGAGTGGGGGAATCAACAGATCGGTATGTTTCTCTCCCTATCCATGCTTTATTTTCAGATTTCCATGGTTGAAACTCTCACATTAATCTAGTGGATGAACTTAAGCTTATTTTGTTTTTCCTATTAATTTCTCGCAATAGGATTGCATTTTTCCATGTAGGATCGTTCATATATCATGTAGAAACTATATTCCTAAGGTTTTATAGTGAAATTTTTCAGTGCATCACGATGAACAAAATCGGTAACCACTTTCGTTCGAGCAAGCGCCAACGGGGTGAGGGCTCGAGCTCGGGGTCCCAAGCTGAGCGCAACCCCAAGTTGGGCATGGTTTCATCAAGGAGGGTCCTGCCCACACGTTGGGCCGACCACAGCTTTCTCACCGTGATGGGGTTGAAGGCGGACTTCGACCTCATGGGTAACAAGGCGGGGTTGACATTACTTGGCTTCGCGAGCCACGACACCTACACCGAGCTTACGCATGAGTTCCTTGACTCCTTCTACGATGACCACAGGGAGAAAGGTAATATGTCCACGGTAAGCTTCACCATGAATCGACAACTCTATGAAATAAAATTTGAGCAATTTTGCGATGCTTTCGGCTTCCCCCATGTTGGGGAGCCAAATATTACTAACCTCTATAGCATCACAAGCAAAGAAACTTGGGAGGTCATTTCTGTCAATGCTAGCACCAACTTCTATCAGAAGAAGATGTCCACCATTCAGAACCCAACCATCCGTTACTATGCCTTGTCCCTCGCCAACACACTACTGGGAAGAGGTGACACTGGTTCCATGGCCAATACGGACATGGCAACGATAACCAAGGATCTTTTTCCCACTACGACGCAATGCCCCAATCCTGCAGCTCTACTCATCTAGCACTTTCGCCACCAAAGCAACAAGACCAAAGCTGATATTCGCATTGCACTACTAGAGAAAAGGCTATAGGAGACATGCTCATTTGAGGCGCATTTCTACTATATGCACCTCCGATAAAATAGTCGAGGCACACTGCACTTACAAGCGCCTCTAGTATTAAAATAGGCGAGCACATATTTGTAGGATGCGCCTCCTCTAGTCTCTGTACGGACGGAATCTGGCACCCCCATATTATGCGAGGCTCATTTTGATAATATGCGCCTCCAATATATTAGATAGGCGAGGCGCATATGGGAAGAATGCGCCTCGCATAAGTTGCATTGGCTCGGCAGGAGATCTGTGGTCGAATATGCGAGGTGCATACAACAATATGCGCCTCCTATACTTGATAATATGCGAGGCGCATATTCCCATATGCGCCTCCTATAACCTGGCAGATCCCACCCCCCCCCCGAACGCCTTTTAAGTTTTTGTAAAAAATAAACAAAAATGATAGAAACTTCAAAAAAATAATTCCTTTGAGTTGTAGTTAGATTTTAGGGTATAGATCTAGACAAAATTTAAAAACATGAATTTCAATGTATTTTGCAAAAATAGGTCATGGCACGGTAAAACGGCTATAACTCTTGCATACGATGTCGAAAAAAATCTTTAACCTATAAAACGATCGTCTCGAAATTTCCTATTCAAATTCAACGACCTACGGTCGTTCTGGATTTTACAGAATCCCCAAATTCGAAAAGAGTAAAAAGTTATGGCTGAAAGAAGAGTTTTTCCTCCAAAAAAATAAAAAAATATTAGAGGCGCATATCGTGCATAAGTAGAGCCAGATTCAAATTCTAAGCGTGGGCCTACCACACCTACCACCTCTCCTCCTTCTCCTTCTCCTTCTCCTTCTCCTTGTCCTCCACCGCTCCTCCTTCTCCTTCTCCTTCTCCTCCACCTCTCCTCCTTCTCCTTCTCATCCACCTCTCCTCCTTCTCCTCCACCTCTCCTTCTCCTTCTCCTCCACCTCTCCTCCTTCTCCCCTTCTCCTCTGGTGGCATCCTTCTCCTCTTCCTCCGGCGACCTTCTCCTCCTCTTCCTCCGGCAACCACCTCCTCCTCCTCCGGCGATCACTTCGGCCATGGCCTCCACAACCACACCGACCACCTCCTCCTCCACCTATGGTGGCCTCATCCTCCTCCACCATGGCCTCCTGCACTTGCCTGTGGTAGTAGGTTGTGGCCACGGGCACGAGCTCCGACGAAATTCTGGCCAGATCCATATCTGGCTGCCATCTTTTTTGAAATGCAAAAATAATATCTGAGGCGCATTCAGCTCAATATGCGCCTGGCATATGCAGAATATAGGAGGCGCATTCGGATCAATATGTGCCTCGCATATTTTGAGTATGGGAGGCGCATATTGATCCTCGCATATCTAGGATATAGGAGGCGCATATGATATGCACCTCGCATAAAAAATACTAGAGGCGCGACGCTAGAGGTGCATATCATATGCGCCTCGGATAGGGTTTTCTGGGCGCCTCGGGTAGGGTTTTCCCTAGTAATGTTGGTGGATTGGTAACCCACCTTGCCCATGCATTAAATGTTGTATTACCTGTTATGCAATCTGTTGACGACCCCAAGCTTATCGACGTCAAGTATTTAACTGCTTGTGGCTTCCTTGGTGTTTACCATGCTAACCGGATGCTCTGAGCATATCAATTCAATTATCTTGGTGATGGACAGGGTGAGCAGGTTCCGTTGCCCTCTCCCCAAGCCTTCTCGATTGTGGAGAAGGACACTTGGATCCTCACTAAGGACCAAGTGATGCAGATCATGGCCGAACTCCATCCCGATGAAGAGGAATATGAAGAAGGAGGGCAACAAGATGAGGATGAGCTAGAGCAGGAGGATGAGCAGGGACACAACCCTGCTTGGGGGGGACAGCAGCAGCAAGGGGGAGCTTGGGACCCGTGGCCCAACTAGCCACAGCAGGGGTACAGCTATGTCCCCTATGAGGAATTCTAGCAGCTCAACTAGCGCATTGGGGAGATCGACCACACTCTTCAGGAAGTGAATAAAGATGTGAGTACTTTGACAGAAAACTTCAATCCCTTCATGACCCACTTCCCTGACTACTACCAGCAGTATCCGCACCAGCGCCAAATGGCGGCAACCACTGAGCATATCAATAGCCTAAGCTTGGGAAGGTTTGAAAACCTCCAAACTTTCCATTCATGTTTTTATTTCTTATTTTGATTTATTTTATTTCTTCAAATTTGCATGTTTATTTTCAGTTTTGCATTCCTAAACCAAAAATCCAAAAAATATTAGCTGTAACGTTATTTGTAAGATCGTTTCTTTGTTTCTCTCGGAGATTGCTTAATTTCAGGTAACTTGGCAACATGGAAATACAAGAGGAGTTCGACTTAAATACAAGAACGAAGCAAGCAAGAGGAGGTATCACATTCCTCTGATCACCCTCTTTGCAACCTTTAATTGATCCTACAATTATTTACTCGCTTGCACTAGAGTCATTCCCCACTTAGCTTGTTATCCTACAAATTATATTCCTTTGCTAGTGTCTTCTTTTTATCTTTGAAGCATTGAGAAATAAACTTGGTTAAAAATACTTCCTACATTTTTACAACAAGAAAAAGCATATGAAAGATAACTTGATTCCATGCTTAGCTCAAAGAATTTGATTTTAGAACTACTCCATCCCATTTGAGCTTAATATAAAAAGACTCGATAGTACCCTTAATTGCAATTGTTTGATTAAATGGATGCTTCAGAGTAGTAGAAATTACGTGACTACTTTTTCTAATGATTACCGTAATATATTGCTTTACACGTGTCATTACAACTCTGTCGTGCTCCATGGGGAACTATTAACTCCCTGGCCAAGGAACGATCGAAATGTTGGAAACCACTTGATTTGGGCTATTGAGTTATGAAACCGTATGTAGAAGCAATGCTATGACGGGTAAATTTATTAGTCTCCTCATGGTTTCACGTTCCAAGTGAAGTTGTAGTACTCCACTGACCCATTATTGCTCAACATTATTTATTGGCATGGTCACGAGTGCACAACACAGCCCCAATTAACATGTTAAAAATAGTGTCATGATTTCTCTATGAAAGAGCTAAAGGTTTTGAAAGACAAAAGGGAGAAAAAGGTGCTTTGTGAGTCTTGAAACTTTTACATGGTAGTAGACAAGTTGTTCTTTATTAAATGTTTTAGTGCCAACTTGAGTACTCTTAATTGATTAAATAAACAAAAACAAAAAGTTTTCATCTCTCAATGAAGAGAGACACCAAAAGAATTTGTCTCACTTTCCTAGCTAAACTTTTGACACTTTCTTGGGCATATGATTTATTTGCTAACAAGATATACGTGGTTAGGAAGTGGGCTTAGTGCAATCTTGTGAATATTTGTATGATCATATTCAAGATTGAAGGGATTGTGAAGAAAAGGATTTGACACCAATTCAAACTTGTAAACTCTTTTATTTTCAGTCTCGAATCTCCGCTATTCTTCCTTATTTCCTTCTCACTCGAGGGCGAGAAAAATCTAAGCTTGGGGGAGTTGATAGTTGTGAGATTTCACACATTTTTTATGGCTTTTATTGATGGTTTTCTCCCGGATTTATTGTTTTCTAGCTTTACCTAACGGTAATACTTCGGTAGTGAAGAAAACTTGGTCTTTAATGTGTGTTTCAGGTTCTGAATATCAACAGAAGATTTTAACTAGAGAAACACAATATTCTGGAGAAAACAAGCAAGTCTCTCTTTGGAAGCACTCAAGGGGAGCTTACAGAAGCTTTCACGAGCAACTATATGGCGGGAATATTTTTCCGGCTGTATAGTTCCCGCCATATAGTTGCCGCCGCCTCTGTCTTGTCAAAAGGGCAAACTTCCGTGAAGGGACGGAGGACGAAAACACAACACAGCAACCACCATACCATCTAGAAGGGAGAAAGAAGAGATCTAGAGAAGAAGGGGAAGACGTTCTTCATCTTGCTCCACGATCTTCGACCTCCTAGCCAAAACACCCCCATAGCCACTACTTGTACTTGAATGAGAGAAAGGGATCTTCACCTGGCAAGACTAAGTTTTGAGATTGTTTCTTCCCATCTTGAATTGTGTTGGATATTTTTCTATTCTTATTGTGTATCTCCATGGTAATATAAAGACGAATTCCCTTTATTTGATTATATCGATGATCCGTTCTTCTCTCATGTGTGAGTAATTCCCTTGGGCATGGGAGATGTAGGGGATTGGTGAGATGTGATGTTCCTTCATATGTTTACCATTACTTTGTGATTGATTCTAATTATTATGTTATGTGTGCTTGACTATATGTGGGATGCCTAATGCTTGCTGTCCAATTAAGGGCCCAGACAACATGATGACTTGTTCTACATAGATAAGATCTTGTTCGCTACCAGACCGGCGACCCTCGGGTGACACGGGGATATCAATGGAAAACTACTAGACTCGAGGATAATGATGAACCACTGTGTTTATTGCATTAGTATGGTCCAAGGAGCTTAATCACTAATAAACCTGAAGGGTCTTAATCGTCTAGTGTCTGACCATGGTTTTGGTAATAGGCTAGTAGGATGATTGAAGTTGGGATGAAATCTACCAAGAGGAGTTCTGACTAATTATGGGTTGCTCTCCTGCACATATATTTATAGGATTATAATTGTTACATTTATTATTCGTCCACTTGGCACAGTAACTATCACCATGAACTGAATCTCCACGCGCCTTCTTTTGCCATCTACAGGAAACAACAAACAACCAAGCCATTCTTTACTTTTATGCTTTATATTTCTAAAGTTTACATTTTAGTTCTATTTAAATACATCTCATTTAATCAAAACCCCATTCTTATTTCAACACTTGCAGTTAATTCACTTGAAGACCTGTGACAACTTCGGGTGTGATAGACACTTCACCCATAAACACTTACCTTTGGGCTTCCTGTGGGACCGATATCTATACTTCGAAACTAGCTATAAACAATCTGTGCACTTGTATACATCATAGGGAGCGCGTTTACTTCTCCCTGAAGCCCGACCGCTCCTCCCTCTTCAGATCAGGTGCAATAGTCAACTATGACGAGTAAGTCCATAAAGGTGTCGATGTTTCTGCTGTACAACTCCCATCTAAGCGGCACGCTATGCATGCTATGACGAAAGACGTGGATGGCCAAATCGAATATCATCTTGAGGTCAGTGCTGAGGGTGATGACGAAGCACAATATGAACTATTAGAGGCCTCCATGGGCCCTTGATCGGTACCCAAGATGCCTCGGATGGATCCTCTTGAGCTCCTCGACATAGAGGATGGAGACTTCAGAATTGCTGACGGAGGTTGCCGTGAGTGTGCCCCTACCTAGTGTGCTAGATGTCATGTCCAAGTTTTGGACACGGGGGATGGGATGTCCCCTTTTAGTTTGGCTAGCGGTGCATAGCACGGCGAGCTCGATCGGGGTACGAGAATAAGATGCAATCACATAGATACATAGTTTTTACCTAGGTTCATGATGCATCGAGTGAAACCCTACATCCTGCTATTGTGAACTATCTGGTGGATGATGAAATAGCTACAGAGTCGTTCTTGGGCAAGGACTATCAGGTTCCTTCCTATCTATGTCCTCTCCTTACTCGATCGGCTTGTTCTTCCTTTTATATTGTCAAGGGGACACTACAAGGGTCAATGACGATGTGGTGGAGAGAAGCGTGCATGGTTACAACATGGAGGAGCGCTTCTATTGTAGGATGCATGGCCTTCCATGTTTGAGGGCACAATGGACGCTAGGATCCTTCCCAGCAGCATGTCTAGGTTTGATGGTTTCTTAGGGAATACTCATGCTTCCTAGGGAGGATGTCCCCAGACTCTCCGAGAAGGATTCTGGCTGAGAATGTCCGCATGATACTTTTCTCTCGGATTCACGGTGCACCCATTGGATACAGGATACCCTTGGTTCCATGGAGATGACATTAACCATGTTCTCCATGCGGCTCCTTAAAAGGGGAGACCCTCAGTGTGTCTAGCACCAGGGTTACGCGTCTTGATAGGCATTGTTGCAGTTGCTTGGCAAGGCGTGGTTGTGGCTGATCCCCATTGCGAGTCGGCCTACTACCACTGACTACCAAGTTGTAGTAGTACTCCTTGTCTGTGGTGTGGGCGGGATCCTCCTGATCGATGGTCATGGAGAATTTTCTGCTGCGGTAGTTTTGGTCCACACGGGCCGCATGCTGGCTAGTGTAGTATTTGAAGGCATCTATATGCAGGTTCTCTTTATCTGGAGTTATTGTTGTTGCTTCAGCTACTTCCTTTGCTCGGTGATTATGCCGAGGGTGAGTCACTCGAGATCTACTGTGAGGTTTTCCTTCCTTATCAGTGTGGAGAGCGGGTCGAAGGCCTGGTTGGTGGTGTTGCCACTATTCCTAGTGTTGCTGCTATTACTGGTGATCCCGCGATCGCTAGCATTCCCACATTTTTAGTGACTCCGATGTTTCCAACATTGCCACCATTCCTGGTGACTCAAGTATTTCCATGTTGCCACTATCTAAGAAGTCCTACTATTGCCAGCGTTCAAATTGGCATTGGGTTTGGCATTGGGGTTAATGTTGGGTGTTGACTTTGGCATTGGCGTTGGCGGGGTTGGGAATGGCGTTCATGTTCCTGCCGGTGGCTATGTAGGCAACTGGAAAGCTGATAGTCTGCACATCTGTGACTCCCACAGAGTCTTCATCCAACTAATAGTCCAGTACGGGAAGAAGCAAATCATGTTCCTACTCAAAGTTACTAGTGTTGAATATTGGCATGATCGACTAGGCATTGTAGGCCGGGGCAATTGATTCTACATTGTAATTCATCTGGATGTCGCCAATGTAGTTAGGATTAGTGACGATGACAGTGGGGTTGTTGATGGAGTCTCCTTCGGAAGATGCGAGGTCCACGGCGCCAAAGCTTTTGACGCTTTCCCCCGCCTCCATGGCTTCTACGGTCACGGTGTATTCGACGTAGACATTGATGAGGTTGAATGACACCATGTAGGCACTTGTGATCAGCGATGACGCCGGGTGGTAGCTGTCATTGGTGACTGATACGTCCATTTTGCATCACTATTCTATATCATAATTTACTGTTATTCATTGATATATTTCATATTAAGAGATGGTACTTATGTTATTTCATCTGATTTTGCAAGGTTGATGACTTTTGGAGCATGGATCGCTGTAGTCAGGATTCTGATGGAAAAGGTGCTATTTGGAGGAAAAATTCGGAAAGATCAGAAAACCTGGGAAAATACATGGAAAATTCTATTTTTTCAGAAGATGAAGATTGCCAGAAGGGGAAGTGGAGATGGGCCACAGGGGGCCCACACCACCCCCTGGCGCGGGCAGCCCTAGGCCGCGCAAGCGGGTGGTGTGGCTGCACTGGCCCACTCCAGGCTCTCCCCTCTGGTGTATATTATCTCCAGGGAACCCTAATACCTGGAGGGCGACCACAAAAACATTTCACCGCCTCTGTGGGGCGGAAAACACCAAGAGAGAAAGATCTCTCCGGCAGACAGAATTCTGCCGGGGGAATTCCTTCCTAGAGAGGGGAGATCATCGCCACCAACCCCATCATCAAGCTAGACTTCATCGGGATCATCATCATCATCACCACCATCATCTCCACCAGCACCATCATCACCAATTCATACCGCTGTAACAATTGGGTTGAATCTTGCATAGTTCTTAGGGGAAACTTTCTCGGTGGTGATTACTCCATGTAGTTGATGCTATTGAGTGAACCATTGAATTATCGTTTATGTTCAGATTGTTACATATCATTATATCATCTCTAATATTGATCCATATGATGTCTTGTGAGTAGTTTGTTTTGTTCTCGAGGACATGGGAGAAGTCATGTTGTTAGTAGTGAAATTGTGTTGAGAAAGATTCAATGGTTTGATATTTAATTTGTGGTGTATTTCTTCTAGTGGTGTCATGTGAACGTCGACTACATGAGCCTTCACCTATATGGGCCTAGGGGAATGCATTGTGTATTTGGCTACTAATCGTAGGGGTTGCCAGAGTGACAGAAACCTGAACCCCCGTTAGAAAACCTTTGCACAAGGGATGTCAGGGCCTTACAGTTTAAAGTTGTGGTTAGGTTTCTACCTTAATTACTTTCTTGTACTTGTGGATGCTTGCAAGGGGTATAATCACAAGTATGTATGAGTCCTAGGAAGGTCGATACATTAGCACAGGTTCACCCACACAACACTTAGCAAACTAAAGAAGATTAATCAACTATATGAAGCGAAAGCACTTGACGATATTCCCGTGTGTCCTCGAGAACGTTTGGTCATCTTAAGTAATACACCCGGCTTGTCCTTTGCTAAAGAAAGGATTGGGCCACTTGCTGCATTTATTCTTATTGTCTTTTATTTACTTGTACTTTATTTACCTGCATTATCAAAAACCCCTAAAAATCCGTTTGCTAAGTATTTACAGAGAATTCCTTCTCCAAGCCATTCGCCAACTCCTTCTGCTCCTCGTTGGGTTCGACACTCTTACTTATCGAAAATACTGCGATACACCCCCTATACTTGTGTGTCATTAGTGACATACATCATGGGTCGGATGGTGATGAAGCGTCTGACTACAATCTGTCCATAGAGTGATGAAGTGGATGTGGTCGGTGTCGGGGGGATGATCCCTAGGTACCCAAATCGGACAAGAAACCAGACAGTCGGATCGCGTCCGGCTGGCCAGAGGCAGCCGGACAGGGTAAGACAGGTCGGCTATCACCCGGTAGCCGGATCACCAAGGGACAGCCAAATACGGCGACGTAGCCGGACCCAATCAGTGAGACAGGACGACGTGCGTATCAATGCACGGTATGCCCTGTACGATGACAAGACTGGCCACCACCCGGCCATACCGAAGTATTTGCGAGGATGACGCAGCAACACTGGCCTGTGCTGACGATGGGCTCGCACGGCGTCCACTGTTCCTACGATAGCTATACCGCTCGTACTCCGATAAGACATACCGGACACTGTGGATGACCAGCCGGCTAGGGCCCGCGTGTGGGGCCCGACAGTCGGATTGACCAGGGAGACCGTTGCCTCTCTGCCTATATAAGGAGAGGCAAGGCCTCAGTAGAAAGGGTTGGTCATACAGCATTTAGGGCAGTAGCTAGCACATACAGCTCAAGGAGCACTTGTAGTTCGTGTATTCCACATAGTCAGATCCGGCAGGAGTAGGGGCTTTACCTCATCACGAGGGCCCCGAACCTAGGTACTTCTTGCGTCCCGCTACGCTCGCTCGTATCCAATCCCGCCTACGGACGCCGTCGATAGCTTCCCTACTAGTCCCCACACCTCTATCTAACCTCCTCAGGTACTGCCGTTCCCAATGCAACGACAGTTGGCGCCCACCATGGGGCTAGATGGCTTCGAGCGGAGTCACGTTCCGCACGGGACCCCGCACTTTAGCCGGTGAGCGCGTGGCCTCCGGGCTGGTGCTCACGCTTGGCAAGTTTGACTGCGTCATCGACAACATCTCCTGCTTCGCCGGAACCTCCTTCCTTGCGAACGGCACCGTCCTGCTATTTGGCGATCTCCCCGTCTACGTCGCCACCGTTCCGGAGCGTTTCCCTAGGGAAATCGTCTCTGTCGCGGAGCTGCCACGCTCAGGCGGCAGCGCCTCCATCGCATCCCGCGGCGTGGAGGTCATGATGGCCGGCTCCAGCTCCCATCCCCGCCAGCCACGGGAGCGAGGCGCGGACGAGGTCGGAACTTCCGCTCCCCCACAGCCTCGGAACCCGGTGGAGGACGCCACTGATCGGCTCCTGACACCGGTTAACCTCGGGGATAACCCGGAGGAAGCGGAGGCCAACTTCACCATGGAGAGACAGATTCTCCTCCAGGAGGCCATGGAGCTGGCGACAGCCCGCAAGCAACTCGAGGTCACCCGGCGCGAGTACGACCACGCGCACGGCCTTACTACGGCTACCGCGGAGCCGAGCCGGCATGGCCAGGTACGGCATCGGGGCGGCGAGCTGGGTGGTAGGATGGAAAAGGACGGGGAACCAGATCCCGCGCCTGCCCTCACACGGCCCACCTACAGCACGCCAATTAAGAACCTGCGCGTGGCGCGAGCCACGGCAGAGGAACTACCCAGCCTGGAGGGCGAGGAGCGAGCCCGCCAACACGCTCGCGTGTAGGAGCTCCTCCGCGTCGCGGACGAGCAGGTCGGTGCCAACCGGCAGATATAGGAAGACCTTAGCTACTCCAGGGGGAGCAAGCTACCTGCCAACAGTAGGGGCGCGCCGCGCGACACCCAGCAGGCGTCCTCCCCTCAGCCGCCCAGGGCCTGCAGCAGGCGTCGCAGCTCTGGCAACAGGGGCCAGCCGCGCCAGGAGCAGACGTTGAACAGCAACCCGCCACCTCCCCCTCCGCCAGCCGGAGCGCCCAGACTAGCCGGTTCCCGTCTCTCGGGCCGGGTGGGAGCGCCCAACCCGGATTGTCCGGATGACCGCGACCGCATCGAGCTCCTCGCTCAAGCGCGCATCACGGCGGAGGAAGATTCGACCGGACCGGTTTGTTTCGGACCCCGCATACGGAACGAACCATTTCCGGATAAATTCTTCCTACCCAGGGACACCCCCAAGTACGACAGCAGCATGAAGCCAGAAGACTAGTTGACCGACTACGCTACGGCAGTCGGTATCGCCCACGGGAATAAACGCATAGCCGTGCGCTACGTCCCCCTCATGCTAACCGGGTCGGCAAGGACATGGCTCAATAGCCTTGTGCCCAACAGCATCAACGCCTGGCCTGACTTCGAGAAAGTGTTCGTTCGCAACTTCAACGGCACATACAAGCGCCCAGGGCGCCCGCGCGACCTGGCCTTGTGCATCCAGGGTGACCGTGAGACCGACCGCGAGTACCTCGCCAAGTGGATGGAGCTGCGCAACACTTGTGAGGGCATCCTAGAGAGCCAAGCCATCAGTTTCATCATCGAGGGTTGCCGAGAGGGCACCATGCTTCGCCACCGGCTACTGTGTGACGAGCCGAAAACCATGGTAGAGCTCATGACGGTTGCGGACCAGTACGCCACGGCGGATGCCGCCATGAAGAAGCCCCTCCGAGTAAACGCGGACGGGCGTCCGAATCCCACGGAGTTGGCTCGCGACCGACCAAGCAACCCGGCAGGAGAAGCCGGATCCTTCAGACGCCACGGCAACGACAACCGATACCATGGGGACCGCCAGGCTGGACAACAGAAGCCTCGCTACCACACGCGGCAGGTCAATGCTACGGAGGGTGTGCCTGACGCACCGGCTAATGAGGAAAGAAGGCAGAAGCCACGGCTCACCTTTGACCTGATGTTTGACGGCCCGTGCAAGTGGCATAGCGGTCCCTTCAAACCGGCTACGCACACCACCCGGAACTGCAGCTGCACCCGCCAGCTAAAGGACCAGGGCAACCAGCCTCGTCTGCCACCTCCCCCACCGGGTGGACCTCCACCACCAGCTAGGGGAGCCGGTAATGATGGTAACGGCGGCAACAACAACAACGGCTACCCCCAGCCGCACGCCGCCTACCACATCTTCGAGACGGAGCAGGACGATAAGCACAGACGCAAGCGACGCTCCAAGGTGGTCAATGCCATCGTCTCTCCGGTCCCCCAGTACCTGAACTGGTCGGAAACCCCCATCACCTGGAGCCGGGCGGATCATCCTGAGCATATGCCGACTCCCGGGGGCTACGCCATGGTGCTCGACCCTCTCTTCATCTCCAACGCGCGCACTTGCCGATTCTCGCGCGTCCTCATCGACGGAGGCAGCAGCCTCAACCTCCTCTACCAGTCCTCGCTGGAGAAGCTGGGCATTCGCGAAAGCGACCTGTGCCCGACTACCACAACGTTCCACGGCGTACTGCCAGGGCCACCTGCGCCCCGCTAGGGAAAATCCAGCTGGACGTCATCTTCGGGACCGAGGAGAACTTCCGCCGCGAACCAATCTATTTCGAGGTGGTAAATCTGACGACCTCCTACCATGCTCTCCTCGGGCGCCCCGCCCTCGCCAAGTTCATGGCCATCCCCCACTACGCCTACCTCAAGACGAAGATGCCGGGACCCCATGGCGTGATCACCGTTGCCGGCTGCTTCAGGCGGTCGATGGAGTGCGCCTCAGCCGGTTCCAAACTGGTAGAGGCCCTCATCATAGCCGAAGAAAAGCGCGCGATCATGCGCAATGTGGCCATGGCCCAGCAGGACATTCCAGCTAGCAGCAAACCGGCTGGATAAGGAGCTTTTCAGCCAGCGAAGGAGACGAAGAGGATCCTGCTCGACCCCTCCGACCCGACTAAGTTCGTCACCATTGGCGCCGGCCTGGATAGCAAATAGGAAGGCGCGCTCGTCGACTTCCTCCGTGAGAATCGGGACATCTTCGCATGGTCCCCCAAGGACATGCCGGGTGTGCCGAGGGAGTTCGCTGAGCACTCACTTCATGTGCGTCTGGATGCCAAGGCGGTCAAGCAACCTCTGCGCCGGTTCTTAGTGGAGAAGAGAAAGATAATCGGTGACGAGATCACCCGGCTCCTTGCAACCGGGTTCATCATGGAAGTGTACCACCCGGAGTGGTTGGCGAACCCAGTCTTGGTGCTGAAGAAGAACAAGACCTGGCGCATGTGTATCGACTACACCAGCCTGAACAAGGCGTGCCCGAAAGACCCCTTTGCCTTGCCCCGTATCGATCAAGTCATCGATTCCACGGCTGGCGGTGATTTGTTGTCTTTTCTAGATTGCTATTCGGGGTACAATCAGATCCGGCTAAACCCGGCTGATCAGATTAAGACATCATTTATCACCCCCTACGGGGCTTTCTGCTATGTAACCATGCCTTTCGGCCTAAAGAACGCAGGCGCCACCTATCAGTGATGTATGCAGAAATTCTTGCACTCGCAGATAGGCCGAAACATGCACGCTTACGTAGATGACGTGGTCATCAAGACCAAGGGAAGCGCACCCTCCTTGAGGATCTGGGAGAAACATTCGGCAACCTCCGCCAGTACTGGATGAAGCTGAACCCGAAGAAGTGCGTCTTCGGGGTGCCGTCCGGCCAGCTCCTCGGTTTCCTCGTATCACAACGAGGTATCGAGGCGAATCCAGAGAACATCGCGGCCATCGAGAGGATGCAGCCGCCCAGGAACCTGCTTGGGGTCCAGAAGTTCACCGGATGCTTGGCTTCCCTCAGTCGCTTCGTCAGCCGGCAGGGGGAGAAGGCACTCCCGTTGTACCAGCTGATGAAGAAGACGGACAAGTTCTCCTGGACTTCGCAAGCCGACACTACGTTCCACGACCTCAAGCGCATGCTATCCATAGCACCGGTTCTAGCCACGCCGGCTAGCAAGGAGCCGATGTTGCTCTATATAGCAGCCATCAGTCGGGTCGTCAGCGTCGTCCTGGTGGTGGAGCGCCCCTAGGAAGGCAAGGCTCAGCCGGTTCAGAGACCCGTCTACTACCTCAGCGAGGTTCTCTCCCTCTCCAAGCAGAACTACCCCAACTACCAGAAGATGTGCTACGGCGTGTACCTGGCATGCAAGAAGCTCAAGCACTACTTCCAGGAGCACCCGATTAAGGTCATGTGCACTGCACCCCTTTCGGAAATCATCGGCAACAAGGACGCCACCGGCCGAGTCGCCAAGTGGGCCATCCAGCTCGCCGCCTACTCCATCCAGTACGAGCCCCGGCTCACGATCAAGTCGCAGGCGTTGGCGGACTTCCTCGTCGACTGGGCCGAGACCGAGTATCTCCTACCGGTTCTGGATTCGGACCATTGGCGGATGCACTTCGACGGGTTGAAGATGCTTGGGGGCTTGGGAGCCGGCATCGTGCTCACCTCACCCAAAGGAGACCGGCTGGAGTACGTGCTACAGATCCACTTCAAGGCCTCCAACAATGTAGCCAAATACGAGGCACTGGCGCACGGGCTCCAGCTGGCCAAGGAGATTGGTGTCAACCGGATCCTGTGCTTCGGTGATTTGGACTTGGTGGTGCAGCAGGTGTCCGGAGAATGGGACGCCAGAGATGCAAACATGGCTCCCTACCAAGTCCACATCGAGAAGCTCAGCGCCTCCTTCGACGGGTGCGAATTTCACCACGTCCCCCGCATCAACAACGAGGCAGCCGATGCGCTCTCCAAGATCGGATCCACCAGGCAGGCTATCCCACCAGGGGTGTCCTTGGAGCACCTGCACAAGCCATCCATCAACCCATCACCAGAATCAGACTCCATCATCTGGGCAGGAAGTGTTCCGGCTGACGGAACGGCAGAAGCGGAGCCGGTAGAACCACCGAAGAAGAAGACCCGCACCAATTCCGGCCAGGCAGTGCCTTCCGGCTCGCAAGACCCGTGGGCCACCGACTCGCCAAGTGGCTCGGGGGCTGCCGTCCCGGGTACGCCACCCGGACGACCCCCCGATATCCGTCAGCTGGAAGACAGGAGCATCCTCGTCATTCGGGAAGTGCCATCTTGGGCACAACCCTTCATGATCTACATCGCCAATGGAGAACTCTCGGACGACGAGGTGGAGGCCAGGCAAATCTGGCACCGCGCGCACACGTACACCATCATAAACGGCGAGCTGTACAAGCGCAGCGTATCTGGTATCTCCAAAGATGTGTTGATGTGGACACGGGCTACCGGCTACTCAAGGATATCCACCAGGGAGAGTGCGGGCACCACGCTTCATCAAGGGCAATAGTCGCCAAGGCATTCCGCCACGGTTTCTATTGGC
Organism: Avena eriantha; assembly: GCA_910589775.1. Lineage (NCBI taxonomy): Eukaryota > Viridiplantae > Streptophyta > Magnoliopsida > Poales > Poaceae > Avena > Avena eriantha. The sequence goes on along the minus strand of OU342740.1, from coordinate 436,233,837 downwards.
CCACCGCCCTCGAGGACGATGAGCAGCTGGTCCGCGCATGCAATGGGTGCCAACGCTTCGGACAGCTCAGGCACATGCCTACTTCGGTACTCAAGACCATACCGATCACCTGGCCCTTTGCAGTTTGGGGCCTTGACATGGTCGGTCCTTTCAAGCGAGCACGCGCGGGCATGACCCACCTACTGGTAGCGGTGGACAAGTTCACAAAGTGGATCGAGGCCAAGCCTATCCGGAAGCTGGATGGGGCGACGGTTGTTAGCTTCTTCACCGACATCATCAACCACTTCGGCCACCCCAACAGCATCATCACCGACAACGACACGAACTTCGCCAAGGGGGCCTTCGCCCGGTTTTGCAGCAACAAGGACATCCGACTGGACCTTGCCTCCGTCACGCACCCACAACCCAATGGACAAGTCGAAAGAGCAAACGGCTTGGTGCTGGCCGACATCAAGCCACGCCTCATCGAGTCGTTAGAGCGGTCACCCAGATGTTGGATCGAAGAACTTCCGGCTATGCTGTGGAGCCTCCGCACCACGCTGAATAGGTCAACCGGCTACACACCATTCTTCCTGGTCTACGGATCGGAAGCCATCCTCCCCGCCGACATCGAGTTCGACTCCCCTCGCAAGCTCCTATACGACGAAAAGGCCAACAGGGAGGCGCGGGAGGACGGAGTGGACCTCCTGGAGGAGGCCCATGAGCTGGCCCTATCAAGATCAGCCCTGTACCAGCAGCGACTACGTCGCTACCATTCAAGCCGGATCCGCCCAATCGCATTCCGCGAGGGCGACCTGGTTCTCCGCCTGGTGCAAGACACGAAGGGCATGCACAAGCTATCACCACCCTGGGAGGGCCCCTTCATCATCAGCCGGGCGCTGCCGAACGACTCCTACTACCTCATCGACGCGCAGCAGCCGCACAAGAACAAGATGGACAAATCAGACGAGGAGACCGAGCGTCCCTGGAACGCGGCCCTACTGCGCCCGTTTTACACCTAATCGCCAGGCAGTGTATGTACCCCAAAAACCGCATGAATGAAAATGCCGACCCCCACGAGAATCTCGGGGGCTCCTTACTAGAAATGTGTGTGCACCTATTTTCTGGTTCAAATTTTCCGGCTTCGGCAACCCCTACCCGGGGGCTCGCCGGCTGGCCCGGCCTGCTAAGTCAACAAACCGGCTGAGTAGTGTGTGACGATGTCAGAGGCCCACTGTTCGTCTCAGCTATAGACCGCAACCTGACTGTCTGGCTAGCAAGAGCAAAAGCCCGAGGCATCCCACACGAAAAACGGGGAGGAGACACAGCAGACCGGGCGTCCCGGCCCTGCGACAGATTCGAACCAATCCAGCTGCTAAGCCGTTAGTACCGTGTGCAATGTACTGTCAGCTCCCTTCGATTCCGGCTGCAGACCGCAACCCGGCTGCCTGGCAAGGACGCAGCGAAAACAGCAGAGCGCACGGGAAAGCGACTAAGTGTCTAGAAAGGGACAAGCCAGTTTTTGAAAAAACAAGCCGTTTTCCGGCTAAAATTTGGCAGCCTAACCTACTAACTTGTGTGGACATGTGTGTATGCGTATGTACATTCTCTTCCGACTACCTCGAGTCGGAATTCAGGAGAAGGAAAGAAGATTCAAAGTCCTTCCCTTCATCAAGCGCTCCGAATCTCGGGGGCTACACCCACTGGGTGCGCTCGCGAGCCCCTAGTGGAATCTTGTAGTTCCCGACCGGCTAAAGGCGTTTAGCCGGCCGTTCGGAGCCCAGGTGAGGGCAAGGGCTGGAGCAAGAGAAGACAAGGAAGATTCGAAGCACCTGGCTATGCCAGCTACTCCGAATCTCGGGGGCTACGCGCTCGCGCGCCCCCACTGGAATGTTAATTCCCCCGGCTAAAGGCATTCAGCCGACGAAAGCAGCCGACTGGGACGAGGCCAGTCGGATAAAGTTAGAAGACTTGGGAAAAATAAGGAAGACTCGAAGCACCTGGCTATGCTAGCTACTCTGAATCTCGGGGGCTACACCTAGTGGGCGCGGTAGCGCGCCCCCACTGGAGTAGCCGGGCGGAGCAAGCCGGCAAAATATCAAAAAGAAACTCAACGCACAAGTTAAGGGAGACTCAAGAATTTCAACGTTAAAAAAGAAAAGGGAGACGAAGCTCCCATAAGTTACCCGGCGTCCAAGATAGCCGGTACAGACAGACAAGATTCATGGATATCTAAGACAAGACAAATACACCCGGCATCCCGGGGCAATAACTAGACGGCAGGACCCTTGCCGTGAGGAAGATCTTGGCCGACGCAAGCTTCAGGCGGAGGAGGAGGCGCGAAGCTTGATCCGGTTCCAGGGCCTGCGGGCGGCGGCATCGGGCCCTCCACGTCAGGAGTGCCGACGGACTCCGAGTCGATGAGCGCCTCGTCGGGATCCATGTAGTCGGCAATCTTGATGGCGGATCCGCGGAGCTCCGGATGGGCTTGGAGGATGGCGGGAAGATCGGCTCCGGCACGGAAGCCACTGTCGATCTTCTCGACGCGGGCGTCCTTGTACCAGGAGAGCATGAGGGCCAGAGCCATCTCCGCTCTGGCCCGCGCCGCCAAATCCCGTAGCCGGTCCACCGCAGTCGGCACCTCTCCCACCTTCGCAGCCAGCTGCTCCATCGTCTCTGGAACCAGAGCCTCCGGCCACATGAAGGAGAAGACGTCCCGCGCCGCCTGACGAAGCTTGGCAGCTTCCTCGCCAAGAAGGACGACGAGCTCCTGGGCCGTCCGCTGCGTTCCTGGCCAGTTCTCCTACAGCCAGTTGTAGGCCAGCAGGTCTATGCCGGGGGAAAGGGCTATCAGAAAAAGGGTCTGATCCGGCTACCGGGTCCAGAAAGAAAGGAAGACGGGAAAAGGAACTCACCCTTGGCAGTGTGGCCGACCTGCATCAGCTCCTCCACCAGCGCCTTCTCCTTGGTCGCTAGCCGTTTGATCTCCTTCTCTTGGTCCTTGTTCTGGGCCTCGAGAAGGGTGAAGGCTTCGACCCGCCTAGCGAGCGAGGCGCCGCGCTCCTTGATGGTGGCCTCCAGACCGTCTACCCTCGCGTGCCAATCCTTGTTCTGCTGCCGCATAGTGGAATCGGACTTGCTCAGCCGGTTGTTCGCTTTCTTCAAGCGATCGATCTCGCGCTGAGCACACACGAGGATGGCTGCAACAAAACCGGCTATCAGTACAAAAAAAAGGGCAAGCCAGTTGAAGCGAACTTACTCTAGGAAGTCCCGTTGGCGGCAGCAAGCTTCTGCTCCAACGTCCGGTTCCCGCCGGCTGCGGCCTCCAGCAGCCGGATCTCCTTCACCGATAGCTCGAGCGTGGCGGCAAGGTCCAACAACGAGGCAACGGAGGAAGCGTCGTCATCCACGGCTTTGACGGGCAAGGACTCCTTCACCGCGACCACCGCCGTTCGCCACTCCTCCCCAGGCTCCTCGTCGGAGTTGTCATCGCCAACAATGACGAGATCCTTGTCGTCAGCCCCCCGCGCGCCCATGGAGGAGCCTTCCGGCTGGGAGGGCTCCGCTTCCGGCTGGGGACCTTCCGGCTGAGCGGAGGCGGTCGGCTCAGCTCGAGGGGTAGGCGAAGGCTACGCCTCAGAAGAAGGAGGGCCACCGGTAGGCGCAGTCGGGGAACGGAGCAGCGACCCGGCCGATGCTCCTGTCGGGCTCATGGCTCCGAAAGAGACCAGCGTGCTAAAGAGAAGGAGGAGAAGGCAAAGGCAAAATAAACCAAAGTCAGAAAAAGAAGAAAAAGGGCAAGAAGACTGAAAGCGCCGAAAGAAAAAAGGGGGAGAAGGAACATACCCCGGCACAACGGGAGGCGGCCCCTTCTTCCGGCCAAGGCGGCTTGGCGGCAGGGCGCCGGACCGGCTCCTCTTGGGAGCCGGTTCCTCCGTCGCAGGCCGGCGGGAGCCGGAACGACTGGAGCCGCTCCCGCCTGCCTCGCTGTCTTTCACGAAGCGCGTCGCTGGGTCCACGGTCGGCGCGGCCTCTTCCTCCTCGTGCACCTCCGCGTGCGGGTCGGCAGCCGGCTCATCATTCCGGCTAGGGAAGGCATCGCCGTCCCCGTCCGATTCCTCGCCGGACCGCCGAGCGCGCGGCTCGGGCAAGTCAGGCATAAATACCTCGAGGGGAGCCTCGCCCTCCTCGTGAAGGATGCAAGCGAAGATCTGCCGAATACAAGAAGTCAGTCAGACAGAATAGGAAAACAACACAAAAGAGCAAATAAAGTTTCCGGCTACAGCAACTTACCCGGGGTGTGCTTCTCCCGGCTGTAGTGCGCCAGATTGAACTTCCAGTTCTCTGGCAGCCGCTCCTTGCTGATCGTCCACAACCACTCCTTCAAGTTGTGGTAGCAGGGATCACGGCGCGACAGCCGGGTCGGGTCCAGCCGGCCGGAGTAATAGCACATCTTGTGCGCCCGCTGCTGCATCGGCATCATCAGTCGGGACATCCAGCTAAGAGTGATGTCCAGGCCAGTTAGCCGGCAGGTGACGAGGGAGCGCATGCGCTGCAGCATCGCGTCCGTCTCCGCCTTGTCGCCATGGAACTTCAAGTCCCAGTTATGCCGGCTGGACTCGACATCATGGACGGCCGGAAGATTTATCAGGTCGACGTTGGTGACATTCTTGACATAGAAGTACGACTGCTACCACAGCCGTACCGTGTCCTGAAGCAAGAACTTGGGGTAGCCGGATTGGGAGCGGGAGTAGATGGAGGCGCCGCCGCAGACGACTAGCGACCCCTTCGTGTACTGCACCTGCGGCCGGACTCGGAAGAGCCGACAGAAGAGCCCGAGATCCGGTTGGATCCCGAGATAGCTCTCGCAGAACGCCATGAAGTGCGCCAGCATCCCGATGGCGTTGGCACCGAGGTGGTGAAGACGGAGGTCGAAGAAGGCGAGAAATGTCAGGAGGAAGGGGTTCACCGGAAGGGCGAACCCGTGCGCCAGATGCGAGAGGAAGATGACGCGCTCCCCCTCCGCAAGGTGCGGCGACACCTCCCCCGCCGACGCCAACCGCACCGCCACCTCCTCCGCCGGTGGGAGAACGCGGGTGGCGCGGTACTTCGCGATGTGGTCCTCCGTGACGGAGGAGCCGCACCAAGCCCCGCGGTCAGCGGCCATCTCCGGCTGACTGGGGGGAGCGACGACGGAAGACTGGCGGTGGCCCGTAGCGACAGCGACAACGAGCGGGCGACGCAGCGGGCTACGGCATAGAAGGCAAGGGCGCAGGAGCAGAAGCACGCGAGGGAGAAGGAGACTGCAGCGAGGGAGCGAAGGAAAGGAACTGCCTCCCCTGCGGGTCCCTTTAAAGGGCTGGAAGGGCAACCGTCGACGGAGCCACGTGGCGCGCATCCAGGCAACCCACACCCCAACCGCCGCCCAGGATCCGGTGTGCCGAGGCAGGATGCGCAGAAGATCCCGGAGCAGGAACCGAAGCGCCGGACAGCGGTTTCCCGAGGCAACGTGCGACGGGACGTTGCGCTGCCCGCTGCAGAGCAATGATGGCGCGTGCGCACGTGGCCGGCGTCAGCACTGACGTCACGGGTAGCGCAACCGCCAAGCTCAGCCGGATACAAATTCAAAAACAAGAAGGAGCGCGCGCACATTTCGCCTAAGGGTAGAATCCACACGTGCTCAGGGGCTAGTGTCGGGGAGATGATCCCCAGGTACCCAAACCGGACACGAAACCAGACAGTCGGATCGCGTACGGCTGGCCAGAGGCAGCCGGACAGGGTAAGACAGGCCGGCTATCACCCGGTAGCCGGATCAGCAAGGGACCGCCGGATATGGCGACGTAGCCGGACCCAATCAGTGAGACAGGACGACGTGCGTATCAGGGCACGGTATGCCCTGTACGATGACAAGGCTGGCCACCACCCGGCCATACCGAAGACTTTGCGAGGATGACGCAAGAACAGTGGCCTGTGCTGACGACGGGCTCGCACGGCGTCCACTGTGCCTACGATAGCCATACCGCTCGTACTCCGATAAGACATACCGGACATTGTGGATGACCAGCCGGCTGGGGCCCGCGTGTGGGGCCCACCATGTTCTTTTCATAAACCACATGGATCCACCAGTGTCATTGCATGTGTGTTCTTTTAATAAACAATAGCTAGAGTGATTGTATATGTGTTCTTTTCATAAACCACAACCAGAGTCATTGCATGTGTGTTCTTTTTATAGGCCAAATATTGATCCACAAGTGTCATTGCATGTGTGTTCTTTTCACAAACCACATATGGATCCACAAGAGTCATTACATGTGTGTTCTTTTCACAAACCATATATGGATTCACTAGAGTCATTGCATGTGTGTTCTTTTCATTAACCACAACTAGAGTCATTGCATGTTTGTTCTTTTCTCAAACCATATATGGATCCACCAGAGTCATTGCATGTGTGTTCTTTTCAAAAACCACATATGTATCCACCAGTATCATTGAGTGTGTTCTTTTCATTAACCATACATAGAGTCATTGCATGTCTGTTCTTTTCTAAAACCACATAAAGGCACCCCTAGTGTCATTGCATGTGTGTTCTTTTCACAAACGGCATTTGGATCCACCAGAGTCATTGTATGTCTGTTCTTTTCTTACACCACAAATGGATCCACCAATGTCATTGCATGGCTGTTCTTTTTCTAAACCACATGAGCATGTGTGTTCTTTTCACAAACCACATATGGATCCACCATTTTCATTGAATGTGTGTTCTTTTCCTAAAACACATATGGATCCACCAGTGTCATTGCATGTCTGTTCTTTTCATGAACCACAACTAGTCATTGCATGTGTGTTCTTTTCATGGACCACAGATGCATCCACCAGTGTCATTGCATGTTTGTTCGTTTCCCAAACCATATATGGATCCACCAAAGTCATTGTATGTGTGTTCTTTTCACAAACCACATATGGATCCACCAGTGTCATTGCATGTGTGTTCTTTCATTAACCAAAGCTAGAGTCATTGCATGTGTGTTCTTTTCACAAACCACATATGGATCCCCTAGTGTCATTGCATGTGTGTTCTCTTAATTAACCATGGCTAGAGTCATTGCATGTGTGTTATTTTCACAAACCACATATGGATCCACTAGTGTCATTGCATGTCTATTCTTTTCATAAACCACATGGATCCACCAGTGTCATTGCATGTGTGTTCTTTTAATAAACCACAACTAGAGTCATTGGATATGTGTTCTTTTCATAAAGCACAAATAGAGTCATTGCATGTGTGATCTTTTCACAAACCACATATGGATCCACCAGAGTCATTGCATGTATTTTCTTTTCATAAACCACATATGGATCCACCAATGTGATTGAATGTCTGTTCTTTTTCTAAAACACATATGGATCCACCAGTCATTTCATGTGTGTTCTTTTCATGAACCACAACTAGAGTTAGTGAATCTGTGTTCTTTTCACAAACCACATATGGATCCACCACAGTCATTGCATGTGTGTTCTTTTTATAGACCACATATGGATCCATCAGTGTCCTTGCATGTGTGTTATTTTCACAAACCACATATGGATCCACCAGAGTCATTGCATGTGTGATGTTTTCACAAACCACATATGGATCCACCAAATTCATTGCATATCTATTCTTTTCATAAACCACATATGGATCCACCAGTGTCATTGCATGTCTGTTCTTTTTCTAAACCACTTGAGCATGTGTGTTATTTTCACAAATATGGATCCACCAACGTCATTGAATGTGTGTTCTTTTCCTAAAACACCTATGGATCCACCAGTGTCATTGCATGTGTTCTCTTTTCACAAACCGCATATGGATCCACTAGAGTCATTGCATGTATGTTCTTTTCACAAAGCACATATGGATCCACCAGAGTCATTGCATGTATGTTCTTTTCATTAACCACAGTTAGAGTCATTGCATGTGTGTTATTTTCATAAACCACATATGGAGCCACCATAGTCATTGAATGTGTGTTATTTTCACAAATCACATATGTATCCACCAGTGTCATTGCATGTGTGTTATTTTCATTAACCACATCTAGATTCATTACATGTCTGTTCTTTTCACAAACCACATAAGGATCTCGTAGTGTTATTGCATGTGTGTTCTTTTCACAAACCACATATGGATCCACCAGAGTCATTACATGTCTATTCTTTTCATAAACCACATATGGATCCACCACTTTCATTGCATGTCTGTTCTTTTTCTAAACCACATGAGCATGTGTGTTGTTTTCACAAACCACATATGGATCCACCAGAGTCATTGAATGTGTGTTCTTTTCCCAAAACACATATGGATCCACCAGTGTCATTGCATGTGTGGTTTTTTCATGAACCACAACTTGAGTCATTGCATGTGTGTTCTTTTCATAGACCACATATGGATCCACCAGTGTCATTGCATGTGTGTTCTTTTCACAAACCACAGATGGATCCACCAGAGTCATTGCATGTGTGTTCTTCTCACAAACCACATATGGATCCACCAGTGTCATTGCATGTGTGTTCTTTTCATTAACCACAGCTAGAGTCATTGCATGTGTGTTCTTTTCACAAACCACATATGGACCCACCAGTGTCACTACATGAAAGTTCTTTTCATAAACCACATGGATCCACCAGTGTCATTGCATGTGTGTTCTTTTAATAAACAACAGCTAGAGTGATTGTATATGTGTTGTTTTCATAAACCACAACTAGAGTCATTGCATGTGTGTTCTTTTCACAAACCACATATGGATCCACCTGAGTCATAGCATATCTGTTCTTTTCATAAACCACATATGGATCCACCAGAGTTCATTGCATGTCTGTTCTTTTCGTAACCCACATGAGCATGTGTCTTCTTTTCACAAACCACATATGGATCCACCAGTGTCATTGAATGTGTGTTCTTTTCCTAAAATACATATGGATCCACCAGAGTCATTTCATGTGTGTTGTTTTCCTGAACCACAACTAGAGTAAGTGAACGTGTGTTCTTTTCACAAAACACATATGGATCCACCAAAGTCATTGCATGTGTGTTCCTTTTATAGACCACATATGGATCCACCAGTGTTATTGCATGTGTGTTCTTTTCACGAACCACATATGGATCCACTAGCGTCATTGCATGTCTATTCTTTTCATAAACCACATGGATCCACCAGTGTCATTGCATGTGTGTTCTTTTAATAAACCACAACTAGAGTCATTGGATATGTGTTCTTTTCATAAAGCACAAATAGAGTAATTGGATGTGTGTTCTTTTCACAAACAACATATGGATCCACCAGATTCATTGCATGTATGATCTTTTCATAAACCACATATGGATCCACCAGAGTTCATTGCATGTCTGTTCTTTTCATCAACCACATGAGCACGTGTCTTCTTTTCACAAACCACATATGGACCCACCAATGTCATTGAATGTGTGTTCTTTTCCTAAAACATGTATGGATCCACGAGAGATATTTCATGTGTGTTCTTTTCATGATCCACAACTAGAGTTAGTGAATGTGTGTCCTTTTCACAAACCACATATGGATCCACCAGAGTCATTGCATGTGTGTTCTTTTTATAGACCACATATGGATCCATCAGTGTCCTTGCATGTGTGTTATTTTCACAAACCACATATGGATCCACCAGAGTCATTGCATGTGTGATCTTTTCACATACCACATATGGATCCACCAAAGTCATTGCATATCTATTCTTTTCATAAACCACATATGGATCCACCAGTGTCATTGCATGTATGTTCTTTTTCTAAACCACTTGAGCATGTGTCTTATTTTAACAAATATGGATCCACCAGTGTCATTGAATGTGTGTTCTTTTCCTAAAACACATATGCATCCACGAGTGTCATTGCATGTGTTCTCTTTTCACAAACCACATATGGATCCACTAGAGTCATTGCATGTATGTTCTTTTCACAAAGCACATATGGATCCACCAGAGTCATTGCATGTATGTTCTTTTCATTAACCACAGTTAGAGTCATTGCATGTGTGTTATTTTCATAAACCACATATGGAGCCAGCATAGTCATTGAATGTGTGTTATTTTCACAAATCACATATGTATCCACCAGTGTCATTGCATGTGTGTTATTTTCATTAACCACATCTAGATTCATTACATGTCTGTTCTTTTCACAAACCACATAAGGATCTCGTAGTGTTATTGCATGTGTGTTCTTTTCACAAACCACATATGGATCCACCAGAGTCATTACATGTCTATTCTTTTCATAAACCACATATGGATCCACCACTGTCATTGCATGTCTGTTCTTTTTCTAAACCACATGAGCATGTGTGTTGTTTTCACAAACCACATATGGATCCACCAGAGTCATTGAATGTGTGTTCTTTTCCCAAAACACATATGGATCCACTAGTGTCATTGCATGTGTGTTCTTTTCATGAACCACAACTTGAGTCATTGCATGTGTGTTCTTTTCATAGACCACATATGGATCCACCACTGTCATTGCATCTGTGTTCTTTTCACAAACCACATATGGATCCACCAGAGTCATTGCATGTGTGTTCTTCTCACAAACCACATATGGATCCACCAGTGTCATTGCATGTGTGTTCTTTTCATTAACCACAGCTAGAGTCATTGCATGTGTGTTCTTTTCACAAACCACATATGGATCCACCAGTGTCACTACATGAAAGTTCTTTTCATAAACCACATGGATCCACCAGTGTCATTGCATGTGTGTTATTTTAATAAACAACAGCTAGAATGATTGTATATGTGTTGTTTTCATAAACCACAACTAGAGTCATTGCATGTGTGTTCTTTTCACAAACCACATATGGATCCACCTGAATCATAGCATATCTGTTCTTTTCATAAACCACTAATGGATCCACCAGAGTTCATTGCATGTCTGTTCTTTTCATTAACCACATGAGCACGTGTCTTCTTTTCACAAACCACATATGGATCCACCAATTTCATTCAATGTGTGTTCTTTTCCTAAAACACATATGGATCCACTAGAGTCATTTCATGTGTGTTCTTTTCATGAACCACAACTAGAGTTAGTGAATGTGTCTTGTTTTCACAAACCACATATGGATCCACCAGAGTCATTGCATGTGTGTTCTTTTTATAGACCACATATGGATCCACCGGTGTCATTGAATGTGTGTTCTTTTCCTAAAACACAGATGGATCCACCAGTGTCATTGCATGTGTTCTCTTTTCACAAACCACATATGGATCCACTAGAGTCATTGGATATCTATTCTTTTCACAAACCACATATGGATCCACCAGAGTCATTGCATGTCTGTTCTTTTCATTAACCACAGCTAGAGTCATTGCATGTGTGTTATTTTCTTAAACCACACATGGATCCACCATAGTCATTGCATGTGTGTTATTTTCACAAACCACATATGGATCCACCATAGTCATTGCATGTGTGTTATTTTCATTAACCACATCTAGATTCATTACATGTCTATTATTTTCACAAACCACATAAGGATCTCCTAATGTTATTGCATGTGTGTTCTTTTCACAAACCACATATGGATCTACCAGAGTCATTACATGTCTATTCTTTTCATAAACCACATATGGATCCACCATTATCATTGCATGTCTGTTCTTTTTCTAAACCACATGAGCATGTGTGTTCTTTTCACAAACCACATATGGATCCACCAGAGTCATTGAATGTGTGTTCTTTTCCTAAAACACATATGGATCCACCAGTGTCATTGCATGTGTGTTCTTTTCATGAACCACAACTAGAGTCATTGCATGTGTGTTCTTTTCATAGACCACATATGGATCCACCAGTGTCATTGCATGTGTGTTCTTTTCACAAACCACATATGGATCCACCAGAGTCATTGCATGTGCGTTCTTCTCACAAACCACATATGGATCCACCAGTGTCATTGCATGTGTGTTCTTTTCATTAACCACAGCTCGAGTCATTGCATGTGTGTTATTTTCACAAACCACATATGGGTCTACCAGTGTCACTGCATGTCCGTTCTTTTCATAACCCACATGGATCCACCAGTGTCATTGCATGTGTGTCCTTTTAATAAACAACAGCTAGAGTGATTGTATATGTGTTCTTTTCATAAACCAAAACTAGAGTCATTGCATGTGTGTTCTTTTCACAAACCACATATGGATCCAACAGAGTCATAGCATATCTGTTCTTTTCATAAACCAGATATGGATCCACCACAGTTCATTGCATGTCTGTTCTTTTCGTAACCCACATGAGCATGTGTCTTCTTTTCACAAACCACATATGGATCCACCAGTGTCATTGAATGTGTGTTCTTTTCCTAAAATACATATGGATCCACCAGAGTCATTTCATGTGTGTTGTTTTCCTGAACCATAACTAGAGTAAGTGAATGTGTGTTCTTTCCACAAACCACATATGGATCCACCAAAGTCATTTCATGTGTGTTCCTTTTATAGACCACATATGGATCCACAAGTGTTATTGCATGTGTGTTCTTTTCACAAACCACATATGGATCCACCAAAGTTATTGCATGCGTGTTCTTTTCACAAACCACATATGGATCCACCAGAGTCATTGCATGTCTATTATTTTCATAAACTACATATGGATCCACCAGTATCATTGCATGTCTGTTCTTTTTCTAAACCACTTGAGCACGTGTGTTATATTCACAAATATGAATCCACCAGTGTCATTGAATGTGTGTTCTTTTCCTAAAACACATATGGATCCACCACTGTCATTGCATGTGGCTTCTTTTCACAAACCACATATGGAACCACCAGAGTCATTGCATGTGTGTTCTTTTCACAAACCACATATGGATCCACCAGAGTCATTGCATGTGTGTTATTTTCACAAACCACATATGTATCCACCAGTGTCATTGCATGTGTGTTCTATTCATTAACCACAGCTAGAGTCATTACATGTCTGTTCTTTTCACAAGCCACATAAGGATCCCCTAGTGTGATTGCATGTGTGTTCTTTTCAGAAACCACATATGGTTACACTAGAGACATTACATGTTCGTTCTTTTCATAAACCACATATGGATCTAACACTGTCATTGCATGTCTGTTCTTTTTCTAAACCACATGAGCATGGTTGTTCTTTTCACAAACCACATATGGATCCACTAGAGTCATTGAATGTGTGTTCTTTTCCTGAAACACAGATGGATCCACCAGTGTCATTGCATGTGTGTTCTTCTCATGAACCACAACTAGAGTCATTGCATGTGTGTTCTTTTCATGGATCACATATGGATCCACCAGTGTCATTGCATGTGTGTTCTTTTCATGAACCACAACTGGATCCACCAGTGTCATTGAATGTCTGTTCGTTTCCCAAACCACATATGGATCCACCAGAGTCATTGCATGTGTGTTCTTTTCACAAACCACATATGGATCCACAAGTGTCATTGCAGGTGTGTTCTTTTCAGTAACGAAAGCTAGAGTCGGTGCATGCGTGTTCCTTTCACAAACCACATATGGATCCATCAGTGTCATTGCATGTCTTTTCTTTTCATAAACCACATGGATCCACCAGTGTCATTGTATGTGTGTTATTTTAATAAACCACAACTAGAGTCCTTGTATATGTGTTCTTTTCATAAACCACAACTAGAGTCATTGCTTGTGTGTTCTTTTCACAAACCACATATGGATTGACCAAAGTCATTGCATGTATGTTCTTTTCATAAACCACATATGGATCCACGAGAATTCATTGCATGTCTATTCTTTTCATAAACCACATGAGCATGTGTCTTCTTTTCACAAACCACATATGGATCCACCAGTTTCATTGAATGTGCGTTCTTTTCCTAAAATACATACGGATCCACCAGAGTCATTTCATGTGTGTTGTTTTCATGAACCACAACTAGAGTTAGTGAATGTGTGTTCTTTTCAGAAACGAGATATGGATCCACCAGAGTCATTGCATGTGTGTTCTTTTTATAGACCACATATGGATACACCAGTGTCATTGCATATGTGTTATTTTCACAAACCACATATGGATCCACCAGAGTCATTGCATGCGTGTTCTTTTCACAAACCACATACGAATCCACCAGTGTCATTGCATGTCTATTATTTTCATAAACCACATATGGATCCACCAGTGTCATCGCATGTCTGTTGTTTTTCTAAACCACTTGAGCACGTGTGTTATTTTCACAAATATGGATCCACCAGTGTCATTGAAAGTGTGTTCTTTTCCTAAATAACATATGGATCCACCAGTGTCATTGCATGTGGGTTCTTTTCACAAACCACATATGGATCCACCAGAGTCATTGCATGTGTGTTCTTTTCACAAAACCACATATGGATCCACCAGTGGCATTGCATGTAGGTTCTTTTCATTAACCATAGCTAGAGTCATTGCATCTGTGTTATTTTCATAAACCACATACGGATCCACCAGACTCATTGCATGTGTGTTATTTTCACAAACCACATATTTATCCATCAGTGTCATTGCATGTGTGTTATTTTCATTAACCACAGCTAGAGTCCTTACATATCTGTTCTTTTCAAAAACCACATAAGGATCCCCTAGTGTGATTGCATGTGTGTTCTTTTCAAAAACCACATATGGTTACACCAGAGTCATTACATGTTCGTTCTTTTCATAAACCGAATATGGATCCAACACTGTCATTGCATGTCTGTTCTTTTTCTAAACCACGTGAGCATGTGTGTTCTATTCAAAAACCACATATGGATCCACCAGAGTCATTGGATGTGTGTTCTTTTCCTGAAACACATATGGATCCACCAGTGTCATTGCATGTGTGTTCTTTTCATGAACCACAACTACAGTCATTGCATGTGTGTTCTTTTCATGGACCACATATGGATCCACCAGTGTCATTGAATGTCTGTTCGTTTCCCAAACCACATATGCCTCCACCAGAGTCATTGCATGTGTGTTCTTTTCATAAACCACAGCTAGAGTCATTGCATGTGTGGTCTTTTCATAAACCACATATGGATCCACCAGAGTCATTGCATGTGTGTTCATTTCACAAACCACATATGGATCCACCAGTGTCATTGCATGTGTGTTCTTTTCATTAACGAAAGCTAGATTCATTGCATGTGTGTTCTTTTCACAAACCACATATGGATCCATCAGTGTGATTGCATGTATTTTCTTTTCATAAACCACAAGGATCCACAAGTGTCATTGCATGTGTGTTCTTTTAATAAACCACAACTAGAGTCATTGTATATGTGTTCTTTTCATAAACCACACAACTAGAGTCATTGCTTGTGTGTTCTTTTCAAAAACCACATATGGATCCACCAAAGTCATTGCATGTATGTTCTTTCATAAACCACATGAGCATGTGCCTTCTTTTCACAAACCACATATGGATCCACCAGTGTCATTGAATGTGTGTTCTTTTTATAGACCGCATATGGATCCACCAGTGTCATTACATGTGTGTTCTTTTCACAAACCACATATGGATCCACCAGAGTCATTGCATGCGTGTTCTTTTCAGAAACCACATATGGATCCACCAGAGTCATTGCATGTCTATTCTTTTCATAAACCACATATGGATCCACCAGTGTCATTGCATGTCTGTTCTTTTTCTAAACCACTTGAGCACGTGTGTTATTTTCACAAATATGGATCCACTAGTGTCATTGAATGTGTGTTCTTTTCCTAAAACACATATGGATCCACCAGTGTCATTGCATGTGGGTTCTTTTCACAAACCACATATGGATCCACCAGAGTCATTGCATGTGTGTTATTTTCACAAACCACATATGGATCCACCAGTGTCATTGCATGTATGTTCTTTTCATTAATTATAGCTAGAGTCATTGCATATGTGTTATTTTCATAAACCACATATGGATCCACCAGACTCATTGCATGTGTGTTATTTTCACAAACCACATATGTATCCACCAGTGTCATTGCATGTGTGTTCTTTTCATTAACCACAGCTAGAGTCATTACATGTCTGTTCTTTTCACAAACCACATAAGGATCCCCGATAGTTATTGCATGTGTGTTCTTTTCACAAACCACATATGGATCCACCAGAGTCATTACATGTATGTTCTTTTCATAAACCATATATGGATCCACCAATGTCATTGCATATTTGTTCTTTTCCTAAACCACATGAGCATGTGTGTTCTTTTCACAAACCACATATGGATTCACGAGAGTCATTGAATGTGTGTTATTTTCCTAAAACACATATGGATCCACCAGGGTCATTGCATGTGTGTTCTTTTCATAAACCACAACTAGATTCATTGCATGTGTGTTCTTTTCATGGACCACATATGGATCCACCAGTGTCATTGCATGTCTGTTCGTTTCCCAAACCACATATGGATCCATTAGAGTCATTGCATGTGTGTTCTTTTCACAAACCACATATGGATCCACCAGTGTCATTACATGTGTGTTCTTTTCATTAACGAAAGCTAGAGTCGTTGCATGTGTGTTCTTTTCACAAACCACATATGGATCCACCAGTGTCATTGCATGTCTGTTCTTTTCATAAACCACATGGATCCACTAGTGCCATTGCATGTGTGTTCTTTTAATAAACCACAGCTAGAGTCATTGTATATGTGATCTTTTACTAAACTCAACTAGAGTCATTGCATGTGTGTTCTTTTCACAAACCATATATGGATCCACCAAAGTCATTGCATGTCTGTTCTTTTCATAAACCACATATGGATCCACAAGAATTCATTGCATGTCTATTCTTTTCATAAACCACATGAGCATGTGTCTTCTTTTCACAAACCATATTTGGATCCACCAGTGTCATTGAATGTGTGTTCTTTTCCTAAAATACATATGGATCCAACAAAGTCATTTCATGTGTGCTCATTTCCCAAACCACATATAGATCCACCAGTGACAATGCTTGTGTGTTCTTTTCATTAACCATATCTAGCGTCATTGCATGTGTGTTCTTTTCACAAACCACATATGGATCCACCAGTGTCATTGTATGTCTGTTCCTTTCATAAACCACATGGATCCACCGGTGTCATTGCATGTGTGTTCTTTTAATAAACCACAGCTAGAGTCATTAGATGTGTGTTCTTTTCATAAACCACAACTAGAGTCATTGCATGTGCGTTCTTTTCACAAACCATATATGGATCCACCAAAGTCATTAGATGTGTGTTCTTTTCATAAACTACATATGGATCCACCAGAGTTCATTGCATGTCTTTTCTTTTCATAAACCACATGAGCATGTATGTTCTTTTCGAAATCCACATATGGATCCACAAGTGTCATTGAATGTGTTTTTTTTCATAAAACACATATGGATCCACCAAAGTCATTTCATGTGTGTTATTTTCATGAACCACAACTAGAGTTACTGAATGTGTGTTCTTTTCACAAACCACATATGGATCCACCAGAGTCATTTCATGTGTGTTCTTTTTATAGACCACATATGGATCCACCAGTGTCATTGCATGTGTGTTATTTTAACAAACCATATATTATCCACCTGAGTCATTGCATGTGTGTTCTTTTCACAAACCACATATGGATCCACCAGAATTATTGCTTGTGTGTTCTTTTGACAAACCACATATAGATCCACCAGTGTCATTGCATGTGTGTTCTTTTCATTAACCACAGCTAGAGTCATTGCATGTCTATTCTTTTCACAAACCACATAAGCATCCCCTAGTGTCATTGCATGTGTGTTCTTTTCACAAACCACGGATGGATCCACCAGAGTCATTGCATGTCTATTCTTTTCACAAACCACATATGGATCCACCAGTGTCATTCAATGTCTGTTCTTTTCCTAAAACACATATGGATCCACCATTATCATTGCATGTGTGTTCTTTTCATGAACCACAACTAGAGTCATTGCATGTGTGTTCTTTCCATAGACCACATATGGATCCACTAGTGTCATTTCATGTATATTCTTTGCACAAACCACATATGGATCCACCAGAGTCATTGCATGTGTGTTCTTTTCACAAACCACAGATAGATCCACTAGTGTCATTGTATGTGTGTTTTTTCCATTAACTAAAGCTAGAGTCATTGCATGTGTTCTTTTCACAAACCACATATGGATCCCCTAGTGTCATTGCATGTGCATTCTTTTCATTTAACACAGCTAGAGTCATTGCCTGTCTGTTCCTTTCACAAACCACATAAGGATCCACCAGAGTCATTTCATGTGTTTTCTTTTCACAAACCACAAATGGATCCATGGGAGTTACTACATGTCTGTTCTTTTCACGAACCACATATGGATCCACCAGTGTCATTGCATGTGTGTTCTTTTCACAAACCACATGTGGATCCGCCCGAGTCATTGCATGTTTGTTCTTTTCACAAACCACATATGGTTCCACCAGTGTCATTGCATGTGTGTTCTTTTCATTAACCACAACTAGAGTCATTAGATGTGTGTTCTTTTCACAAACCACATATTGATCCACTAGAGTCATTTCATGTCTTCTTTTAATAAACCACATATGGATCCACTAGTGTCATTGTATGTGTGTTCTTTTTCTAAACCACATGAGCCTGTGTGTTCTTTTCACAGACCACATATGGATCCACCAGTGTCATTGAATGTGTGTTCTTTTCCTAAAACACATATGTATCCACCAGTGTCATTGCATGTGTGTTCTTTACATGAACCACAACTGGAGTCATTGCAAGTGTGTTCTTTCCATAGACGACATATGGATCCACGAGTGTCATTGCATGTCTATTCTTTTCAAAAACCACATATGGACCCACCAGAGTCATTGCATGTGTGTTCTTTTCACAAACCACATGTAGATCCACTAGTGTCATTCCATGTGTGTTCTTTCCATTAACTAAATCTAGAGTCATTGCATGTGTTCTTTTCACAAACCACATATGGATCCCCTAGTGTCATTGCATGTGTGCTCTTTTCATTAAACACAGCTAGAGTCATTGCCTATTTGTTCCTTTCACAAACCACATAAGGATCCACCAGAGTCATTTCATGTGTTTTCTCTTCACAAACCACATATGGATCCACCAGAGTCATTGCATGTCTGTTCTTTTCACAAACCACATATGGATCCACGAGTTTCATTGCATGTGTCTTCTTTTCACAAACCACATATGGATCCGCCAGAGTCATTGCATGTTTGTTCTTTTCACAAACCACATATGGATCCACCAGTGTCATTGCATGTGTGTTCTTTTCATTAACCACAACTTGAGTCATTGCATGTGTGTTCTTTTCGCAAACCACATATGGATCCACTAGAGTCATTGCATGTCTTCTTTTCATAAACCACATATGGATCCACCAGTGTTATTGTATGTGTGTTCTTTTTCTAAACCACATGAGAATGTGTGTTCTTTTCACAAACCACATGTGGATACACCAATGTCATCGAATGTGTATTCGTTTCCTAAAACACATATGGATACACTACTGTCATTGCATGTGTGTTCTCTTCACAAACCACATATTGATACACGAGTGTCATTGCATGTCTTTTATTTTCACAAACCACACAAGGATCCACCAGAGTCATTGCATGTGTGTTCTTTTCACAAACTACATACGGATCCACCAGAGTCATTGCATGTCTGTTCTTTTTATTAACCACAACTAGAGTCATTGCAGGTCTGTTCTTTTCACAAACCACATAAGGATCCACCAGATTCATTGCATGTGTGTTCTTTTCACAAACCACATATGGATCCACCAAAGTCATTGGATGTCTATTCTTTTCATAAACCACAGATGGATCCACCAGTGTCATAGCATGTGTGTTCTTTTTGTAAACCACATGAGCATCTGTGTTCTTTTCACAATACACATATGGATCCACCAGTGTCATTGAATGTGTGTTCTTTTCCTAAAACACATGTGGATCCACCAGTGTCATTGCATGTGTGTTCTATTCATGAACCACAACTACAGTCATTGCATGTGTGTTCTTTTGATAGACCACATATGGATCCACTAGTGTCATTGAAAGTGTGTTCCTTTCACAAACCACATATGGATCCACTAGAGTCATTGCATGTATGTTGTTTTCATAAACCACATATGGATCCACTAGTGTCATTGCATGTGTGTTCTTTCCATGAACCAAAGCTAGAGTCATTGCATGTGTGTTCTTTTCAAAAACCACATATGGATCCACCAGTGTCATTGAATGTGTGTTCCTTTCCTAAAACACATGTGGATCCACTTGTGTCATTGCGTGTGTGTTCTATTCATTATACATAGCTAGAGTCATTGCAAGTCTATTCTTTTCAAAACCACATAAGGATCCACTAGAGTCATTTCATGTGTGTTCTTTTCACAAACCACATATGGATCCACCAGTGTCATTACATGTGTGTTTTTTTCACAAACCACATATGGATCCCCTAGTGTCATTACATGTGTGTTCTTTTCATTAACTACAACTAGAGTCATTGCATGTCTGTTCTTTTCACAAACCACATATGGATCCACTAGAGTCATTGCATGTTTGTTCTTTTCACAAACCACATATGGATCCCATAGTGTCATTACATGTGTGTTCTTTTCATTAACCACAGCTATAGTCATTGCATGTCTATTCTTTTCACAAACCACATATGGATCCACTAGAGTCATTGCATGTTTGTTCTTTTCACAAACCACATATGGATCCACCAGTATAATTGAATGTGTGGTCTTTTCCTAAAACACATGTGGATCCACAAGTGTCATTGCATGTGTGTGCTTTTCATGAACCACAACTATAGTCATTGCATATATGTTCTTTTCATATATCATATATGGATCCACCAGTGTCATTGGACGTGTGTTCTTTTCACAAACCACCTATGGATCCACCAGAGTCTTTGCATGAGTGTTCTTTTCACAAACCACATATGGATCCACCAGTGTCATTACATGTCTGTTCTTCTCATTAACCATAGCTAGAGTCATTGCATGTTTGTTCTTTTCATAAACCACATATGGATCCACTAGTGTCATTGCATGTGTGTTCTTTCCATTAACCAAAGCTAGAGTCATTGCATGTGTGTTCTTTTCACAAACCACATATGGATCCCCTAGTGTCATTGCGTGTGTGTTCTTTTCATTAACCATAGCTAGAGTCGTTGGAAGTCTATTATTTTCACAAACCACATAAGGATCCACTAGAGTCATTTCATGTGTGTTCTTTTCACAAACTACATATGGATCCACCAGTATCATTGCATGCCTATTCTTTTTACAAACCACATATGGATCCACCAGTGTCATTACATGTGTGTTCTTTTCACAAACCACATATGGATCCCCTAGTGTCATTACATGTGGGTTCTTTTCATTAACCACAGCTAGAGTCATTGCATGTCTGTTCTTTTCACAAAGCACATATGGATCCACTAGAGTCATTGCATGTTTGTTCTTTTCACAAACCACATATGGATCCACCAGTGTCATTGCATGTGTGTTGTTTTCATTAACCATAGATAAAGTCGTTGCATGTTTGCTCTTTTCACAAACCAGATATGGATCTACTAGAGTCATTGCATGTGTGTTCTTTTCATAAACCACATATGGATCCACCATAGTCATTGCATGTCTGTTCTTTTCCTAAAACACGTGTGGATCCACCAGTGTCATTACATGTGTGTTCTTTTCATGAACCACAACTACAGTCATGGCATATATGTTCTTTTCATAGATCATATATGGATCCACCAGTGTCATTGGAAGTGTGTTCTTTTCACAAACCACATATGGTGATGGGTTCGTAGCATGGAAAAACAAAAAAATTCTACCGCAAGAACGAACAAAACCTAGATCTAATCTAGATAAAAGCCAAGATCTAATCTATGAGACATGAGCAACGAGATAGATAGGAACTAACCCTCGTAGATCCGAAAGCGTTAACGAGATTATATCTCGTGGTTGATGTAGTCGATCACTTGCCGATCTCAAGATCGTGTGGACGATCCTTCCGGCGTCGCGATCCAGCAGCGCTTCCGCCCTCGGTCAAGTAGACGATCCTTCCGGCGTCGCATTCCAGCAGCGCTTCTGCCCTTGGTCAAGTAGACGATCCTTCCGGCGCCACGATTCGGCAGCGCTTCCGCAGTCGGTCACACGTGCGGAGTCGAAGCAGACTTTCCTCTCCCCGTTCCAGCGAGCAGCGGAGGTAGTCGATTTTCTCCACGAATTTGGGGAGGGGGGAGGAGTCCTCCTCCTCCACGAATCCGTGTCTTGACCCACCAGGACTCCTTGATCCCTATCTTGATTTTCAAGCAAACTCCAAGATATCTTCTAGAACCTTTCCGGAACATTCCGAAACCTTCTAGAATCCTCATACAAACACCCCGGAACATTTCCTAACTCATAAAATGATCTCCTATATATGAATCTTATTCTCTGGACCATTCCGGATCTCCTCGTGATGTCCCGGATCCATTCCGACACTCCAAACAACATTCGGTCTCCAACGCACATTCCATATCTACTTAAAACAACTTTGAACCTTAAGTGTGTCACCCTACGGTTCGTGAATATGTAGACATGATAGAGACACATCTCCTATCAATAACCATCAGCGGGACCTGGAGATCCATAATGGCTCCCACATACTCAACGATGACTTCGTGATCGATTGAACCATTTACATACGAAACCAATTCCCTTTGTCACGCGATACTATACTTATCCAAGGTTTGATCGTCGGTATCTCCATACCTAGTTCTACCTCGTTACTGATAAGTACTCTTTACTCGTTCCGTGATATGTCATCCCTTGTGACCTAGTCACATGCTTGCAAGCTAACTAGATGACATTCCACCGAGAGGGCCCAGAGCATATCTATCCGTCATATGGATGGACAAATCCCAATCTTGGTTCATGCGCTTCAACACATACTTTCAGAATACCCAATGACACTTTTATAACCACCTAGTTACGAAGCGGTGTTTGATGTCATCAAAGTATCCACCCGGTGATGGTGATTAACATAACCTCATGGTCGAAGGATTAGGTTACTATGCATTTAAAAGCTTACAGCAATACGAACTTAATGACTTGATC
Organism: Avena eriantha; assembly: GCA_910589775.1. Classification (NCBI taxonomy): domain Eukaryota; kingdom Viridiplantae; phylum Streptophyta; class Magnoliopsida; order Poales; family Poaceae; genus Avena; species Avena eriantha. The sequence goes on along the minus strand of OU342740.1, from coordinate 436,210,717 downwards.
TTATGCTACGCTTACTATGGGTGTGTGTGTCCATCACATCATTCTCCTAATAATATAACCTTGTTATTAACGACATCCAATATCCATGATCAGGAAACCATGATCATCCATTAATCAACAAGCTAGTTTAACAAGAGGCTTACTAGGGACTCTTTTATGTTTACAAAACACACATGTATTAGTGTTTCCTAATAATACAATTATAGCATGGGATGTAAACATTTATCATAAACATAAAGATATAATAATAACCACTTTATTATTGCCTCTTGGGCATATCTCCAACAGTCTCCCACTTGCACTAGAGTCAATAATCTAGTTAAAAACTTGTGCATTCAACACCTATGGCTTTCTGGTGTTGTATAGACACTATTGCTAGTGGTAAACATAATCTTCGGATCTGACACTTCCAGGTCCGTGTGTATTTGCATGTCCTTGCGTCTCTACGCATTACTCATTCTCCAATGAGATGGCATTGTATAAATTTGGTCCTTTAGTGAGACCTTTAGTTCCTCGGGATTAAATCATGTTGATACAATTGTCATACAATGTATCTTCATAGTATTATCCCGCTATGAACCACACCTAGTTTGATAACAAACTACTTAACACAAATGCCCTCCTTTGCTGCTACTATAGCAGTTTATATACTTAGCCTTTTGTTGTAGTATCTGTCACAATGTTTTAACTTTGGTACTCAACCAAATCCGTTATGGAACTTCCTTTCATTACATTGTGCCACCCATAGTTTAAATTGAGATAAACTTAATTTGTATCCTGTGACAAAACTAGTATCAATGTAACACTTTACAATGAACTACCTTTAACTATTTGTCACTTATACATGATATATTCTTAGTTCTTCCAAAGCTCATAAGAATATCTTTACTATTTTCCAATGATCATCTTATGAATCATTCTGGTATATGCTCATAACATTTAGAGCATAGGACATATCTGGATGTGTACATCTCAAAGAATGATTGATCAAGATATTCTTGTAATTTCACCAAGTGTCAAAACACTTGAATCTCGTGTCAACACACTCGAATCTTGATTCAGTCCTTTCCGTGCATCAAGAACCTTTCTTGTTGTTTCCATATTGAACTCATTCAACATGTTATCTATGTACATTTGGCAAAACCATATTAGCGCCTCAATCTATTCATATAGACATTGATGCCTAATTCTTGGGTTATGCCTAAGTCTTTCATCGAAATGAAATTCTTAACCTGCGTCAATTCAAGATACATCATTTCCAATCAACCATGTGTCCTCTATATAATGTATTAGAAATATGTCTCAGCGCTCCCACTTAATTTCTTGCAAATGCAAGCATCTTCATCATCTCCGATGAATTTAAACTCTTTTAACAGTTTCATCATGGTGAAGATTCCAACTCCGTTATGCTTACTTCAACCATTGAAGTTTTGCATACTCTTTTAGCATCCTTTGAATTAACAAAACCCTTTGGATCGTGTCATGTACACGTCCTAGGTAACTATTCTATTAGAAGAACTTGTTTTGTTTGTTCAACTACCATATACCAAAATATATGTAGTGGTTGCTACATTAATTCGTCCAGACTAAATATCGCTATGAAAGATCAAATCTTATCATAGTCAATTCCTTGAACATTGTCGTAAACTCTTTCCGACTTGTCGACTATTTCATAGATTTGAAACATCCATGTCTATTTGTTTATAGATCCAATCACGACCGATAGACTTCACGCCTTTCCGGAGGGTCTTCAAAGTTCAGAAACTTGATTTCTCGTATATGGATGCTATCACGGATTCCATGACTTCTAGTCATTTTATGGAGTTAGGGCCCATCATCGCTTCTTTGCATGTAGTCGGTTCATCATTGTCAAAAAAATAATGACTTGCTTATCAAATCTTACTATTTGATTCTTACTGACCCACATGGTTCTATAGGAACTCTAATCTCCGAGATCACACCTTTTGTAATCACGAGAGCCATGAGCATTGTGGCCGTCACCGGGACACTTTCCGGCGCTGCGCTACTTAGCACATATAGCTAAGGTTCAACAACCTTATCAAAGTTCTATTGTCCTCCCACTTAACTTTTCACGAAGAATTCCTTCTCAAGAAACTTGACGTTCCAAGTAACAAACTCTTTTGTCCTCAGTGTTATGGAGAAATTCCCAACAAATTCTTTGGGATAACCTACAAAGACGTGCTTATCCGACTTTGGTTGTAAACATTTTACTTATGCATAACATACCAAAATTTAAGAAAAGACAATTCGGGTTTTATCCCAAACCATGACTTATATGGTGTCATTTCAACGGATCACGATGGAGCTCTTTTCATTGTAAAAGCGGTAGTCACTAAAGCTTTAATCTTTAATATATAATGGCAGTTTTATAAATGACACCTTTGATCTTACCATGTCAAACAAGGTTTCATTACATATCTTGAACACTCCATACTCCTATGGTGTTTTGGGAAATGCAAATCCATGGAACGATTCCTCAAATCTTAGGTGTTTTGCTAAACTTGTAACTCAAATATCTTTCTTTATGATCCAGTCATAAACTCTTTTATTTTCTTGTTACAATGATTTTCCACTTCATCTTGAAAGTCTTTGAACATTTTTCAAATGTTTCATACTTCTTCCTTATTGAGTAAGTATATAGATATACTCACTCAAATCTTCGGAGAAAGCATATGAAGTTGAAATCCATCGCCCATGACTACACATAATGGACTATATACATCAATATGTACAAATTCCAATCAGTTAGTCGTCCGTTCCTCTTTTGGCCTACGAACGGAGTTTTAATTATCTCTAGGAAAGTATCACAAGCGTCATTTGATCAAAATCAAAGACTCCAAAAATTCCATCAACATGGAGTTTCTTCATGTTTTCTTTCAAATATAATTTAAACAGCGATGTCACTTCATAAGTGATCTTTCAATCATTTGTCTTGCGACATTTTAGCATTAGTTTTATGGTCGTTATTTCTCCTACCAGACTTGTATATTATCCCTCTATTATAGAATATGGTAATTATTTGAACAACCTTTTGTCGTCATAATACCTGATCAAAATAACAATTATTGAAACAAATCTTGAAGGCAAGCTTTGATGTTAACGAGCAACACAACAACCCTTTGTTTGTTTTCGATGAACATCATCACATATTCTCTTGCTAGTTACTTAGGCCATTGCAGTTCATGAATTGTGTTGTCCTGTATGACACTTCATACCAACCAATTCGGTATCCAATACCTCAGTACCACATTGTTTAACAAGCAAGGAATACAACCATAACATCTATATCTTCTATATGCCTAAGTTGGACATCTCCAACCTTTTATTTTCGGCCAAATATTTTATAGATTCTCTTTCAGCAATTCCTTTTCTTTTAAAAGAATCTATCAACATCAATAGTGGTGTCATTCACATGACATATAGTACAAAGTGTGTATAGTCAAATACCAATACCTTTGGACTTGCACTTTGAAGTGGATCACCTTCATCAAATGTTTGGCATTCTTTCAAAATTCCATTCTTTAGTAATCTTTTAGTGTAATAAACATTTTACTTACATCTTCTATTCATCCTTATCATGACAACTTTCATGATCAAGCTGCTATAGCTTATAAAGGTGAATTGCGAGTATAATGTTTCTTTTTCAAAACCTTTGGAGGATTAGGACGACTAGCGTCTCCAACCTTCACAAATTCTCATCAAATATGAGGACGTATACTCTATCATGTTGTAACCAACACATTGTTTTAGATATCGCAATACCTTTCACATATGATGGTTTCTGAAACATTGCTTTCAGCTCTTAGATAAACTTGATATTAAAAACAATCTTTTGAGTATATCAAGAATCATGGAGGCAAACATGATACATTAGATACTAGCACTGGAATTGTTACTCTTGATTTAATACTATCTATTAAACTTCATGGAGTAAATAGAGTTTGCTGAAAGTTTGCAATAGGACTTATAAACTTTAAATTGACATTCAAAACAATACGATACCAGTTCGTAAAGTAAATATCCAGAATTTCTATAGTTCCACTATCTCAACTATAACTAAGCGTAAGGTGATGAACGGATGCCAATGACTACAACAAACTATGAAAATTCACTTTGATTGTGTTTATGATAAATTGAGTTCGACTAATCCAAATTACAAATGAACTCCCACTCAAAACAACATCCCTCGAGTTGTTTAGTGATTACATGAACCAAATCCACTACACCAAGTCCGATCATCACGTGAGATGATGTAGTTTTAAAGGCGAACAATCAACATGTTCATCATATCATCCATATGATTCATGCTTTACCTTTCGGTATTCCGTGTTCCGAGACCATGTCTGTACATGCTAGGCTCGTCAAGGTTAAACCTTAGTTTCTGCATGCGCAAATCTGGCTTGCACCCGTTGTATGCACACGTAGAGTCTATCACACCCGACCATCACGAGATGCTTCAAAACGACGAGTCTTAGCAACGGTGCCAACTAAGGATGAACACTTTATTACTTGATATTTAGTGAGAGGGATCATCTTATAATGCTACCCGTCGCGATC